>CAKXYN010000014.1:36780000-37998791 GCA_935064755.1 Tragelaphus eurycerus | reverse complement strand
TGATTGGCGTGAAATGGTATCTCATAGTGGTTTTGATTTGCATTTCTCTGATAATGAGTGATGTTGAGCATCTTTTCATGTGTTTGTTAGCCATCTGTATGTCTTCTTTGGAGAAATGTCTATTGAGTTCTTTGGCCCATTTTTTGATTGGGTCATTTATTTTTCTGGAATTGAGCTGTAGAAGTTGCTTGTATATTTTTGAGATTAGTTGTTTGTCAGTTGCTTCATTTGCTATTATTTTCTCCCATTCTGAATGCTGTCTTTTCACCTTGCTTATAGTTTCCTTTGTTGTGCTTAAGTTTTTTAATGTGCCTTATTTCTTTTTTTTTTATTTTTTTTTCCATATAATGTGGGGGGGGGTGGATGGAGAATCCTGCTGTGATGTCAGGCAGTGTTTTTCTTTTTTTTTTTTTTTAGTTTTTTGTTTTTTTTTTTTCTACTTACACTTTTATCTATATTTAGTTTTTTTTTTTTTTTTGTGTTTGAAAATGGTTTTTTTTTTTTTTTTTTTTAATTTTTTGTGCTCGGTTTTCCCACCCCCCTGCTAAAGAAAATTTTTTTTAACCCTTTTATTTTTCTTGCCCCCTTTGTCAAAGATAAGGTGACCATATGTGCGTGGATTTATCTCTGGGCTTTCTATTTTGTTCCATTGATCTATATTTCTGTCCTTGTGCCAGTACCATACTGTCTTGATGACTGTGGCTTTGTAGTAGAGCCTGAAGTCAGGCAGGTTAATTCCTCCAGTTCCGTTCTTCTTTCTCAAGATAGCTTTGGCTATTCGAGGTTTTTTGTATTTCCATACAAATTGAGAAATTATTTGTTCTAGCTCTGTGAAGAATACTGTTGGTAGCTTGATGGGGATTGCATTGAATCTATAAATTGCTTTGGGTAGTATATTCATTTTCACTATATTGATTCTACCAATCCATGAACATGGTATATTTCTCCATCTATTAGTGTCCTCTTTGATTTCTTTCACCAGTGTTTTATAGTTTTCTATATATAGGTCTTTAGATTCTTTAGGAAGATATATTCCTAAGTATTTTATTGTTTTCATTGCAATGGTGAATGGAATTGTTTCCTTAATTTCTCTTTCTATTTTCTCGTTATTAGTGTACAGGAATGCAAGGGATTTCTGTGTGTTAATTTTATATCCTGCAACTTTACCATATTCATTGATCAGTTCTAGTAATTTTCTGGTGGAATCTTTAGGGTTTTCTATGTAGAGGATCATGTCATCTGCAAATAGTGAGAGTTTTACTTCTTCTTTTCCAATTTGGATTCCTTTTATTTCTTTTTCTGCTCTGATTGCTGTGGCCAAAACTTCCAAAACTATGTTGAATAGTAATGGTGAAAGTGGGCATCCTTGTCTTGTTCCTGACTTTAGAGGAAATGCTTTCAATTTTTCACCATTGAGGATAATGTTTGCTGTGGGCTTGTCATATATAGCTTTTATTATGTTGAGGTATGTTCCTTCTATTCCTGCTTTCTGGAGAGTTTTTATCATAAATGGATGTTGAACTTTGTCAAAGGCTTTCTCTGCATCTATTGAGATAATCATATGGTTTTTATTCTTCAGTTTGTTAATGTGGTGTATTACGTTGATTGATTTGCGGATATTGAAGAATCCTTGCATCCCTGGGATAAAGCCCACTTGGTCATGATGTATGATCTTTTTAATGTGTTGTTGGATTCTGATTACTAGAATTTTGTTAAGGATTTTTGCATCTATGTTCATCAGTGATATTGGCCTGTAGTTTTCTTTTTTTGTGGGATCTTTGTCAGGTTTTGGTATTAGGGTGATGGTGGCCTCATAGAATGAGTTTGGAAGTTTGCCTTCTTCTGCAATTTTCTGGAACAGTTTGAGTAGGATAGGTGTTAGCTCTTCTCTAAATTTTTGGTAGAATTCAGCTGTGAAGCCGTCTGGACCTGGGCTTTTGTTTGCTGGGAGATTTCTGATTACAGTTTCAATTTCCGTGCTTGTGATGGGTCTGTTAAGATTTTCTATTTCTTCCTGATCCAGTTTTGGGAAGTTGTACTTTTCTAAGAATTTGTCCATTTCTTCCACATTGTCCATTTTATTGCCATGTAATTGCTGATAGTAGTCTCTTATGATCCTTTGTATTTCTGTGCTGTCTGTTGTGATCTCTCCATTTTCATTTCTAATTTTATTGATTTGATTTTTCTCCCTTTGTTTCTTGATGAGTCTGGCTAGTGGTTTGTCAATTTTATTTACCCTTTCAAAGAACCAGCTTTTGGCTTTGTTGATTTTTGCTATGGTTTCTTTTGTTTCTTTTGCATTTATTTCTGCCCTAATTTTTAGGATTTCTTTCCTTCTACTAACCTTGGGGTGCTTCATTTCTTCCTTTTCTAGTTGCTTTAGGTGTAGAGTTAGGTTATTTATTTGGCTTTTTTCTTGTTTCTTGAGGTATGCCTGTATTGCTATGAACTTTCCCCTTAGGACTGCTTTTACAGTGTCCCACAGGTTTTGGGTTGTAGTGTTTTCATTTTCATTCGTTTCTATGCAGAATTTGATTTCTTTTTTGATTTCTTCTGTGATTTGTTGGTTATTCAGGAGTGTGTTGTTCAGCCTCCATATGTTGGTCTTTTTAATAGATTTTCTCCTGTTATTGAGATTTACTCTTACTGCATTGTGGTCAGAAAAATGCTTGGAATGATTTCAATTTTTCTGACCTTACCAAGGCTGGATTTATGGCCCAGGATGTGGTCTATCCTGGAGAAGGTTCCGTGTGCACTTGAGAAAAAGGTGAAATTCATTGTTTTGGGATGAAATGTCCTATAGATATCAATTAGTTCTAACTGGTCTATTGTATCGTTTAAAGTTTGTGTTTCCTTGTTAATTTTCTGTTTAGTTGATCTATCCATTGGTGTGAGTGGGGTATTAAAGTCTCCCACTATTATTGTGTTATTGTTGATTTCTCCTTTCATTCTTGTTAGTATTTGTCTTATATATTGTGGTGCTCCTAAGTTGGGTGCATATATATTTATAATTGTTATATCTTCTTCTTGGATTGATCCTTTGATCATTAGGTAGTGACCTTCTTTGTCTCTTTTCACATCCTTTGTTTTAAAGTCTATTTTATCTGATATGAGTATTGCTACTCCTGCTTTCTTTTGGTCTCTATTTGCGTGGAAAATCTTTTTCCAGCCCTTGACTTTCAGTCTGTATGTGTCCCCTGTTTTGAGGTGGGTTTCTTGTAGACAGCATATGGAGGGGTCTTGTTTTTGTATCCATTCAGCCAGTCTCTGTCTTTTGGTTGGGGCATTCAACCCATTTACATTTAAGGTAATTAATGATAAATATGATCCCGTTGCCATTTACTTTGTTGTTTTGGGTTTGAATTTATATATCCTTTTTGTGTTTCCTGTCTAGAGAATGTCCTTTAGTATTTGTTGGAGAGCTGGTTTGGTGGTGCTGAATTCTCTCAGCTTTTGCTTGTCTGTAAAGGTTTTGATTTCTCCTTCATATTTGAATGAGATCCTTGCTGGGTACAATAATCTGGGCTGTAGGTTCTTTTCTTTCATCACTTTAAGTATGTCTTGCCATTCCCTCCTGGCTTGGAGAGTTTCTATTGAAAGATCAGCTGTTATCCTTATGGGAATTCCCTTGTGTGTTATTTGTTGTTTTTCCCTTGCTGCTTTTAATATTTGTTCTTTGTGTTTGATCTTTGTTAATTTGATTAATATGTGTCTTGGGGTGTTTCGTCTTGGGTTTATCCTATTTGGGACTCTCTGGGTTTCTTGGACTTGAGTGATTATTTCCTTCCCCATTTTAGGGAAGTTTTCAACTATTATCTCCTCTAGTATCTTCTCATGGTCTTTCTTTTTGTCTTCTTCTTCCGGGACTCCTATGATTCGAATATTGTAACGTTTAATATTGTCCTGGAGGTCTCTGAGATTGTCCTCATTTCTTTTAATTCGTTTTTCTTTTTTCTCCTCTGATTCCTTTAATTCTGCCATTCTATCTTCTAATTCGCTAATTCTATCTTCTGCCTCTGTTATTCTACTATTTGTTGCCTCCAGAGTGTTTTGGATCTCATTTATTGCATTATTCATTATATATTGACTCTTTTTTATTTCTTCTAGGTCCTTGTTAAATCTTTCTTGCATCTTCTCAATGCTTTTCTCCAGGCTATTTATCCATGATTCCATTTTGCTTTCCAGATTTTGGATTAATTTCACTATCATAATTCGGAATTCTTTATCAGGTAGGTTCGCTATTTCTTCCTCTTTTGTTTGGTTTGGTGGGTAATTATCCTGTTCCTTTACCTGCTGGGAATTCTTCTGTCTTTTCATCTTGTTTAAATTGCTAAGTTTGGGGCGTCTTTACTGTATTCTGGTAGTCTGTGGAGTTCTCTTTATTGTGGCGTTTCTGCACTATATGTGGGTTTGTACCGGTGGCTTGTCGAGGTTTCTTGTTTATGGAAGCTTGTATCGGTGTTCTGGTGGGTGGAGCTGGATTTCTTTTCTCTGGGGTGCAGTGGAGTGTCTAGTAGTGAGTTATGAGATGTCTATGCTTTTGGGGTCGCTTTGTGTAGCCTGTGTATTGGAGCTCAGGCTGTGTTCTTGTTTTTCTGGAGAATTTGCTTGGTATGTCTTGTTGTGGAACTTGCTGGTCTTTGTGTGATGCTTGGTTTCAGAGTAGGTATGGAGGCTTTTAATGAGCTCCTGTCAATTAGTGTTTCGTGGGATCAGGGTATGGACTTAAGCCTCCTGCTTCCAGTTATTGGTCTTATTTTTACAGTAGTCTCAAAAACTTCTTCTTCTATAATGCATTCCACAACTGGACCACTCAGAGATGTTCACGGAATTATACATAGAAGGAAAAAGGGAGGAAGGAGACAGAGGTGGTCAGGAGGATAAAAGGAGGGAGTGTGAAGGAGAGAGACAGATCTAGTCAGTAATCAGTACAGAAAAGAAAAAAGGAAAGGAAAAAAGCAAAGGACAAAAAGGAAAAAAGAAAAAAAAAAAAAAAAAACAAAACAGGGTCGCAAAAGTTATATCTAAACGTGGAGATTAAAGAAGTACTAGAGGATAAAAAAAAAAAAAATAAAAAAGAAACAAAACAAACAACAACAAAAAAAATTAAAAGGAAAAAAAAATTTTTGTTTTCCTTTTTCCAATTAAAAAATAATAAAAATTAAAAAATATATATATATATTAAAAAAAGAAAAGAAAAAAAAAGGAAATAATGATGGTAAAAATAGTAACAATATATATAAGAGTTTCTCTATTATTGTTGTGGGTTCAGTTCATTTTCAGCTAGTTCCTTGTTCCGGCTTAAATTTCTCAAGATCTGTAGGCCCCTTTCTCTGTGGTTGGTCTGTATAGTTCTTTGTTCTGTGCACGGTTCGGCGGTGTTCTGGGCCAAGGCCCACCACTCGTGTGGTCGGCGCTGCACAATCTGGATTGCCGGCCCAAACTACTCCAGTTAGGCAGCACTCCAGACAATCAGGCGAACGAAGTCTGGGCTGAGGCCCGCAGAGGGGGAAGGGCCGGCGACGGGAATGGCGGGCGGGTGGGTGGGGGAGGGGATGGGGTGGACCTCGTGGGAGCCGCGGGCACAGTGGGCGGGGGCACGCCTGGGCGGGAGTGGCCGGCGGGGGAGCGTCCAGTAGGGGAGAGTCCCACGGGGGAGCGTCCCTCTGGGGAGTGCCGGCAGGGGAGCGTCCCGCGTGGGAACGGCCAAGGCGTCTCCCTGCCCAGCCCCGGCTCCCCAATGGCAGATGCGGGCGGCGGTTGCGGTGGTGCTTTTCCGCTGCAGAAGTTACCGCAGGGCCCGCAGTCTGGGGGTTCTAATTGCTCAACTGTCCTCCCCCCTGTTATGATAGTCTCCGTGTTTCCCAGGTTCGGCGCAGATTCCGCAGGGAGAGTGTTTCCTGGTGTTTGGAAACTTCTCTTTTTAAGACTCCCTTCCCCGGACAGAGGTCCGCCCCTCCCTCTTTGACTCTCTCTGGCTTCTATATTCTTTCCTACCTCCTTTAGAAGGCAGTGAGTTGCTTTTCTGGGTGTCCGACGTCTTCCGCCAGCACTCCGAAGCTGTTTGTGGTATTTACTCGGCGCCCAGATGTCCCATTGATGAATTTGTGGAGGAGAAAGCGTATTCCCCGTCCTAATCCTCCGCCATCATCTCTTGCTTTTTCTATTATCCAACAGATGTTGGCAATTTGATCTCTGGTTTCTCTGCCTTTTCTAGATCCAGCTTAAATATCTGAAAGTTCTCGGTTCACGTACTATGGAAGCCTAGCTTGCAAAATTTTCAGCATTACTTTGCTAGTGTGTAAGATGAGTACAATTGTGTGGTAGTTTGCATTATTTAGCATTGCTTTTGGTGGGGGGGGGGGGATTAGAATGAAAACGGACCTTTTCCATTTCTTTGGCCACTGCTGAGTTATCCAGACTTGCTGGCATATTAAGTGCATCACTTTCACAGCATCATCTTTTAGGATTTGAAATAGTTCAGCTGGAATTCCATCACCTCCATCAGCTTTGTTTGTAATGATGCTCCCTAAGGCTCACTTGACATCACACTCTGGGATGTCTGGCTTCAGGTGAGTGATCACACCATTGTAGTTATCTGGGTCATGAAGATCTTTTTTGTATAGCCTTCAATGTATTCTTGCTACCTCTTAATAACTTCTGCTTCTGATAGGTCCATATCATTTCTGTCCTTTATTGTGCCCATCTTTGCATGATATTTCCTTCAGTTCAGTCAGTTCAGTTGCTTGGTCATGTCCGACTCTTTGTGACCCCGTGGACAGCAACACACCAGGCCTCCCTGTCCATCACCAACACCCAGAGTTTACTCAAACTCATGTCCATTGAGTTGGTGATGCCATCCAACCATCTCATCCTCTGTCGTCCCCTTCTCCTCCTGCCTTCAATCTTTCTCAGCATCAGGGCCTTTTCAAATGAGTCAATTCTTTGCATCAGGTGGCCAAAGTATTGGAGTTTCAGCTTCATCATCAGTCCTTCTAATGAATATTCAGGACTGATTTCCTTTAGGATGGACTGGTTGGATCTCCTTGCAGGGACTCTCAAGAGACATCTCCAATACCACTGTTCAAAAGCATCAATTCTTCAGCATTCAGCTTTCTTAATAGTCCAACTCTCACATCCATACATGACTACTGGAAAAACCATAGCTTTGACTAGACAGACCTTTGTTGGCAAAGTAATGTCTCTGCTTTTGAATATGCTGTCTAGGTTGTTCAAAACTTTTCTTCCAAGGAGCAAACATCTTTTAATTTCATGGCTGCAGTCACTATCTGCAGTAATTTTGGAGTCCCTCAAAATTGTCTGTCACTGTTTCCCCTGTTTATCCATCTATTTGCCATGAAATGATGGGACCAGATGCCATGATCTTAATTTTTTGAATGTTGCATTTTAAGGTAATGTTTTCACTCTCCTCTTTTACTTTCATCAAGAGGCTCTTTAGTTCTTCTTTGCATTCTGCCATAAGGTTGGTGTTTTCTGCATAATGAGGTTATTGATATTACTCCCAGCAACTTTAATTCCAGCTTGTGCTTCATCCAGCCCAGCATTTCTCATGATGTACTCTGCATATAAGTTAAATAAGCAGGGTGACAATATACAGCCTTGACATACCCCTTTCCTGATTTGGAACTAGTCGGTTGCTCCATGTCCAGTTCTAACTGTTGGTTCCTGACCTATATACAGAATTCTCAGGAGGCAGGTCAGGTGGTCTGGTATTCCCATCTCTTTCAGAGTTTTAAACAGTTTGTTGTTATCCACACAGTCAAAGGCTTTGGAATAGTCAATAAAGCATAAATAGATGTTTTTCTGAAACTCTCTTGCTTTTTTGATGATCCAGCAGATATTGGCAATTTGATCTCTGGTTCCTCTGCCTTTTCTAAATCCAGCTTGAACATCTGGAAGTTCACGGTTCATGTACTGTTGAAACCTGACTTGGAGGATTTTGAGCATTACTTTACTAGCATGTGAGATGAGTACAACTGTGTAGTTTGAGCATTCTTTGGCATTGCCTTTCTTAGGGATTGGAGTGAAAACTGATCTTTTTCAGTCCTGTGGCCACTGCTGAGTTTTCCAAAATTTGCTGGCATATTAACTGCCGGACTTTCATAGCATCATCTTTTAGAATTTGAAATAGTTCAACTGGAATTCCATTAGCTTTGTTTGTAGTAATGCTTCCTAAGGCACACTTGACTTTGCATTCCAGGATGTCTGGCTCTAGGTGAGTGATCACACCATTGTGGTTATCTGGGTCATGAAAAACTGTTTTGTATAGTTCTTCTGTGTATTCTTGTCATCTCTTCTTAACATCTTCTGCTTCTGTTTGGTCCATACCATTTCTGTTCTTTATTGTGACCATCTTTGCATGACATGTTCCCTTGGTATCTCTGATTTTCTTCAAGAGATCTCTAGACTTTCCCATTCTATTGTTTTCCTCTATTTCTTTGCATTGATCACTGAGGAAGGCTTTCTTATCTCTCCTTGCTATTCTTTGGAACTCAGCATTCAAATGGGTATATCTTTCCTTTCTCCTTTGCCTTTCACTTCTCTTCTTTTTGCAGCTGTTTGTAAGGCCTCCTCAGACAACCATTTTGCCTTTTTGCATTTCTTTTTCCTGGGCATGGTCCTGATCCCTGCTTCCTGTACAATGTCATGAACCTCCATCCATAGTTCTTCAGTCACTCTGGCTATCAGATCTAATCCCTTGAATCTATTTCTTACTTCCACTATATAATTGTAAGGGATTTGATTTAGGTTATACCTGAATGGTCTAGTGATTTTCCCTACTTTCTTCAATTTAAGTCTGAATTTGGCAATAAGGAGTTCATGATCTGAACCACAGCCAGCTTCCAGTCTTGTTTTTTGCTGACTATATAGAGCTTCTCCATCTTTGACTGCAAAGAATATAATCAATCTGATTTTGGTGTTGGCCATCTGGTGATATCCACGTGTAGAGTCTTCTCTTCTGTTGTTGGAAGAGGGTGTTTGCTATGACCAGTGGATTCTCTTGGCAAAACTCTGTTAGCCTTTGCCCTGCTTCATTCTGTATTCCAAGGCTGATTTGCCTGTTACTCCAGATGTTTCTTGACTTCCTACTTTTGCATTCCAGTCCCCTATAATGAAAAAGACATCTTATTTGGGTGTTAGTTCTAGAAGTTCTTGTAGGTCTTCATAGAACAAATAAACTTCAGCTTCTTCAGCATTACTGGTCAGGGCATAGACTTGGATTACCATGATTTTGAATGGTTTGCCTTGGAAACAAACTGAGATCATTCTGTGGTGTTTGAGATTGCATCCAAGTGCTATATTTCAGACTCTTTTGTTGACTATGAGGGCTACTCCATTTCTTCTAAGAAATTCTTGCCCACAGTAGTAGATATATTGGTCATCTGAATCAAATTGGCCCATTCCAGTCCATTTTAGTTCACTGTTTTCTAAAATGCTGATTTTCCCTCTTGCTGTCTCCTGTTTGACCATTTCCAATTTACCTTGATTCTTTGATTTAACATTCCAGGTTCCTATGCAGTATTGTTCTTTACAGCATTGGACTTTACTTCCATTACCAGTCATATCCACAAGTGGGGATTGTTTTCGCTTTGGCTGAGCCCTGTCATTGCTTCTGGAGCTATTTCTCCACTCTTCTCCAGTAGCATATTGGGTACCTACCGACTTGGGGATTTCATGTTTCAGTGTCCTATCTTTTTGCCTTTTCATACTCTTCATGGGCTTCTCAAGGCAGAATAATGAAGTGGTTAGACATTCCCTTTTCCAGTGGACCATGTTTTGTCAGAACTCTCCACCATGCCCCATCCATCTTGAATAGCCCTATACAGCATGGCTCAAAGTTTTACTGAGTTAAGACAAGGCTGTCATCCAAGTGATCAATTTGGTTAATTTTCTGTAATTGTGGTTTCCATTCTGTCTGTCAGAATGAGACAGATAAAACAGATACTGGAGTGTATATCTAGATATATTGGAGTGGGTTGCCATTTCCTTATCCAGGGGATCTTCCCAACCCTGGGACTGAACCCGTGTCTCCCACATCACAGGCAGAGTATTTATCGCTGAGCCAACAGGGAAGTACTATGCCCATACAACTCCTGAGAAACCAGAATCCCAGACAGCAAAAGCCTGCAGGAACTCATTTAACCAGTGATGTTCTACTAATAACAAAATCTGTGACATGGGACTTCCATGGTGGTCCAGTGGTTAAGAATCTGCCTTCCAAAGCAAGGGACTTGATTTTGATTCCTGGTCCCAGGAAAACTTCACATACCACAGAGCAACTAAGCCTGTGCGCCTCAACTACTGAGCCTATGAGCCTCAACTATAGAGAATCCTGCACACTGCACCGAAGAGCCCTTGCACCACAATTAAGGCCCAATGCAGCTAAAAATAAACAAAATAATAAACAACAACTAACATTAAATAAAGACATTTTGTAAAAACCTAAAAAAAATCTGTGACAAAGCAAAGGTGAAAACGGAAATTATTTATTATTATCAGGTGGGAAGCAATTTCACACTGATTATTACCTTTGAATATTTATACAATGCAACGAATCTGTGCCCATATCAGTAGCCTGAAGCAGGCAGTTTTCAAGTTGATTAAATGTCAGCTCACTTAAACCTCCAAAGAGTTTCTTAGGGAAGGTTTGATTAACCCATTGTGCAAATGAGAAAATTCTTTCCAGAGAGGAGAAATTAAGTTTTCAAGGTGACAAAATATTATAACTTGATTTTCAGCTTTTAAGTCCAGAATTCTTTCTAAACAATGGAGCGCCTCTACCTCTGTGTACTGCAAGATGAATGACTTACTTAGGAAAGTGACAGGGTATATCCAAAATGTTCCATATAAGACTTACAAGAACAGAGCCTACAGGTTGGATGAAAACTACTTTTTTCATATTCTAGGTGACCCAAGTCCTTTCTGGAAGTTTCCAGTAGGTTTTATTGTTAGGTTTTATTAAAATAATGAGACAAATAAACTTGGGTAAATAAAAATTTGTTCATTCTAGCACTGCTAATAATAATGAAATTGGAATCAACCTAGTTGAGCAACTATAGAAAAATTTTAATATAATAAAAATCCATATATGTGACCGAACACAATACTAGGCATCTAAATTCATGTTCTATATGACTGTATTTGAAAATCAAGACATTTCTAAGTCAAAAAAGCAGAAAACAATGTATACTACAAAAATCTGATTAAATATGACAAGAATATGTATATATGCGCATCTCTGTGTATGCATATATACATATTTTTTTGATAAAACTGGAATGATACAATTCAATGCAGTGTATGTTTCACAGTTATTTATGGGTTTTGAGGTTTCTTGTTCTTTTACTTCTTTTCCAATATTTTTGCTTTCTGAATTTTCTAGAGTAAATTTGTATTTCCTTGATATAAGAATTGCTGTGTTTTTTTGTTTTTTTTTTTACAAAACATTACATAAAGGCAAGAAGTTCAGAAAGCAGGAGGAAACCCACCATGACAAGGTATCTTCCCTGTTACCAAGCTGCAAGGGTCTGGAATGTTGCAGGACATGCTGGACCCACTGCGAATGCATCCACAGACCTAACCTGTCACTGCAGCCTCTTCTCTTTCTCAGCTGTTCCTACATTTTTTCATTTGGGCCAAAGGTGCTAATTATTGCTGTGGAACATTCTATATTTTTTCTGCTATGCTCCTTCTTTCTGTGGTATGTTCCTTCTGCTCCTGCCTCTTTGGATTGCCTGCCCAGGGCTACTGTGGTCAGTGATCTGTTCTCACCTCCTCCCCTCGATCCCCCACTTCCATTTGGCCAAGTCCGATAGACATCTCAGTGCTCCCTTCCCAGTACCTCCTGCTGAGTTTGGCTTTAACTCACACTAAGTGTTTGGCCTCCCAGGGCCTGCTCAGCCTGGCACACAATGCATCAGTGCCTTCTCTCTCCTATGCAGCTATGCTATCCCCCTCTCGAGGCTTTAACACGTGTTCCTTAAAGGAGAGGCATCAGCCACAAAAGAGCACATTACATCTCTTTTCCTTTCGGAGGTAAGTCAACCTGGGTACATGCTGTACCCAGAGTGGGCATTGTGTTCTAGTGCACCTGGATCTTCCACTGTTGAAGCTCCACTCCTGAAGGAAGCCAGGAAAGACGTCAGGAAGAGATGGGGGTCCACTTAAGCAAAACATGGAGTCACAGACTGACTCAGAAGCAGGCCGAGTAGACAGCTCTGGACACAGTGCCAAGAGCCTTCAGCCATCCTTGAGAGCAGAGTACTTCAGAGACATTTCAGTGATATTTGATAACAAATATCACGCCCTAATATAAAGGCAAAGAGTTTATGTAAATTACATAATCAGCATATGCTACAAAGCAGAGATCAAGGCCTCTGGGACAGTAGGGAGGACTAGCTCACTTTTGCAGAATTAGGAAGATGGGGAGAGTTCAGTGTGGTCCTTAGTCAAACCTGGAACCTCCATACACCATTCTCGAGGGTTGGAAAGGCTGCTACAAAGACAGGCAACCCCAAGGGAAGATTTGCTCACTGCATTCTCCCTTTCTGTGTATGGAGGAAAATAGCTTTTATTCCTATGGGAATAATTCTTTTTTTCTCCCTATGCACTCTCTCAGAATGCTCCAAGAGAGTTTAGCTTTCCAAGCCAGAAGATTCTCAGCACGGCCAAGTAGGCCTGGATTTGCTGTATTACAAATCCCTGTCTTAATCCCAAGAGGCAATCTCTGCTTTATGACTGAATACAGATCTGCTTCCTCTATTGAGAAGCTCTTTTTCTAGAAGACTCTAGCAGCCTCATCATTTTCTTTGTATCCTCTCAAACAACAACAACAAAAAAAAAAAAAGAGAGAGAGAGAGAGAGAGAGAGAATCAGGTAAGATGCCTGTTCAATACACTTAAAATATCTCCATACTAAAATAATACAATTATTCCCAAACAGTATCCTCTCATTTACTTCTAAGTAGTCACAGATCTGTCACTGAGAGCTCTATATTTATTTATGACTAATCAAAGTTTAACTTTTCCTGAGCATTTATCCTTGGGGAAGTAGCATGCAATGGGTAGACTGGAGATGAATATTCACTTCAAAAGTGGTCTCAACATCCTGATAACCCCTTCTTTGGTGACTGCATCAAAAGGTAACAACATCCTGAAACAACATCTCAGAGCATCACTTTGAGGACATGCCAGGAGGGAAAATGGCCATACCCTTTGAAGTATTCTGCTCATAACTGTTCTTTATCCCAATATATTTGGCGTTACCTTCTGGTGAGTAAGGCAGCTGTTTTGGGCAGGGATGTAATAAGGTTGATTGCTGGGTTCTGACATTATAATCTGAAAGAGAATGCTTTGAAATTCTTACTTACATTTTTATTTAAGTGTTTCATTTTAGAGAGCTGGACTGTGAAGAAGGCTGAGCGCTGAAGAATTGATGCTTTTGAACTGTGGTGTTGGAGAAGACTCTTGAGAGTCCCTTGGACTGCAAGGAGATCCAACCAGTCCATTCTGAAAGAGATCAGCCCTGGGATTTCTTTGGACAGAATGATGCTAAAGCTGAAACTTCAGTATTTTGGCCACCTCATGCAAAGAGTTGACTCATTGGAAAAGACTGATGCTGGGAGGGATTGGGGGCAGGAGGAGAAGGGGATGACAGAGGATGAGATCGCTGGATGGCATCACTGACTCGATGGATCTGAGTCTGAGTGACCTCCGAGAGTTGGTGATGGACAGGGAGGCCTGGCGTGCTGCAATTCATGGGATCGCAAAGAGTCGGACAGGACTGAGTGACTGATCTGATCTGATCTGGATGTATCTGTATCTATGGAGAAAGATACAATGTAGTGTGATTTAAAAAAAAAAAAGGCCTTGGGCCAAAGGGCAGGGACCTTAACTTTCCCACCTGTTAATGCAAATTATGAGACCTAACTCACGGGGATGATGTGTGTGGGTGACTGGGTGAAGTAACATGTGAAAGTGACTGGCAATAAGCCTCCACCACAGTGTACCCCAAAAATTCAGAACTTTAAAAAATTTTTTGCCATATATTTGAGTGGGTAATTATCTTTTGTGTCCTTTTTAGAGAAGTCATGTAGGGAAATCTGGCTTCAAGGATTGAAGAGCTTAGTTTTTTTCCCATATCTGTCATGAATTCTTGGGCAATTCATAAGATAATGGGAAGGGGTTAAAAGATCTCTTTAAAATTCCAGCATTTCTTGAAATTTCCTAATATCATACACAAAGATAAACTTGAAATGGATTAAAGACCTAAGCATAAGACCAGAAACTATAAAACTCTTAGAGGAAAATATAGGCAGAACACTATATGATATAAATCATAGCAAGGTTCTTTATGACCCACCTCCTAGAATAATAGAAATAAAAACAAAGATAAACAAGTGGGACCTAGTTAAACTTATAAGCTTTTGCACAGCAAAGGAAACTGTAAGCAAGGTGAAAAGACAGCTCTCAGAATTGGAGAAAATAATAGCAAATGAAACAACTGACAAAGGATTAACTTCCAAAATATACAAGCAGTTCATACAATGCCAGAAAAACAAACAACCCAATCAAAAAGTGGCAAAAAACCCTAAACAGACATTTCTGCAAAGAAGACACAGAGATGTCTAATAAACACATGAGATGCTCAACATCACTCATTATTAAAGAAATACAAATCAAAACTACAGTGAGATACCACCTCACATCGGTCAGAATGGCCGTCATCAAAAATCCGCAAAGAACAAGTACTGGAGAGGGCGTGGTGAAAAGGGACACTCTTGTACTGCTGGTGGGAATGTGAGTTGATACAGTCACTATAGAAGACTAGGCATAAAATCACCATACAACCCAGCAACATCACTTCTAGGCATATACCCTGAGGAAACCAAAACTGAAAAAGTCAAATGTACCTCAATGTTCACTGTAGCACTATTATTTACAACAGCTAGAACATGGAAGGAATCTACATGTCCCTTGACAGATGAATGGATAAAGAAGCTGTGTGTATATATATATATATAACACACACACACACACACACACAACAGAATACTACTCAGTCATTAAAAGAAATGCATTTGAGTCCGTTCTAATGACGTGATGAACTCAGAGCCTATTAGAGAGAGTGAAATAAGTCAGAAAGAGAAAAGCAAATATCGTACATTAACACATGTATATGGAATCTATATAGATGGTGCTGATGAGCCTATTTGCAGGGCAATAATGGAGATGCAGACACAGAGAACAGACTTATGGACAAGGGCAGGGGAGCATAAGGAGAGGGTGAGATGAATGGAGAGAGTAGCATGGGAGTATATGCATTCAGATCAGATCAGATCAGATCAGTCGCTCGTCGGTCCGACTCTTGCGACCCCATACCGCACACCCGCCTCCCTGTCCATCACCAGCTCCCGAGTCACTCCTCGCTCCTCGGTCAGTGTCCTCCACCTCCCCCCTCCCCCCCCCCCCCTCCCTCCCACATCGAGTCTTCTCCAATGAGTCAACTCTTCGCATGAGGTGGCCAAAATACTGGAGTTTCGCTTTAGCATATGTAAATAGACAACCAATGGAGATTTGCTGTCAAACTGGGATTCTGTAATAATCTACAGGGGTGGGGAAGGGTGGGAGGTGGGAGGGAGATTCAAGAGGGAGGGGACATATGTATACCTATGGTTTATTCATGTTGATGTATGACAGAAATCAAACCAATATTGTAAAGCAATCAATTAAACATAAATAATTATAAAACATTTTCTAGCATTTCTTGATTTCTTTCATATACTGGCTGTCAGCTCTGAATCTTCTCAAGCCCAGGCTAATTAGTTAATCAAAGCAATTAGCTGGTACACTGACTGGTAGTGATGCATCTGTAAAGTCCTCTGCTGATTATCTACCAGGAGTAAAAGAGTTATCCCACATTTTAAGAAAATGAATGAATATATGTATACATGAAACAATGTTTTCATTGTTGCACGCTTTCTTGGTACTACATTAGAACTACATTCTGTCAACAGATTAAGGCTATATGACTTATGAGACACCAGATTCTGTAACTATTTTTATTTGTTATGGTTTCAGGCCCTCCATGCTGGTGGCCACCACATGGAAATATTAAGGTAATCTTCCTCCAAATTTTCTAGGAACAAAACTCTAATCTGAGTTTTGTTTGGAATTACTGTCTTAGAACTTTACTGAGGCAAGCGATGCTCTACAAGGTTCAGACACATGAAAGTATCAGGCATGCTGTAGGTAGAGGAGCCCATAGGATAGTGATCCCAACCAGGACCCAAGCTGAGACTTGGTCACGGGTGCACCACAGAACCCTCCGCAGTGCCTGAAAATGCTTGTGGACACTGGCAGTTGCCAGGGGGCATGGCAGGTTCTTACATGCCCACAGACTTGAGCATTGCATGGTTTCTTCTCTGGAGGGGATTGCAGTTTGATGAAGAGTATGCTCCTAACTGCCCTATAAGTCTCAGAGAATGCCTACAGGAGTTGTGAATGGCGAACGCCAACTCTGAGATATAGACTGAGGATATGTGAAGGAACAGCCTATCTCTAAACAGAGCCTCAGATTCTGTTTCCAACTTGTATAAGGGCAAAGTGACGGAGGCACCTCTTTCATTTTCATGTATACTTCTGAGCACTGAATATATTGCGAGGTAAAATAAATGTTTAACAAATGAGGGAAACGGAGAAATGAAAGATTGTTTCGGTTTTTTGGTGTGGATTAGTGTTCCTGTACTCCTTCATTTTAGGAGCATTTTCACTTCAAGCTTTAGCCTTACTAGTAAATTTTAAATTTTACTTTTTTTTTTAAATTTTATTTTATTTAACTTTACAATATTGTATTGGTTTTGCCATATATCAAAATGAATCTGCCACAGGTATACACGTGTTCTCCATCCTGAACCCTCCTCCCTCCTCCCTCCCCATACCATCACTCTGGGTCGTCCCAATGCACCAGCCCCAGGCATCCGGTATCAGGCATCGAACCTGGACTGGGGACTCATTTCAAATATGATATTATACATATTTCAATGCCATTCTCCCAAATCATCCCACCCTCTCCCGTTCCCAGAGTCCAAAAGACTATTCTATACATCAGTGTCTCTTTTGCTGTCTCGTATACAGGGTTATTGTTATCATCTTTCTAAATTCCATATATACGCATTAGTATACTGTATTGGTGTTTTTCTTTCTGGCTTACTTCACTCTGTATAATAGGCTCCAGTTCCATCCACCTCATTAGAACTGATTCAAATGTATTCTTTTTAATGGCTGAGTAATACTCCATTGTGTATATGTACCACTGCTTTCTTATCCATTCATCTGCTGAGGGACATCTAGGTTGCTTCCATGTCCTGGCTATTATAAACAGTGCTGTGATGAACACTGGGGTACACGTGTCTCTTTCATTTCTGTTTTTCTCAGTGTGTATGCCCAGCAGTGGGATTGCTGGATCATAAGGCAGTTCTATTCCCAGTTTTTTGAGGAATCTCCATACTGTTCTCCATAGTGGCTGTACTAGTTTGCATTCCCACCAACAGTGTAAGAGGGTTCCCTTTTCTCCACACCCTCTCCAGCATTTATTGCTTGTGGACTTTTGGATCACAGCCATTCTGACTGGCGTGAAATGGTACCTCATAGTGGTTTTGATTTGCATTTCTCTGATAATGAGTGATGTTGAGCATCTTTTCATGTGTTTGTTAGCCATCTGTATGTCTTCTTTGGAGAAATGTCTATTTAGTTCTTTGGCCCATTTTTTGATTGGGTCATTCATTTTTCTGGAATTGAGCTGTAGGAGTTGCTTGTATATTTTTGAGATTAGTTGTTTGTCTGTTGCTTCATTTGCTATTATTTTCTCCTATTCTGAAGGCTGTCTTTTCACCTTGCTTATAGTTTCCTTTGTTGTGCAGAAGCTTTTTAATTTTAACTAGGTCACATTTGTTTATTTTTGCTTTTATTTCCAATATTCTGGGAGGTGGGTCATAGAGGATCCTGCTGTGACGTATGTCAGAGAGTGTTTTGCCTATGTTTTCCTCTAGGAGTTTTATGGTTTCTGGTCTTACATTTAGATCTTTAATCCATTTTGAGTTTATTTTTGTGTATGGTGTTAGAAAGTGCTCTAGTTTCATTCTTTTACAAGTGTTTGACCAGTTTTCCCAGCACCACTTGTTAAAGAGACAATCTCATAAATTTTACTTCTTAAAAAAAAAATGCATTCATGAGTTGACTGGTGACAAAGATGCTTTGAGGGCAGCTTAGCCTTCAGGGGACCCAGAGTGCTGAACCTGTCAGGGGCTATAACTCCAGCCAAAAAGTCTGTAGAATCGGTCCAGGATTTACACCTTAGTCTCACAGAGTTCAGTCCTAGAGTCTTCCTCTTCTGAAGGTTGCCAGTAAGAATAGTCCTTCACTTGTCCATCAATTTACAAACAAAAATAAACTTACTCATTCTTTCTTAGTTTCTTTAAGAAATATTTATCATCTGTGCTGTGCCCCAGGATACAATACTGAGGGGAAAAAAGACATATTCCCTTCTCTCATGAAGCTTACAAATAGCCAGAAAACAGAAAGAGAGGGACTGTTATTTGTAGCAAATTTTGTAAATAAAATAGGATGGTACAACAGAGAATATCTATTGAAAGTAGACATACTACAGTCAGCAGTGTGATCAGTGAAGGCATCTTGGGCATGGGGATATCAGACGTGAACGGAGAAAAGGAGTCACCCAGGCAGAGAGCAGTGAGGAGCATCTACCACTTGAGTCACTGGAGACTTGTGAGGTTGGAACAGAGTGAAGGAGCGGCTACACTGCACAACAGATGAATGCATAGTCCGCTCACCATGAAAAGGCTCATAGTCTCTTAGAATAGGAGGAATATATACATCCCACTGTAAAGAGGGGGAAAAAAAGCTGTATTTACAGATGGTACTAGCTACTCTTGCTATTATATGATTATATTCATTCTGTTTGAACTATTTTATATCTTATTTACTTTGCACATATTTAAGGGCAATGATTAAGTGCTAACATATGTGCTGCTCACATAAACGTTAGTCTAATCACACACAGACTTAACCGTTATGGACTTACAGTTCTTTGCGGTATGCAGTTAGTCAAATAATTATACAAATGCTTTATTGTATACTGATTAGAGGTATTAAAGAGAATGGAAAGCTGGAATTGTATTTTAAGAAATATCTCTGAGAAAGCAGGCCATAACCTGAGCTCTGAAGGTAGAATGAGTTTGTTGTTGTTTGGTTGTGTCTGACTCTTTGCAACCCCATGGACTGTAGCCTGCCAGGCTCCTTTGTTGATGGGATTTCCCCAGGTAAGAATACTGGAGTGGGTTGCCATTTCCTTCTCCGAGGGATCTTCCCAACCCAGGGATCTAACCTGCATCTCCTGAATTGGTGGGCAAATTCCTTACCAATGAGCCACATGGGAAGCCCTAGAATCAGTTTAGGTTCAAGGAAAAAGAGAATACATTTGATGGGGTGGTTGTAACAAACCACAAGACTCTGAGATGGAGGGGCTATGGAGCATTTGAAGCAAAAAACAAAAAAAAACAAACAACGGGGGAATGGCAAAGAGCAAGGTGGTATAAAGCAAGGTTGGAAAAGTCAGGAGGTGACAGATCACATAGGGCTTTTAGTCCATACTAAAAAGAAATTCTTTATGTGCAGTGAAATGCAATTAAAAGAGCTTAATGAAAAGATTCTGTATGCAGGTCAAGAAGCAACAGCTAGAACTGGACATGGAACAACAGACTGGTTCCAAATTGGAAAAAGAGTATGTCAAGGCTGTATATTGTCACCCTGTTTATTTAACTTGTATGCAGAGTACATCATGCAAAATGCTGGGCTGGATGAAGCACAAGCTGGAATCAAGATTTCTAGGAGAAATATCAATAACCTCAGATATGCAGATGACACCACCTGATGGCAGAAAGCAAAGAAGAACTAAAAAGCCTTTTGATGAAAGTGAAAGAGGAGAGTGAAAAAGTTGGCTTTAAACTCAACATTCAGAAAACGAAGATCATGGCATCTGGTCCCAATCACTTCATGGTAAATAGATGGGAAAACAATGGAAAAAGTAAAAGACTTTACTTTGGGGGGGGGGGGGCTCCAAAATCACTGCAGATGATGACTGTAGTCATGAAATTAAAAGACACTTGCTCCTTGGAAGGAAAATTATGACCAACCTAGACAGCATATTAAAAAGCAGAGACATTACTTTGTCAACAAAGGTCTGTCTTGTCAAGGCTATGGTTTTTCTAATAGTCATGTATGGACATGAAAGCTGCACCATAAAGAAAGCTGAGTACCAAAGAACTGATGCTTTTGAACTCTGGTGTTGGAGAAGACTCTTAAGAGTCCCTTGGACTGCAAGGAGATCAAACCAGTCCATCCTAAAGGAAATCAGTCCTGAATATTCATTGGAAGGACTGATGCTGAAGCTGAAACTCCAATACTTTGGCCACCTGATATGAAGAACTAACTCATTAGAAAAGACCCTGATACTGGGCAAGATTGAAGGCAAAAGGAGAAGGGGATGAAAGAGGATGAGATGGTTTGGTGGCATCACCAATTCGAAGGACATAAGTTTGAGCAAGCTGCAGAAGTTGGTAATGGACAGGGAAGCCTGGCATGCTGCAGTCCATAGGGTTGCAAAGAGTTGGACATGACTGAGCAACTGAACTGAGAAGCTAAATTTCCCAAATCTGTCCTGTTTACACACACTTTCGTTTCCCAGTAGAACACAGCAGGCCTCCTTTCTCTGTTCCTTTCAGGAGATCCTGACAAGGAGGGTATCACATTTTTAGCTGAAAGGACATACCTAGGTTTTTGTTCATTTGCTTTGCAAAAGTGGAGCTGGAGAGCTGCTGTCAGACTGGGTTATGATCCCATATTTAAATTTTCCTAGTAAAGTCTACAGGTCTCTATGAGTGTGATTCTAATTGTATCATTTTTTTTTTTCAACTCAATTTCAGGTGAAATGTCCATATAAGAAAGTAGACTTCAGTTGGTTCCAGGGAACAGGGAACCCCTGCCCTGGTTTATATCAACCCATCTGTGGCAACAATTTGATAACCTATGACAACCCATGCATCTTGTGTGTTGAGAGTATGTGAGTACTACTGGGAGAAAAGAACAACAAAAAAGCTTAGTTCAGGGCAATTAGTATCAACCTCTTCTATGAAGTACAACAGCTAGGAAGCCAGGAATTTGCTCCAGTATGCTCAGATAATAATCAGCCCCAACTCAGGAGAACACGTGGTAACACAAAGCACACTTGAGTAGAAAGCAGATTCGCTGTACTCAGGAGTGTTTGCTGGGCTCTTCTCTCAGCCCTCACATTCCCATAAACCAACTGATAGATTTATTTTCACTTGAAGCTTCAAATATCCCTTTGATTCCTTGAAATTCTTTGGTTTTAAGATAAGTTGTAGTTTCCTTCTTTCAGATGTCTTCAACCTCATGTGTCTGAAATTCTGAGCTAGGATAAGGTGACCACAAAGTTTGGGGCCTTTGGTAAAGAGTCAGTGTTTTAGTCTTTGGATTTATGGAGCATGATTATCAGTGATTAGACTCTGAGTTCTCATAAAACGTGGGGCTTCAGAATTGATCTCTGTATAATACAGTCCTGTTTTCAGGGAGAAAAACTCTTCCCATGGCATCACACTGGAGGCCTCTACTCAATAATAATTTTGCAATTTTCAAAATTGCAATGGCAGGAATATGTAAACTCTGGGCCATCCCCACTAATGAGGAATTCAGCCAAAGTGTAAGAGTATTGATAGAATAAGTTGAAGACTGGATACACCTCATATATCACAAGCTCAGGCCTGATTAAATAACTTATTTTCAGAGAGATTATAGTATAGGGCATAATATCTTCAGTGGTATCTTAGCATGATGGGAAGATAACAGAGTAGGGAATCCAATAACCTGGATCTTGTCTATAGTCAATATCCTTTATGCTTTTAGTTTCCTCAAATATAAAGTAAGGGTGACAGATAATTTTACAAGTATTTTTGTAGTTCTGAAAATTCTATTAATAAAATACTTATTCTTTCTTTAGGAAATCTCGGGGTGGGGAGAATTAGATTTCTACATGATGGACAATGCTAGTTGAGTGGACTTGGAAGTGAAAAGAAGAACTTTCATTTTCTTTCCATTGAGAAAATCCTTCTCCTCCACCTCACCCCTCCTTGCATGTGTTCTTAGTGACAGAAAACTGCCCCACTGAGCTTATATCAGATAAAGTCCTTCTTTAGACCTCTCCCCTCATTGATTCATTGCCTTTCATATTCACCCTAATAAATATACCTGTCTGAAAGTCTCATTTAACTTGGGTGCCAGATCTGTGTCTCAAGTCTCAGAAGTAGAACACAATGAACATTTGAGCCAAAGGTCAATAACAAACATGGAGCTTAATCAGATCTCTGATTCTGTAAACCATGGAGAAATCTATGTGAAGGCTCCTGGTTGTTTCCCAAGAACACAACAGAAATTTCTTCCATATTCCTTTGGCATTAAAAAAAATTAATAGGAAATATGGGGTGTTGTGCTCGTTGTGGCCATTCCTGTTGCCTCCTTTCCACATTAAACAATCTCACTTTCAGACTCAGCCTTGAAGCAGAGTCATTCATGCACGTCTGGCTTAGGTGGGCATGTTCACCACCCCTCTCTTTTCTTCATAGAAGGAGGTCTACATTAATAGTATCCATGAATGTCCCATTGATCATTGTTCTTTTTCTTAAGTTCTCTTGACATATTTTAACCTCTGAAACATACGGGGACATTGTTCTTTGGGTTCAGTCCTTTTTCTCTCTCTATCTGCCTCTCTCTTTCACACAGACACACATACACACTTAATACAGAAAAAAAGACTAATATACACTCTCTTTCCCTCAGCAGCTCACTCCCTATTGGCCTGGGAAACAGTATCTCTTTTGACTCTGAATATCCTATAAGATTATTATCAGATTATTTATATGTTCTGTTGGCTCTCTGACCTTAACTACCATGCTGATTACATGGGGACACATGGGTCCAGTAAAAAGGAAGCAATCACCTTAGGCCTGTCATCTTTAAAATAGGAAAAGCAAACAGCTCTGGGAAAAAAAAGAGAGTCTCTACCTTTACAGAGTACCAGTTTCCACTGCTCTGACTCCTGGGCTATACAGGAACATCAGGAACTCCAGGCAGGATTATTTCCCAACATTATTGCTTTGATTTCATGTTCATAAATCTTTTCTTCTGTAGTCATCGATCTGCAATTAATGCCATTCAGTAGCTTTTTCATCTCATTTTAGTTTTTTTATCTCATTTTAATTTTTATCTCTACAAGTTTGATTTATATCTTCCATGTTTATAAAATATCTGGTATTCAGTTACAATAACTGTTTTTATGACTTTATCTTCTAATTCTATTATCTGTGTCCATTCTGACTTGGCTACTTCTCTTCTTGTTATAGGTAATATTTTAGGATATTAAATATTATGAATTTTACATTGCTTGGTTCTGAATACTTTGGTATTTTTAGAATTATTATTGAGCTTTGTTTGAGATATAGCTCAGTTACTTGGAAATACTATGATCCTCTGAAATTTTGCTTTTTAGAGTTAGGGGGTCAGTGTAGTATTCATTAAGTGGGCTAATTACTTCTCATTACTGAGGCAAGACACTGTGGAGGACTCTACTCAAGGCACCATGGATTATAAGGCTTTCTGGTCTGGTAATAGGAACAAGCATCACTACCAGCCCTGAATGAGACCAGGCTCTGTTATCACTAATCCTCTCTGGCAGTTATTTCTTAGCCCTGGGTAGTTTCCTCACAAAAAGCACACATCAGTAATCTGATGTGCTTTCTGTCCAACTCTCCAGGGCTGTGGTCCCACAAGCTACAGCCAGTCTGGTCTCTCTCCTCTCTGCTCTATCTTCCCAATTCAGGTAACCACCTGCCCTATCAGAGTCCCTCTTTCCTCTCCCTAAGATCTCTCACAATGCAGAAACCAAGGCCACCACAGAGCTGGCCGTATTTGTTTCCCATCCCCCAAGTTTCGGTACTCTTCTTTGCCTGACTAGACAGCGTCATTGTTTCATATATTTTGTCTAATTTTTTATCTTTTCAGGTAGACAGTATAACTGGTTTCTCTTACTCTATATTATCTGAAAGTAGAAATCAGGTTTATTTTTATCTTCATGTTTTAATTGGAAACCTTCTAAAGCCTAGAATACAATGTCATTCTTTTACTTTTTCTAAGGACTCTGAAGCATAAGTTTGTCCTCTGCAATAATACAACTCCCCCGACACCCCAGTAAATAATGCATTTACTTAAATTTGCTACATACAACAGCAAAAAGAACTTTTGTAATAGTATTTTTTCCTATCATTTGATAGTAGACAATAGACATTTTAAAAAAAATTAAATTAAGCTCAGCATATTTATCTAAATATAAGACTTCTTTCCTTTCAGGACAACCCCTAAAAGATGATGATTTCCATAAATACTCTACCATTGTCAACATGAAAGAGTCTTCCTTGCGTTGCCAACCACTGCCTGTGTTATTTTGCTTGCCCTCTCTGGAAAGTGTTTTGAATTTTGACCTTCTTCTATATGGTTCCCTTATTTTTTATCCTCTAATTGCTGGTCATCCTTGCTATCTTCTCTTACCTATCCCCACTTCCTCTGTTTGATGATCTCCATTGCCAATATAATTATTGCTCACATATTCATGCCAGGAGACTGTACCCATTTTCTTGGTATCATACTAACATCTTAAATTCACTGGCTCAGAATTTTTAAAATCAATCTATCTAATATAAGTGCTATTTTTTATTTCTAATAGTGATATTCCATATGCTTTGAGTCATTGAAAGTTAATGTTACTACTCGAGTCCTTTCGCACTCGAACTCAATTTCAATATATAATTTGTTTAGTCCTTATTTCTTCTTAAGTATAAATTAAACCCATAAACTAAATGTATACATTTAGTCCAAGTATTCAAAATGTTTCATGAGTTACTTTTATATTCTTATAACTATTACCTCAGCCTCCATCCTCTTCTCCTATCCATAGTCCTGCCTCTATTTTATAATGATTTAAACATAACCTGTTTTAAAGGGCACTATTTTTGTGAGTTATAATACGAACATCTTAGTATGACTTATAAGACACTTTTTTCATCTGCTAAAGGCACTGTATACCCAACTTGGAGGACTTTGTTAACAAACTCTATTTGCCCCATAAAGTGAAGTCGCTTAGTCGTGTCCAACTCTTTGCGACCCTATGGATGGCAGCCTACCAGGCTCCTCCGTCCATGGGATTCTCCAGGTAAGAATACTGGAGTGGGTTGTCATTTCCTTCTCCAGGGGAATCTTCCCGACGCAGGGATCGAACCGAAGTCTCCCACATTGCAGGCAGACGCTTTAACCTCTGAGCCACCAGGGAAGCTCTGGTGGCACCATATTTGCCCATAAGGTGGCAGTAAAACACTGCTGTTTAAATCAACAACTTTGATGAGACCTGGACTTCCTTAGTGGCTCAGACAGTAAAGCGTCTGCCTACAATGCGGGAGACCTGGGTTCGATCCCTGGGTAGGGAATATCCCCTGGAGAAGGAAATGGCAACACACTCCAGTACTCTTGCTTGGAAAATCTCATGGACGAAGGAGCCTGGTAGGCTACAGTCCACTGTTTGCAAAAAGTCAGACAGGACTGAGTGACTTCACTTCACTTCACTTCATGGCCAATGCATCGCATACCAATAATGTGATTTAGTGGCAAGTTACTAATGCTCAATCAGCTACACACTTCTCACCACTTCAAATGATGATAATACAGAGCTCCAGTCAGGATGTTGGACTAGAAGGACGTGGAACTCACCTCCTCTCACAAATACATCAAAAAATACATCTGCAAATGGAACAGTTCTTACAGAACACCTACTGAACACTAGCAGATCTCAAACACTTGAAAGGACAAGAAAGAGCTCCATGTAACCAGGAAGGATGAATGAAAAAAAAAAAAAAAAGAGAGAGAGAGAGAGGAAGCAGGACAAGTTCTGAAACTCTGGGAGGAAGCTTAAAAAGAAGAAAGCTCTCTGCATCTCAGGAAGACCCCTCACCTGCAGGGAGATCAGCCAGGACAGAAAGAGAGCTTCAGAAGCATAGAGAGCACAACAATTAGTTAATGACAGGCAGAACACAGAGAGACCTACACAGTCATGCCACTGCCCTGCACGCCCGAGCCTGAGACATGCATCTGCTGGTACAGGTGGGGACTGGGTGTTGAAATTGGGGTTGAGAGGACAGACCCAGGGAGGACTGCTGTTGGCTGTGTGAAGACAGCCTGAAGGGGCTGGAGTGTGGTATGTCTGCAACCAGGAGTCTGGGTGGAAACAGCACCTGACTGCCACAGAAGCAAAGCACCATTGTAAAGTGGTGTGCAAAAAGCGAGGTGGGGCTGCCTTAGCAGCTTCTTTTTCCACATGTCAGCCCTGCCGCCATGGGCTCTGGGACAGCAAGCCTCAGCCACCGCCTAAGCGCTCCCCCTCAGCAGGCTCCCACATCCCAAATGTCACCTTGGTGGGTTCTGGGAGCAAATGCTGGTGGGTTGCCCAAGCACAAAGGCAGGGCTAAAGCCATGGCTGAGTCCAAGGGGCTGCACAACCTAGGAAGCAAGGCCAAAATGTCTCTCTGTGACTATGTACGCCTCAGATTTACACCTCCACCACTGGCTTTGTAAATACAGCACCTGCAAGACATCCAAGTGGACAACAGGTGCTCCAGTAGCTGGTACAGGTCTGGCTTTAGCAGCTGTGGGCCACAGTGAGTTCACATGCATGACTACTACGGTCCTGGGACCGGCCTTCAGTGGGTCTGCACTGGTGGCCTTGTGAAACAATGCCTAAGGGACACCAGGGCCAAATGCTGGCATTCCCATGGTTGAGACAAGGGCCGACAGCAGTGCCAACAGTACTTTGTGAGCCTGCACAATGCATGGCAGATTTCACCACAGAGCATACTCGTCAGTGAACAGCTCTGGCAGAGGAATACTCAGTGGCTCATTTCCCAGTGGGAGCACTCCAATCCCACCTACCTCACACCACAGCTAAGAAATGCAGCTCAGAAACAGATCTGGGGGCCTCTACTCCAACAGCTATGGAATAGACCCAGCCCCTGACAAGGCAGTGACAACCACAGAACAAAGAGGAGGCCCTGCTAGATATCCTGTGCAGGGTCTGGTCAGCACACCAGTCACATCTCCTATCAAGGGGATAACAGCCAGCATACACAGAGGAAAGAAGTGGTAGGCATCCACACTAAAAGTAGTCCTTGCATTAAAAAATATTAAATCCGCACAGGAATCAGTTCAGTTCAGTGGCTCAGTCGTGTCCGACTCTTTGCGACCCCATGAATCGCAGCATGCCAGGTCTCCCTGTACATCACCAACTCCCGGAGTTCACTCAGACTCACATCCATCGAGTCAGTGATGCCATCCAGCCATCTCATCCTCTGTCATCCCCTTCTGCTCCTGCCCCCAATCCCTCCCAGCATCAGAGTCTTTTCCAATGAGTCAACTCTTCACATGAGGTAGCCAGGGTACTGGAGTTTCAGCTTCAGCATCATTCCTTCCAAAGAAATCCCAGGGCTGATCTCCTTCAGAATGGACTGGTTGGATCTCCTTGCAGTCCAAGGGACTCTCAAGAGTCTTCTCCAACACCACACTTCAAAAGCATCAATTCTTCAGTGCTCAGCTTTCTTCACAGTCCAACTCTCACATCCATACTTGAGCACAGGAAAAACCATAGCCTTGACTAGACAGATCTTTGTTGGCAAAGTAATGTCTCTGCTTTTTAATATGCTATCTAGGTTGTACATAACTTTCCTTCCAAGGAGTAAGCGTCTTTTAATTTCATGGCTGCAGTCAACATCTGCAGTGATTTTGGAGCCCAAAAAAGTAAAATCTGACATTGTTTCCACTGTTTCCCCATCTATTTCCCATGAAGTGATGGGACCAGATGCCATGATCTTCGTTTTCTGAATGTTGAGTTTAAGCCAACTTTTTCACTCTCCACTTTTGCTTTCATCAAGAGGCTTTTTAGTTCCTCTTCACTTTCTGCCATAAGGGTGGTGTCATCTGCATATCTGAGGTGATTGATATTTCTCCCAGCAATCTTGATTCCAGCTTGTGTTTCTTCCAGTCCAGCGTTTCTCATGATGTACTCTGCATATAAGTTAAATAAGCAGGGTGACAATATACAGCCTTGACGTACTCCTTTTCCTATTTGGAATCAGTCTGTTGTTCCATGTCCAGTTCTAACTGTTGCTTTCTGATCTGCATACAGATTTCTCAAGAGGCAGGTCAGGTGGTCTGGTATTCCCATCTCTTTCAGAATTTTCCACAGTTTATTGTGATCCACACAGTTAAAGGCTTTGGCATAGTCAATAAAGCAGAAATAGATGTTTTTTCTGGAACTCTCTTGCTTTTTCGATGATCAAGCCCTCCAAGATCACAGGAGATAAGAGTTTCTCTCAAACTCACATAGCAAGAGATATGTAAGTAAAATGAAGAAGAAGAGGAACCACTCCCAATTAAAATATCAAGAGAACTTCCCTAAAAGAATATAAAATGAAACACGTCTAACAGATACTCAAGTCAAAAAGGAGATAATGAAAATACTGAAGGAATTAAGGACTATTGATAGAAACACAGATTACTATAAAAAGAAACCAAGAAAAATTACAGTGTTCATTTTCAAAGATAAAAGCTGAGCTAAATGCAAAGAACAGCAGACTGAATAATGCAGAAGAATAAATAAGTGATATGCAAGATAGAATGGGCTTCCCAGGTGGCTCAGTGGGTAAAGAATACACCTGTAATGCAGGACATGCAGGTTTGATCCCTGGGTCAGGAAGATCCTCTGAAGGAGAATGTGGCAACCACTCCAGTATTCTTTCCCGGAGAGTTCCGTGAACAGAGAAGCCTAGCAGGCAACAGTCCATGGAGTTCCAAAGAATCGGACATGACTGAAGCAACTGAGTGCACACAGGCATGTGTGCGCGTACACACACACACATACACACAAGACAGAATAATGGAAATTATCCAATCAGAACAGAAGACATAAAGTCAAATAAAAAAAAGAAATGAAAGCAATATAAGAGACCTATGGGATAATTTAAAGTGTGCCAATCTATGCAGAATAGGGATCCCAGGAGGAGAAGAGAAGAGGGGGTTGAAAACGTGTTTGAAGAAATTATGGCCCCAAACTTTCCAAACCTAAAGAAGGAAACAGATATCCATGTACAGGAAGCATAGAGGGTCCCAAGCAAGATAAACCCAAACAGATCTACACAAGACATCCTATAATAAAAATAGCAAAAGTTAAAAACAAAGAGGATTCTAAAGGCTGCAAAGTGAAAAACAAAGAGTTAATTACAATGGAATCCCTATAAGATTATGAAGGCCAGAAAGGAGAGGTGAGATACGGTCAAGGTACTAAAAGAGAAAAATATGCAACCCAGGATACTCTACCCAGCAAGATTATCATTCAGAAAAGATGGAGACATAAAGAATTTCCCAGACAAGCAAAACCTAAAAGAAAACAATACTATATCAATTCTATTAATAAAATAAATATCAAAAGGTCTTCTCTAAATAGAAAACAAGAATCTATAGAAAAATCAAAATTGGAAAGTAATCACTCAAAGCTAGTAAACAGATTTTTTTTCAATAAAGTCAAGGGCTTTTGGTCCAAGATGGCAGATTAGAAGGATGTGTGCTCATCTCCTCCAGCAAGAACACCAAAATTGCAACTAGCTATTGAACAGCCTAGTCAAGGCTATGGTCTTTCCTGTGGTCATGTATGGATGTGAGAGCTGGACTGTGAAGAAGGCTAAGCGCCGAAGAATTGATGCTTTTGAACTGTGGTGTTGGAGAAGACTCTTGAGAGTCCCTTGGACTGCAAGAAGATCCAACCAGTCCATTCTGAAGGAGATCAATCCTGGAATTTCTTTGGAAGGAATGATGCTAAAGCTGAAACTCCAGTACTTTGGCCACCTCATGCAAAGAGCTGACTCATTGGAAAAGACTCTGATGCTGGGAGGAATTGGGGGCAGGAGCAGAAGGGGACGACAGAGGATGAGATGGCTGGATGGCATCACTGACTCGATGGACGTGAGTTTGAGTGAATTCCGGGAGTTGGTGATGTACAGGGAGGCCTGGCATGCTGCAATTCATGGGGTCACAAAGAGTCGGACACAACTGAGCAACTGAACTGAACTGAGACTCAGAGAACAGGAGCAGTGACTCCACAGGAGACAGAACCAAAATTATCTGCTAATGTTGGAGAGCCTTCTATGGAGGCACAGGTTGGCAGGGGCTCACCACAGGTACAGGGGCACTGAAAGGTCCCCCTTGGTGTAAACCCCCTTGGAGTTCACCATTAACCTTACCATAGAGCCTGTAGACCCCAAGGCTGGGTAGCCTAAGGCCAAGAAACTAACAGGGAGGAAGTGCAAACCCACACATCAGCAGATAATTGGATTAAAGCTTTACTGAGCAAGGCCCTGCCCACCAGAGCAAGACCCAGTTTTTCCCATTGCCAGTTCCTCCCATCAGGAAGCTTACACAAGCTCTTAGCCTCATCCATCAGAGGGCAGACAGAAGAAGCAAGAAGCACAATCACACTGCCACTAAAACAAAAACCATTTTACTGAAAGTTAACCACGAGGAAAAAGCAGAAAGTTACGTCCCAGCTGAAGGGACAAGATAAAATTCCAGAAAAGCAATTAAATGAGGTGGAGATAGTCAACCTTCCAGAAAAAGAATTCATAATAATGATAGTGAAGATGATCCAGGATCTCAGGAAAAGAATGGAGGCAAAGATTGAGAAGATGCAGGACATGTTTACCAGAGATCTACAAGAACTAAAAACCAAACAAACAGAGATGAATAATACAACTAAAAGGAATCAATAGCAGAATAACTGAGGCAGAGGAATGGATAAATGACCTGGAGGACATAATGGTGGAAATCACTGCCACAGAACAGAATACAGAAAAAAGAGTGAAAAGAAATGAAGACAGACTAAGAGCCCTCTGGGATCTATTCACATTATAGGGGTCCCAGAAGGAGGAGAGAGAGAGAAAGGACCTGAGAAAATATTTGAAAATATATTAGCTGAAAACTTCCTGAACATGGGAAAGGAAATAGTCAACCCACTCCAGGAAACAGAGAGAGTCTCAGGAAGAATACACCCAAGGAGGAATGCACCAAGACACACAGTAACCTAACAGAAAAATTAAATACAGGGATAAAATAGTAAAAGCAACAAGGGAAAAATGACAAATAACACACCAGGTAACTCCCATCAGGCTATCAGCTGATTTCTCAACAGAAATTCTACCAGCCAGAAGAGAATGGAATGATATATTTAAAGTGATAAAAAGGAAGAACCTACAACCAAGAATACTCTAGCCAGCAAGACTCTCTTTCAGATCTGATGGAGAAATCAAAAGTTTTCCAGACAATCAAAAATTAAGAGAATTCAGCACTACCAAACCAGCTTTACAACAAACGCTAAAGGAACTTCCCTAGGCAGGAAACACAAGAGCACGAAAAGACTTACAGAAAATAAACCCAAAACAATTAAGAAAATTAAACTAGGATCATCAGTTTAGTTCAGTCACTCAGTCGTGTCCAATTCTTTGTGACCCTATGGACTGAAGTACACCAGGCCTCACTGTCCATCACCAACTCCCGGAATTTACCCAAACTCATGTCCATTGCATTGGTGATGCCATCCAACCATCTCATCCTCTGTCATCCCCTTCTCCTCCCACCTTCAATCTTTCTCAGCATCAGGGTCTTTTCCAACGAGTCAGTTCTTCGCATCAGGTGGCCAAGTACTGGAGTTTAAGCTTCAACATCAGTCCTTCCAAAGAACACTCAGGACTGATCTCCTTAGGATAGACTGGTTGGATCTCCTTGCAGTCCAAGGGACTGTCAAGAGTCTTCTCACCATAGTTTAAAAGCATCAATTCTTCTGCGCTCAGCTTTCTTTATAGTCCAAATCTCACATCCATACATGACCACTGGAAAAACCATAGCCTTGACTAGACGGACCTTTGTTGACAAAGTAATGTCTCTTTTTCAAAATGCTGTCTAGGTTGGTCAAAACTTTCCTTCCAAGGAGTATCTTAATTTCATGGCTGCAGTCACCTTCTACAGCGATTTTGGAGCCCCAAAAAATAGTCTGTCACTGTTTCCACTGTTTCCTCATCTATTTGTCATGAAGTGATGGGACCAGATACCATGATCTTCATTTTCTGAATGTTGAGCTTTAAGCCAACTTTTTCACTCTCTTTCACTTTCATCAAGAGGCTCTTTAGTTGTTCTTCACTTTCTGCCATAAGGGTGGTATTATCTGCATATCTGAGGTTATTGATATTTCTCCTGGCAATCCTGATTCCAGATTGTGTTTCTTCCAGCCCAGCTTTTCTCATGATGTGCTCTGCATATGAGTTTAAATAAGCAGGGTGACAATATACAGCCTTGACGTACTCCTTTCCCTATCTGGAACCAGTCTGTTGTTCCGTGTTCAGTTCTAACTATTGCTTCCTGACCTGCATACAGATTTCTCAAGAGGCAGGCTAAGCGGTCTGGTATTCCCATCTCCTGAAGAATATTTGACAGTGTGTTGTGATCCACACAGTCAAAGGCTTTGGCATAGTCAATAAAGCAGAAATAGATGTTTTTTCTGGAACTCTCTTGCTTTTTTGACGATCCAGGGGATGTTGGCAATTTGATCTCTGGGTTCCTCTGCCTTTTCTACAACCAGCTTGAATAATTAAACAGATTAAACGCACAAACCAAAAGACACAGATTAGCTGGGTGTATGAAACATGTGCATATATGCACTTCAACATATCACATCACTCTTTGTGACCCTCCCCCCAACCAAATTGTATGTAATTATTTTATATTGTTAAGTTAATCATGTTCTCATTATGACTTGCAATTGTAACTATCTTTTATTTTTTGTCTGACTACTGAATGTGGAAAGTGATACACATCTTTTACTATTGTGATTATGTAACTATTACGCAATAGCATTGTATCATGACTGGTCAACAGAAAAATAATAGAACTCTATATCACCAAACCAAAATCACTGCAGATAGTGACTGCAGCCATGAAATTAAAAGATGCTTACTCCTTGGAAAGAAAGTTATGACCAACCTAGATAGCATATTCAAAAGCAGAGACATCACTTTGCCAACAAAGGTTCACCTAGTCAAGGCTATGGTCTTTACTGTGGTCATGTATGGATGTGAGAGCTGGACTGTGAAGAAGGCTGAGCACTGAAGAATTGATGCTTTTGAAGTGTGGTGTTGGAGAAGACTCTTGAGAGTCCCTTGGACTGCAAGGAGATCCAACCGGTCCATTCTGAAGGAGATCAGACCTGGGATTTCTTTGGAAGGAATGATGCTGAAGCTGAAACTCCAGTATTTTGGCCACCTCATGAGAAGAGTTGACTCATTGGAGAAGACTCTGATGCTGGGAGGGATTGGGGGCAGGAGGAGAAGGGGACGACAGAGGATGAGATGGCTGGATGGCATCACTGACTTGATGAATGTGAGTCTGAGTGACCTCCGAGAGCTGGTGATGGACAGGGAGGCCTGGTGTGCTGCAGTTCATGGGGTCGCAAAGAGTCGGACACGACTGAGCGACTGATCTTATCTGATCTGATTTTCCCTAAAATCTACTGCGTGTGTGTGCTAAGTTGCTTCAGTCATGTATGACTCTTTGTAGTCCCACGGACTGTAGCCCGCCAGGTTCTTCTGTCCATGGGATTCTCCAGGCAAGAATACTGGAGTGGGTTGCCATTTCCTGCTCCAACGTCTACTCTCATGACAACAATTAAACTGTTAGCATCAAGACCAGAGATACCTCTACGCTGCAAAAGCCAATGGTTTTAATTCTCATTTCATTTTACAAATCAACATTTCATATATGTTTTTTCCCCTATTAGGTTCCCAACACAACTTTCTCTTGGACATTTCATCTTAGTTTCTGCAAATTCCTATTCATCAACTGATCATAACACACTGGAGTGCTGCAGTGTTTCAGCCTTGGACCAAATCTGGATTTTATCTATACTTATTCTCTTGGTGATCTCTATCCTCTGGGCTTCCCTGGTGGTTCAGCTGGTAAAGAACCCCCTGAAGGAGATGCAAGAGACACAAGTTCAACCCCTGGGTCAGGAAGATCCCCTAGCAAAGGAAATGGCAACCTGCACCAGGTTCTTGTCTGGTAAATTCCGTGGGCCAAGGAGCCTGGCAGCCTACAGTCCAAGGGGTCACAAAGAGTAGGACACAGCTAACTGATGCTGAGGCTGAAACTCCAATACTATGGCCACCTCATGTGAACAGTTGACTCACTGGAAAAGACCCTGATGCTGGGAGGGATTGGGAGCAGGAGGAGAAGGGGACGACAGAGGATGAGATGGCTGGATGGCATCACCGACTTGATGGACATGAGTTTGAGTGAATTATGGGAGTTGGTGATGGACAGGGAGGCCTAGCATGCTGTGATTCATGGGGTGGCAAAGAGTCGGACATGACTGAGCAACCGAACTGAACTGACTGAGCGTGCACAGGTGCACACACATTTCTTTTCAAAAATCCAGATTCTTGTATACAACAGCTCATTCATTTTTATTTGAATATTTAATCAGAATATCTAAATTATTCTGTACCAAACTGAGTCTTAACATTCTTCCCCCTCAATAATTCTTTCTTTCTCATTGCTCCCCAACTCATAAAATGTCAACTCCAGTTGATCCAGTTGCTAAGCCAAAAACCTTATAATCATCCTTAACTCCACTCTTTTTCTCACACCCAACATGTGGCCCATCAGCAAATTCTTTTGGCTCTATCTTCAAAATATATCCTAAAGCACTTTTCATCACCTCCACTTGTTAATCCTCAGGCTGTCACTGTCTTGTTCAACTTGAATTATCACAATAATCTTCTAATTATTATCCTACCTCTCCTTCCATATGCATTAACACTATACATCAACGCAACACATTCAGCAAGAATCATTCTATCTAAACAGAATTTTAATCTTGCCACTTCCTTCATCATAAATCTCTAATAGCCAGGCTAATTCTTTGATAAAAGCCCCACAACGCTATCTGGGAGCAGTTTTCTGTTGTTTTAGATTTTGTCCTCTGGTCTCTGGGTTATTCCCTCTGAGTCACCTCCCCTCCACTAGAAAACCCCCCACAAAAAAATGGCCTGGGTTTACAGCTAACTAATTTTCTTAATCTACTTTCTTCCCATAAATATTTTGTATCATATTTCACAAAACAAGGCCTCTTCTTCTTTTTTTTTTTTTTTTTACTGTCTGTCCCTTTTAATCTAGGCTTGCTGAATTTCTTCAAAAATGGTTTAGGTTCTTTACATACCATTTTGCATTACACTTTACTGGACAAAAGGCACACTTCAAACATAATCAAAAGAAGCCCTTCTCAACCTTTGCTTCCTGTATAGTTGCGTGCATGTGTGCTGAGCGGCTTCAGTTGTGCCCAACTCTGTGGCCCTATAGACTGTAGCCCTCCAGGCTCCTCTGTCCATGCGATTCTCTAGGCAAGAATACTAGAGTGGGTTGCCATGCCCTCCTCCAGGGGGTCTTCCCGACCCAGGGACTGAACTTGCATCTCTTATGTCTCCTGCACTGGCAGGCAGGTTCTTCATCACTATTGCCACCTGGGAAGCCCCTTGTATAATGACTGTTAGACAATGCCATGTAGGGGCTTCATTGTTTCACAGAGTTGGTGAGATATATACTTAAGATCCTTAGAAAGTTTACTGACTAGTACAATGGTCTTATGAAGGATCATCTGAAAACTATCTGAGGTTTAAGAGGGTTTGATAGTTTCATACTTGTATATACCCTGTGATGTTTTGCTGGCAGCAACCACGCTTTTATTTTTGCCCTGAGTCTCTTTGTGAGAGAGACTCAGGATGAAAGACAACTACTGTTTAAAATCCAGAAAGCCCTAGGTTTTATATTCCCTCTGCTGTTGCTGCTGCTAAGTCGCTTCAGTCGTGTCCGACTCTGTGCGACCCCATAGACGGAAGCTCACCAGGCTCCCCTGCCCCTGGGATTCTCCAGGCAAGAACACTGGAGTGGGTTGCCATTTCCTTCTCCAATGCAGGAAAGTGAAAAGTGAAAGTGAAGTCGCTCAGTCGTGTCCGACTCTTAGCGACCCCATGGACTGGAGCCTACCAGGCTCCTCCGTCCATGGGATTTTCCAGGCAAAAGTACTGGGGTGGGGTGCCATTGCCGTCCCCATATTCCCTCTAGAGGAGCTGAAAAAAGAACAATTCCTTCTTTAGCTCAGCTCTATTTTTTCTGTACCTTAGGATGAAATCAGTTGATATTTTCAACATTTAACCTAGAAATCTCCTTAGCAAGATCTATTAGTTTGTTAGATGGCATTTTCCCTACTTTCCACGTTTCCTAAACTTTTCATCAATCATTTTTTTTAAAAGTCCCCTTTCCCCCAGTTTCTTGTAACATTTTTCTCATTTTGATTTAAAGCCTCTCCTCGAGCCTCCCGAGATGGGGGAACTGAGTTTTGTATCCCAAATTCCATTAACTGTGACTGTGTGACTGCTGCTGCTACTGCTAAGTCACTACAGTCGTGTCCGACTCTGTGCGACCCCATAGACGGAAGCCCACCAGGCTCCCCCGTCCCTGGGATTCTCCAGGCAAGAACACTGGAGTGGGTTGCCATTTCCTTCTCCAATGCGTGAAAGTGAAAAGTGAAAGGGAAGTCACTCAGTCGTGTCCAACTCTTAGCGACCCCATGGACTGCAGCCTACCAGGCTCCTCTGTCCATGGGATTTTCCAGGCAAGAGTACTGGAGTGGGGTGCCATTGCCTTCTCCGACTAGTTCTCAGCAATGATGAATGTGTTGTGTTTTACTTTTAAGCCAAGTTAGTAAAAAAAAAATCCTGTGTGACTCCTTCACATAATGATACTCTTCTTCCCATTACCCTGATGAAAATGGACACAGCAAACTTGAGCCATGTGTTGAAGCCAGAGATGAAAGGAGACTGGGTCTCTTCTTCACAGGTCGGAGAAAAGCTGCCTGTAAATCAGGGATAATAACCTGAATTTTACAGAACTGGAAAACAAAACAAAACAAAACAGACTTCCTCCTGTGTAAGTCATAATGCATTGGGGTAATTTTTATATTAATTGAGATTATTCTACATAAAAAATTTGTAGGGAATTCCGTGGTTGTTCAGTGGTTAGAGACTTCACATTTCTACTGCAGAGGGCCCAGATTCAATTCCTAGTTGGGGAACTAAGATCTCTCATGCTGCATGGGGTGGCCAAAAAAAGAAAAGGTACAGCATTATGTTTTTTATAAGTCTGAAGAAAGGGAGTGATTCCTTCTTGAGCAACTGGGGAAAACATTTCACATAGGCTATTAAATCAGATTCTGATAGGTAGAGGTAGCAACAATTGTTTGAGAAAAAATATTAATGGACAAAAGTAGAGGAACAAAAAATACAGATTACTCAGAGTCTAGTTGTATGCGCTTCTGGTGTTTGCAAAGGAAACCAGGAGATGAAATTGAGACAGAAGGTATGCCAGTTCACAGAATGATCCCTAAGCCAAAGCTCTTTAACTCTATTGGCTAAGCTTTGTAAGCAATGGGGAGGCACTCCCAGTTGCTGTTTCCCTGGGGTAATTTGTCTAGACCAGAGTTGACAGATATGGGAGAGATTTGTATAGCAGAAATAATGGTATCATTGAACTTAAAAATTCTTGCAGAGGCTTTTCTCTAGAGTTCAGGGCAAACATAATAATGACTTGTTCGAACTAAATCACTTGATCTGTGAAATACTGCTTTCTCATGATTTTAAAAGACTTTGGCAAACTTTCTCCCCATATTGTAGAGTGTGTTAGCAAACATTTAAGAGGCTTCCACTAATGGCTATAATTAAGCTTCAAAGGGAACAAAGGCAAAGTTAGACACTGAGTGGAGCTGAAACTATTCCCTTTTCCCCATTGTTACCAATATGCAATTTACCCTAGCTTGCTTTCCATCACATTTTCCAGAGAGTGAATAAATGTTTCAATTTAGGATGGTAGAAAAATCCATATGCAAGCAAGAATTTTTATTGCCATCCAGTTCAGAGCCAGCTGAGTCATGCTGACCCATTGTACAACCCTGTAAACAGCATGATACTCCAGGGACTTTTGGGTGCTGGCCTATTTTCAGGCTCCTTTGCAAGTATCCTTAGCAGGTATCCTATGCTTCCACTTACTGAATGATTTTGTGTTCATACAGTTGATAGTCTTCACATATTCAAGTCTATTCTCATAGATTTCAGCTCACTTTTATCTATACCTATGTGCCCTCCTCCTTCAGCATCCAGTGTTATTTTGCTACAGAACTCTTTTATTTATCCTCCAAGATTCAGTTATGCAAGTATATTTTTTGAGAACTTCTCTAATGATCCTATCATTAGAAAAGATGTATGATAGATATAATCTTAAAAATTATTATTTTAATTGGATCTTTATGCACTCACAGCCTGAAAATATATTTTCTAAAATGCTATATTTGAATTGTACCATCTATATTTAACTTGCTAAATTGTGAGCTCCTTGACTATAAAGATAACACTGAAGTGCTAAATTGAAGACATGCAAATTGATATGAGAAGCTAAAGGAAGCAAAGCTAAATAAATCTATAGAAACCATTCAAAAGCCTCAAAACTCAATAATGATATAGAAAATCAGGAGGCAGTTTAGATAAGGTGACAATAAGATTAATAAGTAAAAATATGTCAATAAATACGAAAACAGTTTGAATTCTTTCATTCAAAACATATCAACAGGAAAATTTAGAAGAAAAGAAAGATAAACCCTCGTCTTGCCCTCCAGATCATTATAATCTCACATTGTGGGTAAAGCTACCAAACAATAAATAGTAAATAATGTAACATAGCAATTCGGTACCAACTTCTTTGCAACAAATTTCTAAAAATTCTAAGAAAAGAACGACTCCAGGAATAGAATTCAATCCTATTATCTTGAACTTTTTTATTGATAAATTTGATGAAACCACTGAAGCGGGATTTTATGTTAGGAATCAAGCAGGTCTCTCACATGGGGAATGATGGCTGGCTGAAATGAAAGATGGAATGCTCTCTATGTAAGTCAAGAAAATAAACCTGAAAAGGAGAGGATGGCAGAGATGTGACTTCATATTTAAAGTATGCACCCTATATTTTGCTTTAAGTCAGTTACAAAATTAACAACTGTGACAGTATTCTATTCCTCCTGCTGCTGCTAAGTCATGTCAGTTGTGTCTGACTCTGTGTGACCCCATGGACTGCAGCCCACCAGGCTCTGGGAGTTTCCAGGCAGGAGTACTGGACTGGGTCGCCAGTGCCTTCTCCATTTATTCCTCCTAGGTATGCTAATTCACTGATCATTATCTTCTTGTTCAGTTGTTCAAACAGTCACAGTAGTCTACTCCTGTATCTTTATCCTTTCACAATTATAGCAGGAAAGACATTATCTAATGCCTTGCTGATGTTCAATCGATTGTGTCTACTATATACCTTAGATCTATCAATCTAGTTACTAGGTCAAGGAAGAGAAGAAAATTCTTTTTTTTTTTTTTTTTTTTGACACATAAGGATAATAGTATCCTTTCAGAGCATTCCTAAACCTATACTATAATAATCTCTTTTTGGATCTTACCCAAATTAATGCTAAGCTGTAACACTTAAATTTAAAAATAAGAGACTTGAGGAGGCTTAATATAAAAATACATACACAAAATGAAATCTTAAAAATGAATTCAGTAGAAATATACAAAAAAAAAAAGAAAATTAAGAATAGAAAAAGCTCTGAATGAATTTTTTTTTAAGAGTTATAACATCAGCTAACTTCCAAAAGAATTTTTATAGAAAAGTATAATTTATGATTTACTTTGATTTCCACTGTGGCTAAAGTAATATAAATAAATATAGATAGCCTTGACCATAGTAAAACAGGATACGAAGGGAGTATGGACGGTGGGTCAGAGATGATCAATGGTGCAGTTTACATGAACCAAAGAGAGAAAACTGCCACTCAAAAATGTACAAATTGCAAAATTTGACTTTGAAAGATGTGGTTAACTATGTCCTCCTTAATAAGGGTCAGTGAGTATTTAGAATGTATTCCTTCTGTCTCATTAGGAAGCTATTAAGGACAAAGGGGTTTATAAGTGAGATTACAGTCCTATTGAAATATAGCTACAGGAAATCAAAGAAATGAAAGGAATGCTAGAAAACTAGACATGAGCAAATATCTACATGTGTAAAACTAAGAAGACAGATTTTGAAAAATGTTGGCTAGAATAATAATTAATGACCTGTGATTAATGCATAGTGCAAATTATTTTTAAAAAATATCTGTTTTCTGAATAAATGTGGAATTGCTAAACACAAGACCAAAATTTAAATAAAAGATTAATTAGATATAGATTCTGTTCACAAGGAACATCTAGTCAGGAGATGTTTGAAGGGCCTAATTTTACAAAGTAGAACAGTTTCACAAGAAAAGCAGAGACACAGGTCATGAGAATTATGAAGAATTAAGTATTATTAGTGTGACAGCGACATTCTCAAACTCAAATGCCTTCTAGTGTCAGCAACAAATAAAGGACACATTTGAATGAGGCAGTTAGCACTAAATTTTAGCTGACTTTTGCCATACAACGAAGGGCTCAAATACTAAAAAAAAAAAAAAAAAAAAAACACACATTAAAAACTTGTGGTTTATTTTTTTTCCTGTTAAGTCTTAAAAATGTAAAAACTGTGGCTGTTACTCTTGTGGTAGTGGTGCTCAGTCATGTCCAACTTGTTGTGACCATGTGGACTCCTCTGTCCACCACACTCTGCCCACCACACTCCTCTGTCCATGGGATCTCCCAGGCAAGAATACTGGAGTGTGTCACCATTTCCTACTCCAGAGGATCTTCCCAACCCAAATATTGAATTAGCGTCTCTCATGTCTCCTGCTTGACAGGCAGATTCTATACCACTGTGGACTATTATTAAGACACTTAAAAAACATTGTGTGGGTCAAATAAAACACATCAACAAGCCAGAATTGATCTTCATGGTACTAGTTTAGGATACATTCCTTAGAGATTAAGAAATGTTCTATGAAGATTACAGTAATCTGGACTTGCCATTGTCTGATATATAGAATTTAGACATGTGATTAAAGAGAAGAAATCCCAGGTGAAGGCAATATCATGAGTTAAGGTAGGAAAATAGGAATGTGATGGAAATAAATGAGAAACTATGGAGAGCTTATTTTGAAAGAGGTATATATTGCATTGTATGTACTGTAGAGGTAAATGGAAAGGAAAATGGAAAGTTAGGTCCATGAATCAAGGAAAATTGGATGTGATCAAACAGGAGATGGCAAGAGTGAACATCAGCATTTTAGGAATCAGGAAACTAAAATGGATGGGAATGGGACAATTTAATTCAGATGACCATTATATATACTACTATGGGCAAGAACACCTTAGAAGAAATTTTCTTCAAGACAATTAAGAGATACCAAGGGAACATTTCATGCAAAGATGGGCTTACTAAAGGACAGAAACGGTATGGATCTAACAGAAGCAGAAGATATTAAGAAGACATGGCAGGAATACACAGAAGAATTATTTAAAAACAAAAGTCTTAATGATCTGGATAACCATGATGGTGTGACCACTCACCTAGAGCTAGACAGGCTGGAGTGTGAAGTCAAGTAGGCCTTAGGAAGCCTTACTATGGACAAAGCCAGTAGAAGTGATGGAATTCAAGCTGAGCTATTTCAAATCCTAAAAGATGATGATAAAGTGCTGCACTCAATATGCCAGCAAATTTGGAAAACTTAGCAGTGGTCACTGGTCATTTTTCATTCCAATCCCAAAGAAGAGCAATGCCAAAGAATGCTCAAACTACCACACATTTGCATTAATTTAATATACTAGCAAAGTAATGCTCAAAATCCTTCAAGCTAGGCTTTAACAGTATGTGGACTGAGAACTTCCAGATGTACAAGCTGGATTTAGAACAGACAGAGGAACCAGAGATCAAATTGCCAACATCCACTGGATCACAGAAAAAGCAAGGGAATTAAAAAAAAAAAAATCTACTTCTGCTTCATTGATGACACTAAAGCCTTTGACTGTGTGGATCATAACAAACTGGAAAATTCTGAAAGAGATAAGAAGAACAAACCACCTTATCTGCCTTCTCAGAAACTTGTTTGCTGGTCAAGAAGCAATAGTTAGAACCAGACATGTAATAATGGACTGTTTTAAAATTGGGAAAGGAGTGCATCGGGGCTCTATACTGTCACCCTGTTTATTTAACTTATACAGAGTACATCATGCAAAAATGCCAGGCTGAATGAAGATTGCCAGGAGAAATATCAATAACTTTACATACGCAGATGATATCACTTTAATGGCAGAAAGCAAAGAAGAATTAAAGATCCTCTTGATGAAGGTGAAACAGGAGAGTGAAAAAGCTGGCTTAAAACCCAATATTCAGAAAACTAAGATCTTGGCATCTGGTCCCATCATGTCATGGCACATAGAGGGGAAACAATGGAAACAGTGACAGACTTTACTTTCTCGGGCTCCAAAATCACTGAGGACAGTGACCGCAGCCATGAAATTAAAAGACGCCTGCACCAGTTTACTTTTATGAAAAAGGAGAAATATTAAATATTTCTAATTTCAAATATTCCTCAATATAGTAACTGTTAAAAATATCCTTTACAAATAAAACACACACACACACATTACTCCCTGCTCATTCTGAATCAACAACTGAAAATCACTGGCATTGGACTAAAATAAAGATTTTTTCAAATAACAGTTGTATTTCAGCCTGGAAAATAATTTTTCTCATGCAGCTCTGGTGACTATGTAGATGACCCACCTCTTTTAGGTACATCTTGGATGATGTGGAGTCTGAAAATCCAAGTTACACCCGAGATTCCATTCCCTAGTGATGGTGACTCATTGGGATCACAGACATGCAGGACCTGTCTGAAAGAGACAGAGCATCAAGTGGGGCTCCACCAGTGAGTCATCCCTTTCATACAGTGAAACCTTGAAGGGAAGGGTAGGGAGGATGTATTGACGGTTAGGAAAACACAGATTACCGGTGGAAAATGACATCCTCTATTAATAAGATCTAAGGTAAGATCTAAGGTACGACTCATATAATTGTTCTAATTTTTAAGATTGATGGGGAGCATGAAGCATTTCTTTAAATTGGTGACAGGTTCCAATAAATGCCTATATAGGACTGCAGATGGTTTCAGAATGCAAGTTTATAAAGAAGGTGGAGATCCCAGCTCCCTTTATCATGTCTATATATATGTCTCAGTGTGTGTTTCAGAGCTCTGGAAAGTGTCTTGACAGAGAACCTGAGCTGGACAAAGCAGCCTTGATCTGAGTGAGCTAACTGGCACCATGAAAACATCAGGTGTCTTTCTGCTCCTCTCCCTGGCTCTTTTCTGCTTTTTCTCAGGTGAGTTTTTTTTTTTTTCCTTAAAGTTAAAATCCAATACTTACATTGAACTGGAAACAACAAGTGTATTTGTCCACCATATTTCAAAATCCTAATAATTTTAATACAAAAGATAAATTCTGAGAGATTATCATAATGACTGCAATAATGAAAATGGGTGATGGTAATAATGATAGAAATTACTTTCATCTGTTGAGCATACACTATATTCTAGGCAGGTACTCAGGGCTTTTATGCATTATCTGCAACACACATAACAAGGTATTCATAGACACATTCTGTATATAAGAAAACTGTAGCACAAAACAGTTAAGACAATTTTAAGGACTTGTAAATGAATTTGAGCAAGCTCCAGGAGTCAGTGATGGACAGGGAAGCCTGTCATACTGTGGTTCATGGCATCTCAAAGAGTCAGACACGACTGAGCGACTAAACTGAACTGAACTAGCAAGCAGAATTTGGAATTTGAATCTAGGTCTTCTAGACATCACAGGTGTCTGTTCCAAAGGAACAGTGTGGAGAATTGATAACTATTTTAAATATTAGCTTGGCTTTCCAAGACAAAGCTAAGCTTTTCAGTCCTCATTATTCTTATAATTAGGGCTCAAATAACTGAAATTGAAACAAGCAGAAAACAGGAAACTCAGAGAATCCTTCAGAAAAAAAATCTTTGAACCTTAGAATTCATAAACATATGTTATTGGTGAACTAAACAACTTTTGTAGTAGGGGAATATCTTTGGCCACATTAATGAGCAGCCGTCATATATTCTACCAATTCTGATTATTCAAAGGACAACTGTACTTCAATCTGATGCCTTTCATCATACCATCATCCGTGTGAATGAACAAGGCCACTGCATCTATTTTTTTTCTTTCTTTATTATTCTACTCTGTGCCTTTGTAGTGGACAAAATACACACTAGAGTCTCTGGACCCAAAACCTAGGTTCATCACATCCACCAACAGCCTGTGTCAACTAAAGAAATAGGTCAATTCTCTGAGAGAGTCTTTCATTCTTAGAATGCTGGACTGGAGACTGAGTCCTAGGAATTTGCAGATCTGGGGTATCATTTTCTGTGATGAAAATAGTTGAATGTGGCTGCTATCAGAGACTGTAGATGCCCAAATGTGTAAAAACAACAGTTTTTCAATGAAATCGAGCAGATGAAGAAGTCATTGTTCACAGGGAACTGATCATATTTTCATAAGCAAATATATTCAGAATCATAAAAAAATGAATAAAGGGTTTCTGTAATATTATGAAGTAATTCTGACTGGTAAAGCCAAGTGACTCAAGTAAGTGGATCAGTCAACTGCTGAAATGGTGTACAAACAGATTTGACTATACTAAAATCTACTTGCAAAGACTGTCTAAATAATTAATAACTTCTTATTTTTTATTTTTACAAAGGATCTGGGTGACTAATACAAACAAATCCTAATACCAGAACAAGGTTCCTGATAGACTTGATGACATTTGGGAAGGCACAGTGCCCAGGAGCCTTAATGTTGAGACCAAGAGGAATGAATTTCAGTCCTGGCATTTCCATTTTGTAGCTGTGTGACCTTTCTGAGTCTCATTTTCCTCATCTGTAAAATGTAGATATAAAAGGACTAGCCCTAGGGAGCTAAATGAGAAAATGTACATAAAACGTTTAACATAGTGGAACATAGTAAGTGTTTGAAAAATGTCTATTAATATTGCCATCACGAAATTTTAAAAATAAAAGTACTAGTTTGGCTCAGTCAGACTTAGCAGCAGCAGCAACTTTCACTTTGACATTTCCTACATGTAAGATGGTGATTTGTGCAATGGAAAAATGGCTGAAAATTTTAACAGTGAGTCTTCCCTGGTCAAAACAATTATTTGGGAGTAGTTAACAAAAACTATAGACTTCCAGACCCTATTTGGTCTCATACAATGGAATTTTTCAAGTGGTTGTCCTGGGAGTCTATATATTTAATAATCAGTCATATCATTTCAACGTGGTTGGTAATCACTACAGTAGTTCATCACTAACTTTCTTTCCAATTTAAAAGCTTTATTCTCTTCTTATCCCCATTAACAGAGAATGTACTTTGAGGTATTTCCAGTTGTCTTCCCATAAATATGGGCCACCCTTCCTGCCTTTGGGGTGGCTGTGGACGTATATGTAAGGGGGTACTGCTAGTATTAGGAGTTCTACAGAAAATGCCAGAGATCAAAATTCAGCAGCTCATACCAGGACTGAACCTAAGACTTTTATTATTACAGCATTTTTAAACCACTGTGCTAATTAGTCACAACCTAAAATCACATATTTAATCATAAAGATGGAAGGAAAGAGAAAGAAGCAAGATTGTATTTTTGAAATACAATCTTTCAGGAATAGAGAGAGATGTAGCAGGAAAAATGAGTCATAGAAAATGAGTTTGTTCTTGCCAGTCTAAATTTGAGCTGAGGTTTTAAAGCTGAACACAGAAGGCAGAAGAACAATTTCAGACTCAAAGAACAGACAGCAAATCCAATCCCTACCTTCAACTTCCCGAGACAAATGCTTTGGGGAGGGACCAGAAGCAGTAAACTTGGGAAAGGCAGAGTTAGAGTCAACTTTCCAACCCAACTTCTCCAAAGTGAGGCCAGAGATGATAAATCATTTCCACAGTAAATGAGTAACGGAGCCAAGACAGTAAGATGAATCTCCAGATCCCTGAATTATTTTTCTCACGCCACCCCAACCTCCCAGAAATATTACACCATCATGGTCCATATCCACACATCACTTTCCAAGTTTCTACTGTTCCCTAAGAGGAGAGCAGGTATAAAAATGTAAAGTAACCAAGCCCTGACTTGTTGAGATGACCAAGAACCAAGTATCATTTTAGGCTTTGGGATTACCTAATATTGCAAATCCCACTTTTTTGCACATTCAAAAATTACAGTGTTTGGATTTCATCCTTTTTTTTTTTTTTTCAGGTGTCTTTGGTCAAGGAGCTCAGGTAAGTGTACATAATTTTATTTATCCTTCCGGCCTGGGAGGCTCTTAGCTGGTACTCCCTGACCAACGAGGTCAGTCTATGGGTAAAAGAGCAAAGAAATGGACAAGCAGGACAGATGCAGAAAACAGCAGTTCTTAGTTTTCTAACTACAATCTCTTTATGAGAATACTGGTTTCAGTTTAAAAGGGCCTAGACACCCACTCTCAGATTTTGTTAAAATTAAATGAATATAAATAAAAAGAGAATGAATTTGTGGCAACATTCATGCTCTTTCACTGATTTCATTGTGTAATCTTGGGCAAGTTACTCAGCTTTTCTGAGCTACAATTTCCACACCTATTGAAAAGGGATATTATCATTTACCTCACAGAATCAGATTTAAATTACATAAACTATGTGGGATCATTTGGTAAACTATGTGTAGTTACACAAACTATGAAAGGATTAGTTATTGATTAATAATGATCTTCTGAAATAGTCAGAAGAGATATTATTTTCTTTTTAGAAGTAAGGCAACCAAGAGTAGACAATTTGTTTAGTGTTCTATATTGAGTAGACACAGACTGGTTCAATCAAATTTAAATACAATTTGGGTTAAAAAGTGGAAAGGGCACAAATTATCTTTATTGTTTGGACTGGTATGTTCCAAATTAATCCACCAACTTTTTACCAGTTTTTTTGTCCTAGCTATCAAATAGACAATACAAACAAGAGGTATTTGCCCTGCCAATCACATCCGTATGTCCATGCTAAGTCACTTCAGTCGTGTCTGACTCTGTGTGACCCCATAGATGGCAGCCCACCAGGCTTCCCCGTCCCTGGGATTCTCCAGGCAAGAACACTGGAGTGGGTTGCCATTTCCTTCGCTAATGCATGAAAGTGAAAAGTCAAAGTGAAAACGCTCAGTCGTGTCCGACCCTCAGCGACCCCATGGACTGCAGCCTACCAGGCTCCTCCATCCACGGGAGTTTCCAGGCAAGAGTACCGGAGTGGGGTGCCATTGCCTTCTCCACCCATATGTCCATACTGAACAGTAATACTTGACCTTGGCACTGGTTGTTGTTTGCCTTGCTGTTCCCAAGAACCCTGGGCATCAAAAGTTTCCAGACACTACTGCCAACTAATCAGGAGTTGGCAAAGAAGCTGAAAAATATTTTCCAACCTTAATATATCTACTACATCATGTAAGACATTTTCCACCCAAATTTTAGTATCTCAGACATTGGGATGTATCTTGCAATGAATGACACCTTACAACTAACTGCTTGTGTGTGTGTGTGTGTGTGTGTGTGTGCATGCGCACTTGTGTGTGCATATGTATGTTTATACTGATATACATAATGGTACATCTTAAAATTGATTTCTTCTTATATTTAAATAATTATGTTAGTACAGTCTATGTTATATATCAAAAGAAGCAAACAAGAATAAGACATAAGATCCAACCAATATATTTTATACCTTATTAGGTAGGTATATGATTAAGACCATTACACATAGGTTTTTACAATATAGACTTTAATCCTGGTTTTCTCATTAACACAAAAGTTACTTCCCTTCTTTGGGCTCTTATTTCCCAGATCTTTAATGTTTCACAGATTTTTAGTGGTTTCTAAAGTTCATTTAAAATATTCTACTGATTCTATTCCTTTAGATGAGCCTACATCTTATACTCTGCTTACTTTAGGATCCCTGGGGATGCTCACTCAACATGTAGATCCTCAGAGACTAGGCCAGACTTACTGAATAATAATCCCAGACAGGAGGCTTTGGATCTATATTCTAGGAATCTAGCACTGGAACGCACTGATTTTGGAGTGCTCCAGTATGCTGGAGACAATACAGATGAGTCCCAGTTTGAATATTTACTGCCTGTATAATTTGAAGGATGTCTCTTTCCCTCCTCATTGCCTCCACATCTCTAAAATGAAGACTTGGATTCAATGATCGCTAAAGCCCTTCTGGCCTGAGGTATATGAATCAGTGTGAACTAAACATGCCTTGCCAAGACTGCTGTCTCTCTTCCATTCAAATGTAAATGGCAAAGAAGTTGGCACCTTTTGGATGACATCAAGGCTACACTTTCTCTTCTGCAAGTCTGGAAAGAGGGTGACAGTCCCAAAGCCAGGCAGAAGTTGAAGCTAACCTTAGGAGGTTGCCTGCCTAACTTTGATCCACCCAAGACAAAGGAAGAACAGTTTTTTTTCAACACCCAAGTCATTCTTTTCTTGTGAAGAAGTCTTTCATTATGAAGCATCTGATGGGAGATTATACCTAGCAGTCTTAATTATAGATCTGTAAAAGTTTCTCATTCTTTCAAAAATATTATTTGAGCTAAACAAAAAGTATGTTCTAAGACTTTTGAAATTCATGGTCCTGTAAAAATTTCCCCATAAAAATAAATGACTAATATGCTACCAAATCTTTAATTTCCCAAGAACCTTAAAAAACATAAATAGTAAAATAAAAATAACAAAGATAAAGTTATTATTTACCATCACCACCTTTCATTTCAGAAATCGTAGTATAATATTAATAACAAATGCTTGAAAGTCATAATCCTAGAATACAGATAGTCTGTTTAACCTGGATAAATTTTTATTAGAATCACTTCCTATACTATCTTTAATTTTTCTTATTTTCTCTGTCAGGCTGTGTATTTGGGAACCATATACTTAAAGACATGTTTAAATGAATATTTATGACTGGGATTAACAAATCCCTCAAAAACAATGATACGCAAATGTTTTCTTTTATAATAGTCTTAGGAATATCTAAATGTAGTTTTGTTGTATTTCAAGATAAACACATGGCAAATTTTAATACAGTTAGTAAAACAATGCTCTTGACTAGAAAATGGTGTTATTCATGCTTCCTAATAACCTTTAATTCACTTATAACTATTATACTTACAGAATACTTAAACATTAATACAATTTGGAGATGTTAGTCAGCCTCAACAACTTAGCTACAGAGGAAAACCAAGGCCTCAGAAAGAGGACCTCACTGAGTCAAGTTTACCAATAACAGTAAAGCTGTGCAGTCATCATTTCAGGATATTTCCATAGCTCCATGCTACCTCTAACCAGCAACAGAAAGCAATTATGCAGTTCATGGGAAAGTGCTTCGAGTAGTGTAATTATCTAACAAATACAGAATAGTGTTCACAAGCCTTATGTCCTAAAGAAGTAATGGAACCAGTAGTTTCAAGTAAGACAACTTGTCTCTGTGTGTTGAAGGGATTTGGAAACTTGAAGGAAATGGAGGCAAAGAGCAGAATTCATTATATAAGCTTCAGGTCAGAAATGCTGAGGATGGCTATAGGTAGTAAATCTGAAATTGGTGAAGAGGCTTAAGATAAAGAAATACATGTTTCAATGCCATTCTCCCAAATCATCCCACCCTCTCCCTCTCCCACAGAGTCCAAAAGACTGTTCTATACTTGTGGCGGATTCATGTTGATATATGGCAAAACCAATACAATATTGCAAAGTTAAAAAAATAAAATAAATAAAAGAAGAAGAAAAAAATTTAAAAAAAAAGAAATACATGAAAGGGAACACTTGTTCCCTTTCTATCCCTGAGGGATAGAAATGATGATGTTTTAATCTAAGGGTAGGTTGAGGGATTTGAAGAATGGTGCTTTGATGGAGCGGAGAAGGCAATGGCACCCCACTCTAGTACTCTTGCCTGGAAAATCCCGTGGACGGAGGAGCCTGGTAGGCTGCAGTCCATGGGGTTGCTGAGGGTCAGACACAACTGAGTAACTTGACTTTCACTTTTCACTTTCATGCATTGGAGAAGGAAATGGCAACCCACTCCAGTGTTCTTGCCTGGAGAATGCCAGAGACGGGGGAACCTGGTGAGCTGCTGTCTATGGGGTCGCAAAGAGTCAGACACAACTGAAGTGACTTAGCAGCAGCAGCAGCTGTGACGGAGAGTGGAAAAATTAGAATGCAAAACTAGTTTAGAGGGAAAAATAAAGAGTTCTATTTTGGACATAAATGAATATTAAGTATGAATCAAACTGTTGACTAAAGGTATCTTGTATATTTCTGACAAGTAGAAACTAGACATTGAAATTTTGAAGACAAGAAAAAAAGTCTAGGACTCATTAGTATCATCTGGGGAAATACATGTTCTCAGAGAAAATCAAGTATATAAAGTTTTCTTGAAAATGTATATAATTAATACTCAGGAGGAAGCTAGAAAAGATAATAAAAAAAGAGAATAAATAGCTAGAAAACTGGGGGTACTGACATATATGAATCAGAAAGGAGTTTTGAAAAGGTGGGGATAGTCAAGAATAGCACATATAAAGAAATCATGAGCATTTTACAAATATCCAATGGATCCTGAAAGATGTCATTTATAGAGCAGTTTTGTAGGCTACAGTCCATGGGGTCACAAAGAGTCAGACACGACTGAGTGACTTCACTTTCACTTTCACTTTGGTTGTATGGAAGCACTATTAAAACAGGGGAAGTAGAAGTCAAGTTAGAGAGGGGTTAGGAAAACTGGTATTAAGGGGGCTGGGAAAGAAAGGGGTTAATTTACCCACAAAGGTAGTATTTTTCAGTAAAGAGAAGAAATGAAGTCTTACATCCTAGGGGAGTGTGTGTGTCTGCAAATTTTCACTGAATTTTTTTAGAATTAAAATATTGAAACTCAACATTCCAAAAACTAAGATCATGGCATCCAGTTCCATCAACTTCATGGCAAATAGAAGGGAAAAAGGGGGAAGCAGTGACAGATTTTATTTTCCTGGACTCCAAAATCACTGCAGATGGTGAGTACAGCCATGAAATTAAAAGATGCTTGCTCCTTGGAAAGGAAGCTATGACAAACCTAGATACCATGTTAAAAAGCAGAGACATCACATTGTTGACAAAGGTCCGTATAGTCCTATGGTTTTTCCAGTAGTCATGTATGAATGTGAGAGCTAGACCATAAAGAAGGCAGAGTGCTGAAAAACTGACACTTTTGAATTGTGGTGCTGGAGAAGACTCTTCAGAGTCTCTTGGACTGCAAGGAGATCACAACAGTCAATCCAAAAGGAAACAAACCCCAAATACTCTTTGGAAGAACTGTTGCTGAAGCTCCAATACTGATGCAAAGAACCGACTCACTTGAAAAGACCCTGAAGCTGGGAAAGATTGAAGGCAAAAGGAAAATGGGAAAGCAGAGGATGAGATGGTTAGATAGTATCACTGACTCAATGGAGATGAATTTTAGCCAACTCCAGGAGATGGTGGAAGACAGAGGAGCCTGGCATGCTATAGTCCATGGGGTCGCAGAGTCAGACATGACAGTAACAGAACAATAACAACAATCAGCCTGGCTCTCTGCCTCAGAGCAGGGATTTCTGGCTGGGTCTGTAAAGGCATTCTACAAAGGCCACATTCTGAGCCTTTGGCCACCTGATGTGAACAGCTGGCTCACTGGAAAAGACTCTGATGCTGGGCAAGATTGAAGGCAGGAGGAGAAGGGGACAACAGAGGACGAGATAGTTGGATGGCATCACCGACTCAATGGACATGGATTTGAGCAAGCTCCAGGAGATGGTGAAGGATAGGGAAGCCTGTTGTGTTGCAGTCCATGGGGTTGCAAACAGGCAGACACGACTGAGTGACTGAAAAAAAAACAAATCTCCGAAATTCTCTGAGGGTGGTTCTTTTCTGTCCCTAGTCAATACGCTACAATTTTTCACGAGTGAGTGAAGACTATCCTTTAGACATGAAGGAGGAAGCATATGAACAATAGTTGTTATTTCTCCCATCAAACTGAAGAACTAAGGACCTAGCTTTACTAAGCTATTCCACCATAAGAAGTCACAGCTACAATTTGGATTATCAAAGCTGGAGCATCCTTAGGGATTTTCTAGTCTCATGATACTTAGCATTCTTTATGAGTTAGAGCCTTTCAGAATGTGATGAGAGATACAGTTAGTGCAGGCCTACAGTGAGAGGCTTATTTTCTACACTACTCCTTCAGGACTATTTCAAATATTCCACACTGACTTTCTACAACTCTTAAGGTGACTACATTTGATTGTTATAAAAACCCTGGGAATGAGGCATGGCAACTGTATTTTGGGTTTTTATTTGTTTTTAACATTTTGGTTAAGAAAATTGAGGCACAGATGTTGAGCACTTTGTCCAAGATAACACAACTGCTCAGTGGCAAGTGGCAGAAAAGTTCTATAACTTGATTCCTGAGCTACCTTCAGGGATCACGGGAAGCCACTGCAATTTACAAGTATGTAGATTCGTGTACCTATGCTAATTTAAGGAGGCTGGGTAATATACCAGTTAGTTGATTTGGTTTTATTCACTGAAATCCTTTGCTTTTCCTAGTCCTATTTCCAGGGGTGATGGAAGGGTCAGGTGGGTTTGGGGAGGGAGGAGGGATCTGGAAATTCTCAAAGCAAAGAACCTCCCCAAGTGCCACTTCCATGTTGCTTTCTGAAGGACGAAGGAGGCTGCAACACAAGATCAGAGGGGTGGATGCCAAGGAAAGGTGGCTTAAGGAGGCGTCTCTTTCAAGTAAGAGACTTTTTTTTCTTTTCTTTACCTGACTTGAGAGGCCACATCCAGCATCTTCCCCATATGCCGCTTTGTTGGAAACATCTTTGCCCCAGGGGTTTCAGCCCTTGTGTAACTAGTTACTGCAAGGCAATTTTGCCATAAAAGATAAACCGGTTGATGACTTGGGTTGGTATTTCAGCTTTCACTGGTTGACCGTTTGGTTTCATTTCTCCACTGATACAGTATTCCCATTTTTATATTATATGAATCTTAGCCCTTATAATGGTCTGGATAGTGAGGCCCACACTGGCAGTTTTAAAATAATGGCTAATAAAAACTTCACATATGGGCTTGACAGAAAATATGGTGGTAATACACCAGGAACAAACAACAGTATAAAAGCTTTACAAAGTAAAGTTACAGATGTGTATCCTAGTATTTGGAAAACAATACCACTCTTAATGAAGGCAGAAATTTTAGTAAAAAAGTGTGATGCCAAATGAGGAAACAAATCAGCAGGAAAAGGTATAATATTATGAACTAAAGATGTTGAAGGCATGTGCTTAGGTACAACCCATAAAATTAAATTAGGTATTTGTGCAATATGGCCATGAATCTGCACACATTTTAAGTGCATTCAAATATGCTATATTTTGCAATAAAGTCTTTTTAATTTTGCTATGAAAAATATATTTCATTATATGGTCATTAATGTCTTTTATTTTTGGTAATTTTATCTTTTATGGAAAAATTGCTTTATAGTCAATTAGCTATCCATGAAAGTGTCTGTGGCAAAGATGTTTACAGCAAAGAAGCTGACAATGAAAATATTTAGAACCTGTAGGGAGACACACATCTCTGACTGAGATGCCCTTTTTCTCAGTTTCCACATTGCCTGTATTTGTCCCATTGTGGCCTTTATGACACACAGTGCTATAATTACCTGCCCTTCTCTGATTCCCTAATGTAGATAAGATGGTGAGCTTATTGATATATTTATAACTGCTTCTTTCTATAGCACCAGCACCAAGCACTGTGTTCTCTAAATACTAGTTACCCATTAGCTCTATGTGAAATAAAAGAAAACATGATGATTCTGTGGTTTAAAGAATTCTCTTGACTCACACACACAACTGCAAGTGTGTACTTTAGAGACATAAATACAAAATACATTGTGGGGTTTTTTTTGCTGTTTTTTTTTTTTTTTTTTTTTTTAACATTCTATGGTTTCCCTGGTGGCTCAGACAGTAAAGAATCAGCCTGCAATTAGGCAGGTTCAATCCCTGGGTCAGAAAGTTCCCCTGGAGAAGGAAATGGCAACCCACTCCAGTATTCTTGCTTGGAAAACCCCATGGACAGAGAAGCCTAGCGGGCTACAGTCCATGTAGTCGCAGAGAATCAAACATGACTGAGTGAGTAACACACACACATTCTGTGGTTTATAATATCCTAAAGATTTTCCAGCTTTTATTTTCTATTTGGAGACCTAAAGAAAAGATTACTCTCCTGAAAGTGGTATGAGAAGATGGAGTTATCTATAAGAGCAGAGGAGAAAGTGGGCCTATATGTAGGACAATAAGAAGCCTGGGTATATTCTATCTGACCCAGCCCTAAGAAAATCACTGGTTAGTATCATACTACCAAATCTTAATAGTACAAGATGCCAAATTTCAACAAAAAGTTATATTCAAGAGTTTTGGATACCTTAAACCTGATAGAAGGAATGATGCTAAAGCTGAAACTCCAGTATTTTGACCACCTCATGCGAAGAGTTGACTCATTGGAGAAGATTCTGATGCTGGGAGGGATTGAGGGTAGGAGGAGAAGGGGACGACAGAGGATGAGATGGCTGGATGGCATCACTGACTTGATGGGTGTGAGTCTGAGTGACCTCCGGGAGCTGGTGATGGACAGGGAGGCCTGGCGTGCTGCGGTTCATGGGGTCGCAAAGAGTCGGACATGACTGAGCGACTGATCTGATCTGAAACCTGATATATGTGATAATATTTTTAAAACTCAGTTGTATGGCTTTTTTGCTGGGCATCTCCTCATGCAAAGTTTCAGGGGGCTTTGTCAGTATATAATGGTTTGCTAATACTTTAAACAAATGATTCATCTTACCTGTGCCCATTACTATACTACTACTAAGTCGCTTCAGTCGTGTCCGACTCTGTGCGACCCCATAGACGGCAGCCCACCAGGCTCCCCCGTCCCTGGGATTCTCCAGGCAAGAATACTGGAGTGGGTTGCCATTTCCTTCTCCAATGCACGAAAGTGAAAAGTGGAAGTGAAGTCGCTCAGTCGTGTCCGACTCTTAGGGACCCCATGGACTGCAGCCCACCAGGCTCCTCCACCCATGGGATTTTCCAGGCAAGAGTACTGGAGTGGGGTGCCATTGCCTTCTCCAATGGTCCCTCTATTCATGTTTAAATGTCACTTCATTCCACACAGCTGCCATCTGAAGGAGTTCAGTGTTACCTACTGCATATTGCCTGTTCTCTGGAATAAAATGGCTCAAATGTTATCTGCACACCAAATGCTGACTCAATTGAGAGTGAATTGAAAAGAATCTTAAAACTCCAGACTAATTCCAAGATATCATTATAACTAAGGAGATACATTAGTAGCATAATCATTCCTTCTATAGAGCCCATGATGATAATTATTAATTGGTCACAGCGTGTTTTCTCACCAAGGCTAGATGCAACCTCAGAATCCTTCAGAACAGAACAGTTTAGGGCAGTCATTAGTTATTGTAGTAGGCACAAAAGTTCAAATTCTACAGATTCTAGGACAGAGTACGTTAATGTCAAGATATCAGAACTTTGTTTTCAACAGATAATTAACTGATACAGCAGCCATGGGAAAACTGACCAGTTATCAAATAACACCTGGGAGCGTCTTGCAGTGACCATCCATATCTTTAAAGCAATTCAGGAGGAGTGCATTTGGAGTTACACTAATACAAATTTTCTTGTTTTTTCGTCTGCGGCATACAGCATGTGGGATCTTAGTTCCCAGACCAGGAATCGAACCTGTGTCTGGTTGCAGGGGAAATGTGGAGCCCTAACCACTGGACAACCAGGGAATCCCAATACAGTTAGTTTTTGTTTTTTTTTTTTCCATTTAAAACTACTTCCCCCAAACTACTCTCAATTGGTACAAATTAGCATTGGAGGATAAAATCAGACCCATAGCATTTGTCTCACTCCTCCTGTAAGAGATAAGCATCTGCCTTATATCATTAACATACCCCTGAATACAGTGACTATAGATGTGTTCTTTAAAGAAAAAATCTTAATTATGTTTAATATATTCTAGTTAGAAAAATAAAGTGATTTTTACTTAGAAAACTTTACTGCCTTATGACCCAGCAATCTCACTGCTGAGCATACACACTGAGGAAACCAGAATTGAAAGAGACATGTGTACCCCAATGTTCATCGCAGCACTGTTTATAATAGCCAGGACATGGAAGCAACCTAGATGTCCATCAGCAGATGAATGGATAAGAAAGCTGTGGTACATATACACAATGGACTATTACTCAGTCATTAAAAAGAATACATTTGAATCAGTTCTAATGAGGTGGATGAAACTGGAGCCTATTATACAGAGTGAAGTAAGCCAGAAAGAAAAACACCAATACAGTATACTAACGCATATATATGGAATTTAGAAAGATGGTAACGATAACACTGTATCAGATCAGATCAGTCGCTCAGTCATGTCCGACTCTTTGCAACCCCATGAATCACAGCACGCCAGGCCTCCCTGTCCATCACCAACTCCCGGAGGTCACTCAGACTCGCATCCATCGAGTCAGTGATGCCATCCAGCCATCTCATCCTCTGTCGTCCCCTTCTCCTCCTGCCCCCAATCTCTCCCACCATCAGAGTCTTCTCCAATGAGTCAACTCTTTGCATGAGGTGGCCAAAGTACTGGAGTATCAGCTTTAGCATCATTCCTTCCAAAGAAATCCCAGGGATGATCTCCTTCAGAATGGACTGGTTGGATCTCCTTGCAGTCCAAGGGACTCTCAAGAGTCTTCTCCAACACCACAGTTCAAAAGCATCAATTCTTTGGTGCTCAGCCTTCTTCACAGTCCAGCTCTCACATCCATACATGACCACAGGAAAGGCCATAGCCTTGACTAGGCGAACCTTTGTTGGCAAAGTAATGTCTCTGCTTTTGAATATGCTATCTAGGTTGGTCATAACTTTCCTTCCAAGGAGTAAGCGTCTGTATGCGAGATGGCAAAAGAGATACAGATGTATAGAACAGTCTTTTGGACTCTGTGGGAGAAGGCGAGGGTGGGATGATTTGGGAGGATGGCATTGAAACATGTATAATATCATACAAGAAACTAATCGCCAGTCCAGGTTCGATGCAGGATACAGGATGTTTGGGGCTGGTGCACTGGGATGAGGATGGTACAGCGAGGGAGGAGGGAGGAGGGTTCAGGATGGGGAACATGTGTACACTCGTGGTGGATTCATGTTGATGTATGGCAAAACCAATACAATATTGTAAAGTAAAAAAAAAAATAATAATAATAATAAATGATAAATGGTTAAAAAAAACTTTATACCACAACTATATACAATAATATGTATAATTTTAAGTTTACTGTCCACAACTTATCTGAGGGACAGTCCCTTAGACAGAATGCACTAATATCAATGTCACTGTGCTTCCTTTGCTAGGTTGACTGTGGTGAGTTCAAGGACCCCAAGGTCTACTGTACTCGGGAATCTAATCCCCACTGTGGTTCTGATGGCCAGACATATGGCAATAAATGTGCCTTCTGTAAGGCAGTGGTGTAAGTATCATATTCATCAAATCTACCTTACAAACACAAACTTCCAGAATAAGATTATGACACTTTCCTTGAGATATTCTAGAAAGTTCTACTCATACCCATCCATAAAAATTGAAGTAATAAGCTTAAGGCAAATGAGTTGAAAACAAATGAAACAAAAACAACCCCCCACCAAAGTTATCTGAAGGTTTCTAAATTATCTCAGGTATTTCACTTTGTTAGTATTTTTGACTCGGGTAATTTTTTTTTTTTTTAATTTATATGTCTTTAAGCATTTTGATACATTTTCTTATTTTTTCATTTATTTCTAATTAAAATTTCAATCATTTTCATACAATTATGTTTGTTGTTATAATTTTGGAAAAGATGAAAGAAAGTTTTAGAAGTGTAGTCAAGTTAAAAATTTCCTCAAAATCAGAAACATGAAAAATCTAGGAGAAAATTTATCAATAAAAATATTATCCAAATTATTTTCTGATATTTATTTTATAAAAAATAATACATTTTGAAGGTGATAAGTTCCATTCATTCTGATGAAAACAGCCTTTCAATAAACAACAGAGAGGATTATCCTTTATTATCCAGACTATACAAATTTTACCAATTATATTAGGAAGATTCTACCAAAGAAAAATATTTATTGAGTTTACATGTTTATAAGAAACAGAACAAGTGCTATAGATTTTAGTCTATATTATTTTGGTTGACTATTAGATTCCCGATGAAATGTCATTTATATTTAATAAATATTCATTCCATCAATTAATCAATCTTTTGATTAATTGACTGACTGCTCTAAAAGCCAGGGGATTTAAGCAAGATAAAAATGATCACACTTTCTACTGTCTTCTACCACTCTCATCATTTTCTTGTATTAGAGTTCCTTCTATGAATATCTTAACTTTCCTTAACTAACCCATAAAATTCCTAGGCACAGGGAATATATAAATCCCTATCAATAACAGGGCTAAGCATGTAGAATGATATTAATAAATATTGAATCTATAAATATACATGTGCCTATATTTCTATAATATCTAACATATCAATATCAACATTTTCCCAGGAGAAGGGCAGTAGGGTAAGGTGAGATTTGATTTAATGGGCCCATATTACTCAGAGGGCCTGAAAACACGTCTGCTAAAAAATGACAGGGAGGCCTGGCGTGCTGCGATTCATGGGGTCGCAAAGAGTCAGACATGACTGAGCGACTGATCTGATCTGAAAAAATGTCAAAGGCCTGAATATTTGGTTCAACTTCTTACATCTTCTATCAGGTTAGAACTATGACAGTATAGTCTCTTTGCAATTATATCTCCATTTACTTTTACATCTGTATACATATTTACTCTCAGATAATGAATAGTTAAAACCAAAACCAAAACCTTAATAAAACACTGAAGTTTAAGATTCATACTTTCTGCAATTAGGCCAGATGTTACCTCCAAGTGCATTTAATTAACCCCTAATCATAGACATGGATACCTGTGAATCAATTGATTCTATGACAGTTAAACCTTTTTCCAACCTCTGTGATGAATAGTAATGATACTGCACTGAGCATATATTTGTCTTTCTTTTTTGTAGGAAAAGTGGTGGGAAAATCAACCTAAAGCACCGTGGAAAATGCTGAATCAGAACCAAAATGCTGAAAATGCTGAATGAGAGAGCTGACTTGCCAGCTCTCTCATATTTCTTTACTTGCCTCTGCTTCTACTTTACTTTTCTCTAGCGAATTCTTTCAATTTATAAAGACACACCTTCTACTCTACCTTGAGCTTAGGGTGTTCCATATATATTTTTCTTGATTTGCTTGTCAATAAAGTAAATTCTGTAAAATCACTGTTTCTTTTTTCTTTTTATAATTTGTCATTGAAAAAAACAAAACAAAACCTACAGATATAATATAGAATACTGACCTGGCATAAACTTGTATAAAAAGACCTGTTTTTCTGATGGAAATCAACCATGCAGTGGTCACCATGGGAACCTAGGAAAAACCCCTCCCTCCTCTTTTGTTTTCTCCACTTAATTTTTTAATTGAAGGATAATTACTTTACAGAATTTTGTTGTTTTCTGTCAAACATCAACAAGAATCAGCCATAGGTACATCCATGTCCTTCTTTCTCTTTATTCTTGGAATGTCAGTGTAAATAATGAAGGAATTTTTACTGAGATGATCATATGTCTATAATTATTTTACAGTATCTATGATTTAAGTCTTAGATCACAAATTAGTTTCTTCCTAATTTCAGGAAAAATATTTTATATAAAAATAAAATATTTATCCTCTCTGGACCATAGTTTTCTTATCTCTAGGGAATGATGAATTATATTATTACATAATAGATACTTCATAAAGACCTACTTTATTTGGCTTCCCAGCAACATCAAAGGATCTAGAAGAAAGAAGTGAATATATGTTCAATAAATAATAAATAGATGCAAAGTCTCTAAAACTGTGTACATTAAGGAATGAAATTAACTGATGTTAATCATGGAATGAGAGAGTTGGATGAAATGTTAGAAATCTAAGGGCCCAGAGAAAGCTTACATATACTGCCAAAGAAAAAAGCTCCAGTTAGTAGAAAAGCCAAGGTTAAAACATAGCTCTTTTGATAACCACTTCTGTCTCCACGTAGCTGGCTCAATCCCAGGAAGACAAACTAGATATATAAATATCTCATTCTGAGTCATCCAGTTGGAAGTGCTGAAAAACTACCCTTTGAGTACTCTAATTCAATATAGCATGTATTTACAGATAACATCTTCCTAGGTGAACTCACACAGAAGACCGATCTAGATATATTTACTAGATGATCATCCCTCTGCCAGCAAGTATTTACTGGGTGCCTACTCTGAAGGAGGCTCTGGTCTCCAAGCTTGAAATACAGTTATGGATAGGGATGAGAAAGGAAAAAACATACAAACAAACAAAAAACCCCTATCTTGATGAAGCTTATATCACAGGAAGAGGTAACAGACAAAAAATGATCATAATAAGTAAATAAATAACATAGTAGTACTTAAGAAGAGACGGTAGCCAATTGCAATACTAAGTCAGATGATTAGAAGAGTTCTAACTAGAAGAAATGGAGATGAGGGAGTTGGCCAAACAAGTATCTTGTGGAACAGCAAAAGGAAAAGCTAGAACACAGTCCTTTAGTCTGAAGGACACCTGATTTGTTTGAGGTTCAGCAAGCAAGCAACAGTGACTGAAGAGGGGTGAATATGAGGGCAAATTTCTGGTGATAAGGTCAGAGAGGCATAAGCCTAAAGCATGACTTTATAGTCAATGTTTTCTCTATGTAGTTTTGTAATCAAGATTTTTTTTTCCTTTGTCGTCCCCATTTATAACTGTATTCCAAGCATGGAGAACAGACCCTGAGTCACAGTAGGTACCCAGGAAATGTATTCTGGCAGAGGGATTTTTTTCTTTTATTCTTATGTATAAAAGTATGTTAACTAAAAACATTAAGACCATTTTTTTTCTGTTTGTAAAATCTCAATTATATCTTATGCACACAGATGTTACTCTTCATGTATATAATTGAAGAGGGTCTAACCAAAATGGGGGATGCATCTGATGTTTAGGTAAAGAGCCTGGTTGCAGGGGGCAGGGCGTGAATTAGGTTGAGGAAAAATTAAGAAAAAGAAACACCTTATACTCTTGTTAAACGTGGGGTTTGTCCTCTTCCATGAATAAAGATGCTGTGCTGTGTGCTTAGTGGCTTAGTTGTGTCAGATGCTTTGTGACCCCATGGACTGTAGCCCACCAGACTCCTCTGTCCATGGAATTTTCCAAGCAAGAATACAGGAGTGGGTTTCCATTTCCTACTCCAGGAGATCTTCATCTTCCCAACCCAGGCAGTGACCAAAACCATCCCAAAGAAAATGAAACGCCAGAAGGCAAAGTGATTGTCTGAGGAGACTTTACAAATAGCTGAGTAAAGGAGAGAGCAAAAGGCAAGGGAGAAAGGGAAAGATATACTCAACTCAATGCAAAGTTCCAGAGAATAACAAGAAGAAATAAGAACGCCTTCTTAAATGAACAATGCAAAGAAACAGAGGAAAACAATAATAGGAAAGACTACAGATCTTTTCAAGAAAATTGGAGCTATCAAGGGAACATGTCATGCAAGGATGGGCATGATGAAGGACAGAAATGGTAAGGACCTAAAAGAAACAGAAGAGATTAAGAAGAGGTGGAAAGAATACACAGAAGAACTATACAAAATAGGTCTTAAAGATCTGGATAACCATGGTGGTGTGGTCACTCACCTAGAGCTGGACACCCTTGAGTGTGAGGTCAAGTGGGACTTAGGAAGCATTACTATGAACAAGCAAATGGAGAGCTATTTAAAATTGTTAAAAATGATGCTATTAAGTGCTGCACTAAATACGTTAGAAAATTTGGAAAACTTGGCAGTGGCCACAGGAATAGAAAAGGTCAGTTTTCATTCCAATCCCAAAGAAGGACAATCCCAAAGAATGTTCAAACTACTGTACAATTGTGCTTATCTCCCATGTTAGTAAGGTTATGTTCAAAACTTTCAAGCTAGGCTTCAACAGTACATGAACCAAGAACTTTCAGATGTACACACTGGGTTTAGAAGAGCCAGAGGAACCAGAGATCAAATTGCCAACATTCGTTGGATCATGGGAAAAGCAAGGAAATTACAGAAAAAATATCTACTTTTGTTTCACTGACTACAATAAAGCCTTTGACTGTGTGGATCACAACAAACTGTGGAAAATTCTTGAAGAGATGGGAGTATCAGACTACCTTACCTGTTTCCTGAGAAACCTGCAAGTGAGTCAAGAAGCAAAAATTGAACAACTGACTGGTTCAAAATTGGGAAAGGGGTATGACAAGGCTGTATATTGTCACCCAGCTTATATAACTTCTATGCAGAGTCCATTATGTGAAATACCAGGTTGGATGAATCACAAGCTGGAATCAAGATTGCCAGGAGAAGTGTCAACAATCTCAGATGATACTACTCTAATGGCAGGAAGTTAAGAAGATTTAAAGGACCTCTTGATGAGGGTTAAAGGGGGAAAAGCTAGCTTGAAACTCAATATTCAAAAAGCTATGGCCGCGGCATCTAGTTCCATCACTTCACAGCAAAGAGAAAGGGCAACAGTGAAAACAGTGACAACTTTTATTTTCTTGGGCTCCAAAATATTGTGAACTATAGCCATGAAAATAAAAGATGTTTGCTCTTTGGAAGAAAAGCTATGACAAACCTAGAGAGCATATTCAAAAGCAGAGACATTACTTTCCTGACAAAGGTCAGTACAACCAAAGCTATGGGTTTTCCAGTAGTTATGCATGGATGTAAGAGTTGGACCTTAAAGAAGGCTGAGTGCCGAAGAACTGGAGCTTTTGAATTGTGATGCTGGGGAAGATTCTTGAGAGTTGCTGGGACTGAGGAGATCAAACCAGTCAATTCTAAAGGAAATCAACACTGAAAATTCACTGGAAAGACAGATGCTGCAGCTCCAATACTTTGGCCAGCTAATGCTATGAGCCAACTCATTAGAAAAGACCCTGATGCTAGGAAAGATTAAAGGTGGGAGAAGGGGATGGCAGAAGATGAGAAGCCATCATCAACTCAATGGACATGAGTTTGACAAACTCTGAGAGATAGTGGAAGATAGGGGAGGCTGGTATGCTGCAGTCCATGGAGCTGCAAAGAGTTGGACACAATTTAGGGACTAAACAATGGGTAAAGATTATTCCCCTTGCAGAAGGGAAAAAACCCACATAATACAAAATTAGAGTAAGGCCATTGTAAGAGGGGAATCTTTGAATCATACTGACCACAATATGAGTCATTACTCTGACATAAGCTATGTGCTTTTGAACAAGTCATCTGGCTTATTTGCATTGTGGTTTCAGTTCAGTTCAGTCACTCAGTCGTGTCCAAATCTTTGCGACCCCATGAACCTCAGCACGACAGGCCTCCCTGTCCATCATCAACTCCTGGAGTTTACCCAAACTCATGTGCATTGAGTTGGTGATGCCATCCAACCATCTCATCCTCTGTCATCCCCTTTTCCTCCTGCCTTCAATCTTTCCCAGCATCAGGGTCTTTTCAAATCAGATTGTGGTTTACTCATCTGTAAAATGATGATACTAGTCCTTACCTCCTAAATGTACTGTGAAGACTGACAGCAGTAGCTTCTACTTTGATGCTCTGTCTCAATTTCAGCATTATACTAACTTTATAAACCATGGTCAGGGCATCTTTGCTCTTTTTATCAGTATTTACACAGTTTTTAAAATGCCTGTAGAGGTTCCTTAAAAAACACTAGGAATAAAAAACACTATGACCCAGCAATCCCACTCCTGGGCATATACTCTGAGGAAACCATAACTGAAAAAGACACATGTACCTCAGTGTTCACTGCTGCACTATTTACAATAGCTAGGATGTGGAAGCAACCTAGATGTCCATTGGCAGATGAATGGATAAGAAAGTTGTGGTATATATATCCACAAGTGAATATTACTCAGCTATAAAAAAGGAACACATTTGAGGCAGTTCTAATGAGGTGGATGAACCTAGGGCCTATTATACAGAGTGAAGAAAGTCAGAAAGAGAAAGAAAATATCATATATTAACACACATATATGGAATCTAGAAAGATGGTACAAATGATCCTATGTGCAGGGCCACAAAGGAGACATGGATTTAAAGAACAGACTTGGACTCAGTGGAAGAAGGAGAGAGTGGGATGATTCGAGAGAATAGCATTGAAACATTATCATATGTAAAACAGATAAATAGTGCGAGTTTGATGTACGAAGTAGGGCACCCAAAGCCCGTGCTCTGTGACAACCTGGAAGGATAGGGTGGGGTGGGAGGTGGGAGGGAGGTTCAGGATGCAGGGGACACATGAATTCCTGTGGCTGATTCATACTGATGTATGGCAAAACCCATCAAAATAAAGTACTTATCCTCCAATTAAAATAAATAAAATTTTAAAAATGCCTATCTTCTATTCATTTACCATTTTTGAAAATACACATGGTTTTCTTTTCTGTCACTTTTATCTGTATACTAAATTCCCTGCTTATTACAGAAATTAAGCCCTCTTTGGTTTCTAATCCCTGAAGTTATTTAGCTATTCTAATGTCAACATGTAGAGTGCTATGTATATTTTGATAACTGAATCAGTGCACATTTTTGGAAGTACTACCTTTCCACATAGCTCACTCCTTCTTTCCCTTGTTAGAACTGTCCCCTCCGGCCAGGTGAGACTCCTGTTGGCTGTCCACATAAAAATTACATTTCCATCGCTTCACCTTCTCCTGCCTAAAAAGCCTCTCGTGCCTTCTTCTGTCACCCTGCCTGCCCTTTATTTCTCATACAAAATTCTCATCTACATCTTAAGGCTGTTACTTACTTCCAGGCTTATTTCCAGTGCCATAAGTGAATAAGTGAGCAAAATACCGTCTCTAGTCTAGTTCTGAGCTATTCTTTGGGTATGAAAGAGAAGCATGTAAAAAGGCAGAACCAATACAACATTGTAAAATAATTAGCCTCCAATTAAAATAAATAAATTTAAATTAAAAAACTAAAAATAAAAAGCAAACCAGAGGAGACCAGTCAATAATGTTTCTTAGAAGAAGCAAGTCACATATATAAAAATAAACTCAAAATATAGGAGTCTGGGTTAGGTGATACATACATTTTTTAAAGCCTAGTGAATACACACTAAAGATTTATGCATATCACAGTTTGCAAATTTTATATCAAAACAAAAAGTATAAGCACGCACTGCAGTCTTAGCTATAATATACATAGTGAAGTTTTTAGAGCAAAGGGTACAGATATCTGCAATTTACTTTGAATTACATTAAAGGTGGATTAATAAATAAATGGATCCATATAGGGTGAAACTTGTGCAGTGAATACTGATGGTTCAATCTAGAAGGTGGGTTCATTATAAAATTATTTTAACATTGCTGTTATGTTTAAAACTTTTCTGTAAGTTTTTTTTTTTTAGTGATTTTTTTTAAAACACAGACATTCTGCCAACAGGAGCAGATACTGATAATAATTCTGTTTATGTTCCTCATTGTTATGATCCAGGAAAGAACACAATGTTTCAAGTATAGTTTGTACTCTTCAAAGCATAAAAAACCAATTCATTTGATCTGAACAACCATATCTATCATTACACTTTCAGATAAAAATGGGAACTTTGTCAAAACTGGATCATAATAAACATAACCACTAACTGTCCTAAGGCAAGTTTTTTTTTTCTTTTTCCATGCCAACTGTTGCCAAGTCATGTCCTCAGCTTTTCTCTTCTTACTGGTTTTTTGAAGTGAAATTCCTTGCAAATACGACATTTCTTTGTCAACAATTAGGCTTAAGTGAAGGCGGCAGGTATAGGGGCTTTTCTGTGCCAATGTAAAGGTTTCTTGAAGCAGACACACAAACTCAGACACGAACTCTAAGATAAAAAGAGGAACAAAAGGGAAGTAAAGGCCAGAGAAAAAAGTAACTAAGATAAAGACTGAATTAATTCACCACTAATAAGGTTAATCAACTACTTATTATTAACCATGTTCACCGTGATAAGCACACCATCATTATCATGTTTAAAGTTAGTAACAGCTATGAAATTATAGTCCCATTTTATAAAAAAGAAGCCTTTAGTAGAGAGAGATGATCAGGACATGATCCTACAGCCAGTGAGTTTCAAAATCTGGATTTACTCAATATGGTTGTGCCAACCTCATGCTCATAAAACTACCTTTCACGTAGACATAGTAATTTGAGTGACTTGGATATATGTGTTAAATTAGAGGGGTTGTCAAATGTACTTGGAGACATCAGAAATAGAAATATTCATAATTCAAAAGGTTTAAGTAAAGAGGGTGACATGCATCTACCATAATTCATAACATGTGAACGTGTCTGACTCTTTGCAACCCCATGGACTGTGGCCCTCCAGTTTCCTCCATCCATGGGATTCTCTAGGCAAGAATACTGGAGTGGGTTGCCATCCTTCTCCAGGGAATCTTCCCAACCCAGGGATCGAACCTGGGTCTTCCGCATTGCAGGCAGGTTTTTTAACATCTGAGCCAGCAGGGAAGTCCAATATGTGAACAATTATGTTAAATTTGTGATGGTCTACAGCTCTGCCTGAGAAGTCCTGGTTCAAAGAAGCTACTAACCATAAAACAGGCATTTAGTGAAATATTTTCTGTGTCTCTATAACTTTTGTTTTTACTTTCTCAGTGCTGGTACCTGTGACTTTACAAAATTTTCATTCATTACAGTTTGGCAGTCAAATAAAGGAAAATAAGCTGAAAAATTTTTTTCTTTCTTTAGTTTGAGAAGATTGTCACCCTGCTTTTTTAACTTATATGCAGAGTACATCATGAAAAACATTGGGCTGGATGAAGCACAAGCTGGAATCAAGATTGCTGGGAGAAATACCAACAACCTCAGATATGCAGATAATACCACCCTTATGGCAGAAAGTGAAGAAGAACTAAAGAGCCTCTTGATGAAAGTGAAAGAGTGAAAAAGTTGGCTTAAAGCTCAACATTCAGAAAACTAAGATCATGGCATCCAGTCCCATCACTTCATGGCAAATAGATGGGGAAACAATGGAAACAGTGACAGACTTTATTTTGGGGGCTCCAAAATCACTGTAGATGGTGACTACAGCCATGAAATTAAAAGATGCTGACTCCTTGGAAGGAAAGTCATGACCAACCTAGACAGCGTATCAAAAAGCAGAGACATTACTTTGCCAACAAAAGTCTGTCTAGTCAAGGCTATGGTTTTTCCATTAGTCATGTATGGATGTGAGAGTTGGACTATAAAGAAAGCTGAGCACAGAAAAGAATTGATGCTTTTGAACTGTGGTGTTGGAGAAGACTCTTGAGAGTCTCTTGGACTGCAATGAGGTCCAACCAGTCCATCCTAAAGGAAATCAGTCCTGAATTTTCATTGGAAGGACTGATATTGAAGCTGAAACTCCAATACTCTGGCCACCTGACGTGAAGAGCTGTCTCATTTGAAAAGACCCTGATGCTGGGAAAGATTGAACATGGGAGGAGAAGGGGACGACAGAGGATGAGATGGTTGAATGGCATCACCGACTCAATGGAAATGAGTTTGAGTAAGCTCTGGGAGTTGGTGATGGACAGGGAGGCCTGGCATGCTGCAGTCCATGAGTCGCAAAGAGTCCGACATGACTGAGTGACTGAACTGAACAAGAAAAAAGGTAGGTCCAGTTTATCTCACCACAGCTACACTTTAGATTTGATAAGATGTGCCTACTAAAGGAATGTACATAATAAATCAACTCCATAAGTTTGGGTATATTGTTTCCGTTTCCATTTGACTCAGGCTTTCCCCCTCTTTTGATCTTTCCTTTGACTCACTGATTTTGTTTTTGGAAAGCGTTGTTTAACTTCCACATGTTTGTGAATTTTTCAGTCTTTTTCCTACTGATTTCCAGTTCAGTGCTATTGTGATTAGAAACGATGTTTGATATGATTTCAACTTTTATAAGTTTGTTAAGACTTGTCTTGTGGCCTATGATCTACACTGGAGAATGTTCTCTGTGTACTTGAGAAGCATTCATATGCTTCTGTTATTGGATGGAACATTCTGTTTCACCTACTCTATCTCTTAGGTCAATCTGATCTACAGTTTAATTCAAACCAAATGTTTCCTTATTGATTTTCTATCTGGATGACATTTTGTTGAAAATAGGATAATGAAGTCCTCTCCTATTATTGCACTATTTCTCCTTCCAGTTCTGTTAATATCTACTTTATATATATTTAGATGTTCCCATGTTGAGTGCATATGTTTGCAATTGCTATATCCTGTTGATGAATTGACACTTTTATCACTGAATAATAACCCTATTTACCTCTTATTAAAACCTTAGTGAAAGAAATTGAAGAAGACACAAATTACTGGAAAGATATCCTGTATTCACGGATTGGAAGAATTAATATTTTTAAAATGTCCATACTACCCAAATTATTCTACAGATTCAATGCAGTCTCTATAAAAATTCCAAAGACTTTTTTTTTTATTTTTTTATTATTATTATTTTTTTTAATTTTTCTTAACTTTACAATATTGTATTGCTTTTACTATACATCGAGATGGATCCGCCACCAGAATACACGTGTTCCCCATCCTGAACCCTCCTCCCTCCCCCCTTCCCACACCATCCCTCCAGGTACACACCGAGAAAACCAGAATTGAAAGAGGCACGTGTACCCCAATGTTCATAGCAGCACTGTTTACAATAGCCAGGACGTGGAAGCAACCTAGATGCCCATCCACAGATGAATGGATAACCAAAGACATTTTTTAGAGAAATAGAAAAATTCTTAGATTTATATGGACCCACAAAAGACCCTGAAGGGTTAAATCAATCTTTAGAAAAAATAAAGCTATAGACAACACACTACCTGATTTGAAGTTTTATTAAGCTATAGCAGTCAGACCAATGGAACAGAACTCACATGTATACAGTAAACTGCCCTTCAACAAAAACACCAAGAATACACAATGATAAACAATAGTCTCTTGAATAGAAGTTACTGAAAAAATTGTATATACTCATTCAAAAAATGAAATTGGACACCATTCAAATACCATAAACAAAATCAAGCTTACATGAATTAAAGACTTAAAAACAGTACCCAAAATTGCAAAACTCCTTAAAAGGAGAGAGAAATATCTTTGATACTGACCTTGACAACAATATTTTGGATATGACACCATAAGCACAAGCAACGAAGGCAAAACTAAACAAGTAGGACTACATTACAGAAAAAAAGAAAAAAGATTAACAAAAATGAAAAAGCAATCTATAGAATAGATTCTATAGAATCTCCCATCTATAGAATGGGAGAAAATATTTGTAAACTTTGTATCTGATATGAGGTTAATATCTAAAATACATAAGGAACTCATATAGCTTAAAACAAATCAGATTAAATAATGGGTGAAAGTGAAGTGAAAGTGAAGTTGCTCAGTCGTGTCCGACTCTTTGCGACCCCGTGGACTGTAGCCTATCAGGCTTCTCCATCCATGGGATTCTCCAAGCAAGAATACTGGAGTGGGTTGCCATTTCCTTCTCCAGGGGATCTTCCCAACCCAGGGATCGAACCCAGGTCTCCCGCATTAATGGGTAGAGCATATGTAAAATAAAGAGCCAGTGGAAATTTGCTTTAAGATGCAGGAGGCTCATCCTGGTGCTCTGTGACAACTTAGAGGGGCAGGAGGGAGGTTTAAGAGGGGAAGAGACACATGTATATCTATGATTGATTCATGTGAGTCTGAGTGACCTCCGAGAGCTGGTGATGGATAGGGAGGCCTGGCGTGCTGCAGTTCATGGGGTCGCAAAGAGTCGGACACGACTGAGCGACTGATCTGATCTGATCTGATCTGATCTGATGGCAGAAATCAATACAATATTGTAAAGCAGTTAGTCTCCGTTTAAAATAAATTTTAAAAATAATGGGTAGAGGAATGAACAGACATTTCACCAAGGAAGACATACAAATGGCCAACGGGTACACAAAAAGGTGCTCAACATTACTATCTTCAAAACGCAAATCAAAACCACAGTAAGCTATCACTTCACATCTTTAGGGTGGCCATTATGAAAAATTCAACAGGGAATAACACTCTTTGACATAAATCACAGCAGTATCTTTTTTGACCCATGTCCAAAAGCAATGGAAATAAAACAAAAATTAGCAAATGGAGCACAGAATGAAGCAGGGCAAAGGCTAATAGAGTTTTGCCAAGAGAACACATTGGTCATAGCAAACACCCTCTTCCAACAACAAAAAGAAGACTCTACACATGGATATCACCAGATGGCCAACATCGAAATTAGACTGATCATATTCTTTGCAGCCAAAGATGAAGAAACTCTATACAGTCAGCAAAAAACAAGACTGGGAGCTGACTGTGGCTCAGATCATGAACTCCTTGTTGCCAAATTCAGACTTAAACTGAATAGGGAAAACCACTACATAATTCAGATATGACCTAAATCAAATCCCTTATGATTATACCGTGGAAGTGAGAAATAGATTTAAGGCACTATATCTGGTAGAGTGCCTGATGAACTATGGATGGAGGTTCATGACATTGTACAGGAGGCAGGGATCAAGACCATCTCCAAGAAAAGAAATGCAAAAAATCAAAATGGCTGTCTGAAGAGGCCTTACAAATAGCTATGAATAGAAGAGAAGTGAAAAGCAAAGGAGAAAAGGAAAGATATACCCATTTGAATGCAGAGTTCCAAAGAATAGCAAGGAGAGATAAGAAAGCCTTCCTCAGCAATCAGTGCAAAGCAATAGGGGAAAACAACAGAATGGGAAAGACTAGAGATCTCTTCAAGAAAATTAGAGATACCAAGAGAATATTTCATGCAAAGATGGGCTCAGTAAAGGACAGAAATGGTATGGACCTAACAGAAGCAGAAGATATTAAGAAGAGGTAGCAAGAATACACAGAAGAACAGTACAAAAAAGATCTTCCCGACCCAGAGAATTATGATGGTGTGATCATTCACCTAGAGCCAGACATCCTGAAATGTAAAGTCAAGTGGGCCTTAGGAAGCAAAACTGCAAACAAAGCTAGTGGAGGTGATGGAATTCCAGTTGAGCTACTTCAAATCCTAAAAGATGATGCTGTGAAAGTGCTGCACTCAATATGTCAGCAAATTTGGAAAACTCAGCAGTGGCCACAGGACTGGAAAAGGTCAGTTTTCATTCCAATCCCAAGGAAAGGCAATGTCAAAGAATGCTCAAACTACCACACAATTGCACTCATTTAACATGCTAGTAAAGTAATGATCAAAATTCTCTAAGCCAGGCTTCAGCAATATGTGAACCATGAACTTCCAGATGTTCAAGCTGGTTTTAGAAAAGGCAGAGGAATCAGAGATGAAATTGCCAACATCTGCTGGATCATCAAAAAAGCAAGAGAGTTCCAGAAAAACATCTATTTCTGCTTTATTGACTATGTCAAAGCTTTTGACTGTGTGGATCACAATAAACTGTGGAAAATTCTGAAAGAGATGGGAATACCAGACCACATTACTTGCCTCTTGAGGAACCTGTATGCAGGTCAGGAAGCAACAGTTAGAACTGGTCATGGAACAACAGACTGGTTCCAAATAGGAAAAGCAGTATGTCAAGCCTGTATATTGTCACCCTGCTTATTTAACTTATATGCAGAGCACATCATGAGAAACACTGGGCTGGAGGAAGCACAAGCTGGAATCAAGATTTCTGGGAGAAATACAAATAACCTCAGATATGCAGATGACACCACCCTTATGCCAGAAAGTGAAGAGGAAATAAAGAGCCTCTTGATGAAAGTGAAAGAGGAGAGTGTAAAAGTTGGCTTAAAGCTCAACATTCAGAAAACTAAGATCATGGCATCTGGTCCCATCACTTCATGGCAAATAGATGGGGAAACAATGGAAACTGTTAAAATATACTGGCTGACTTTGTTTTTTTTGGGTTCCAAAATCACTGCATATATTGGTTGCAGCCATGAAATTAAAAGATGTTTACTCCTTGGAAGAAAAGTTATGAGCAACCTAGACAGCATATTAAAAAGCGAGACATTACTTTGCCAACAAAGATCAGTCCTCGGTGTTCATTGGAAGGACTGATGTTGAAGCGGAATCTCCAATACTTTGGCCACCTGATGCGAAGAGCTGACTCATTGGAAAAGACCCTGATGCCGAAAAAGATTTAGGGCAGGAGGAGAAGGGGATGACACAGGATGAGATGGTTGGATGGCATCACCGACTCAATGGACTTTAGTTTGAGTAAACTCTGGGAGTTGGTTTTGGACAAGGAGGAGGCCTGCTGTGCTGTGGTTCATGGGGTCACAAAGAGTTGGACACGACTGAGCTACTGAACTGAACTGAAGCAAATGGAACATAATTAAACTCAGACACTTTTGCACAACAAAGGAAACCATTAACAAAACAAAAAGATAACCCACATAAAGGGAGTAAATATTATCAAATGATTCCACCAAAAGGGATTAATCTCCAAAATTTAGAAACAGGTCACATGGCTCAATATTAAAAAAAAAAAAAAAAAAGGGCAAAAGACCTCAATCAACATTTCTCCAAAGACATACAGATGGCCATGAAGCACAGGAAAACATGTTCAATATTGCAATTATTAGAGAAATGAAAATCACAATAGCCAAAACATAGAAACAACTTAAATGTCCATCAACAGATGAATGGATAAAGAAGATGTGGTATACATATATACAGTAGAATATTACTCAGCCATTAAAAACAATAAAATAACCCATTTACAGCAACATGGATGGACTTGGAGATTATCATAATACGTGAAGTAAATTGGAGAGAGTAAATAAATATCATATATTATCACTCATATGGGGAATCTAAAGAAAAAAAGATACAAATGAACTTATTTACAAGACAGAAATAGACTCACAGCCTTAGACAAATATATGGTTACTAAAGGGGAAAGATAGGGGGAAGCAATAAATTGAGAATTTAGGATTGATACATATAGATATATTGAATAAATTGGGATTTTGGGATTGATACATATGCATATATCTATATTTAAAATAGATAATCAACAAAGACCTACTGTATAGCACACGGAACTATGCTCAATATTCTGTAATAACCTAAATGGGAAAAGAATTTGAAAAAGACTATCTGTATATGTATAACTGAATAAGTTTGCTATACACCTGAAACTAACACAAACTGTAAATCAACTATAGTCCAAAATAAAGTTTAAAAAGTTAATAAAGAAACAAGTACTGGCAAAAAGAGAAACTCACGTACATTGTCCGTGAGATTATAAATTGGTACAACCATTATGGAAAATAGCAAGGAAATTCATCAAAAAATTAAAAATAGAACTACCATGTTGTTCAGCCACCCCACTTCTGTGTATGTTGCTGCTGCTGCTGCTGCTAAGTCGCTTCAGTCGCGTCCGACTCTGTGCGACCCCATAGACGGAAGCTCACCAGGCTCCCCCGAACCTGGGATTCTACAGGCAAGAATACTGGAGTGGGTTGCCATTTCCTTCTCCAATGCATGAAAGCGAAAAGTGAAAGGGAAGTCGCTCAGTCGTGTCCCACTCCCAATGAATTCGAATCTCAGGAGCACTCTGTATTCCCATGGTCACTGCAGCTTTTCGCAATAGCCAAGATATGGAAGCAATCTAAGTGGCCATAGATAGACGAACAGGTAAAGAAATTTTGGTATATATTGTCAAAAAATAAACTGAGACACATTAAAATCTACAAGAGTTTATTTGGGCAAACATCCATTCAACTCAGCAGATACCAAACTAAAAGTGTTTAAGAGTGCTCTGCTGACAAGCTAGGGGAAAGGTAAAGAGAAGATGTGGAAGTAAAGCAAAGAAATTATTTGATTAGCCATGGATTAAGTGGTTGTCTTATTTGAGAAAGCCAAGCTGACAGTTAGTGATTAGTTGTTCTTAAGTTTTGTTTTCTTGGATTCGAGTGCATTGATTCTGGCTCAGTTTGGGTTTGCTTACTAGGTAGCTACCAAGGCATTAGAGCCACCTCAGTCTAATGGCTTCCTTGTTTAACTTCTCCAACAATATATGCAATTGAATATTATTCATCCAAAAAAAATAAAGAAAAAAGTTCTGCCATTTGTGATAAGAAAAATGAATGAACATTATGCTTAAATTTCATGCCCAGACACAGGATGGTAAATATTGCACAATCTCACTTAAATGCAAGGAATCTAAAAGGTCAAACTCACAGAACCAGAGAGAAGAGTGGTGGTTGCCTAAGGTTGGGTGGGTGGAGAATGGGTACAAGCTTTCAATTATAAGATGAATCAGTGGTGGAGCCCTATTGTACAGCATGGTGACTAAAGTTAATAATACAGTATTGAAAAAGTATGTAAGAAAGAAGTGTGTGAGATGACCTCCTGAGAAAGGGAAGCAGTAGAGGGAGAAGGGAACCATGCCATTGTCAGGTCAGCGCAACAGTGGCAGTTACATGAATTATTTTGATTTTCTTAAGAATAATTTGACTTAATAAATATCCTTAAGTTCCCATTACACAAAAAACTATTTGCTCATCCAATAAAATCTCACTCATGTTGTGGTAATAATCTTGTTAGATGTGCAATGCTTTGAAAACTGTTTTATAGACAGTGTAAGCAGACATCATTAAATACTTTCTTACTGAGTCTAAAGAGGCACTGAGTCCCTCCTACAGATGTCATAACTATAAGCTAATATGTGGGACTTCCTGAAAACCATCATACTCTTTTATGTAACTGAAACTGGCACAATCTCATAAACATGTCCCCATGTACAATTTCATCTCCACTGCTCTCAGGAACCCAAGTTTTTTGTTCCCCAAATTCCAGAATCTGGGAAGAGATTGTGTCTACCTGCTAATTAGCTCTTTATATACCTGGTATGAAGGAAACTGTAGAACCATGCTGCCCAGGTGAGAAATATAATACTGCACAGACATACTATAAGGGAAGTTCTGTTTGATAGAAATGTGTAAGCCAGTAGACCATGTACTACAAAAAGATGGAAAAAGGGAACAAACATTCTTTTTCATGAATTTCTATCTTTGGTTCTCTAGCTCAAAGGTTATCTCTTCACTGGGGGCCTTGACAACCATAGTCCTCACCATCAACTCTATCTGTATTAGCAATCACTCTGTCTGTGCTTTTGGTACATATGTGTTTTCAGTGGTTTGTCAGTAAAATTTCTGGAAAAGTATCAGTCATAATAAAGAGATCCAGCAATGACACAAATTATATAATTGATAGAAGAGATCATTAAATTAGTTATCCCTTATGTTCAAGAAGGTAGAAAAATAGAGCACGTGAAGTAAACAGATGGAAGGTGTATCTGGATATATAAATATATAAATATATAGATATAAAGAAACAGTGTATTGAAAAAGTGAAATGTTTGAGAAGAAAAATAACACCATGTGATATTAACAGCAGGTTAGCTACTGCAGAAGAAGAGATTAGTAAACTGAACTTGATCAGTTCAGTGCTCAGTCATGTCTGACTCTTTGTGACCCCATGGACCACAGCACGCCAGGCCTCCCTGTCTATCACCAACTCCCAGAGCTTACTCAAACTCATGTATACCAAGTCAGTGATGCCATCCAACCATTTCATCCTCTGTCATCCCCTTCTCCTCCTGCCTTCAATCTTTTCCAGCATCAGGGTCTTTTCCAATGAGTCAGTTCTTTGCATCAGGTGGCCAAAGTATTGGAGTTTCAGCTTCAGCATCCATCCTTTCAATGAATATTCAGGACTGATCTCCTTTAGGATGGACTGGTTGGATCTCCTTGCAGTCCAAGGGACTCTCAAGAGTCTTCTCCAACACCACAGTTCAAAAGCATCAATTCTTCAGTTCTCAGCTTTCTTTATAGTCCAACTCTCACATCCGTACATGACTACTGGAAAAACCATAGCCTTGACTAGACAAACTTTTGTTGGCAAAATAATGTCTCTGCTTTTTAATATGCTGTCTAGGTTGGTCATAGCTTTTCCTCCAAGGAGTAAGCGTTTTAAATTCATGGCTGCAGTCACCATTTGCAGTGATTTTGGAGCCCTCCAAAATAAAGTTTCTCACTGCTTCTGTTGTTTCCACAATGGATATAGTATTGGAAATGAACAAAAAATACAGAGGGGAAAAAAAAGAAGTACTGAAGAGAGGATTAACGAGTTTGGGGACAGCTTCAAGAAGCTTGGGAGAAGGGTGATGAGGGAATAAAAATGTGTATTTGAATACATAACTTCTAAATTTGGTGACACAAGAAGCTCACAGATCCAGAGAGCTTAAAAGACTCCAAGAAATGTGACAATCCTTAGAATAGTCTGTGAAATCTGTTATCCTAAGGCCTGCATTAAGTCTAACCATTGCTCTCATTTCTAAACATATACCTTAGCTCTTGTTTTCTTTTTTTCCATATGATTTCTTATTCTTGAAATAATGGCTATCACTTTGTGTGTCTGATTTTCTAGTAACTCTAGGAAGCCTGGTCATGACCACCTCCTCTCTGCCATGCCTTCTTCGCGCTACTCAGAGGAATGTGCTCTCTTCTGAGCTCCCCTCGTATTTGTCTGTAACTTTAGGCAGGTTGCTTCTTGTTTTGGTTGTAAACTTCTACTCAGTTCAGTTCAGTCGCTCATACTCATCTTTAAATTTCTAGGATCAAAGTTCCTGGAACCAGTAGGTTTCACCCAGCAAGTGTTTGAGAAAAGAATGATGAATGTAGCTGTATGACTCTTTGTTGTCACTTCATTCTCAGCATTTAGTAATACTTGCAATAATTGGTGTTCAATTATTATGTTAGAGTGAAAGAAGCAATTTTTACTAATTTAGCATTTGTAAAATCAGCAAGATGTTTATATGCTTCTGTGTGTAAGCCATTGTTCTATGTGTGGAGACACTAGAGAGAAAAAAGATCCATGAGCTTATACCCTAGTGTGTGTGTATTTGTCTATATGATTGTATATATTTGGTAGTTGGGAAATATACAAGTAAATAATTATGTAAGAAAGATAATTTTAGATGTCGAAAAGCATTATGAAAGCAATAAAGCACACCGATCTGAGTTTGGTTGGAGATATTTTGAATTGACAGGGAAATCTTCACTGAGCAGGTAGTATTTGAACTGATATTTCTTAAAAACAAAAAAAGAAAGAAACTAGCTATTTAAGGCTCTTGGCCAAGAGTCTTCCATTTGGAGGAAATAATGACTAATAAGGGCAGGAGCCATAAGGTGAAGAGTACTTGGTGTATTTGAGAGAAGCAAGAGAAGTGTGAATGGTATTTATGCCCAATTACTAAAATCCATCTGTGAAATACTTGTTAAAATAAAAATGTTAAGAATCATGTATGTTTTGCCTAAAAGCAAGGGGTTGAATAAAATAGCCCCTAATTCGCATTCAGAGGGAATATCAAGGGTTTTTCAATTCAATGACCATTAAGAGTATGCTCTCTTAATTCAATAAATTCCTTGACCTTAAAATCCCTCACATTAGCATTTTTATTTTCCTAGTAGTTGTGACACCAAGCGTTATTAACATTGTGCACAAATTACACAGGTTATTGCATGACGGAAGCTTTCTTGTCCCAAGGATCTGCTGGGAGCAGGTTAAAATATGCAAATTGCTAGAAAATTACTTGATCACAACTATTACTGAACGCTGATGAGAGCAAATTTTGGGTGTAATACATATAATTCATTTTTATTCTGCCTAAACAACATTTCAGACCATTGTTCCTGTCTGAAAAAGGCAGGAAATAAGCTTCTTTGGTTTCTGATGTCTCTAATCACTGGGGACATAGATTATATAATCAGGGTGGAGAATCTGGCTGGCTGCCAAATGTGTAGGTACTCAGAAGCATGCAATGGATCTACTTATAAATACAGCCTGTAGAACATCCACAGTGGTGAACTCTTGTTAACACAGTCCCTGCAGACTTGGCAGATTCATTGATCATGAAGTCATCAGGCACCCTTCTGCTTCTGATCAGTGTGGCCTATTTGTTCATCTTGGCAGGTGAGTGCTATATATATATTTATATATACACACACACAAAATGGAGTTCTGGTCAGTGTTAGCAGTCAGGATGTGATGTCATTGTTTATGATGATGATGATGGTGATAAGGATGCTTAATGATGGTGACCCCCCATAATACTATTTAGAGGAAACTTACAAAATTAGCAACTTGAATTATTACTATATTACTATGTAAGAGACAGTGTCATCTACTCGCAAAAACAATGTTATAATTCATAGGATGAGATGGCCTATCCTAGACCAAATGCACCTCAAATGCCTAATCTAAAAGTTCTAGTCCAGGAATTCCCTGGAAGGCCGGTGGTTAGGATTCTGTGCTCTCACTGCCAAGGGCCTGGGTGTAATCCCTGGTCAGGGAACTAATATCCCACAAGCCAAGCGGTGAGGTCAAAAGAAAAAAATAGAAGTTCCAGGCCAGTTACAAACTAGCAAATCATAATTAAGAGCATAAGATTAGAAATAAGTTTCATTCTTCAATGAAACAGCTTATATTAAAATTATAATAGAAATTCTCACATAAAGTCACCTTCAAGAAATTCTTATCTAAAGAGCTTCAACTATTGAAACGTTCCTGAGATGCTTCCATTTTACTGAAAACTGAGGCATTCTTAACTAGCCTCTAGGTAAGCAAAGAAAAGACAGAGAATGAGTGGAAGAGCCCAAGAGTAGGATTTTAATATTTGGCCTCTAATCTTCATTGTGATACTTTTTCTTTAATACTGAGCAGCCTACTCCTTTTCTCTGGCTACTGCTCATCATATGAAAATAGAGTTGTGATCCTTATGTGCTCTAAGACTTGTTTCAATAAGAAGTTATGGTTATGTACATTGTCTTCAGAATCTAAGACCTGGGTTTGCTTTCTGGCTCTGTCATTTACAAGGTACATGCCCTCAGACGAGTTATTTGCCCCAGGTTTCAATTTCATTAGATTTAAAACAGAACTATTAGTATGACTTAATGCCTATTATATAGAGTGAAGTGAGCCAGAAAGAAAAACACCAATACAGTATACTAATACATATATATGTAATTTAGAAAGATGGTAATGATAACCCTGTATGAGAGAGAGCAAAAGAGACACAGATGTATAGAACAGTCTTTTGGACTCTGTGGGAGAGGGAGAGGGTGGGATGATTTGGGAGAATGGCATTGAAACATGTATAATATCATATAAGAAATGAATCACCAGTCCAGGTTCAATGCAGGCTACAGGATGCTTGGGGCTGGTGCACTGGGATGACCCAGAGGGATGGTACAGGGAGGGAGGTGGGAGGGAGGTTCAGGATGGGAACATGTATATACCTGTGGCAGATTCATGTTGATGTATGGCAAAACCAATACAATATTGTAAAGTAAAAAAAAATAATAATAAATAAATGATAAATGGTTAAAAAAGAAATAAAACATTTCACATCTAAGATTTATATATGTAAGATTTAATACAGTGCTTGAAATATAGAAATCCCTTAGTTCATGGTAGATACTGTTAGTAGAAATAGGGGTAAATTATATGATTTTTTTTTCAATACTCTCCAAATTATTTTGTATTTTATTGTTATATTAGCTTTTTGTTGGCCAGTTGTCTTGATTATCCTTTAATCTAACGGTTTCTAGATTTTGGAATTTTCAACTTCTTTCTGGTTAAATATATGCCACTTTGACATATATTCTTGCCTTCATTTCTTAAGTTAAAGCCTGGTTTTAAGGTAGACATTAAAGAAGTGAATATAATTAATAAAAGCCACACAGATCATAAATAACAAATGAGGTGAAAAGAGCTCTGTACTGGTCGTTTGTAACCTGGCCTCTAGTTCAGCTGTGTAGTTAAGAAGCTGTGTGTCCTGGAGAAGCTTTCTGTCCTTCTCTGGGCCTTAGTTCTTCATCCTAAATAAGGCAGTTATAATATTCGAAGGTCTCTGAGGATCATTTAACTCTAAGATTCTGATTCTGGAATCTGCTTGTCCTGTTGTGACTTATCATTGTTTGTTCTCTCCTTGCAGAGGCTGTGAGCCAAGGAGGCTCCCAGGTATGTATTTCTCACTCTCACGGGCCCTCTACTATCACAAGAGGTTGTCTTACAACAAAGGTGATTTTGAGTTGGGAAGTACTGTGACTATTTCATTAAGGTCTTCTGAGTTCATTTGGTTGCTCTGGTGAGAAGGTGGGATGGCATGCATGATACCCTTATTTAGGAAAAAATGTCATTATTAATGCAGATGCCTTTTCCTTCACAGTAGAAAAGCACTTAAAAATTACTTCCCATTTTCTTTAGATGATCCAGATGTCACATTTCCCAAGAAACAGTATGTATATAGTCAAAGGCTCTAAAACAATACATTGCTCATAAAAATATGGGATGAATATAATTTATTTTCTAAACAAGGATAATTTTGAGAGTGAAAGTAGTATTTATAGTTTTATAGAGAAGGTAATGGCAACCCAGTCTAGTACTCTTGCCTGGAAAATCCCATGGACGGAGGGGCCTGGTGGGCTCCAGTCCATGGGGTCGCTAGGAGTCGGACACGACTGAGTGACTTCACTTTCACTTTTCACTTTCATGCATTGGAGAAGGAAATGGCAACCCACTCCAGTGTTCTTGCCTGGAGAATCCCAGGGATTGGGGAGCCTGGTGGGCTGCTGTCTATGGGGTCACACAGAGTTGGACGTGACTGAAGCGACTTGGCAGCAGTATAGAGAAGACATAAACTGAGACTATTCAGCCAACTCAAAACATACGGTTACTCTAGATCTGAGTACCTTGTTCACAAAAGTCTCTACAAATGCTTCATAAAATGTATTCTGGTTTCCTACACATACATGTTAGATCTTCTAATTGAACCAGGATGTCTAGGGAGGGATGCTGAGGCCTAGGAATCTACATTTTAAGAAGCCCCTAACATTAAAATTGGAGAATCACAGCTCTATATTTTAATAAACACACTTAGGTATATAGAGAGAGTACTTGCCAGACTCACAGATACTAAATCCTTTGGTATCTTGGTGTGTGTGTTAGTCACTCAGTCATGTCCCACTCTTTGCGACCCCATGGACTGTAGCCTGCCAGGCTCCTCCGTCCATGAGATTCTCCATGCAAGAATACTGGAGTGTGTTGCCATTTCCTTCTCCATTTCCTTCTCTTCTTTGTGGACATATGGACAGGTAGCTTGGTTGGCAACTAGTAATCACAGAATCTACACTACTGAGAGAGTAATTTGTAATAATAGGGTTTATAATCATAATAAAAAAAGAAATAGTTGTATACCTTAAAATTTTTAAAAATGTAGTCAGAGTTTCCTTTCTGAAATATGCATTTTGAGAAAGAATATTCAGGTTTATAATCCAGCCCTATTACTCAGTAAATGTCTGATTATTGGTAAGTTACTTCACCTTTCTGTGCCTCTGTTTCTTTATCTATAAAATTCAGCTAATGAAGTACTCAGTTCAATACTACATGAGCTAATTTATATACAGCCCATAAAACTGTTCAGTGCAGAGTAAATACCAAATAAAAATTAACTGTTATTAATTTTTATTTTAATGATTTAATCCTAATAACTAAGTCACATTTATCCAATTTTAGTTTCCTAATTAAAGAGTAAATATTTTAAACAAAATATTTATAAAGAGATATAGAGAGAAACAACTCTAGAACTTTAAAAAAAAATTAATTCATTCAACAAACATCCTCCATGCTAATTACAAAAAAATTCTAACATTTTAACTTTATTCACATGACTCTCTTAATTCAAAGTTATAGATAATTTTCAAATGCCAAGAAGATAATATCCAAATTCTTTAGCCTGGCTTCCAAGTCCCTTATCTATTGGCTGTCTCCTTGTTCAGCCTCATTCATTCTCTACCAGCCTGTGACCCAATTCTTCGACTACACTAAATAGCCTATTGTTTCTAGCATACCAAGACCTCTCACATGCCTTGGTTAAGGCTGTTCTTACATTCTGAAAGACAATTACCAGTCACACCATTGTGAAAAGTGTGCTCAGGCTCTCATTTAGAAGGACCTTCATATCCTCCCTCATGCAGAAATCTAAGAACAAAATCAATTTTGCTCTATCATCCCTATGAATGATTTACTAAGATCTCATCTGTATTTTTCCTGGATTTTACTGATATACTAAATTCAACATTTATCATATTATGCTAACCATCACAGATAGCCTTCTGTCTTAGAAAGTAAGCTCCTTAAGGCCAGAGGAAGTGTTTTCTCTCTTGTTCGGATCTTAGGTCTTTAAATGTGGCACAGCTTCAGTTAAAAATCTCACTTAATAAATGGATAGATGGTTGAATGGATAAATCAATGGATTGATAACTGAAGAGATGGATTTATGAATGAGTGAAAGATTCAACAAATGTTAAAAAGTACAAGATAATATCAGATGTGATATATAGTATTTCTACTTTCTGAAAACTAACCACCTACAAGAATTTTGAGATAAGGTTTTATAATCTATACATCTTACCTAAAAATTTAGTTGAAGATGGAGGTCTACATTAACTTTTGCATTTTTTTATGTTTTTAAAAAATATTTTTGTTTTGAAAAGTAGCCCAAATAAATATTATATACTATGTATTTTTCATCCAGCTCATGTTACATAACTTTGGTACAGTCATCAAAATCAGGAAATGAACATTGATACAGAACTGTTACCTAACTTGTTAACCTAAAATCCTGTTCAAATTTCACTAGCTGTCCCAGAAATATTATCTCATTCTCTTGTTGTAGGATCTAATCTGAGATCACATGTAGTTTTTTGTCTGCTCAGTCTCTCTTCAACTCTTTCTAAGCAACAGCTACTTTCTTGAAGCAAAATTCAGTTGTAAGATTTTATTTAGAAATCTGATAAGTCTACTTTGGAATTTCAAGTTACTGGCACAAAGTAGGTATTCAATATTTGTCGAGTAAAAAGTAAAGAAATAAAATTGATTTCTTCATGGAACCATACAAAAGGGAATCATAAAGGAAACTAGGCAACAAAAAAGGGAAAAAATTAAAGTATGAAAATTAAATCATGCTGAACAAGAGAAAATACAGAAGAGAATGTACTATCTTTAGAAATTAACTTCCGGTAGAGCATATCCCCTCTTTCACACCAAAATAAACTTTCTGGGGCTTCCCAGGTGGCTCAGTGGTAAAGAATCTGCTTGCCAATGCAGGAGACATTGCTCCCTAGGTCAGGAAGATCCCCAGGAAGAGGAAATCACAACACATTCCAGTATTCTTGCCTAGAAAATCCCATGGAAAGAGGAGCCTAGAGGGCTAGAGTCCATGGGGTCACAAAGAGTTGGACATGAGTGAGCGACTGAGCACTGCTGCTGCTAAGTTGCTTCAGTCGTGTCCGACTTTGTGCGACCCCATGGACTGCAGCCTACCAGGCTTCTCCATCCATGGGATTCTCCAGGCAAGAACACTGGAGTGAGTTGCCATTTCCTTCTCCAATGCATGAAAGTGGAAAGTGAAAGTGAAGTCGCTCAGTCGTGTCCAACTCTTAGCGACCCCATGGACTGCAGCCCACCAGGCTCCTTCATCCATGGGATTTTCCAGGCAACAGTACTGGAGTGGGGTGCCATTGCCTTCTCCCAACCGAGCACACACACATGTAAACTTTCAAGTCAGAAATTGTTTTTGCAAAAGAAAATGTTTGAAAAAGACAAATTTGGTCTTGCTTAAACTGTACTATATGAAATATATAGATTTTTTAAAATGTCTTACCAATTCACAGACTAAATATTTCACTTAAATCTTTAATCTACTGTGTTTTAATACAACCTAGAAGTTGATTCTTAATGCCTTCTATTCCATGTGGTGACTGCAGAAAGCATAAAACAAGTCAGATCCTTAATCCAAGACAATTAGAAAGTCATGCTATTAGAGTTGATGAGACTTTTTTTTTTTAGCTTTACAATATTGTATTGGTTTTGCCATATATCAACATGAATCCACCACAGGTAGACACGTGTTCCCCATCCTGAACCCTCCTCCCTCCTCCCTCCCCGTACCATCCCTCTGGGTCATCCCAGTGCACCAGCCCCAAGACTCTTCTTTGATTCTTCTGATGTTTAGGGCGAGAAAACTAACAGTTACATTTTGTTCTCTTTACCATATAAGGAAAATTATATTCTGGGAGGCAGGTGGAGTTACATATTTTCATGTTGAACCTTTAAGTCTAGAAATACATTTTAAAGATTACTGCGATTAAATAATAACTTTATAAATTGCATTACTGTCATGATGTTTTTAATGTGAACTAATTTGCAATCAGATATATAACTATGAACAGGAACTTCTTGAGAGGAGGGACTTAGTATGTAAAATTAGATTCCTGGAAAAATGGGTTCATGATAGATAAACAAACAAACTGGAAAATCACAATGTAATGGTATGAAAGTGAAGTCAAAGTGAAATTTGCTCAGTTGTGTCTGACTCTTTGTGACCCCATGGACTATACAGTCCATGGAATTTTCCAGGCCAGTATACTGGAGTGGGTAGCCTTTCCCTTCTCCAGGGGATCTTCCCAACCCAGGGATCAAACCCAGGGTTCCTGCTTTGCAGGCAGATTCTTTACCAGCTGAGCCACAAATGTAATGGTATATCTAGGTTCTAATTCTGTCCTCATGTCATGTGAAATGTTGGAAGAATGTCTTCCAAAAGGAAGTGAGCCTTAGTGTCCCCACCTGTAAAATTAGAGCATAGGAAATATTGCTTTCAAAGAAATGCCCTTCGGCTAAACCAAAGGAAAAATCTCAACAGGTAAAAGTAACACCAGATAAACACTGACTTTCTTTGCTTGAAGTAAGGGTAATGAAAGCAGAATAAAAAAGATGGCTACTAAAGTCTGTCCTTTATTCCCGTGAGGAAAATCTGTGAGCAGATTTTCTTTCATCCTACCTATGAAGTTGTGTAATTATATAAAAACACTTTCACGCTATTCAACAAAGTTCCATAAGTTTCCTATTATGGTCAAGGCCTACAGGAAATAGAAATATGAAAAAAAATAATTCCTGAAGTTTTACTTGATAAATGCATCAAAAGTCTTTAAAAAGGCAAATTAAAAACAGAGGGTCTTTTTACTTCTAGAAATGGATCCTAAGGAAAGAATTGAAATGCATTTATACAGATATTCCTAGCAATACAGATTGTATTAGCAAACAATATGGAAACAAGCAAAAAAAGGAAAAAACAGGGAAATAAACCAAATGTTTCCAAATAGGGAACTGAATAATAATTAATACAATAAAAGACGCTTACTCCTTGGAAGGAAAGTTATGACCAACCTAGATAGCATATTCAAAAGCAGAGACATTACTTTGCCAACAAAGGTTTGCCTAATCAAGGCTATGGTCTTTCCTGTGGTCATGTATGGATGTGAGAGCTGGACTGTGAAGAAGGCTGAGCGCTGAAGAATTGATGCTTTTGAACTGTGGTGTTGGAGAAGACTCTTGAGAGTCCCTTGGACTGCAAGGAGATCCAACCAGTCCATTCTGAAGGAGATCATCCCTGGGATTTCTTTGGAAGGAATGATGCTAAAGCTGAAACTCCAGTACTTTGGCCACCTCATGCAAAGAGTTGACTCATTGGAGAAGACTCTGATGCTGGGAGGGATTGGGGGCAGGAGGAGAAGGGGACGACAGAGGATGAGATGGCTGGATGGCATCACTGACTCGATGGGTGTGAGTCTGGGTGACCTCCGGGAGCTGGTGATGGACAGGGAGGCCTGGCGTGCTGCGGTTCATGGGGTCGCAAAGAGTCGGACACGACTAAGCGACTGATCTGATCTGATCTGATCTGATAGCACTATTCAAAATGGCAATATAGAATGTATATTGATGCAGAAAGATACTGAAAGAATATTTCAAGTTTAAATCATTTTATAAAATGCTATCAATAGTAATGAGACTTGGGAAAAATATATAAACAGAGAAGATGTCAGGAAAGGTACTATCAATAGTGCAAATTTCTGGATATTGTTTTACACATGATTTAAATCTATCCCTTTTGTGCTGCTCTGTATTTTTAACAGTTCTATTATAACATGCATTGTTTGTATGATAGGTAGTTACAGAGATGGCTAATGAAGCAATCAATTATAGAACTATGATTATATGCACATATGTTTTATTATACCTTACTCCAGGGAGTTTGCATTGAACCTGGGTCTCCTACATTGCAGGCAGATTCTTTACTGTCTGAGCCACCATAGAAGTCCAAAGTAAAACAAAAATAAGTAAACAAAAGCAAATATAAATAAAAATATTAATAACATTTGTGTACTAACTACTGAAGGTTGATATCAGATAATAAATTTGTAGGCATTTGGAAACAGAAGCAATCTTTTTTCGCCTAAGGATTTTCAGGAAAATTTCAGAGTATGAGATGGTATTTGAGAGGTGTTATTTCATATCATTAAAGAATGACATAAAAGAAAATTTATTCTAGGAGGAAAGAGTAGTATAGTGCTGGGGAAAAAAAAAGCAAAATGTTTTCAAAGGTTATTAAAGGCCAATTTGGCTAGATTAGTGGGTTTCCGTATGGTAAGAATGATATAATGGCTAAGAATACATACTCTAGAGTTAAACTGTCCTTGTTTGAATCCTGGTTTTACAAGGATTCAATAATAAGATAATGATAATAAGAGTAGTAATAATAACTTTTTAAATGGATTTATGGAGAAGGCAATGGCACCCCACTCCAGTACTTTGCCTGGAAAATCCCATGGATGGCGGAGCCTGGTAGGCTGCAGTCCATGGGGTCGCTAGGAGTCGGACATGACTGAGCGACTTCACTTTCACTTTTCACTTTCATGGATTGGAGAATGAAATGGCAACCCACTCCAGTGTTCTTGCCTGGAGAATCCCAGGGATGGAGGAGACTGATGGGCTGCCGTCTATGGGGTCGCACAGAGTCGGACACGACTGAAGTGACTTAGCAGTAGCATAAGCATAAATAGAATATTTTTGTTGTCACTTGAGAGAGGCAATGATGTCAATGCCATTATTCATGAAATTAAAAAAGAACTTTTTAATCACAGGCTCTTTGCAGCAATCATGAGAAAACAGCTACAAATGGAAAACCCTGTCCCAAGACTGACAAACCAGTATGTGGCACAGATGGACACACTTACCACAACCTCTGTGAATTCTGCAAAGCAGCTAAGTAAGCACCTGAACGCTATCTTTGGAATAGCATCTTTGGTTTAGGTCCATGGGGGTATAAGTCAGGGAAGTTATTTATTAAGACTTTTACTATGCTAAGTATTTTACAGATAGTTCTTATTTAAGATAAGGTAGTATTATTAGCCTCAGACCTAGAAAGCTTAAGTATCATTTCCCAATTCATTTATACTGGGCTTAACCCACATCCACTGCACTGCACTGTGAGCAGTATCTCTATTCTTTCAGGGAAAGAAATTGGAAGCTCAATTTAAAACATGAAGGAAAATGTTGATTCACCTGATGCTGCAATGCTGGAAGTGCCTGCGATTCACCTTTTGCATCAGAAGAGTCTCTGTTTATCCAGTCTCCATTGCTATGTATTTCCCATCAGTTATTTTGCATAGAGAAAGCACTTTAAATAAAGTTATCTTGGCAGACTGACTACATTGATGTTCTTTTCAGCTAACAATGGAGCCACCTTTATTTGATTTAGACTAACTGCTAGACTGCCTTAGTACAAAGTGATACAATTTGAAAACAAACCACAGGACGTAAATTATTATCACACTTTTCAAATCCAGAATTCTCCAACCAGTACTCTGAGGCTCAGTTCTTCAGAATTTATGCACATGAAGTCAAGGACAAGAAAGCTCAATCCAAAATATACATCATCTGATACAAATTAGCATTCTTTAGTATATGATATATTTGTGAAGTGTTTTTCCTTAGGGACATATTGAGTTAGTTTTAGAGCTTCTCAACTTGTACCCTGAGACAAGAAATAAGTAACAAGTGAGACAAAATGTTGGTCACGTCAGTCATTTGGGGCAGCTGAATAGGTTCTGCAACAACTGAAGCCTTTAGGCTAGTTGTCTCTGGCTTTATCAGTTTACTACATAAAATAATTTTCTATGCATGATAAATTGTGAAAAAGCTTGAAAGTATAGGTTTACTGGCATGTGGTATGTCCTCAGAAATCTAAAGATGGGTAGATAAGATTTTATCTTCAAACTGTTTGGAGGGAAAATTTTACAGCAACCAACAAACATATGGCTTTGTCAAACCATAAAAAATTTGCATGCAATGCAGCAAACCCAGGTTCGATCCCTGGGTTGGGAAGTTTCTCTGGAGAAGGGAATGGCTACCCACTCAGTATTCTTGCCTAGAGAATTCCACAGACAGAGGAGCCTGGCAGGCTACAGTCCATGGGGTCACAAAGAGTCGAACACGACTGACCGACTTCACTTTATGCTAGATACCATTCCCAGGATAGGGCCAACAAGACAAGATCCTTGGGGGTATAAGAATAAATATTTTAAAAATATTTTTCAGTTATTAATCAATTTATAAAGGAAGCAAAGTTGAGACATATGACAGAAAATGGGAAAATTTTGGAGAGAGTAATTATTTGAAATCGGTTACTTTGAATTGAATCCTGAAAGCTGAAAAGCATTTCAGTTCAGTTCAGTCACTCAGTCATGTCTGACTCTTTGCGACCCCATGAATCACAGCATGCCAGGCCTCCCTGTCCATCACCAACTCCCGGAGTTCACCCAGACTCACGTCCATCGAGTCAGTGATGCCATCCAGCCATCTCATCCTCTGTTGTCCCTTTCTCCTCCTGCCTCCAATCCCTCCCAGCATCAGAGTCTTTTCCAATGAGTCAACTCTTCACAGTTGGCCAAGGTACTGGAGTTTCAGCTTTAGCATCATTCCTTCCAAAGAACACCCACGACTGATCTCCTTTAGAATGGGCACATGCAAATTTAGAGGAAGGGTGTTCTGAGCAAAGAGAACAACAAACATAAAAACAACAAAATACCAAAAACAAAACCCTGAAATGTAAATAAGGTTGCCATGATCAAGGGTGACAGAAGTCAGTTTACAGAGAGCCTGGGGAGCCAAGGCACAGCATTGGGGTTACCTCAACAGATATGCTAAAATATCTTTACTAGGGTTGCTGCTGCTGCTGCTGCTGCTAAGTTGCTTCAGTCGTGTCCAACTCTGTGCGACCCCATAGACAGTGAAAACAGCTATTTAATGACAGCTATTTAATGCTTGAGTTTCCTCAACATATAGTTAAGGGTGTGACCAAATACTATTTGAAGAAGTTAATGAGATAATGTACATAGAGCTTCTCATACATGGTACCTATTTTGGTTATTATGGGGTCTTAATTCAATGTGAAAAATTAATCACTATCTTGTCAACAGTATTATAACAATTATCTCTTTGCATAAAAGATCATCTCCAAATTATGGGCTTAAAACAAAAATAGTAAGTTACAGTGCTGCTGCTGCTGCTGCTAAGTCGCTTCAGTCGTGTCCAACTCTGTGCGACCCCATAGACAGAAGCTCACCAGGCTCCCCCGTCCCTGGGATTCTCCAGGCAACAATACTGGAGTGGGTTGCCATTTCCTTCTCCAATGCATGAAAGTGAAAAGTCAAAGTGAAGTCGCTCAGTCGTGTCCGACTCTTAGCGACCCCATGGACTGGAGCCTACCAGGCTCCTCCGTCCATGGGATTTTCCAGGCAAAAGTACTGGGGTGGGGTGCCATTGCCTTCCCCGAGTAAGTTACAGTATTTGCCCACAATTCTGCAATCTGTGGACTTCCCTGGTGGCTCAGATGGTAAAGCGTCTACCTACAATGCGGGAGGCTCAGGTTTGATCCCTGGGTCAGGACGATCCCCTGGAGAAGGAAATAGCAACCCACTCCAGTACTCTTGCCTGGAAAATGCCATGGACAGAGGAGCCTGGTAGGATGCAGTCCATGGGGTCACAAAGAGTCGAACACGACTAAAAACTTCACTTTCTGGAATCTGTGCAGGCTCAGCGGAAATGGTCTGCCTCTGCTCCACATGGTGCTGGCTGTGTGGCTCCCTTGGGATCCCCGAAGAAATGTGCTTCCCTGAAGCACACTTCTGATGCTTCAGTAGCGGTGCTAGAGAGGTTTCTCTTTGTCTCCTTGTCACTGTCTCTCTGTAGTTTCTCACTCAACTCTGCCAGGCTCTTAAGGCTTAGACCTAAAAATGACATGTTGTCATATTCACTACATTCTATTGGTCAAAGGAAGTCACTGGTCCAGCTCGGATTCAAAGAGAGTGAGATGGATTCTTCTGTAGGAGAGGAGTAACTTGCATGAGGAAGACTTGTTAATGCTGATCTTAATAACAACATTCTGAAAATATACTCTTTCCTTTATATTTGTAAGACTAATTATCAGTGGACATCATACAGAGGATGACTAGAAATATGGTTTAAGAAACAAGTAACAGAAAACTTGGACTCAAATGGTTAAATAAATCTGATGATCAACATAGGACCAGACTATGTAATTTACTGTATTTATGGTGGTGAATAGGAAGTTAATTTGGGTGTGAGAAACAGATTATGCTTCAGATTTTATCCCTAGAATTTTCACCCTTGCACATTAATGAGAGTCTAGACAATGTCAGTAAACACCTTAATTATAACAAATTTAGTTAATGATTATCATAATTATGTTCTACCTTATATTTTATTGTTCTCCAGTCACATCATGTGTATTCAACTAAAGTAAAGATGGGAGCGGTCATGTTTCTAATCTCAAATATTCACATAAGTATACTAACAATAGCCAACATTAATGTGTGTCAGATGTCTGCAGCATCTCAAATAATGATGAAATTGAATATATTTGAATTTCAGTTTACATGAAGACATTATGTGTTAAATAAAGAAACTGACAACCAAAGCAGAGAAGATGCCCAAGATTCTATCTCAAGCATCAGCCACTCTCCAGGACTTTAGTGTTCTGAAACTAATGCCTCCAATGGGGTAAAGACTGGGTGAAATGATCAAATAAACTGAGAAATGGTGAAGAGCCATAGGTAGAGATTACCTAAGTGCTTGATTTTTGGCTTCTTTCTTAATACTGTGAAGTATTTAATGAAACTTGGTAACCAACTGGCAAGTCTCCCCCTGACAATTTTGGCAAAGTGACATGGAATTTAAGACGTACTATGTCTTCTACTCCAAAAACCAAACCAAAAAAAGTTTGCCTTCTGGATTCAGTTTAACTTATTTGCATCTATAGATGAATAACCCATGGAGAAGGGAATGGCAACCCACCCCAGTATTCTTGCCTGGACAATCCCATGAACAGAGGAGCCCGGTGGGCTACAATCCGTGGGATCGCAGAGTCGGACACAATTGAGCAACTACCACAACATGAATAACCTACTGAATGCCATGTAACTGATGTCTTCTGTCCTTTATTGTGCTCAATCTTTACATATCTTCTTGGATTCAAAGAACAATACTTGACACATGTTAGTCCTCACTGTCCCAGAAAGGATTAAAAGGAAACATATTGGCTATTCACCAGGAGAAACTAATAGTTCAAAGTCTCCTTCCCTTTAGCTGCATGACAAATGGTCAGTTGAGATTAAATCAAGTAACTGGACAGAGTGCTGTAACAGCCCACAGTCAGAAACCAAAATTACTAAACTACAGTATGAACTTTATAAACCACAAAAACACTTAGCAAAATTTGACTCTTTCAGTGGAGTATTATTATCATGATTTTAGAAATAAGGAAGATGGGAAAAGGCAGATGGAAAGAGAAAGATAAATTTGTGTAAGATCACATAGCTAAATGAGAGGAGAGACAGAACCTCAGGTCATCTGACTTCTCTGCTATTATTGTTATTTCCAGCCAGATATGATGACTACTGAAAGGATATCTTCTATTTAGAATCTCACTCCCAAACACATGAAACACCCTCTTCCCTTCTCTAACAAGTGACCGTGGGGAACATTTTCTGAGCCTACTTAACATAGAATTTTAACCTTATTCCAAAGTGTAAAGGAAGATACTAATGGAAGATAATTCTAAAGGTTGGAAAGTTCTCAAAATTAAAGGAGAAATTAGATTTCCCATTTAGGAAAACTGGAAGATTAAAAGCAATTATTCAAAAAGCTCTTTGGAATGGTTTGGAGAAGAGATATGTTAAAGAGAGAAAAAGGGCCACCTTACTCAGCACAATCAATGATACCTTCAACTAATCCACAGGGGCAGTCGCTGAGACCTTAGAGCACAGGCTTCCATGAGACTTTACCTTCTAACTGCAGTATCCTCACATATAAGGCACTCATCATATTTGTTTTTTTTTTACATAGGCTATTTTCAAGTATGACAAAGCTGAAGTTGGAAAAAAAACATGGGTAAGATAGATGATGGCAATGTGTAAGAAGCATTTGTTTAAAGCACAGTGCAGATGCAGCTCTTGTGGTCCATTTGCTGTTATTTGAGAATTTACTGCATTGCAATCTACACATGAGTATCTGGGTGTAAAAGTAATTTGCATAAAGTTTACCCATATTTATCAATACACATGGTAGAGCAAATGATGAACTAAAGAATCTTGGTGGCATGTATATGGGCTTTCACTGCAGATTTTTTTTTAACTTGTTGGTATTTTGAAATTTTGTAATAAAATTTTAGCAAAAATTACAGGATGTTTAAAAACAATATACATATATTATATGGGGTACTATATATATATACTTATTTTTTAATAAAATATATGTATATATAAACATACGGGGGCTTCCCTGGTGGCTCAGCAGTAAAGACTCCACCTGCCAATGCAGGAGACTCAAGTTCTATCCCTGGGTTGGGAAGCTCCCCTAGAGAAGGAAATGGCAACCTACTCCAGTATTCTTGCCTGGGAAATCGCATGGAAAGAAGAGCCTAGTGGACTATACAGTCCATGGGGTCCCAAGAACCAGACACGACTTAGTGACTAAACCACTGCCACATAAACATATATGTGTGTGTGTGTGTCTATACACACACACACATACAATTCAAGGTCTTCTGGTTCAATACAACCTCTTCTGACATTCATATGAAGCCCAGTCAGAACAAAGAAAAATTAGCTAGGGGTAAAAGTTGGTGATGGACAGGGAGGCCTGGCGTGCTGCGATTCATGGGGTCGCAAAGAGTCGGACATGACTGAGCGACTGAACTGAACTGAAAAGTTACGTTATTACTGAAAATTTAAAATTTTCCTTTTTGATGCCTTAAAATTGTTAGCTTGGTTCAAATAAATCATTTATCATTTCCAAAATTTCCCTTCTAAATAAGCTGAAGTGAAAATCAAACACAATCCAGAACCACTAATCTGAGTATCTTAGAATTGGAAGGGATTATAAGAATCACTTAGTTCACCACCCTTCCCAAAGCAGAAATTTTCTTTAGGATTTAAAACAGTTTGTCTTGCCCTTTCTTATATTGGAACTAGTTCTGCCATCTGGAACTATGCAGATCAAATAATATCTTGTTTCTCCATCTAAGACTCTTCAAATGATGACTCCAATGCCAATATTAATCCTAAATCTGTTTTTACTCAAGCTTATGTTTCCTAGCACCATCAATCAACCTTATCATGCGATATGGTCTCTAGGCCTTACATTATAAAAGTCTCTTTTGGCCATGCTTAATTTTCTCTTGTATAAGGCAGCCAATCTCAAACACAATACTTTAGTGTTTCATAATAATGAGTTAATTACTGACTAAAAGTCCCAAGGTGATATTCACATGAACTTATTTGGTGTAAGAGCTTAAGGCAAAAGGGTCAATAGTGTAATGTTATTCTCAAACATGAGATCCTTTGTCTTCTTGTTACCTCATAAAAATACATTACGCATTATCATTCCCCACTGGGTGTACTCATCACTTGCTAGTGACCAATATCAATGCATTTTCACTTGCTTATAAAATATCAGATCAGATCAGTCGCTCAGTCTTGTCCGACTCTTTGCGACCCCATGAACCGCAGCACGCCAGGCCTCCCTGTCCATCACCAACTCCCGGAGGTCACTCAGACTCACATCCATCGAGTCAGTGATGCCATCCAGTCATCTCATCCTCTGTCGTCCCCTTCTCCTCCTGCCCCCAATCCCTCCCAGCATCAGAGTCTTCTCCAATGAGTCAACTCTTTGCATGAGGTAGCCAAAGTACTGGAGTTTCAGCTTCAGCATCATTCCTTCCAAAGAAATCCCAGGGCTGATCTCCTTCAGAATGGACTGGTTGGATCTCCTTGCAGTCCAAGGGACTCTCAAGAGTCTTTTCCAACACCACAGTTCAAAGGCATCAATTCTTCAGCGCTCAGCCTTCTTCACAATCCAGCTCTCACATCCATACATGACCACAGGAAAGACCATAGCCTTGACTAGGCGAACCTTTGTTGGCAAAGTGATGTCTCTGCTTTTGAATATGCTATCTAGGTTGGTCATAACTTTCCTTCCAAGGAGTAAGCATCTTTTAATTTCATGGCTGCAGTCACCATCTGCAGTGATTTTGGAGCCCAGATTTTGCACATAACTCATTTGTAGGAAAATTTTGGGGGAACCTCTACAGTGTCTCTACTGTGACACTCTAAACTTGGAGTCAATAATAGCACTGACTGAAGATCAGTCATCTCTTAACAAAAAAATGAACAGTGAATTCATTAATTTCTCAGATGGGTTACACCTTTTAAATTTTTTCTGTGAGGAAGATATCTGATAGGAGCATATTAAAGTTTGGATATTTATGAGAGTCAGGGCGTGAAGCTAATTTAAACATGATAATCTACTTAATTTAAGAAGGAGCACCTTTCAGATGTCAAAAATTACTGTAATTTTTTTTTAAACACAGTGACAGTGTTTAGCAATAAGGGTGGAGAATTGTCCAAATATATAACATGGTGGCAATCGGCATGGCTTATTCAGAAAGTATCTACTGAACGTCCAACCACCAACTGGCTCTAAAATGGAGGCTTTCATTTTCCTCCCCTTCATGTTCTTGGCCTTGTTCTCAGGTAAGAAAAGTTACATTCAATGGCTTTCTTTTCAGTCTAAAAGTAAAGAATTAGAAACGTTGAGTGATCTAGTAATGTTTTGTCAGAAACTTTTAAATGGGAAATCTTTGTCAGAGGAATAAAAGAAGGTAATTACAAGCCACTTAAATATAGACCAAAGGCACAAAGATAGTGACCAGGTAAGAGAACAGTGAATAGTCTGGTGTGGCTTAAGAGCAGCAGAGGCAAAGAAAAAAAGAAATTCGAAAAACAAGACATTAGGAAACAGTGTCAGACTTTATTTTTCTGGGCTCCAAAATCACTGCAGACGGTGACTGCAGCCATGAAATTAAAAGACACTTACTCCTTGGAAGGAAAGTTATGTTCAACCTAGATAGTATATTCAAAAGCAGAGACATCACTTTGCCAACAAAGGTCCATCTAGTCAAGGCTATGGTTTTTCCTGTGGTCATGTATGGATGTGAGAGTTGGACTGTGAAGAAGGCTGAGCACAGAAGAATTGATGCTTTTCAACTGTGGTGTTGGAGAAGACTCTTGAGAGTCCCTTGGACTGCAAGGAGATCCAACCAGTCCATTCTGAAGGAGATCAGCCCTGGGATTTCTTTGGAAGGAATGATGCTGAAGCTGAAACTCCAGTACTTTGGCCACCTCATGCGAAGAGTTGACTCATTGGAGAAGACTCTGATGCTGGGAGGGATCAGGGGCAAGAGGAGAAGGGGACGACAGAGGATGAGATGGCTGGATGGCATCACTGACTCGACAGACATGAGTCTGGGTGAACTCCAGGAGTTGGTGATGGACAGGGAGGCCTGGTGTGCTGTGATTCATGGGGTCTCAAAGAGTCGGACACGACTGAATGACTGAACTGAACTGAGGCTGGAAATAAAATTCAGTGTGACAGGATCACGAGAATTTGTGTATGTTCAAGTTCATGTTCCAAAAAGGATACAGTTTTGTGTTTTGATCCAGGGTAGTGTGGTCAAATAGAAATTGGTTCAAATCCTGGCAGTTCAATTTTCTATTTATGCGCTTTTGTGGCAATTTAACTTTTTCTAGCCTCAGCTTTCTCATTTGCAAAATGGAAATAATTATACATTTCTACAGGTTATCATGGGAAACATGATAATATTAGCTATCATTACTTGAGATCTTCACAAGTAACTCTCCTTCAACAATGCTTCTCTCTATTCCTTACCTCAACACAGTCAGGTTGTCTGTTTTCAGAGATATAAATTCCTAGCTAGCAATAAATTTGTCAAGATAATAAATGATACAGATAATACATTTCTTGAGATAATAAAAGTATGATAAATCAAACCAATTCCACTGTACTAATATCTTCAAATTATGACCTCCTACTTGACCATTTTCCCTCTACATCTAGTAAACTGAAATAATGGAAGTAAAGTGCCTATGACCTTCAACTGCTTAGAACAGGAACACAAGAAATAATGATTCTCTTCTCATTGAAAACACTGCAGTTATTTCAGACTGTTGAGTACAGGGGTGATCAGACCCATTCTGTTATGGGATATCAGTCTACAGTGATACTTAAAATGAATTACATGTGAGAATAGTTGTACAGAAGTGACATTTAGGGATCTGCTGAAGTAGTAGAGTCAAGAAATAAGAATAGAGAGTGAGGTGATGGAATGGGAGAAGGGAAGAGAAAAGAGTATACATTTCAGAAGGAAAAAAAAACATACAGCTGCAACTAGTCACTAGAACAGATATGTTTCACTACGACAGGTACCATATTGCCTGTGTACTTCAGCATCTTGCCGAATGACTTTTAGTATGTATTCAATAGTCATTTGTTAATGAAAGAACATATATTAGTATTAGACATAGACGGTGAAGAAGAGAGAGGACTCAGGAATGCCTAGTACAATATAAAGCTGTGCCAATCACGTATTTAGAATTTGGGTAAATCAGAAGAGAAAACTACAAAACCAAAACTAAAAATACTTATTTTACAAAATTTTAGCTTAAAAAATAAGTGGATAAAACACATTCTTATATCTTAGTTATCTTCTTTAAAAATTCCACTCCTAGTTTCTATTCCACAAATTTATATTATCCATGTAAGAAATGATATATTTATTAGGGTTTTCATCAAATCATTATTTGTAATATTAAGAGAGGAAAATAAACCAACTACTCATTGCTAAGAGACTGGTTAAATAAATTATGGGAAATGTGAGAAATGAGATAGTGTAGTCACTAAGGAAAAATAAAGAAGTTGTTTTGTAAGCACTGATGCAGAGATTGCCTCACTGTACTTTCAGGGAGAAAATGAGTAGAACAGCATATATGGTATGCTACCAACTGCATGGGAAAATACATTCAAATATGATTGTAAACATACAAGGTATCTCTGGACTGACACAGAAAACCCTGGGAAATGTAATTGTGTCCTAGGTAAGGATATGAGGGGACTGGAACAAGAAAGGAAGGAAAAGTTACTCTAAACTGTTTGCACTTTTGAATTTTTAGAATTTGATGCAATTTGTTTGTACGATCTATGAAAAAAACCAAACATAATTAACAACAAAAAAAACCAGATTGACCAATTAATTTTTTCCATTTCATCCACATCTCTATTCTCGATTTCTACTTGAAGTTAGTGCTTGTTAATGAACAACATTTCTTAGAATTCATGCATAAACCCATCTCTCTGTCAAAAATATTTCTTTTCTTATCCATTTTTCAGGCTATGGCCTATACTTCTTATATGTCACCTCCTCCAGGAAGGAGATATGATACTCTACTCCTTGCTATCTTTCCTCTGGGAAAGATATCTTTCTTCTGTCTAATTACTTCTTACATTATAGTACTTATCATTCTACTATAAATTCCTATTTGCTTAGTTGTACCCACTATTACGCAGACCCCTGTCGGCCTCTTGAGGGCAGAATCATACATGCATTGTTCAGAGTTCTTATCTCTAGATTTTACTATAGTTCCGGCATAGTAATGGACTCTCAATATATTTTTTGGTACATTGAATGAACAGCTAGACTATACCCACAGACCTCACCTCAGGTTACACCACAGTTGAATAAACCATGTTACTAACTGCTAAACTCCTATGCCTGAGTTAAGACCTTAACCACTATCAATGTAGAATAGCACAGCATACTCAATAAAAAAACAATTTATGAGGCATTTGATTTTTAGTTAAATCTAAAGACACACTTATGGTATATACTCATGGAAATACAAAGCAGGATCAGTTGCAAATGCAAGTGAAATCCTACTATACTTTTCAAAGGTTTGGAAGTTCCCTGAAGAAGGGAAATGACTGCCTTTGAGACAGTAACAAGGGGGAAAGAAGATGACCACAGAAAACATGTATGGAGATGGGAGAAAGGATGTGGAAGGAGGGCTCATGCCTGATAGCTTTTGTATGGAAAGTTGATGATGGCATCTTCTGTACAGTGAGGTTCAGTATGTATGTTCGTGATGTGCTGAAAGCTTTCAGTTCAGTTGCTCGGTCGTATCCAACTCTTTGTGACCCCATGAACCACAGCATACCAGGCCTCCTTGTCCATCACCAGCTCCCAGAGTCCACCCAAACCCATGTCCATTGAGTTGGTGATGCCATCCAACCACCTCATCCTCTGTCATCCCCTTCTCCTCCTGCCCTCAATCTTTCCCAGCATCAGGGTCTTTTCAAATGAGTCAGCTCTTCACATCAGGTGGCCAGAGTATTGGAGTTTCAGCTTCAGCATCAGTCCTTCCAATGGACACCCAGGACTGATCTCCTTTAGGATGGATTGGTTGGATTTCCTTGCAGTCCAAGGGACTCTTAAGAGTTCTCTCCAGCACTACAGTTCAAAAGCATCAATTCTTCAGCACTCAGTTTTCTTTATAGTCCAGCTCTCACATCCTTACAACAGGCATTAAGTAGAGGCTGTCTGATTAATTGAAAGTGAAAGTCGTTCAGTTGTGTCCAACTCTTTGTGACCTCTCTTGGAATTCTCCAGGCTAGAATACTGGAATGGGTAGCCTTTCCATTCTCCAGGGGATCCTTCCAACCCAGGGATAGAACCCAGGTCTTCCACATTGTAGGTAGATTCTTTACCAGCTTAGCCACCAGGCAAGCATTTGATTAATTAGTAATCCATTAAAGCACGACTTTGGGGTAATCTGAAAAGTGTTAGTCGCTCAGTTGTGTCCGACTCTTTGTGATCCTATGGACTGTAGCCCACCAGGTTCCTCTGTCCATGGGATTCTCGCGGCAAGAATACTGGAGTAGACTGCCATTCCTTTCTCCAGGGATATTCTCAACCCAGGGTTGAACCTGGGTCTCCTGCATTGCAGGCAGGTTCACCATCTGAGCCACCAGGGAAGCTCAGGATAATCTGAAGGCAGAGTTCAAACAATTTAGACTCTGATTTTGAAAAGGGGCAAGATGGCTTGACACCATTATTTTTGGAAACCATGTAATACAGTCAAGAAAAAAATAATCAAATAATCAGGTTATTAGACATAGTGGGAAGACTCCAGCTTGGGGTTTGGTTTTAAAAGAGCAAAGAGGCATTAAATGCATGCTATATCTTGCGATGAATACTATTGATTTTATATTCTTAAATATAAACAACTTTGTTTTTGTGCTTATGGTTATCATTCCAGTATCTTCAACCCAGCCTTTGAAGACTGGAAGTGTTTTTAAACTAGGAGACAGTCCAGAACCTGCACTTATTCTACAGAGAGAAAATGAAGCTAATCAGCAAGGAGGACAAAAAGTATCTAAAAGGGAAACAGGAAGCAACACCCAAGGAAAACCAGGGCCACTCATTCTGCAAGGACAACCAGGGTATTCTAATCAGCCAGGAAAACCAGAAAATTTTAAACAGAAAGAGAGGCCAGGAGTCTTCAATCAGCCTGGGAGTCTGCAAGGGAATTCAGTACAATCTAACCAAAAAGGGAATTCAGAAGCTTCTAATGAGCAAGGAAAACCAGGATCTTTTGGCCAGCAAGGGAAGCCAGGGTCATCTATCCAGCCAGAGAAGCCAGGGTCATCTAGCCAGCCAGGGAAGCCAGGGTCATCTAGCCAGCCAGGGAAGCCAGGGTCATCTAGCCAGCCAGGGAAGCCAGGGTCATCTAGCCAGCCAGGGAAGCCAGGGTCAAATAGCCAGCAAGGGAAGCCAGGGTCAAATAGCCACCAAAGGAAGCCAAGGTCATCTAGCCAGCCAGGGAAGCCAGGGTCAAATAGCCAGCCAGGGAAGCCAGGGTCAAATAGCCAGCAAGGGAAGCCAGGGTCATCTAGCCAGCAAGGAGAGCCAGGGTCATCTATCCAGCCAGGGAAGCCAGGGTCAAATAGCCAGCCAGGGAAGCCAGGGTCATCTAGCCAGCAAGGAGAGCCAGGGTCATCTATCCAGCCAGGGAAGCCAGGGTCATCTAGCCAGCCAGGGAAGCCAGGGTCATCTAGCCAGCCAGGGAAGCCAGGGTCATCTAGCCAGCCAGGAGAACCAGGGTCATCTAGCCAGCCAGGGAAGCCAGGGTCATCTAGCCAGCCAGGGAAGCCAGGGTCAAATAGCCAGCAAGGAGAACCAGGGTCATCTAGCCAGCCAGGGAAGCCAGGGTCATCTATCCAGCCAGGGAAGCCAGGGTCAAATAGCCAGCAAGGGAAGCCAGGGTCAAATAGCCACCAAAGGAAGCCAAGGTCATCTAGCCAGCCAGGGAAGCCAGGGTCAAATAGCCAGCCAGGGAAGCCAGGGTCAAATAGCCAGCAAGGGAAGCCAGGGTCATCTATCCAGCCAGGGAAGCCAGGGTCATCTATCCAGCCAGGGAAGCCAGGGTCATCTAGCCAGCCAGGGAAGCCAGGGTCATCTAGCCAGCCAGGGAAGCCAGGGTCAAATAGCCAGCAAGGGAAGCCAGGGTCATCTAGCCAGCAAGGAGAGCCAGGGTCATCTATCCAGCCAGGGAAGCCAGGGTCATCTAGCCAGCCAGGGAAGCCAGGGTCATCTAGCCAGCCAGGAGAGCCAGGGTCATCTAGCCAGCCAGGGAAGCCAGGGTCCTCTAGCGAGCCAGGGAAGCCAGGGTCAAATAGCCAGCAAGGGAGTCCAGGATCATCTAGCCAAAAGGGAAAGCCAAGATTGACTAGACAACAGAGAAAATCAAAGTCTTTTTATAATCAAGAAGAAGGAAAAACTGGAGTCAACCCTTTGAATGACAATACAATGGAGATTCAGGTTAGTGTTAATTTGTCTTTTTTTTCCTCAGTCAACTTCAGTCATTCTATTTTCCAGTTAAAAGAATACACTGTACTAATGACAAACAGTTGGTGACAACACTGATTTAACAAAATGAGAGGAACTGGAGGTGCTTGCTTTCCTATACACCTACAATCAGTAGTGAGTGTCATGCTCTTCCATTCTGTCTCATTGTCTTCTACTGTTTCCACCTATATTGAACTAGCTCAGACCCTCAATAACCGAGTCCCTATCCCCACCAGAATTAACTTTCATGTCTATTTTCATCCCACCCATAATATACAAACCACTTAAACAGTATTTCTGAGTCACAAGTCTAATCTATCACTTTCCTACTAAAAATTCTTCAGTGACACCCCACACTACCTAGACAATAAAACCCAAACGCCTGAGCACGGCACGTAAGATTTTCTTATGATTAGACCCCAAGCCCAAGACTAAACATGACTGGATACTTCACATCACTCTTGCTCACACACCAGCCCCACATTGTACAGAATCCTGTAGTTTTCCAAAAATGTACTCTTGATACTAATGATATCTTCTATCATAGAATGGACATTGTTCTTTACAATTGGTTGTTATTCAATTAGAGCATTAACTTCTTAAAGAAAGTGCCATTTTAACTTATTTATTTGGTCATGTGGCTTGTAGGATTTTATTTACCCAACCAGAGATCAAACCCATGCCCCCTTCAGTGGGAGCCCGGAGTCCTAACCACTGGACTGCCAGAGAATTTCCAGACAAAGTGCCATTTCTTTTCAAACTTGTATTCCCAGATCCTAAAACAGGATAGGCATATAATAATTTCTCTTGAACTATCTGTCAGATGAGGCAATGAGTGGCTTGTATTTGAGAGGCATCATTGCCAACAGGTACATAGCCATGTCTCGCATATTCCCTTCTAAGTCCTGCTATGCTCTGCCTTTCCTTGCCAGTCTCTTTCCCAACAGCCAGCTTTCTAATTCCATTCAGCAATTACTTTGGACACTCCACTTGGTAGATTCAAAGCTGTTTTCTAGAACACTTCCTCCACCTTGTTATCTTAATGGAAACCATTTTTTACCTCATAACGTGTCATTCATCAATATCCTCTCAAGTAAAAGCAGCCTAATGCACCTTGTCCTTACGCCTCTTCTAGCATGTAGTAGTAATCTCCCAGGGACATCCCTGCTGTCCAGACCTTAATGCCATCACCTGCAGGTTTCTGAATCATCACTTAGTCTTTCTCAATTTTATATTCTTTTCTAAAATGGGGGAGATAACCCCATCCAATTCACAGAGTAGGTGTGAATGAAAATAACAGATGTTATGTAACATGAGTAGCAAACCTCTGTCATTTCCAGTGGTTTAGAGTTATCTGTCATCTTCCTTGGCTCTAGGAAGTCTAAGCTCCCTATTGGAGGCACTCACCATTCCATTTAGTGCCTCTGCTCTCATCTGCTAGTCATAGTTTCTTTATGTTCATAGCCTTCTGCCATCCTGTAACTTGATTCTGAGATATGCTTCAGGTACTACTATAGTTAACTGAACCCTCATAATCCTACCTCCTGACTCATTTTCTTTTTTGAAACAAGAAAAAAGAAAGGTTCAATAAGTAATGACCATATGTGTTTTGTATTTGCCAGTTTGTGTGCAAAGCATTCAAGTGAGGCAGTTTGAGATACATAGGAAGAACAGAGGTTCTGGAATCGGATAACTCAGAGTTTCAATCCCAGATTGGGTAGTTGGTCCAGATATGATTTGGTGCTTGACACTTAAATGCACTGTCCTCCTGGAAAAAAATAAACTCTTCTTTCATACTGTTGCACAGATTACATTAAAATGTAAAGGGTCAACAAAATCACTGATTGAGTACAATGCTTAATCAGTAGTTCATGAGTAATAAATACATGTTTTATTACAATAACATAATTAGAGTATCCAATATTTTACCTAATGGTCTTTCACATTACTGAAGACTGGCCATGCTAGCAACAAGAACCCAACTGGAAAAACAAAATGTCAGCCTAACTATGAACCAGTCTGTGGTTCTGATGGAAAAACTTATGGCAACCACTGTGCATTTAGAGAAGCAAAAAGGTAAGAGGACTTTAGGTTTGTTTGTAGTAGGAAGTACTATTCTGATCCAAAGGGACTAAACGGATATTTTCCATTACATCTCCCATAGTTATCTCTCAATAGCACTTTGGATGTCTGTCCAAAGGAAACATAAAAGGACACTTACCCTTGAACAGTAAAGTCAGTCATTTCCTGAGAGAATGTGATACATTAAGCTTTGTAAATAGGTTCAAGCTTATTAGAGTCATTCATTTTCCAAATATTCATTAAACATCTACTATGTACCAGGCATTGTTCGAAGCACTAAGATGGTGAGCAAAATACAGAATCTCTTGCTTCCATGGAGCCTTCATTTTTGCAAGGAAAGGCAGCAGACAAAATATATTAGGGGGCAAAGAGGATTATGAATCTTATAGATTACTAAGTGATGACTACTAAAATATACTTTGAATTTAAATAATATTAAATGTTGGATTTGGTAAGCCAAGCCAAATTTTAAGAGTTACACTCTTATCTATAAGAAGTAAGATGACAAGGCCATTTAAAATTAGAATGTGTGGCTAAAAGATAGTTCAGCTTTCAAAATTAATGAATATATCTCTGAATGAAAGGAATAAAGTAAAAATTATACTTCCTCTGTTTTGGACAGCTCCAGAATTTATTAAGGTTAAGGTTAATGTAAATATTAAAGGTTAAGTGTCCTCTATAGCTATAAAATATAAATTGGAAGGCAGCCTGGACACCTTCTCATTTTACAGATGAGGCACCTGGCCCAGGGACAGGAAAAGACTGCCAAAGAATGTACAAATTCTCAGAATGTTCCATGTGAAACAGGCTAGACACAGCCTCAGCCTGCCTTTCCTATTTGTCTCTGTATGGTGATGCCACAATTACTTGGTCCTTGATTGCTCTCATTATCTTGTTTTCAGGTTGAGTAATGGAAAACTGAGTCTGAACCATGAGGGGAAATGTTAAGCATTTGTTACAACCAATTACCTGGAACCTCAGAATCCACTTTGAATTCTCTTTAAACAATGGATTTCCCTGGGAGTTCTACTGAGGCCAGAAGGAGTCTTATATATACAATGGATCTTACATTATTCTCTAGATCTTTCCACTGCAAATAAAGTCGGTTCCACAGATGCTTCCAAGTTCTGGGATTGTTTATTTTCTAGACTTTCCCAAACCTTGCGTCTATGATCCACCTGTTCTCAAAGTGCCAAAATGGCTAAGACTTTAGGACCAGCAACTTCAGCAGCAATTTGCAAATCCTAATTAGTATAAAAATCTCAGGATTGCACGTAAAAAATAAAGATTCCCCAGTTGAGAAATACTAGTGCTGTAGGTCTCTGCTTGGAGAAGGCAATGGCACCCCACTCCAGTACTCTTGCCTGGAAAATCCCATGGATGGAGGAGCCTGGTAGGCTGCAGTCCATGGGGTCGCTAGAGTCAGACACGACTGAGCAACTTCACTTTCACTTTTCATTTTCATGCATCGGAGAAGGAAATGGCAACCCACTCCAGTATTCTTGCCTGGAGAATCCCAGGGACAGGGGAGCCTGATGGGCTGCTGTCTATGGGGTCGCACAGAGTCGGACACGACTGAAGCGACCTAACAGCAGTAGCAGCAGCAGCAGGTCTCTGCTAGAGCTCAAGAAAGTGAAGCCTGAAACCACATTCCAGGCGTTTCTAATAAAGGTGGTCTCTGGATACTTGATGTAAAACTGATTCAAGATTTCTTCAGGATGCAATGATTGGCTTCAGAGGGTCTATGGAAATAATACGCAAAATAAATTCTCTGGAAACTTTTTTCGTAAGAAAGTATCCAAACCTTTTGTTATTTTATTTATTTATTTTTTTGCCACTCCTTGTGGCTTCTGGGATCTTAGTTCCCCAATGACCACTGGACCTGGGGCAGTGGAAACGCTTAGTCCTAACCACTGGACTGCCAGGGAATTCCCACATTAGATTCTTAAAGGGATATGTGAGCACAACTAGAGTTTAAAACCACTGATCTACAGACCTGAAACATAGAAATTTATTGTATTTATCTGAAGTTGTGTTTGATGTCTGGCATCATCCCAAAACAGAATGCTTAGAAGGAATCTCACCAGGATGTTAATCATATTGGTTAGCAAGATGGGGCCCAAGAAAGGGAACAAGACCCAACATGATGTTGAGATAAGAGCTAGTGAAAAGAATAGTTTAATGAAAATGAAGTCAGAGAGCTTGCACAAGATCTGTAGGTCAGTGATAACTACAGGTCCTTTTATATCCACAGGAGCTCTATTCAACAGTAAGGACTTCAGATGGCAATCTATATCTGGAATATATGGGTAGAACCCAACAAACATAGCAGGATACAGACAATGGAATAAGGCACGTGGTCCAGATGAAAATGTAGAGGGAAGCTGTGGTATCAGACAGGATAAGTGGTTAAGGAGAGAGAAACATAATGTGTCATGGTCTGGGAAAGTGAGGGAAAAGAAAAAAAGATGCAGAATGCTATCACTGAGGGATATGTGAGTCATTAAGAGACATACCAAGGGCACTCAATTCTGCATATCTAATTGGCAATGAACAAACTTCAGAGATCAACTGTGGAATCCCCTCATACATGATTCAACTAGAAACTCAATCCCAAATTCAAATGGATCAAATCTAAGCAAACTCTTATCTTGGATTTTTCCTAGTACTCAGGATGTTTCCTTGTGATTCTGTTTAATGGAAGATTAAACAGAGGGGATGACTAAGCCCAGAGCAAAATGCCTCATATTGTGAAACTAAATAAATTGTTTTGAAATTAATATACACTTATATACAGAATAGAATTTAATGCTGGAAAATACCTCATGACTTAATTACCATTAAGGTTAAATAAGTTAGTTTTATTTGCCTCTGCCTCACAAACAAAACAATTCATACTGAACACAGACCTCAGACTTCAGACACAATGATGCCACTGCATAGAAAGAACTTGTAACTTTTTCTTAAATACTTAAGGATAAAAGATGTAATGAAGTTCTATATCTACCCAGATCTGTTTTGCACATATGCACAAATAAATCATTTCTGTATTTTTACTATCAGAATTATCTGAGGAAAATGTTCTGTGGCAGAAGCTACAACTGAGTATGCTCACAACAATTAGTCTGCAATATTAAAGAGGCATTTAATAATCACATGAAAAGACATAATGCAATCTTTTAAATATACAGTGAGCATCTTGAGGGAGAAATTTTTAGACTTTTTTTGTACACAGAAGGGACTTAGGAAATTTGTTTTAATGAATGAATCATTGAACAATGAATGCAGGAGAATACCAGTGAAACAGGTGCTGTTCACTTCTCTCCTTAATTGCCTATATCTTAGTGCAAGCTACCATTCACTGTCTCCTCCTGAAACACTGCAAGATCTCCTTAAATGGTTTGTATCCTTTTACTTTCCATCTTTTAAATTCATTCCTCATAGAGCAGCAAGAGTGACCTGTTTGAAATATGCATTTTATGATGCACTACTGCTATCCTAGCTTACAACTCTTGGGTCCCTAATATTTAGGACAACCTTCATATTCTACCCCTGATCCAAAGGATAATCATCATCCTGATAGCTAGTTTGACCAGAGCCACTTTTGATCATTTGAAAGAGTTTAGAAATCCTTTTCTAAAAACATTGCACATTCTTTTCCTTATCATCAATACCCTTAATCCTTATCAGCTCATGAGACTAGTAAGTCCCTGGCTCCTTCCTGTCTGTTCAAAGTCATTGTCTGCCTGAATTCCTCTAACTTTTTCTGTCCCAGCCACAGAGATCTTCCCACTATCGGGATCCATTAATTCCTTACAAATCAGGACCTGTGAATTTTCTTAGTCCTTCTGCAACACTGGAGATAAGAACTTCTTAAAATCTATTATCCTACCATCAGTCAGTTCAGTTCCTCAGTCATGTCCAACTCTTTGTGACCCCATGGACTGCAGCATGCCAGGACCCCCTGTCCATCACTAACTCCAAGAGTTTATTTAAATTCATGTCCATTGAGTTGGTGATGCCATCCAGCCATCTCATCCTCTGTCATCCCCTTCTCCTCCTGCCTCCAATCTTTCCCAGCATCAGGGTCTTTTCAAACGAGCCAGTTCTTCGCATCAGGTGGCCAAAGTATTGGAGTTTTAGTTTCAACATCAGTCCTTCCAACGAACATTCAAGACTGCTCTCCTTTAGGATGGACTGGTTGGATCTCCTTGCAGTCCAAGGGACTCTCAAGAGTCTTCTCCAACACCACAGTTCAAAAGCATCAATTCTGCGGCACTCAACTTTCTTTATAGTCCAGCACTCACATCCTTACAACAGGCATTAAGTAGAGGCTGTCTGATTAATTGAAAGTGAAAGTTGTTCACTTGTGTCCAACTCTTTGTGACCCCTCTTGGAATTCTCCAGGCTAGAATACTGAAATGGGTAGCCTTTCCATTCTCCAGCCCAACTCTCACACCCATACATAACTACTGAAAAAACCACAGCCTTGACTAGATGGACCTTTGTTGGCAAAGTAATGTCTCTACTTTTTAACATGCTGTCTAGGTTGGTCATAACTTTTTTCCCAAGGAGTAAGCATCTTTTTATTTCATGGCTGCAATCACTATCTTCAGTGAATTTGGAGCCCAAGAAAATGAAGTCTGCCACTGTTTCCCCATCTATTTCCCATGAAGTGATGGGACCAGATGCCATGATCTTAGTTTTCTGAATGTTGAGTTTTAAGCCAACTTTTTCACTCTCCTCTTTCACTTTCATCAAGAGGCTCTGTAGTTCTTTTTCATTTTCTGCCAAAAGGGTGGTATCATCCCTGCATACATGAGGTTATTAATATTTCTCCCAGCAATCTTAATTTCCCAAATTGAGGAAGGAATGTGTCAAGACTGTATATTGTCACCCTGCTTATTTAACTTATATGCAGAGTACATCATGAGAAACACTGGGCTGGATGAAGCACAAGCTGGAATAAAGATTTCTTCCAACAGGCAATGGAAAATTAAATCTTTCTGAGCATGAGTGAAATGAGTAGATTTCCATTAATATGGATGCTTAAACTAATTAACACTTACATAGCACTAAAGCCATCTCGTTAATATTTCCAAAGAATAATTTTCTTTTTGCATTGAAAAAGCTCAGCTTATCTTAAGTAAATAAAGCAAGCTGCAGAAAAGTTTATGCTTCTATTAAATATAAAACCTCTGGTTCACAGTAGTAAAAAATGGCTGGAATGGGGTTCCAGAGATATTTCTACCTCTCATTCTGTTACCCTCAACTGTAGCCACATATTTAGCTTGGATATTTTTAAAGACAACGCCCAAGGTCTAAGGCAGAGCACCTGAATCATGATCCGAGAAGGAGACCAGGTGCTGTTTATTAAACTCCTCAGGTGATCATCATATCTATCAGCTGTTTTTACTACCAAGGTTCTATGCTATGCTATGCTAAGTCACTTCAGTTGTGTCCGACTCTGTGTGACCCCACAGACGGAAGCCCACTAGGCTCCCCCCGTCCCTGGGATTCTCCAGGCAAGAACAATGGAGTGGGTTGCCATTTCCTTCTCCAATGCATGAAAGTGAAAAGAGAAAGTGAAGTCACTCAGTCGTGTCCGACTCTTAGCGACCCCATGGACTGCAGCCTACCAGGCTCCTCCGTCCGTGGGATTTTCCAGGCAAGAGTACTGGAGTGGGGTGCCATTGCCTTCTCTGACCAAGGTTCTAGACTTTCCTTATTTTGAAGGCCTTGATAGTCTTATATAGCACTGGTCAGCTATTTTGTAGAATGTTTCTCATTTGAGATTTGTGTGGTATTTTTCTCAAGAATAGATTGCGATTATAAATTATTTGAGAAAATGTACAAAAACTTTGAGCTGACTTTACAATACTGACCAGGTAATTCACTACCCTGAGTCCTAATCTCCTTATCTGTGAAATAGAACCAGCTGACCCATAAGTGTCTTTATTTTTTGTTTTCTGGAACACTTTTTTTTTCTTAACTGAAGTATGGTTGATGTATAATATATATATGTATATGTTACAACTATGAATATGGTGTTTCAAAATTTTTAAAGTTTATACTTCATTTATTATAAAATAATGACTGTACTCTGTGTTTTACAGTATATCCTTACAGATTTTTAGAAAAATTTTCAGGTATTTTTAATAGGAGGTAGATTATTTTATACATAATAGGTTGTATTAATCCTCTTTATCTTCTACCTCTATCTTGCCCCTCTTCTTTCTCCCCACTGGTAACCATTAGTTTGTTCTCTATATCTGTGAGTCTGATTTTTTTCTTGCTATATTCACTAATTTGTTGTAGTTATCAGATTCCACATACAAGTGCTATCATACAATATTTGTCTTTCTCTGACATTTCATTTAGCATAATACCATCCAAGTCCATCCCTGTTCTTGCAAATGGCAACATTATATTCTTTTAATGGCTGAATACTACTCCGTTAGGTATATAAACAGGACTGGGGTTCATAGAGACTTCACTGGAAAAGGGAGTACACAAAGTTGCACAGGTTCTGGCACAGGGCAAAAGTAGTGACTTGACCAGGAGCCTGGCCTGGACCCACCTGCTGGTCTTGGAGAGTCTCCCGGAGAGGCAGATGGAGAGAGTAGGGAGCTGCAGCTCAGCCTGGGGATGGAGACAGTGACAGCAGCCATTCTTGGGAGCTCCAGCGCTGGTAGGAGCCATTGCAGAATCCTCCCTTCACCTTATTAGGCCTGAGACCTGGCCCCACCCAACAGCCCGCAGGCACCAGTGCTGCGATGTCTCAGGCCAAGCAATTAACTGGATGTGAATACAGTCTCACCCTTCAGCAGACCCACTGCAGAAAGAATTTCAGAGCCCACAGAGCCCTCTGGACACAGACGCCCTGCCCACCTGAAAGCCAGGACTCAGCTCTATTTACCAGTGTGCAGGAGCAGTCCCAGAATCCCCTGGGCCCTGGCCCTGCCCTCCAGGAAGCCGGCCCAGGCCTCTGGAGCAGCCTCACCCTCCAAGGGGCAGACACGACCACAATCCCATAGCCTGCAGACCGGCCTGCCCACAGAAAGTCAAACCCTGCCCTGGAACCAGCGGGGCCCTGGTCTTACCCAACTGCAGTTCAACACAAGCTTCAGGATACCCCAGACCCCAAGTCCAAGTGTGTCAGGAACCAGCCCTCTACTACCAGGCACTGACATTGGCTCTGGGACCCCTGGGTCCTGCAACCAGACTCTAGGACTCAGCTCTGCCTGCCAATCATCCAGCATTAACCCCAGGACCTGGCTTCACCCACCAGTAGGCGAGCAACAGTCCCGGAGTCTTCGGGACCCCAAGACTGCACTAGTCCCAGGGCCCTCTTGTGACCCGGCTCCTGCACAAGGCTGGGCCTGGGGCCAGCCCCGCCTGTAGACCCGCCCACATAGTCAGCTTGCTATAACAGAAGGCCCACCCCGCCCTCAGAGGGAAGCCCTAGAGCGCACAGCCTGGGTGATGAGAGGGGCCTGTGCTGCTGGGATGCCTAGGACTTCTCCTGCACAAGGCCAATCCTCCAAGGTCAGGAAGCCTATAAGATACATAAAAATACAAACAAAATGAGCGATCAAGGAGCATTTTCATAAGTGATTTTTTAAACCGTTGTGCTTTTGTGGTCCTTTAAATATAAAGTAAGTATGAGAAACATGGTTTCAACGCAAGACTGAGGTTGTTTTGTTTTTTCTTAGTCACTGTGTGCAGCTTGTGGGATCTTAGTTCCCTGGCCAGGGATTGATTCTGGCAGGAAAAACACCAAGTCCTAACCAATGGACCACCAGGGAGTTCTGGGTTTTCTTTTTTAAATCACTCCTTCCCTAGCCCCCAGAAGGTAAACAAAATATACATTTTCTTAACTTTTTCAGTCCAAAGCTATTTCCTTTTTTTTTTTATAGAGAAATTTATTTTTATTTGGGATTATCTCTCCTGTATTAGTGTATGTAAATATTATAAGGTAGGACTATGTTCACTATTGTTTGAAAATGGATTGTAAGAGTAACCTCAATTAGGGGTCTTAACTTGAAGTGTCAGTACAGGCTACTGATTTAACACATGACCTTCACCTCACCTCACCTCCCATTTTGCCCCCCAGAATATAATCTCTTTTCTCATTGTGCTAAAAAATAGTCTGCTGTAGAATGCATCTGAAGTCATTAGTTCTTCAAGTGGATCCCATTTTACATGTGAATTCACTTTTGAGTTGTTACTGAAGAAATTTAAACCCTCGGTTAAAAACAATAACAACAACCAACCTGCATTTCATGGGAATCTAACAGAAATATATTGTAAGGTTATTTTCATCATAAAGATCTCATCAACTTTGCCCCCAAAGCAACTACTTGACTTGTTTTGTGTTTTCCATTTTCATATAAATTTTATATATATAGCTAGTGTACTCAAGGACACCAGTAAAAGCAGTTAGGTAAGTGTACCCAAGGAAAGATAAAAGGTACATGAGAATTTATATCCTGTTTTAAATGTATCTAGTGTATATTTCTTGTCTCCAGACAAGTTCATATTTGTTTTTTTACTTATGCTCTAGTGAAGTTGTAGACTGTTAGGCCCATTTTATAAATAAAATGGTCACTTGTTAGGTCAGCAGCTGGAGAAGGCAATGGCAACCCACTCCAGTACTCTTGCCTGGAAAATCCCATGGATGGAGGGGCCTGGTAGGCTGCAGTCCATGGGGTCGCTAGGAGTCAGATACGATTAAGCGACTTCACTTTCACTTTTCACTTTCATGCATTGGAGAAGGAAATGACAACCCACTCCAGTGTTCTTGCCTGGAGAATCCCAGGGACGGGGAGCCTGGTGGGCTGCCGTCTATGGGGTTGCACAGAGTCGGATACGACTGAAGCGACATAGCAGCAGTAGCATATACATATAATTTTTTTTCCTTCTACTTAAACTGTTTTTAACCTTTATTTTTCCAGCCTCAATGTCCTCTATCAGCCAGTGATTTTGAATTTCCACAGATCTCTGTCTTAGCATGTAATTATATATATATATGTACATACACTATGCTCTATTGGTAAAGATCTCATCAACAATAGCAGACAATTCAATTACAACTTATATCCATAAAGAATACTCATACACTAAAAAAAATTTTTTTTTCACTCATATATTTTTATCTGTGTCCAGAATTCTTGCCTGGAAAATCCCATGGGTGGAGGAGCCTGGTAGGCTGCAGTCCATGGGGTTGCTAAGAGTCGGACATGACTGAGCGACTTCGTTTTCACTTTTCACTTTCATGCATTGGAGAAGGAAATGGCAACCCACTCCAGTGTTCTTGCCTGGAGAATCCCAGGGACGGGAAGCCTGGTGGGCTCTCATCTATGGGGTCACACAGAGTCGGACACAACTGAAGCAACTTAGCAGCAGCAGCAGCAGCATTTTTAAAACACATATTCACTGACCTATGATATTTGCACTTGGCTGTCTAAACTTGAAAACATTGTTTTGAATCTTTTACACTCAGAATGTCAAAACTTAACTAATATCCTTCTCCTGCTCCACTGCAATGTGCCTCATTTACAAGGTTTAAAAATCATTGGGTGGTACAACCACACAGCTGATTACACATGTCAGAAATTCTGAATCTCCTTGATGCAGCCTCTTGTCCACCTCACCAACAGTGTTGTCTCTCAAAGTCAATTATTATGTCTCTTTCAGTTCAGTTCAGTCGCTCAGTCATGTCCGATTCTTTCCGACCCCATGAATTGTAGCATGCCAGGCCTCCCTGTCCATCACCAGCTCCCGGAGGTCACTCAAACTCACGACCATTGAGTCAGTGATGCCATCCAGCCATCTCATCCTCTGTCGTCCCCTTCTCCTCCTGCCCCCAATCCCTCCCAGCATCAGAGTCTTCTCCAATGAGTCGACTCTTCGCATGAGGTAGCCAAAGTACTGGAGTTTCAGCTTTAGCATCATTCCTTCCAAAGAAATCCTAGGGCTGATCTCCTTCAGAATGGACTGGTTGGATCTCCTTGCAGTCCAAGGTATTCTCAAGAGTCTTCTCCAACACCACAGTTCAAAAGCATCAATTCTTCAGCGCTCAGCCTTCTTCACAGTCCAGCTCTCACATCCATACATGACCACAGGAAAGACCATAGCCTTGACTAGGCGAACCTTTGTTGGCAAAGTGATGTCTCTGCTTTTGAATATGCTATCTAGGTTGGTCATAACTTTCTTTCCAAGGAGTAAGTGTCTTTTAATTTCATGGCTGCAGTCACCATTTACAGTGATTTTGGAGCCGCAAAAATAAAATCTGCCACTGTTTCCCCATCTATTTCCCATGAAGTGATTGGACCAGATGCTATGATCTTTAGTATCAACCAAATAAGTATAAGATACTATGTTCTCTTACTCAAGACTATTGCAATGATTTCCTAAGTATTTTATCTATATCCATCCAGCCATTTTTTAAAATTCTACTGTTAAAACCAGAGGGATATTTTTTAGGGGTCAATCTTATCATATCTTTCATAAAGTACTTCTAATACATCTAGGGTCCATGGCAATCCTATGAAGGATTGTGACCACAATCTTTATTGTAGCCTTCAAATTCTGTATGTTTTGCCCTTCTTTACTGCTCCCCTGTACCTTTTATTACGAGTCTTTTTTTTTTTCCTTCCTGCTCTTGACCTTGGCATTTTGTTATTTACATGGCATACTGTTATACTTACTGACCCTAGGCAAAGAATCCTACTGACTGCTGAACTCAAATCTATCACCGTGGGCCCATCCATACTAGAAAAGGACTCTCTGGATGGTTAACTTGTCTCATGAGCTCCATGAAAACTTTCCAAATCCTTCTTACCATTCAGGGTGGTCTAGGACTCCAACCACTTATCCCTCACTCCTTCACCCTGAAGGAGTTTGTGATCTCAAACTCTGACACCCTTTCTGTCTCTCCCCATTCCACCCTCTCCTCCATCCTATATAGGGATTTCCTCTTGCAAAATTTTTGCACTTTTAATCTGTAAATTGCATCTGTTTCTTGGATATAGAATAATACAGTATGTAAAGCCTTCCCTTTCTTAGGTCAGGTCTGAGTCCTGAGTCAGGACTGAGCATACAGGAAGTTATCAAGAGACACTCTGCCCCAAAGAGGAGAGGATGTGTGCAAGGACAGGGAGCCAGTGAGGATCAGCTGCTGGAGGAAATGGAGCACAACCTCTTCACTGTGTCTAAGTTCAAATCCTCCTTATTGAGAAACACTTTGTAGATGTCCTGGGGAGTTTGTATTCTTTTATTTCTTTTTCTTTCTCTGTAACTCATCTTCCTCTGAAGTAAAAGTGTACAGAACTCTATGAAGATGGACATTTTTGATGGAGCTACATAATAGTATGCCTTTTATTTTTACTCCATTTTGCAGCAGATTCTATAAGTACTCTTCATAATTCAGGCTCTTATGTTTATAAAACAGGTGAATCCTTCTAGAGAAAACAGGAAGGAATGTAGGATATTCAAGGTCCTGATCAGTTCTAAGATCTTATGACTTGAGGATTTTGATCTCTATCTTCAGTCAATGACAGTTAGTGAAGCATATCTTAATTAGTTTAAAAATTGTCTTGAGGAAATTTAATGAACATACTTAGCAGGCATGTTTTCTCCAAATGGTGTTAGAAGTATTAAACATGAGCAGTCAAATAATGAATCTGAAAATACCCCACAACTTTACTAAAAGAGTAACCAAAATGAAACAAATTTAAGTGTTTAAATGTAAAAATGAAATTATTTTCTTATAAAAACCTTTTATAAGAGAACACAGAAGAAACTATTACTGATCCACAGTTAAATGAAGAGTTTTTAGAGGTTAAACAAAAACATAATTTATTTTAAAAAACATATCATAAATTGACTTCATTAAATTTAAAAACTCTGCTCTGGGAAAGACCCTGTTACAAAGATGAAAAGTCCAGTAATAGAGCTGGAGGGAAAGGGTGAAAATCAAGTATCTGAAAGAGATTTGTATCCAGAATATAGCCCTCTGTAAACTCAACAGTAAGAACACAACCAGCCCTGTGTGTGTGTGTCAATGTGCGTGTATTTGAAAGGAAAATAAGCACATGGAAAAGATGATCAACATAACTGTCATTAACCATGAGAAAAATGCAAATTAAAGCCACAGTGAGATACCTCTGCATGCCTATTTGATTGGTAAGAATAAACAATACTAGCAGTAGGTAATCCTGTCAAGGATATGGAAGAATTGGTTTATCATGTATTGCCAGGTGCAGTGTATACATACAGCAAAAATCAGCTTGGCAGATTCTAAAAAATTAAGTATACACTTGCCATATGACTCAAGAATTGTACTCCTAGACAGTTATCCTGTACAAAGCAAAACTTAGATTTATACAAAATCCTGAGCCTGAATCTTCCTAAAAGCACTTTAAAAATAATATCCCTAAATGGGAAACAACTCAAATGTCCTTCAATGGGAGAACAGATAAATTATGGTACATCTGTACAATACAATACCGCCCAGAGAGGGGAGTTTGGAGGAGAATGGCTACAAGTATATATACAGTTGAGTCCCTTCACTGTTCATCTGAAACTATCACAAGACTGTTTGTTAATCCACTATACTCCAATATCGGAGAAGGCAATGGCACCCCACTCCAGTACTCTTGCCTGGCAAATCCCATGGATGGAGGAACCTGATAGGCTGTAGTCCATGGGGTCGCTAAGAGTCAGACACGACTGAGCGACTTCCCTTTCACTTTTAACTTTCATGCATTGGAGAAGGCAATGGAAACCCACTCCAGTGTTCTTGCCTGGAGAATCCCAGGGACGGGGGAGCCTGGTGGGCTGCTGTCTATGGGGTCACACAGAGTCGGACACGACTGAAGCGACTTAGCAGCAGCAGCAGCAGCAGCATACTCCAATATAAAATAAAAAGTTAAAAAATTATCCAGAAATAAAGAGGAACAGACTAAAGATGTATACACCAATCCAAGTGGACACATTATGATCAGCTACGTTATAATCAAGAGGTAAAAATTCAACCTCAAAATCTAAATAATATTTACTTATGGCTCTATTCATATATTACTATCCAAATTGAGATGGGAATACCAGACCACCTGATCTGCCTCTTAAGAAATCTGTATGCAGGTCAGGAAGCAACAGTTAGAACTGGTCATGGAACAACAGACTGGTTCCAAATAGGAAAAGGAGTACGTCAAGGCTGCATATTGTCACCATGTTTATTTAACTTATATGCAGAGTACATCATGAGAAATGCTGGACTGGAAGAAACACAAGTTGGAATCAAGATTGCCGGGAGAAATATCAATAACCTCAGATATGCAGATGACACCACTCTTATGGCAGAAAGTGAAGAGGGGCTAAAAAGCCTCTTGATGAAAGTGAAAGTGGAGAGTGAAAAGGTTGGCTTAAAGCTCAACATTCAGAAAACGAAGATCATGGCATCTGGTTCCATCACTGCATGGGAAATAGATGGGGAAACAGTGGAAACAGTGTCAGACTTTGTTTTTCTGGGCTCCAAAATCACTGCAGATGGTGACTGCAGCCATGAAATTAAAAGACGCTTACTCCTGGGAAGGAAAGTTATGACCAACCTAGATAGCATATTCAAAAGCAGAGACATTACTTTACCAACAAAGGTTCGCCTAGTCAAGGCTATGGTCTTTCCTGTGGTCATGTATGGATGTGAGAGCTGGACTGTGAAGAAGGCTGAGCGCCGAAGAATTGATGCTTTTGAACTGTGGTGTTGGAGAAGACTCTTGAGAGTCCCTTGGACTGCAAGAAGATCCAACCAGTCCATTCTGAAGGAGATCAATCCTGGAATTTCTTTAGAAGGAATGATGCTAAAGCTGAAACTCCAGTATTTTGGCCACCTCATGCGAAGAGTTGACTCATTGGAGAAGACTCTGATGCTGGGAGGAATTGGGGGCAGGAGGAGAAGGGGACGACAGAGGATGAGATGGCTGGATGGCATCACTGACTCGATGGATGCGAGTCTGAGTGACCTCCGGGAGCTGGTGATGGACAGGGAGGCCTGGCGTGCTGCGGTTCATGGGGTCGCAAAGAGTCGGACACGACTGAGCGACTGATCTGATCTGATCTGATCCAAATTGCAAAATTATAATGATGAAGAAAAGAGGAATGAATGGCAGTGGTTATGGTTGATGAGAGAGTATCAAGGGGAAGCAAGAGGGAGCTTATTTGTGATGACTGAATTCTACATCCTGAATATAGTAATAGTTATATTAATCTGTACATGAAACACTTTCCATAGAACTATGCATCAAAGAATTAAGAGTTCCTTTATCAAATGTTGAAATCCAAATAAGGTACATAATTCAGTTAACAGTAGTATACCATGTCAATTTGCTCATTTCCTCTGTATTGTGATTCTGTAACACTTTATCACTGAGAAAGATCGGTAAGACAAAATAGGACCTGACTATATTGCTTCTACATCTTTCATAAATCTAAATCTATTTTGACATAAAGTTGGTCAAACATAGTAAAGAGAAATCAGATTAGTGATCCCCAAATGCTAGGAGAAGGGGAACGAATTGATTACAAAACAGCAGAAGGGAAATTGGGAAAGTTAAAGAAATATCCTATATTTTTATTGTGGTGGTGCTTACATGATTACAATAAGCTTGTCTAAATTTATAGAACTATACAACTATGAAAGTTGAGTTATACTGTATACAAATTGTAATTTAATAAGCGTAAGAAATAATTTCAAAATTTCGTCACCCTTTTTAATAGTTGTATTATCTAAACCCAGTTCTGTTCTGTTATCTACCTCTGGTTTAAAAAAAAAAAAAGGATTTTTTTTTTCAATTTAGAACAATAGGATTGATAAGCTCTAGATCTGAATTTCATTGTATAACTTTTAGTGGATGTAACAACGCAGAGTTGTGACTCTATACAATTAAAAAGATATGCGGCATTTCTGAATCCCTAAAGGAAAATTATCTCCCAAATTTATCTAAAGTAAAAATGTTATTTTATGGTCTTTTCGGTCTTTTGATAATTAATAATTCAGCTATTGGATTAGATATTCCTATAACTGAGTATAAATTGTTCATCAGGCAAATACTATTGTCACCTCTGTTTGAAAGTTCTGGCTTGCTATAAAAGTCATATCTGACATAATTTAAGTATAATCTTGAACACAAAATGGTGGCATACTATGTTTAGTAAAATGATTCTTGCATTTAGAATGCTATTCCTTAAAGGAGACCTGGGCTCGATCCCTGGGTTGGGAAGATCCCCGGAGAAGGGAAAGGTCACCCACTCCAGTATTCTGGCCTGGAGAATTCCATGGACTGTGTAGTGCTTGGGATCACAAAGAGTCAGACACAACTGAGCCACTTGCACTTTCACTTTCCTTAGAAGAAATTGCAATGTCTTGACGCAGAACAAATATTCTCACAATATTTTAGGTTTTCTTGTCCTGGACAAGTGAGATAAGAGTTGTTCTTGTCCAGACATTTATATTGATCACAGCCTGAGGTATCTTTTAAAGTATGCTATATGGCACCCAATAAGTTGAGTCTCTTCTAGGACAAAAAGCAAACTAGAAGACTTCAGTGTCCTTTGAAATACTGGCAAATGGAGACTTTTATAATTCCCTCTCTAACAGAATAAAGTTTCCAAAAAAACAAAAGATCCCCCAAACAAAAAACACTTTGTTCAGTGACCAGTGGAAGTTCACACATGCGTCTTAGTTGCTGTTTTACACGTGTAGGTTAAATTTAGTAGCTCTTTCTTGTTATTGCCCAAATGCTGGGTTACTTTGCCTACAACATATGAGGCAGTGACACCAGAGAGAATAGAGACTGCTCTTACTTCCTATTTTTCTCTCTCTTTTAATACCCCTATTATGTTAAATACAGAGTATTTTTCTTACCTCTGGTTCAAGTTGAGTAATATGTTCTTTTTAAATCTTTATGGAACTTTTAATTCACACATCTAACATTCCCTTTACTGGCTAAGTAAAAAATGAAAATATTATAGCCTGCTGTGATTCATAGGCACTCTCTTCTGCTTTTAATCTCTGCTGATGCACATATATAAAAGGAGAGATCTAGTGTGTGCAACATGAAGACATTTCAATTCTAAACTTCAATTTATTTTTCCTCAAATGTCCTGCACCAGAAGGACTGGTGCACTGCAGATACCTCTGGTTGTAGTTATGTAAATAATTCAAAGAGCTACTGCAAGAGTAATATTCACTGTACTGTAATGATAGAGCACTCACTGTACTGTAATGATAGAGCACTTTCTGCACTCATCAGATTTTGTATTCTCCGATTAAGTTGGAACGGAACATTGCTACATTCAAGTTTCCTTTCTAAATCCTACCTTTCTCCATAGCTATAAAAGGCAAGTTAGATTAGGGTGGCAAATGTAAGTCTATACCAAACCTGAAGGCAAATTATCTTAATATTTTATCCCTGACATCTAAGAGGCAGGAAATGTCATTTCCCTATTTAAAATAAAGAATTTTTATATTAGAAATTCTAAATAGTGTGTCATGGTTACTCAGTGGTAGTATTTGAATTTGAATTCAAGTCTTTCAACTGCCAGAACTTCTTCTAGAAATCAGTGAAGGAGATTCATTAATTAGGGAGACAATGGCTGATTAAATATTACCCTACTTCAAAGACTCCAATATCACCCACTTACTTTATTTAATATAGAATTTAAGGCATTGCTCCACGTGGATTCAACCTCACTCCAATGAGCCTTCTTTTATTTTCTCTAGTTTTATTGAGATATAGTTGACATATTGTGCAAGTTCAGGGTTCCAAAACTTTCCCAGTACTCATCTGGGAGCTTTGCAAACATACCATTGCCCAGATTTCATATATTCAACAAATGATTCACAGTCTTGGTGTTGATAACCAACACTGATAAAAGGTCTCCAGCTGATGTCAGTTCCTGGTGGGGACTTTGTACTGTAATCCTATAAGACATTTCCACTGGGAGAAACTTGTTAAAAGACACAGGAGAACCTCTCTTATTTCTGACAACTCTTTGTAATAAATCTACAACTATCACAACATAAAAAGTTTAAATTTAAACTTTAAGGAGAATTTAAATTTACAATAAATCTTGAGTCTACAGTGCTCTGTCATGAAATAGAGGTTCTCAGCATGTGTTTAATTATAGTTCACAAGACTCTCCTGACTTTGATTCTCTTGTTCTCTCCAACTCAATAGCCTGAAAAGTTTCCACATCTCTTCTCTATCTTAAGATCTATCATTTTTTGTATTTCTTTTTCCTCTCCTCAGAGTTCTGGGTTCATCAGATAAAATTGCTCCAGACCTCCTATAGAGAGATGATCTGTGTGAGATTTTTTGTGAGGAAGAATATAGAAAACCTCAGAGCCTTATCTTCTGGGGACCATCTGTTTCCCCCAACAAGGCTCCTCACCAATGGCCCAATAAAGGAGACTGCTCAGCTGCGGGAAGTGATTGAGAAGAAAAGGAGATAGAAACAGGCGCAGCCCCTGGAGCTGCTGCCCTTGCTTTCTACCACCTTCTCGGTGTCAGGTAGGTCAGGCGGGGATGCTATGGAGGCAGCCCTGGTGTGTCACACTGCAGTGAGGACCGCTGCAGGTCAGTCCTCCCTGAAATAACTTTCTATTTTCTGAGGAAAAACTGAACTTCCTAAGTGCGTACTTCTTTAAATGCAGCCAGGCTCCTTGTGGGCTGAGCCAAAGGTTGGTTTCTTCTTAGAGGACCTGCTCTAGCATTTCTCGCAAGTGTGTCCAAGGCCTTCTGTTCACATGTGTGTCATGCTGCTTCTGTGGGTGAAGGGAAGAGAGAAGGGAATAGCCCACTATAATTAGGAATCTGTGGGGCTGGAGGGGTTTCTATATCATAAGACACTTTCATCTAGAAATAGAAATTTGTCTCTGTGTTATAAACATGTCAGTTTCCTTCCACAGACTTGACAAAATGTCTCTTTTCTTATCATGGATCAAAGCTATTTTCATCATTGCCTTGGTATTTCCTCTTTATTCTGGTGAGTGAATTTTCCAGTACAAGGTGAAATATTTTACATATCTTAGAAAATATGGGAAACAACTTCTCTAAACTAGGAATTAAGGAGGTTGTTTTTTTACTGGGCTTGTAAATCTTAAACTGATAAAGTGAAAAAGGGCATATTACAAATGTCTTTTGAAAAAGGCATCAGCGGGTTGTTTTTTCTCATCTCCTGTTTTGAACAAGTAGAGACAGAGTAGAGCGGGTTAGAGTGAGCACTAGAATTTTGCTCTTTGTCTACAACTATTGAACATGACCTATATTATTTTTCTTTCTGGCGGTCAGATTGTTAAAGGCAAACCTGGGGGAGAAATGATCTTTTCTAGATCTAGTATTGCTTGATATTCTGATTATCACTCAATCTGAATCCCTTATGATACTTTCAAAGAAAGCTGTTTAGAATTCAAAAATACGTTGCAGTAATTTTCACAGAGTTACAATAAATGAATAATAAATAATAATAAAATATTTCCAAATTTGGTATTGTTTTATGATTTTTTTGTTTTGTTAATGACAGAAAAGTCGTGCTTCATTAGTTGTGGAGTCACTAATGTTTAATGTGCACATGTTTCTGCTACTAATAAATATGGGCCTTGTTTACTAAAATTGATTCTTCTTTCCCCCTTCCCTTTCTCCTCCTCTTCCTCCTTTTTCTCCCTCCCTACTCCTTCTATTTCTTTTTTCTCCTCCTCTTCCATTTCTCCTCCTTCTCCATCTTCCTTTCCCTTTCCTCCCTTGTCCTTTCCCCCACTCCTCCTTCATTTTTAACTTTCTTTTTTTTTCCCATGTGTTGGTTGCAGAAATTTATTATGAACCTGATTTCAGATTTCCGGTAAGTTAATACAGGTACATATTGAAAAAGATAAGCAATCAACTTTCATATATTATAAATTTTAACAGCAAAATTCATCAAAAATTGTGCATCAGAGAGGTCTTTCCAAAACTAAAAAGATAGTATTACAACTGGAGAAGGAAATGGGAATCCATTCCAGTATTCTTGCCTGGAGAATCCCAGGGAGGGGGGAGCCTGGTGGGCTGCCGTCTATGGGGTCGCACAGAGTTGGACACAACTGAAGTGACTTAGCAGCAGCAGCAGCAGCAGCATTACAATAAGGTCAAAAAATAGAAACTTAACCATACAAAGCTATCTGTCATTATCTAGACAACATAAAAATGTGCATATCCTGTTACACAAAAATTTAATTCATGGGCATAAATGTTGCTTCATACAAGCATCTGAGAAAGGTTGAAGGTGTTTAGAGTAGTAGTGTTCATCTTAGCATAACAAAGGAAAAAAGAATTAACCTAAATATATATTTAAGATGAAAATTTCTATAGATCCACATCATATGATATTACATAAAGGTAAAAAACCCTATAGCTCTAAATATCTGAATAAACAGAATCACATGTTTAAAAAGTAGATGATATAAGCAGATACAGTATTTTTATTATGTCAATGACCAAAACTGTCAACAGTAAACAAACTGCATTTGTATCTTCTGTATAGATAGATAGATATACACACACACATATACACACACATGCACAAACACATAGATTTAGTTGGAATTATCAAGAACAGGAATAAGAAAAAGAACAATCTAATTTCATGATTTCTTCTTGAGTTTGAAAGGGAAGTGAAGATGATGGTCACTAAATTACAAAAGCACATTTAGCCAGTTTTATGACCTCTTTAAAAAAAATTATAGCAGGTTTATGAAGACAATCATATTTTACTTTTAAGTGGGATATGTGTTAGTTTTATAAATTCTAGTGTTATAGATAGTAGTTTTTAAAACTAAACATAGGTTGCTTCCCTGGTGACCCAGTGGTAAAGAATCTGTCTGCCAATTCAGGAGACATAGGTTTGATCCCTGAACAGGGAAGATCTCACATACCACAGAGCAACCAAGCCTGCATGCCATAACTACTGAGCCTGTGCTCTAGAGCCTGGGAATCACAGCTACTGAAGCCCACATGTCCTAGAGTCCATGCGCTGCAACAAGAGAAGCCCCACAATCAGAAGCCCATGAACTGCAGCTAGAGCAGTCCTCACTCACCACAGCTGGAAAAAGCCCACATAGCAACAAAGACCCAGCAAGGCTAAAAATAAATAAATAATTTTTTGAAAAAACCTAAATATAAAGTATATTTCCAATTTTCTTGCATGGCACTTCATATCAAGAATAAACAAATTTTACTCAGACTTTCATTCCCTGATGAATTTTATGTTGTCTCTGCATTTAACAGCCAGACTGTAAAGTGTATACAGAAGTTTGCACCAGAGAATACAATCCAATCTGTGCAAGTGATGCAAAAACCTACAGCAATGAATGTACTTTCTGCAATGAAAAGATGTAAGTACACAATAGTAAATATTTGGTCTTCCAAGGTATGCAAAATCATTACAAGGTGATGGTAAATCTGTGTTGCTGATTGTACCAAGGCACAATATATATATAGAAAATAACTGTAAGGTCATTGTAAAATATTAAGGGCCACTCTCTTTTCTTTCCCTGAAGTTCTTGTTTCTGAAAGTAATTTTGTGTTTGAGTTATCAGTAACTTTGATTGATATTGTGCAAATGTGTAAACAATTAATTTAACTTAACTATGAGTTACTAATGGCAGACTAACAACCAATATAATGTAATTCCAAAGCCCAGATGCAGAATGATAGCTCTATGTGGTGGCCATGTGATTGACCCTTGCAGACTTCCAGCTGAAGGGAGCATAATTGTTCAAGAACCAAACAGACCACTGAATTCAGAAATTTATCATAATCAGCCCATTCATGTTCGAAAGGGACTCCTGTCAAGGTTGACTATGTCTCAAAAACTCTCTGTGTGTGTTAGTCACTCAATCGTGTCCAACCCTTTGTGATCCCATGAACTGTAGCCTGCCAGGTTCCTCTGTCCATGCAATTTTCCAAACAAGAATACTGGAGTGGCTGCCATTCCCTTCTCCAGGGGATCGTTTCGACCAAGGAATCAAACTCAGGTCTCCTATAGTGCAGGCAGATGCTTTACCATCTCAGCCACTATGACAGCCTCCAAATCTTCCCTGGAGAGTGGGGCATTCTAGAGCACCTCTATCTAATCTCCCTTTCTGCCTCCTTCCTCTGAGACAGTCTGCAACCTATAAAGGTTCAGCCAGCCTTTCTACCTCCTGCCTCATTTCCTCTCAGTGGGTATTTCCTCTCACAAAATCTTTGCACATTTAATCCCCAAAGAGGCATGTGTTTCTGGAGGACTGCTGAGATAGTCTCCAGTCTCTCCTCTCTCAGATCTGGGTGGGTCCCAAACCTCAATCAGGCCTGAGTGCACAGGAAGAGTCAAGAGGGCCCAGATGGGAACTGGCTCTAGGAGCAAGCAGAGTCCAGTTGCTTCTGCAAGTGGAACACAGCCGCTCTACCTTGCTCCATTTTCAAATCCTCCTTATTGAAAAGATTTTTGGAATTTTTGTGTTTAACATCCAAACTCTATTCTGCATGCATATTATCTACATTTCTGTACCATAGAAATGACTCCAATCTGTACAATCTATGGTAGAACTTACAGCATTGAGTGTAATTTTCTCAGTGATACTACACTGGGAGTTTAAAATATTCCTTTTTAAATAAAAATTTATGGTGGGGTAATTTTAGATTTACAGAGAAATTTCAAAGATAGTACCAAGTTTTTGTATCCTTTGTCCAGTTTCTCCTAAGATTAACTCCTTATGGAAACCTGGCACACGTGTCAAAAGTAACAATTTACTTTGTTTGGATTTCACCAGTTTTTCCATTAATATCCTTTTTAATTTTTTTAAAGTGTAATGTACTTTATTTCTTCCTTAAAACTCTAATTGTTTCCTCTCTTTCTTTATAGGAATAATGATGCCGATATTTATTTTCAACATTTTGGTGAATGTGATTATTGATAAAGCAGCTCATAAATTGGTTTTTATTGTAATTACATTTTGTGATGCATTATACAGGCAATTAAAGTCTTCTCAATCAGAGCTGACCATGTCAATTCTATGAAACAAGAGCTATTGATAGAATATAGAGCATTCAGATTCTTTCCAAAATTAATTTTTTATGATTTCAGGATTTTCATTCTTTGTGTTCAATTTATTCAATGGTAGTTTGAAAAACTAATGTCACTTGCATGCTTGATATATAAAAGCTAGTGTGATTTAAAATAATAAATATTTCACTCATTAAAATGTTAATAATGATGTTATCTTTATTAAAACATCCTTTCTTTCAATAAGGGGTTAGGATATGTGCATACATTTGGTAACTATAATCAAATATATTTTCAAAGATGAAAATTTGAACTATTTCAAAAATATTTGGTATTTACCAAAAGTACAAACTGTTTGGCTCCTTTCTATCCTATTGAATCAAACTCTTCAAGAAAAAGGGACTAGGAAGTTAAATTCTAATAAGCACTTAAGGTTAATGTTATGACCACAAATGTTAAATAATAAGAATCTTAATTGGTTAAATAATTAATTAGAACTTAAGTTCTATAATTAAATTAGTTGAAAAATCTATTCAAAGATAGCATAGGATTTCTGAAGCTTGGGAAAAATTTTACATTTTATTTATGATAAATAAATTTTACATTTATTTTCTTTCTCATAAATAAGCCAAAAGGTAGTTGCTACTGCTGCTAAGTCGCTTCAGTCGTGTCCGACTCTGTGTGAACCCATAGATGGCAGCCCACCAGGCTTCCCCGTCCCTGGGATTCTCCAGGCAAGAACACTGGAGTGGGTTGCCATTGCCTTCTCCAATGCATGAAAGTGAAAAGTGAAAGTGAAGTCGCTCAGTCGTGTCCGACTCTTCACGACCCCTTGGACTGCAGCCTACCAGGCTCCTCTATCCATGGGATTCTCCAGGCAAGAGTACTGGAGTGGGTTTCCACTGCCTTCTCTGAAAGGTAGTTGAGTGATATTCAAATGCTAGATGGGACTGCTTTCCTCAACCTAGGCTATCCATTTCTAGTCTAAGTTAGTCTAAGTCTGATGATGGCTTTCCACTACTTTCCATCTCCCACTAACAAGAAACAGACATTGACTAAGGGGCCCACTGCTTATTTAAAGCTTTATTATAGTAAAAGAAATATAGAGATAATGCTATCTTTAATATTTTTTGAAGGAACAGTGAAACTTTGCAACAGAGGGTGGACCCTTTCCTTCCTCATGAGGGTTGTAAAAGAGTTCCAATTTCTCCATATTCTCAAACCAAATCACAATTTTATTATTTTTGAAAAATTATATTTATCCCAGTAGGCATGAATTAATATTCAATTGGGGTTGGATTTACATGCCCTTATGATTAACAGTGTTTAATGTTTTTTCATATGCTTATTGGCTACTTCCCTAACTTCTCTAGAGAAATGTCTATTTAATTCTTTGCCTTTAAAAAAAAATTGTTGTTGTTCAGTTACTAAGTCATGTCTGAATCTTTGAAACCCCATGAATTGCAGCATGCGAGACTTCCCTGTCCTTCCCAATCTCCTGGAGTTTGCTCAACTCATGTCCTTTGTATCAGTGATGCCATCCAACAATCTCATCCTCTGTCACCCACTGTATTCCTGCCTTCAATCTTTCCCAGCATCAGAGGCTTCTCAAATGAGTCAGCTCTTCACATCAGGTGCCCAAAGTATTGGAGCTTCAGCTTCAGCATCAATCCTTCCAATGAAAACTCAGGGTCGATTTCCTTTAGGATTGACTGGTTTGATCTCCTTGCTATCCAAGGAACTTGCAAGAGTCTTGTCCAGCACCACATTCGAAAGCATCAATTTTACAGGGCTCAGCCTTCTTTATGCTACAAATCTACATCCATACATGTCTCCTGGAAAAACCATTGTCTGACTATACAGACTTTGTCAGCAAAGCGATATTTCTGCTTCTGAATATGCTTTTTAGGTTTGTCATAGTTTTCCTTCCAAGAAGCAGACATCTTTTAATTTCATGGCTATCATTGTCCACAGTGGTGACTGCAATGGAGCCCAAGAAAATAAAACCTGTCACTGTTTCTATGTTTTCCCCATCTATTTACCATGAAGTGTTGGAACTGGATGCCATGAGCTTAGTTTTTTGAATGCTGAATTTTAAAAGTTAAGTTCTTAAAATTCCTTTTTTGGATTTGGTAGAGTTCTTTATATAATTTGGTTTCTAGGCACTAGTAACCAGCTGAGCTATTTCAAATCCTAAAAGATGATGCTGTGAAAGTACTGCACTCATTATGCCAGCAAATATGGAAAACTCAGCAGTGGCCACAGGACTGGAAAAGGTCAGTGTTCATTCCGATCCCAAAGAAAAGCATGCCAAAGAATATTCAAATTACCATACAACTGCACTCATTTCACACACTAGCAAGACAATTCTTCAAGCTAGGCTTCAGGAGTATTTGAAGCGAAAACTTCCAAACATACAAGCTGGATTTACAAAAGGCAAAGGAACTAGAGATCAAATTGCCAACATATGACAGATCATGGAAAAAGCAAGAGAACTCCACCCCCCCACACACACACAAAAAAACACATTTACTTATACTTCATTGATGATACTAAATCCTTTGACTGTGTGGATCACAACCAACTGTGGAATATTCTTAAAGAGATGGAAACACCAGACCACATTAATTGCCTCCTGAGAAACCTGTATGCAGGACAAGAAGCAACAGTTAGACCTGTTCCATGTTAAATAAGCAGGGTGACAATATACAGCCTTGACGTACTCCTTTTCCTTTTCCATGGGAACAACAGACTGGTTCAAAATTGGGAAAGGAGTATGTCAAGACTATCTATTGTTACCCTGAAAATTTAATGAATATGCAGAATACATCATATGAAATGCTGGGCTAGATGACTCACAAGCTGGAATCAAGATTACAGGGAGAAATATCAACAACCTCAGATATGTAGATGATACTACTTTAATGACAGAAAGTGAAGAGGAACTAAAGAGCCTCTTGATGAAGATGAAAGAGGAGAGTAAAAAAGCTAGCTTAAAGCTCAACATTCAAGAAACAAAGATCACGGTATCTGGTCCTACCACTTCATGGCAAATAGATGGGGAAAAGTAGAAACAGTGTCAGATTTCATTTTCTTGGGCTCAAAAATCAAATAATTCAGTCCTAAAGGAAATTAGACATTACTTTGGCAACAAAGGTCCGTCTAGTCAAGGCTATGATATTTCCTGTGGTCATGTATGGATGTGAGAGTTGGACTGTGAAGAAGGTTGAGCGTCGAAGAATTGATGCTTTTGAATTGTGGTGTTGGAGAAGACTCTTGAGAGTCCCTTGGACTGCAAGGAGATCCAATCAGTCCATTCTGAAGGAGATCAGCCCTGGGATTTCTTTGGAAGGAATGATGCTAAAGCTGAAACTCCAGTACTTTGGCCACCTCACACGAAGAGTTGACTCATTGGAAAAGACTCTGATGCTGGGAGGGGTTGGGGGCAGGAGGAGAAGGGGACAACAGAGGATGAGATGGCTGGATGGCATCACTGACTCGATGGACGTTGAGTATGAGTGACCTCCGGGAGTTGTGATGGACAGGGAGGCCTGGCATGCTTTGGTTCATGGGGTCGCAAAGAGTCAGACATGATTGAGTGACTGAACTGAACTGAACTGATGAGGGTGAAGGAAGAGAGTGGGAGAGCTGGCTTAAAACTAAACATTAAAAAAACTAAGACCATGGCATCCGGCCCCATTACATCATGGCAAATAGGGGAAGTGGAAAGGTAGAAGTAGTAATATATTTCCTCTTCTTGCGCTCTAAAATCACTGCGAATGGCCACTGCAGCCATGAAATCAGGAGACATGTGCATCTTGGCAGGAAAACTATAACAAACCTAGACAATGTGCTGAAAAGCAGAGAGATTACTCTGCCAACAAAGGTTCTTACAGCCAAGGCTATGGTCTTCCCAGTGGTCACATACGGTTGTGAGATCTGGACCGTAAAGAAGGCAGATCCATGAAGAATTGATGCCTTCAAACTGTGGTGCTGGTGAAAACTCCTGAGAGTCTATTGGACAGCAAGGAGAAGAAACCAGTCAATATTAAGGAAATCAACTCTGAATACTCATCGGAAGGACTGATGCTGAAGATGAAGTGCCAATATTTGGGTCATCTGATGGATGTTAAAGCTGACTCATTGGAAAAGTCGCTGATGCTGGGAAAGATTGAAGACAGAAGGAAAAGAGGGCATCAGAGGATGAGGTGGCTGGATGGCATCACCAATGCAAAGGACATGAACTTGGGCAAACCTCAGGAGATGATGAGGGACAGAGAGGCCTGGCATGCTGCAGTTCATGGGTTGCAAAGAGTTGGACACGACTGGGCAACTGAGCAACAACAACAGCCATAAACAATAAAATACTGCCACTTTCAGCAACATGGATGGACCTAGGCGTTATCATACTAAGTCTAATGGAGAAATACAAGTATTGTATGATATCATTTAAATATGCAATCTAAAAAATGAGGTAAATAAATTCATTTACAATATACAAACAGATTTACAGGTATAGAAATTAAATATAAATTTATCAAAAGGGAGAGGAGTAGGGAAGAAAAATTAGGAGTATGGGGTTAACAGATGTACACTGCTGCTGCTATTGCTAAATCACTTCAGTCGTGTCCGACTCTGTGCAACCCCATAGACAGCAGCCCACCAGGCTCCCCCGTCCCTGGGATTCACCAGGCAAGAACACTGGAGTGGGTTGCCATTTCCTTCTCCAATGCATGAAAGTGAAAAGTGAAAGTGAAGTCGCTCAGTCATGTCCGACTCTTAGCGACCCCATGGACTGCAGCCTACCAGGCTCCGCTGCCCATGGGATTTTAGAATTTAGTCTATAACACAAAACTATATTAAATATCTTAAAATAACCTATAATGGAAATAAACTGATCAATCGCTCAATCTTGTCCGACTCTTTGCAACCCTTTGAATCACAGCACACCAGGCCTCCCTGTCCATCACCAACTCCAGGAGGTCACTGAGACTAACATCCATCGAGTCAGTGATGCCATTCAGCCATCTCATCCTCTGTCGTCCCTCTTCTCCTCTTGCCCCCAATTCCTCCCAGCATCAGAGTCTTCTCCAATGAGTCAACTTTTCGCATGAGGTGGCCAAAGTACTGGAGTTTCAGCTTTAGCATCATTCCTTCCAAAGAAATCCCAGGGCTGATCTCCTTCAGAATGGACTGGTTGGACCTCCTTGCAGTCCAAGGGACTCTCAAGAGTCTTCTCCAACACCAAAGTTCAAAAGCATCAATTCTTCCGTGCTCAGCCTTCTTCACAGTCCAGCTCTCACATCCATACATGACCACAGGAAAAACCATAGCCTTGACTAGGCGAACCTTTGTTGGCAAAGTAATGTCACTGCTTTTGAATATGCTATCTAGGTTGGTCATAACCTTCCTTCCAAGGAGGAAGCGTCTTTTAATTTCATGGCTGCAGTCACCATCTGTAGTGATTTTGGAGCCCCCAAAAATAAAGTCTGACACTGTTTCCACTGTTTCCCCATCTATTTCCCATGTAGTGATGGGACCAGATGCCATGATCTTCATTTTCTGAATGTTGAGCTTTAAGCCAACTTTTTCACTCTCCACTTTCACTTTCATCAAGAGGCTTTTTAGTTCCTCTTCACTTTCTGCCATAAGGGTGGTGTCATCTGCATATCTGAGGTTATTGATATTTCTCCCAGCAATCTTGATTCCAACTTGTGTTTCTTCCAGTCCAGCATTTCTCATGATGTACTCTGCATATAAGTTAAATAAGCAGGGTGATAATATACAGCCTTGAAGTACTCTTTTTCCTATTTGGAATCAGTCTGTTGTTCCATGTCCAGTTCTAACTGTTGCTTCCTGACCTGCATACAGATTTCTCAAGAGGCAGATCAGGTGGTCTGGTATTCCCATCTCTTTCAGAATTTTCCACAGTTGATTGTGATCCACACAGTCAAAGGCTTTGGCATAGTCAATAAAGCAGAAATAGATGTTTTTCTGGAACTCTCTTGCTTTTTCCATGATCCAGCGGATGTTGGCAATTTGATCTCTGGTTCCTCTGCCTTTTCTAAAACCAGTTTGAACATCTGCAAGTTCATGGTTCACGTATTGCTGAAGCCTGTCTTGGAGAATTTTGAGCATTACTTTACTAGCGTGTGAGATGAGTGCAATTGTGCGGTAGTTTGAGCATTCTTTGGCATTGCTTTTCTTTGGGATTGGAATGAAAACTGACCTTTTCCAATCCTGTGGCCACTACTTAGTTTTCCAAATTTGCTGGCATATTGAGTGCAGCACTTTCACAGCATCATCTTTCAGGATTTGGACTAGCTCAACTGGAATTCCATCACCTCCACCAGCTTTGTTCATAGTGATGCTTTCTAAGGCCCACTTGACTTCACATTCCAGGATGTCTGGCTCTAGGTGAGTGATCACACCATTGTGATTATCTGGGTCATGAAGATATTTTTTGTACAGTTCTTCTGTGTATTCTTGCTACCTCTTCTTAATATCTTCTGCTTCTGTTAGGTCCATAACGTTTCTGTCCTTTATCGAGCCCATCTTTGCATGAAATGTTCCTTTGGTATTTCTGATTTTCTTGAAGAGATCCCTAGTCTTTCCCATTCTGTTGTTTTCCTCTATTTTTTTGCACTGATCACTGAAGAAGGCTTTCTTATCACTTTTTGCTATTCTTTGGAACTCTGCATTCGGATGCTTATATCTTTCCTTTTCTCCTTTGCTTTTCGCTTCTCCTCTTTTCACAGCTATTTGTAAGGCCTCCCCAGACAGCCATTTCGCTTTTTTGCATTTCTTTTCCATGGGGATGGTCTTGATCCCTGTCTCCTGTACAATGTCACGAACCTCATTCCATAGTTCATCAGGCACTCTATCTATCACATCTAGGCCCATAAATCTATTTCTCACTTCCACTGTATAATCATAAGGGATTTGATTTAGGTCATATCTGAATGGTCTAGTGGTTTTCCCTACTTTCTTCAATTTCTATCTGAATTTGGCAATAAGGAGTTCATGGTCTGAGCCACAGTCAGCTCCTGGTCTTGTTTTTGCTGACTGTACAGAGCTTCTCCATCTTTGGCTGCAAAGAATATAATCAATCTGATTTCGGTGTTGATCATCTGGTGATGTCCATGTATAGAGTCTTCTCTTGTGTTGTTGGAAGAGGGTGTTTGTTATGACCAGTGCATTTTCTTGGCAAAACTCTATTAGTCTTTGCCCTGCTTCATTCCATATTCCAAGGCCAAATTTGCCTGTTACTCCAGGTGTTTCTTGACTTTTACTTTTGCATTCCAGTCCCCTAGAATGAAAAGGACATCTTTTTTGGGTGTTAGTTCTAAAAGGTCTTGTAGGTCTTCATAGAACCGTTCAACTTCAGCTTCTTTAGCGTTACTGGTTGGGGCATAGACTTGGATTACTGTGACATTGAATGGTTTGCCTTGGAAACAAACAGAGATCATTCTGTTATTTTTGAGATTGCATCTAAGTACTGCATTTTGGACTCTTTTGTTGACCTTGATGGCCACTCCATTTCTTCTGAGGGAGTCCTGCCCTCAGTAGTAGATATAATGGTCCTCTGAGTTAAATTCACCCATGCCAGTCCATTTTAGTTCGCTGATTCCTAGAATGTTGACATTCACTCTTGCCATCTCGTTTGACCACTTCCAATTTGCCTTGATTCATGGACCTGACATTCCAAGTTCTTATGCAATATTGCTCTTTACAGCATCGGACTTTGCTTCTATCACCAGACACATCCACAGCTGGGTATTCTTTCTGCTTTGGTTCCATCCCTTCATTCTTTCTGGAGTTATTTCTCCACTGATCTCCAGTAGCATATTGGGCCCCTACTGACCTGGGGAGTTCCTCTTTCAGTATCCTATCATTTTGCCTTTTCATACTGTTCATGGGGTTCTCAAGGCAAGAATACTGAAGTGGTGTGCCATTCCCTTCTCCAGCGGACCACACCCTGTCAGATCTCTCCACCATGACCTGCCCATCCTGGGCTGCCCCATGGGCAGAATCACTTTGCTGTGCACCTGAAACTAACACAATAATGTAAATCAACTTCTTCCACTAAAAAATAAAAATCAACCAGATTAAAAAGTAAGCCAAAGACCTTAACAAACACCTTACCAAAGAAGAGATATGGGTAGCAAATAACCATATGAAAAGATACTTCAAATCATGTATGTCATCAGAGAAATTCAAATAAAAAACAATGAGATACCATTACACTTCTAATACAATGGCTACAATCTAGAACATTGAGAACAACAAATGTTGGCCAGATGTGGAGAATTGGTAATGCTCCAAAATTGCTACAACTATTTTGGAAGATGATAATTGTAGTTTCTTACAAAACTCAATTCAGGGGATCTGGAGCACAGGCTCAGTGCTTGTGGCACACAAGCTCAGCAGCCTCCTGGCATGTGGAATCTTCCCAGAGCAGGGCTCGAACCTATGTCCCCTGCACTGGCAGGTGGACTCTTAACCACTGGACCACCAGGGAAATCCTAGAAATTTAAAAATTTTCATTCTGTAAGATTTTCATTTCCTTGCTTACTTTTTTCTTCATGAAGCTACACTAAATAATTTAGCTACCTAACATTATCTTCACTAGTTAATTGAAAATACTTGTAGCCTGCCATGATTCACAGACATTATCTCCCGCTCTTAATCTTTGCTGACAAATACGTATCAAAGGAATATAAAGAGCTTCTCCACAACTCCACCTCTAAACTTTAGCTTACTCTTCTCTAAAATGTCCTGCCCCAGAAAGACTGATTTCTCACAGGCATCCCTGATGGTTTCTGTGTACAGAATTCAAAGAGGCAGTATACATACAATATTCATTTTACTATAGTAAAGGAATATTTTCTGTATTGTTATATGTGAGCTCTTCAACTAAGTTAGCATGAAATATTACTGATCTCAAAGTTTCTTTCTAAATATCCTAGACTTCTTCCCTGCAAAAAGTAGCAGGCAGCATTAGGGTGACAAATGACCATCCAACATACAACTTAAGCACAGAGAGTTTAAATGTTTTATCCCCATTTATCACAAACATATAAGATAGATACTATAACTCTCATATTTATAATAAGAAAACTGTGGATTATGCAGTTTGAATATTGAGTCCAGGTGACTCAATGATACATGGGGTTTGTACTTGGATCCTTCACCTGCAGTGTTCTTTCTACTGAGTCAGACTGAAGGAGATGATTAAGAGAAAATACCAATGAAAAAAATCTCTGCATTTTAAAAAAGGCTACGATATCTTGAAATATCTCAAAAATATCCCCAAGCATCTCCGATGTAAAATCAAATTTTTACCATAATTTAAGGCATTGCTTCATTCAGTCTCAACCTCACTCCCCACCTTTCACTCTCTCCTGCTCCAGAAAGTAAGTTTCACACATCTAATGCACAGCGTAGTGATTACAGTCAACAGTACTGTTATAAACCTCATTGCTCTTATTACAAAGAAAGAAAAAAGAATTAATTACCATGACAGATGTGTTAGGTAACACTACAGCGGTAATCATAAGGAAATATATAAATGATCAAATCAACACGTTGTACACCCTAGATATGTGTCATGTTGTATGTCAATTATCTCCATTAAAAACAAACAAAAAACCCATATATTTACACACTCTCCTCAAGACAAGCTTCCCCAAAACCTGGTTACACATGAAACTCCTCTGGGAGCTTTTATACTTCTACTTCACAGGTCTACTCCTCTAACAATTGATTCACAATTCTGATTACCACAAGGTGAATGCATTATTTTTACCATTTCCCAGGTAACTGTAATATGCCAACACTTTTGAAAACGTTTGAGAGCTTATGCCCTTAATTATCTAATTACCATCCCCAGACTCTTCTCTTTCCTGCTTGATTCTCTTAACTTTGTTCAACTCATGCTTGGAAAACTTTCGCCTCTCTTCTCTATCTTGGGATCTCTAACCCTTCCCCATATTTCTGGGTACATGAGATCAAGTTGTTCCCAAGCCTCCTACTGAGGGAAGATTAATGGAGGGTTACTTGTGAAGCATCTCTCCTGACCTACTTTACAGCTTCCAGTGAGGACACAGAATAGCTCTGTGTCTTCTCTGTCCTGGGCCATCAATCTTACCCCATCAAACTCCTCACCAGCAGAACAATAAAAGAGACTGAGCTGGAAGGACATGGCTGAGGAGGCAGGTGAGCAAGACAGCCACAGTCTCCAGAGCCGCTGACATCACTCCCCATTATCTCGCTGTCAGGTAGGCCAGGTGGGGACTCTAGGAAGGTGTGGGTACCCTGGCGTGTACCATTCCCAGGACTGCTCCAGATTAGTCTTTCCAGAAATAACTGTTTCTATTTCCTGAGGAAAATAACTGAGACCCAAACGTGCATTGGTACTACAGGCAACCAGGCTGGCTAACAGAAAAGCTGAGAGAGTAATCAGTTCTTTGCATTTTGTTAACAGACTTATTTTCCTGGGCTCTCTTAAATGTCTATAGGGGAAGCCTTCCAACAGTGACACTTTATCTTATTGAATTGTAGGTTCAAGGGAAAGGTAAAATGAATAGTTGTCTAGGAGGTGGGAGTCATTGCTTTAGAAACAAGCAGCTTTCTAGAACCTGGTTCTAGAAATGTGTCATGTACCATTGTTGCAAATACTCTTTAAGGTACCTTCCACAGACTTGATAACATGTCCTTCTTCTGAGAGAGTAATCAGTTCTTTCCATTTTGTCAACAGCATTATTTTCCTGGGCTTTCTTAAACGTCTCTGGGTAAGCCTTCCAACAATGACACTGTGTTTTATTGAATCATAGGGTTGTCAGGAAGGCAAAAGGAACAACCATCTAGGTGGGAGCAATGTCTTTAGTAGAAATTGGCTTAAGAGTCTATCTAAAGTGGCATGCACAACTGTTTCAGATACTCCTAAAGGTGTCTTCCACGGACTTGATAACATGTCCTTCTCATCATGGATAAACATTTTCATCATTGGCTTGGCATTTTGTCTTTATTCTGGTGAGTATGTTTTTCACTTCTGGATGAAGCAGTTCAAGCATCATAGAAGATGCAGGAAACAACTACTATCACACAGGAATGGAGGAACTTGCTGTGCTGGGTGTGTAATACTTAAATTGGCAAACAAAATGAGACATGTCACAAATATCTTTTAAAAATTGCATAAGTAGATTGGTTTCTCACTTCCCACTTTAGAAAGGTGGAGACAGAAGGGATGGTTAGAATGAGCAATAGAATTTAGGTGTTTGATAATTTATGACCAAAGATATTTATCTAATTTTCCCCCTTTTTGAAGGTCAGGTTTCATGGTTTCTAAATGCAGAGTGTGGGGAATAATACTGTCCTCAGATCCAATATTCCTCGACAATCCAATTCATTGTTTGCCAGCTCTAAGTGCACTAAAGTCAAGACTTTGTGTAAGGAGAGAACTAACTGATCCCTCTGCTGACAACTTATCTTCCTTTAAACAGAGGCAGCCCATCAATTTCAAAGTAGAGTAACTGTGAGGTATGAAAGTTGTCCACGAAACTCGAGCTAAGTGTGAAAGAATTAAGTAGTAATTAACTTCTTCATATTAAGTGACTTCATACAGGCATATTAGGGACTTCCCTATAGCTCAGGTGATAAAAAATCTGCCTGTGATGCAGGAGACCTGGGTTCGATCCCTGGGTCAGGAAGATCCCCTGGAGAAGGAAAAGGCAATCCACTATAGTATTCTTGCCTGGAGAATCCCATGGATAGAGGAGCCTGGTGGACTGCAGTCCATGGGGTCACAGAGAGTTGGACACAACTAAGTAACTAACACACACACACAACAGGCAAGGCGTTGTTTTCTCTGACAACAATGTGTCATGTACAAATATGACAAAAAAATAATATCTCCAAAAGATCTGGCAATTATTAAACTGTACTTAGTCATTTTTCACAGATTAAGATGAATTTAGAATTCTGTTTCCAGATTTTGAGTTCTTTTGTGAAATTATTTTTTTGATGCTGCCACAAAAGCCTCACCTCATTATGTGAGACGTTTTGAGTATGCAACTTACATAGTATTTTGCTAGTAAAAGATGTGGGTGTGTGCTTAGTCACTCAGTCGTGCCTGACTGTTTGCAGCCCCATGGACTGTAGCCCACAAGGCTCCTTGGTCCATGGGGATTCTCCAGGCAAGAATACTGGAGTGGGTTGTCATGTCCTCCTCCAGGGGATCTTCCCAACCCAGGGATTGAACTCAGGTCTCCTGCATTGCAAGAGGATTCTTTACCATCTGAGCCACCAGGGAAGCCCAAAAGATGTGGGTACTTCCCATTAAAGACACTGTTTTCCCTCCTTTTCTTCTTTTTAATTTTTCTTTTATCTATTGGTTGCAGAAACTGCTTTTGCACCTTCCGGAGAAATTCACAAAAGGGCAAGTTCACAGCAATTAATTTGGGAAATGAAAGAAAAAATTATTTTACGTGTAAAATTTTAATAGGAAATTTCACCAAAAAAGTGTACAACATACTCCTTCAAAAACTAACAGACTGTCATTATTCCACCAAGTTCAAGAAATAGTATCTTCCCAGTCACATAAAACTGTTTGCCTTTTCATACAAAGTAAAATTTTCACATTATTCAAAATTGTTGGGAATAAACCTTATTATATACAGACATCTGAAAAGTGGTTTTAATGTAGAATTGATAATCCTAGCAAACAAGAATATCAAAAAAAATTTTTTCTACTTCAGTTCAGTCACTCAGTTGTGTCTGACTCTCTGCGACCCCATGAATTGCAGCACGCCAGGCTTCCCTGTCCATCACCAACTCCCGGAGCCCACCCAAACCCATGTCCATCGAGTCGGTGATGCCATCCAGCCATCTCATCCTCTGTTGTCTCCTTCTCCTCCTGCACTCAATCCTTCCCAGCATCAGGGTCTTTTCCAATGAGTCAGCTCTTAGCATCTGGTGGCCCAAGTATTGGAGTGTCAGCTTCCACATCAGTCCTTCCAATGAACACCCAGGACTGATCTCCTTCAGAATGGACTGGTTGGATCTCCTTGCAGTCCAAGGGACTCTCAAGAGTCTTCTCCAACACCACAGTTCAAAGGCATCAGTTCTTCCACGCTCAGCTTTCTTCACAGCCCAACTCTCACATCCATACATGAGTACTGGAAAAACTATAGCCTTGACTAGACAGATATTTGTTGGCAAAGTAATGTCTCTGCTTTTGAATATGCTATCTAGGTTGGTCATAACGTTGCTTCCAAGGAGTAAGTGTCTTTTAATTTTCTACTTAGAGGAATGTAAACTAATTTTTACATTGTCACAGGGTCAAATATTACATAGAGGTGAGGAAAATCAACTATACTTCTAAACATCTAAAAAAAAATAAATACATTCAGAAAGTAGGCCATGTAAGAATACATACATTATTGTTTATGTGTATTACCTACAGAGCCATTACTCACCAAATTACATATATAGGTATATGGCTAAATACACGTATACAAACACTCATTTATATGAATACATACATATATGCTATGCTATGCTAAGTCACTTCAGTAGTGTCCGACTCTGTGTGACCCCATAGACGGCAGCCCACCAGGCTCCCCAATCCCTGGGATTCTGCAGGCAAGAACACTGGAGTGGGTTGCCATTTCCTTCTCCAATGCATGAAAGTGAAAAGTGGAGTGAAGTCGCTCAGTCATGTCGGACTCCCAGCGACCCCACTGACTGCAGCCTACCAGGCTCCTCCGTCCATGGGATCAGATTACATAGTAGTAAAGGATTGAGATGGAGAAGGCAATGGCACCCCACTCCAGTACTTTTGCCTAGAAAATCCCATGGACGGAGGAGCCTGGTAGGCTGTAGTTCATGGGGTCGCTAGAGTCGGACACGACTGAGCGACTTCACTTTCACTTTTCACTTTCATGCATTGGAGAAGGAAATGGCAACCCACTCCAGTGTTCTTGCCTGGAGAGTCCCAGGAATGGGAAGCCTGGTTGGCTGCCGTCTATGGGGTCGCACAGAGTCGGACACGACTGAAGCGACGCAGCAGCAGCAGCAGCAAAGGATGGAGAAAAAGGAGACTCGTAACACGTTCACTTTTGTAATTTTTTGTGGTATGAGGTAATGAGGAAAATCTAATCCAAGTATGAGGAGAATTAAAGGCAAGCTTCCCTGGTGGCTCAGATGGTAAAGCATCTGCCCGCAATGCGGGAGACCCGGGTTCGATCCCTGGGTTGGGAAGATCTTGTTAAGTTATAAAATGAGTTTATTCAGCTATTTGTATGTTTTTAAAACATAACGCTGGGCTAGTAAAAAATATATATATATCATATATATATCTATATATATCAATATATATTTATATCTAATCATATGTTGATACTTGATATTTATTTTTAGCCTCAATATAGAAAATATTTATTGGATTTTGATGCATATCATGTTGTATTAAGAGTAAAGAATATTTAATTCAAAAAGTTCATCGTCTGAAAAATTTTATCTTGTCTGTTTATGTTCAACAGCCAGATTGTAACGAGTATGTGGATCAACCAGATATTTGCACAAAAGAAGTAGATCCAGTCTGTGCAACCGATGGCCGAACGTATGCCAATAAATGCATTTTCTGCACTAAAAAGCTGTAAGAGCACAAGACTCAATACTGCTTCTTCCAAAATAATGAAGAAACAATCAGAAAATAATAGGAACGTCCATGTCTCTGATAGTCAAGGCACAATATACATGGAAAACAATTGTTCTTTCTTGTGAAAGCCACAGAAACACACTGGTACCTTTCCCTGAAGTCATATTCCTAAAAGTAGTTTTATTTGACTTTGAAGTATATCCCTGCTGGATATTACCCACAAGCATAAACCAATTACATTAATTTGATTTAATTACTATCACTTACTGTTAGCAATCTAGTCCCCGATATAAAGTAATTCTTAACTTTAGAGGCCCCCCGGTAAGATCCAAGCTACAGACAGCATAATTGAGCAAGAAATGCTACCAACTTCAGAAATTTTAATCCATCACAATTGGCAATTTATATCAGGAAAGAGCTCCTCTGATGGTCCACTTTGTCCTCTGAACCCCATGACAAGACTCCAAACTTTCCTCAGAGAGCAGGGCAGTCTAGGACACTTCTGCCCAACCTCCTGCCTGCCTCCTTCCCCCTGAGGGAATTCCCAGTTTGAAGGTTTGGCCAGCCATCCTACTTCCTGCCTCCTTTTCTCTCACTGCTGTTTCCTCTCACTGAATCCCCAGATGGGCTTCTATTTCTAGAGAACCAGGAAAACAGTCTCTAATCCTCCTCCTGAGGTCTGGGTAGTCTCCCAGGTTGAGTCAGGAGGGAGCATGTAGGAAGAGGCAAATAGCCCCAGGGGGTCAGGAGGACCTGTGCAGGGTAGGGAGGGTGGGAGGGGCCCCAATGCTTGTGGAAGGGAGCACTGCCCTCCTAGCTCTCTCGCAGTCAGATTCTTCTCATGGAGAAGCACTTAGTGCAATACTTCAGCAATTTAAAATATTTTTCAAAAATAATTTTTCTCTCTTTTTCTTTCTTTACAGAAAAAATAGTGGAAATATTGGTTTTAGTCACTGGGGTTGTTGTTAACTCTGCCTCAGCTACACATTCCTATGGCTTTTATTGCAATCCTATTTTGCTATGGATTCTACAATCAGTCTTCTCAGTCAAGGGTTTAAATTCTTAGATGACCAGACTAAGCCTTCAGTAGTACACAAGCCAGAATATACATTGTTGGAGAATTTTTCAGCTCTAAGAACCTCTCCATGAAGGATTTCCATTTTCTTTCTTCAATTATACATTGATAGTTGAAAACCTATCTTAATTGTGTGTTTGAGAATAGAGAATCTAATGGAATTTGTAATCATGAATATTGAATATTTCAATCAATAAAATGTTAAATAGCACTCTCTTTATTAAAATACCCTTTCTTGTTTTTTTGGTTGTATTATTGGATTATAGCACACAAATACTTCTGGTAACTATCATTAAGGAAATAGTCTCAAAAGTCAATAAATAATCCATTACTTGGGAGTTTATTAAAAGTACAGACAGCTGGGCTTCTCTTTATTCTAAAAAGTCAAACCCTTCAGAAGAAGAATCTGGGGGCTTGAATTCTCACAAATACTCCACGTCAATCTTCTGATCAAAAATGTTAACCAGGATAGACTTAAATTATAAAGTCTATCCTATTATAGTCTATCCTATTATCTATGTCTATTCTAAAAGACATATCTATTAACGTAACTGAATGAAGTGCAAAGACTATTCAAAGATATTGTATGATTTCTGAAGTTTGGGAGAAAAAAAATTATGTTATTTTATCTCTCATAAATCATCAAGAGACAGTTCAGTGATCCTGGCAGGCCAGGAAACTCTGCTTTTACTGATGTAGGATATTCATTTGTAGTCCAAGTCTGATGCTTTGCTACTGCTAAGTCGCTTCAGTCCTGTCTGATTCTGTGTGACCCCATAGACAGCAGCCCACCAAGGCTCCCCCGTCCCTGGGATTCTCCAGGCAAGAACACTGGAGTGGGTTGCCATTTCCTTCTCCAATGCATGAAAGTGAAAAGTGAAAGGGAAGTCGCTCAGTTGTGTCCAACTCGTAGTGATCCCATGGACTGCAGCCCACCAGGCTCCTCCTTCCATGGGATTTTCCAGGCAAGAGTACTGGAGTGGGGTGCTTCTCTTTACCTCTCAACCAACAAGAAACTGAGTGAAATCTGATTAGTCAAAAACTCATTTAAAGCTTGGTTATAATGGCAGAAATGCAGACTACTAGAAAGCAACTTTCAAACTGCTACATATGTGGTATCAGACCTGCTCTCCCTTTCAGTAAACATTTTCACCTCTAAGAATCTAAATGGAAGTTACTTTCATTTACTTTCCTTAGTATTAATTCTTAATGAAAGTATCCATTAAAATGTACAAATTTGGAGCCACATGATAAAAATGCATTCAATTACTTTCATGGCCTTTTTTTAAATTATAAAAACATTGTTCAGTGAATGCTGGTAAATTCATGCATCCATTCTTTTACTTTGTAAAAATGTTTTAAAAATTTAATTGAATACTGATTTACAATATTCTGTTAGCTTCAGGTGTACAGTAAAGTGATGCAGCTATATATGTATGTATACATATATGCATGTGTGCACACGTGTGCACGCACACACATATACACACACTCTTTTTCAGATTCTTTCCGTTCTAGGCTATTACACATTAAGTATAGTTCCCTGTGCTGTATGGTAGGTCTTTGTTGTTTACCTATTTTATACATAGTAAGTATAATGCTGTGCTTAGTTGTTCAGTTGTATCTGACTCTGCAACACCAAAGACTGTAGCTTGGCAGGCTCCTCTGTCCATGGGGATTCTCCAGGCAAGAATACTGGAGTGCATTGCCATGTCCTCCTCCAGGGGATCTTCCCAACCCAGAGATCAAACTCAAGTCTCCCGCATTACAGGCAGATTCTTTAATGTCTGAGTCACCAGGGAAGCCCCTATATAGTACTGTCTATTTGTTAATCCCAAACTCTTTAATTTATCCCTCCTGGCTTTCCCCATTGGCTAACCATAAGTTTTTTACATCTGTCAGTATATTTCTGTTTTGGAAATGAGTTCATTTGTATTATTTTGTTTTAGATTGTACATATAAGCAATATCAGGCTTACTTCAATTGGTATGACAATCATTAGGTTCATCATTTTGCTTCAGATGTTATTTCACTCTTTTTTACTGCTACTGCTAAGTCACTTCAGTCGTGTCCGACTCTGTGTGACCTCTTGGACAGCAGCCTACCAGGCTTCCCTGTCCCTAGGATGCTCCAGGCAAGAACACTGGAGTGGGTTGGCATTTCCTTCTCCAATGCATGAAAGTGAAAAGTGAAAGTGAAGTCACTCAGTCGTGTCCGACTCTTATCGACCCCATAGACTGCAGCCTACCAGGCTCCTCCTTCCATGGGATTTTCCAAGCAAGAGTACTGGAGTAGAGTGCCATTGCCTTCTCCATCACTCTTTTTTAATGGCTGAATAATTTTCCATTGTGTGTGTCTATGTATGTGTATATATACCACATCTTTATCCGTTCATCTGCTGATAGACATTTAAGTTGGTTCCATGTTTTTGGCTATTGTAAGTACTGCAGCTGTAATCACTGAGTGCATATATTTGAATTAGAGTTTTCTATGGATGTATGCCCAGGAGAGGGAATCTTGGATCATATGGCATCTCTATTTTTAGTTTTCTAAGGAATATCATACTATTCTCCATAATGGTTGTATTAATTTACATTCCCACCAACAGTGCCCCTTTTTTTCCACACCCTCTCCAGTATTTATTATTTGTAGACATTTTGATGCCATTCTGACTGCTATGAAGTGGTACCTCATTGTAGTTTTGATTCACATTTCTTTAATAATTATTGATGTTGAGTAACTTTTCATTTCCTGTTGGCCATCTGTACGGCTTCTCTGGAGAAATTTCTAGCTGGGGCATCTGCCAATTTTTTGATTGAGTTGTTTTTGATATTAAGCTGCATGAGCTGTTTATATATTTTGGAAATTAATCGCCTCTTGGTCACGTGGTTTGCAATATTTTCTGTCATTCTATAGGTTTTATGTTTTGTTTATGGTTTCCTTTGCTGTGCAAAGTCTTTTAAGTTTAATTAGGTTCTATTTGTTTATTTTTGTTTTTATTTCCATTACTCTATAAATGGATCCAAAAAGATACTTTCAGGATTTACACTGACGACTGTTCTGCCTATTTTTCCTTCTAGGAATTTTATAGTATCCTATCTTACATGAAAAGACACTTACTCCTTGGAAGGAAAGTTATGACCAACATAGATAGCATAACTAGGATAAGATACCACAGCTTTCTTATCCATTCATCTGCTGATGGGCATCTAGGTTGCTTCCATGTCCCGGCTATTATAAACAGTGCTGCGATGAACATTGGGGTACATGCGTCTCTTTCAATTCTGGTTTCCTCAGTGTGTATGCCCAACAGTGGGATTGCACAGGCCACCCAGTGTTCCCCCAAAGTAAATGCAGCACTATTTACAACAGCCATGGAAGCAACTAAATGTTCATTGAAAGACAAATGGATAAAGAAGATGTAGTATATATCTGGAGCTTCCCTGGTAGCTCAGATGAAGACAAATGGATAAAGAAGATGTAGTATATATCTGGAGCTTCCCTGGTAGCTCAGATGGTGGAGAGTTTGCCTGCAAGGTGGGAGATCTGGATGCAACCCCTGGGTTGGGAAGAACCCCTGGAGAAGGAAAAGGCAACCGACTTCAGTGTTCTTGCCTGGAAAATCCCATGGGCAGAGGAACCTGGCAGGCTACAGTCTATGGGGTTGCAAAGAGCTGGACACGATTGAGTGACTAACACTAATGCCATCTGTTTTGGTAGGTTCCAGTCTTTTTTACTGAAGGTTGTTCAACAGTTAGTTGTGATTTCAGTGTGCCTATGACAGGGATTGCACTCAAGGTTCCACTCTACCATCTTGCCTCCCATTTCCCTATAATTATTGTAATTAATTTTTTCTTTTTGCTTTTATTCAATATATTATTAACAAGAAACCCTACTATGTGCCATGCCCTGTATAATGATAGGGAAAAGGTGGTAAGCAAAAGCAAATAATGTAACTATTCTCTAGGAAGGTTTAGTGTATTGATGGAAATTAGTATTCATAAGTGAATGGAAATTCTACCAGATTGCATGACTGTTTTCCACACGAGCTTTATGAGTCAGCTTCTTACATTCCACATCATATGGAGGTCTTCAAAGATCACGTTGGATAGACATCAGATCCATCAGATCAGATCAGATCAGTCGCTCAGTCGTGTCCGACTCTTTGCGACCCCATGAACCGCAGCACGCCAGGCCTCCCTGTCTATCACCAGCTCCCGGAGGTCACCCAGACCCACACCCATCAAGTCAGTGATGCCATCCAGCCATCTCATCCTCTGTCGTCCCCTTCTCCTCCTGCCCTCAATCCCTCCCAGCATCAGAGTCTTCTCCAATGAGTCAACTCTTCGCATGAGGTGGCCAAAATACTAGAGTTTCAGCTTTAGCATCATTCCCTCCAAAGAAATTCCAGGATTGATCTCCTTCAGAATGGACTGGTTGGATCTTCTTGCAGTCCATAGTTAATCCATAATGTAAGTAAGACACTAGAAATTTAACAATATCTAAAATCTGACATTTGGTAAAGAAAACAGAGCTTTTGAAATTGAGATAAAATTCATAAAAATTTAACTGTCCCATTATAAAGCAAATTATATGTTTTTTAAGTATATGTTTATTCACAATTTTGTGCAACTATCACCACTATCTGATTATAGAATATTTCCATCATCTCACTCATTCCAAGTAAAAACAAACAAATCAACTCAGGCCCCCCCAATTTTCCCAATACCCCATCTATAATTCAAAGCACATCTTCGCCTCGCCTTCTCCTCCGCTCTCACCCTACTGACCCGGAGACCTAGCCTGACTGGCGCCTTGTTGGTAAGTAATGGCCAAACAAAAACTAAACTACATCTGGTCTCTGCCTGTTTTGGACATTACATATCAATGGAATCACACAACATGTGTGATTTTCATATAAATGGAATATATAGGTCTATATCTACATAGCAATACCTTATTTTATTGCATTTTGCTTTATTGTGCTTCACGGATACTGTTTTTAACAGATTGAAGGTCTGTGGCAACCCTGTGTGAACAAGTGTATCAGTGCCATTTTTCCAACAGCTTTGCTCACTTTATGTCCCTGTGTCACATTTCAATAATTCTTTCAATGGTTCACACTTTTTCATTATTGTTATATTTGCTATACTGATCTGCGATAAGTGATCTTTGATGTTACTATGATGACTCTTTTAAGAATCAGATGATAGCTAACATCTTTAAGCAATAAAGAATTTGTAAATTAAGGAATGTACATTTTTTAAGACACGATGCTATTCCACATTAGCAACATTACAATGTAACATAACTTTTATATGAACTGGGAAAGCAAAAAATTAATGCCAGTCACTTTATTGAAATATTTTTTTCATTGGTGGTCTGAAATCAAAGCAACAATATCTTAAAAGTATGCCAGTATATCTATACATATATAAGGTAGATTGTCTTTTGTGAATCCTTCCTTTCAATTAGTATAAGATTTTCAAGCTTCATCCATGTTGTAGCATGCTATCGCATTTCATTGCTTTTTATGACTAAATATTCCATCTTGTAGCTACATCACATTTACTTTATCTACTTATCTGTGGATTGTATCTCCTTGTTGGCTATAATGAAGAATGTAGCTATTAACATTCTTATACAAGTATTGGTGTGATCATACATTTTCACATCTCTATACATATATAAGAGTAGAATTTTATATAGTAACTCAATCTTTAATGTTTTTGGAGGAAATGGTCAAAATTTTCCATAGTGAATGCATCATTTACATTCCCACTAGGGCTGTATGAGGGTTCAATTTCTCCATACCCTCACACAAATTCACAAATATGCTTTAGTTTTTAAAAATTACATTTATCCTAGTAGTATGTTAGCTGCTCAGTCGTGTCTGACTCTTTGCATGGACTGGGGCCTGCCAGGCTCCTCTGTCCATGGATTTTTCTAGACAAGAATACTGGAGTGGGTTGCCATTTCCTTCTCCAGATCTTCCTGACCCAGGGATCAAACCCAGGTCTCCCATGTTGCAGGCAGATTCTTTACCATTTGAGCCACCAGGGAAGCCCTACGTTTATCCAAGTGGGTGTAAACTAGTATTTCATTGTGGCTTGATTAGAGCAGAAAGTGAAGAGGAATTAAAAAGCCTCTTATGAAAGTGATAGAAGAAACTGAAAAAGTTGGGCTTAAAGCTCAACATTCAGAAAACGAAGATCATGGCATCTGGTCCCATCTCTTCATGGGAAATAGATGGGGAAACAGTGGAAACAGTGTCAGACTTTATTTTTGGGGGCTCTAAAATCACTGCAGATGGTGAGTGCAGCCATGAAATCAAAAGACGCTTACTCCTTGGAAGGAAAGTTATGACCAACCTAGATAGCATATTCAAAAGCAGAGACGTTACTTTGCCAACAAAGGTCCGTTTAGTCAAGGCTATGGTTTTTCAGTTGTCATGTATGGATGTGAGAGTTGGACTGTGAAGAATGCTGAGCACCGAAGAATTGATGCTTTTGAACTGTGGTGTTGGAGAAGACTCTTGAGAGTCCCTTGGACTGCAAGGAGATCCAACCAGTCCATTCTGAAGGAGATCAGCCCTGGGATTTCTTTGGAAGGAATGATGCTAAAGCTGAAACTCCAGGACTTTGGCCACCTCATGCAAAGAGTTGACTCACTGGAAAAGACTCTGATGCTGGGAGGGATTGGGGGCAGGAGGAGAAGGGGATGGCAGAGGATGAGATGGCTGGATGGCATCACTGACTCGATGGACATGCGTCTGAGTGAACTCCGGGAGTTGGTGATGGACAGGGAGGCCTGGCGTGCTGTGATTCATGGGGTTGCAAAGAGTCGGACATGATTGAGCGACTGAATTGAACTATGAGTAACTATTAACATTTTCTTCAAGTGCTCATTGGCCATTTGCACAAGTTCTCTGGAGAAAGTCTATTCAAATTCTTTGCCTCTTTTAAAACATTAGGTTCTTTTTGATTTGGTAGTGTTCTTTATATAATATGGTTACTAGGTCCTTAGAAACCTTAAGTAACTAGGTCCTTTGTTGTTGTTCTTTAGTCTCTAGGTCATGTCCAACTCTTTGAGACCCCATGGATTGCAGCATGCCAGGCTTCCCTATCCTTCACTGTCTCCCAGAGTTTGCTCAAACTCACATCCATTGAGTTGGTGATGCCATCCAACCATCTCATCTTCTTTTTTCCCCTTCGTCTCTTGTTCTCAGTCTTTCCCAATGTCAAGGTCCTTTCCAGTGAGTCATCTGTTCACATCAGGTGGCCAAATATAGCTTCAGCATCAGTCCTTCCAATGATATTCAGGGTTGATTTCCTGAGGATTGACTGGTATTTTATCTCCTGCTGTCCAAGGAACTCTCAAGAGCCTTATCCAGCACCACAGTTCAAAAGCATCAATTATTTGGAGCTCACCCTTCTTTATGGTCCAACTCTCACATCCATACTGGAAAAACCATAGCTTTGACTTTACAAATCTTTGTAGGCAAAGTGATTTCTCTGCTTTTGAATATGCTCTCTAGGTTTGTCATAGCTTTTCTTCCAAGGATCAAGTGTCTTTTAATTTCCTGGCTTTAGTCACCATCTGAAGTGATTTTGGAGCCCAATAAAATCAAATCTGTAACTGTTTCTACTTTTTCCCCTTCTATTTGCAACGAAGTGATGTCATGATCTTAGTTTTTTAGATATTTAACTTGCAAATACTTTCTTCCATGTTTGGGTGGTCTTTTGTTCTTTATAGCATCCTTGGATGCAATTTTTAAAAAACTTTAGTGAATTTCAATTTGCTTCTTTTGTTTCTGTTGCTGCCTGTGTTTTTCATATTATACATAAGAAATTACTTCCTAATCCAAGATTATGAAGATTTATCCTACATTTTCTTATAAGAGTATTGTAGTATTAGTACCTACACTTATAACTCTGATCAATTCTGAGTTAATTTTTGTATATGGTGAGAATTATGGGCACAATGTTCTACTTTTGCATGTGACAATCCAGCTGTCACAGGACAATAAGTTGAAAAGAATACTGCTTTGCATTTTAATTTTCTGAGAAAAAAATTAGTCAAAAAGCAGAAAAAAAAATCTGTCAAAAATCAATTGATTAATCAAGAGAGTGCAGTACTAGAAAATAAATAGATAAATGAAACATAATGGAGAGCCCAGAAATAGCCCTCCATAAATAAAGTTGACTGGTCTTGGCCAGAGAAGCAAAGGCAATGCAATAGGGCAAAGATAGGTCTCTCAACAAATGGTGCTGGAACAACTGAACATCTATGTGCAAAAACATTAATCTAGACACGGACCTTACACCCTTTCAAAAAATGAACTCAAAATGGATCACAGATCTAAGTGTAAAATGCAAAACTGTAAAACTTCTGAAAGATAACGTAAGAAAAAACATAAATGACCTTGGGTATGGTGATGGCTTTTTAGATAAAATACCAAAGACTTGACCCATGAAAGAAATAACTGACAAACTGGACTTCATTAAAAGTTCAGTTCTGTGAAAGATAATATCAAGAGAATGAAAACACAAGCCACAGACTTGGAGAAAGATTTGCAAAAGATCCATCTGATAAAGGACTGTTATCCAAGATACACAAAGAACATATAAATCTCAGTGATAAGAAAACAAACAACCCTAAAGCAGCCATACTACCCAAAACAATCTACAGAGTTAATGTAATCCCTATCAAATTACCCATGACTTTTTTCACAGAACTAACACAAATCATCCAAAAATTTATATGGAACTACAAAAGAAAGAGAATTGCTAAAGTAATTCTGAGGAAAAAGACTAAAGATGAAAGCATAACCCTCCCAGACTTCAGACAATACTACAAAGTTCGAGTAATCAAAACAGCATGGTATTGGCACAAGCACAGACATGTAGATCAGAGGAGCAGAATAGAGAGCCCAGGAGTAAACTCAAACATTTATGGTCTTCCCTGGTGGCTCAGAGGGTAAAATGCCACAATACAGGAGACCTGGGTTTGATCCCTGGGTCAGGAAAATCCCCTGGAGAAGGCAATGGCACCCCACTCCAGTACTCTTGCCTGGAAAATCCCATGGACAGAGAAACCTGGTAGGCTACAGTCCATGGGGTCGCAAAGAGTCAGACACAACTGAGCGACTTCACTTTCTTTCCCTTTATGACAAAAGAGGCAAGAAGAGACAATGGAAAGAAGACAGTCTCTTCCCCAAGTGGTCCTAGGAAAGCAGGATGGCCATATATCAATCAATGAATTAGAACACTCCCTCACATCAGATGGAAAAATAAACTTAAAATGCTTTAAAGACTAAATCTAGGACATGCCACTGTAAAGCTCCTAGAAGAGAATATAGGCAAAACATTCTATGATGCAAATCAGCAAAACCCACGTGCCGTGTGTATGAAATGGGAAGGCAGAGTGCAAGTTGCTCACTCGTGTCTAACTCTTTGTGACCCCAGGAAATTCTCCAGGCCAGAATACTGGAGTGGGATCTTCTCCAGGGGATCTTCCCAACCCAGGGATCAAACCCAGGTATCCCACACTGCAGGCAAATTCTTTACCAGCTGAGCCACACAGGAAGCCCAAGAATACTGGAGTGGGTAGCCTATCCCTACTCGAGCAGATTTTCCTGGCCCAGGAGTCTAACTGGGGTCTCCTGCATTGCAGGTGGATTCTTTACCAACTGAGCTATCAGGGAAGGGGGAAGATACTTGTAAATGATGTAAATGATAAGGGCTTATTTTCCAAAATATGCAAACAGCTTATATAACTCAATATTTAAAAAAAGAAAAAGGAAAACCTAATCAAAAGTAGGTAGAAGACTTGAATAGACATTTATCCAAAGAAGACATACAGATGGCTAACAGGCACATGAAAAGATGCTTCACATCACTAATTATTAGAGAAATGCAATTCAAAGCCACTGGTATCATATCATACTGGAAAGAATGGCTATTGTCAAAAATTCTGCAATAATAAAAGTTAGAGTGGGTATGGAGAGTAAGGAAACTTCATACACTGTTGGTAGGTGTGTAAACTGGTGGAGGCTTTATGGAAAAAAGTATGGAGGTTCCTTCTAAAAATACAGCTACCATATAATCCAGGAATCCCACTCTTGGGCATAAATTTGTAAAATATGAAAAGTCTAACCTGAAAAGATACACGCACCCCAGTGTTGATAGTAGTGCTGTTTACAATAGCCAAAACATGCAAGCAACCTAAGGGTCTATCAACAAATGAATGAATATAGAAAATTATACACACATACACACATGCATATGTATACATACACGCACACAAATATACAAACAGAATAATACCAAACATAAAAAAGAATGAAATACTGCCATTTGCAGCAACATGGATGGACCTGGGGTTATTATACTGAGTTCACTCAGACAGAAATAAATACTATATGATATCATTTATATGTGAAATAAAATAATAATTAACTTATTTACAATACAGAAACAGGTTTACAGACATAGAAATCAGACTTATGGTTACCAAAGAGGAAAGGAGTGGGGAGGCATAAACTAGAAGACTGGGGTTGACAGATACACATTACTATATATAAAACAGATAAGCAACAAGCATTTACTCTATAACACAGAGAGAACTATTTTAGTATCTTGTGATAACCTATAATGGAATACTCTGAAAAAATTATATATATATATATATATATATGAATCATTTTGCTATACACCTAAAACTAATACAATAGTGGAAATCAATTATACTTCAGTAAAAAAGAAAATGAATAATCTGATTTAAAAATGGGCCAAAGACCTTAACACTTCATCAAAGAGGAGATACAGATGGCAAGTAAGCACATGAAAAGATGCTTTACATCATATATGTCATCAGAGAAATTCAAATTAAAAAAAATAAAGGATGAGATACCACTGCACATCTAAGACAATGGCTAAGATCTGGAATATGGAGAACACTAAATGCTGTCCAGGATGTGGAACATTTGGAAAGGCTCCAAAATTGGTACCACTCTTTTGGAAGACAGCTTGGTAGTTTTTTACAAAACTAAACATACTCATACCATATGATCCAACAATTGTGATCCTTGGTATTTACTAAGGCACTGAAAACTTCATGACCAGATAAAAACCTTTATTAGTTCAGCCACTTTGTTCATAATTGTTGTCACCTACAAACTGGCACTTGCCATCTGCCTCTATAATGATCAAACTATGAGCTGCTGTAGCTGCTGACCTTCCAACACTCTCTGAATGGAACTCAGGGTGGAGATCAGGAATGAAGCACTCGGTGCTCTGGGAAAAACTAGCATAACAGGTCTTCAGATAGATATTTTCAGGAGGTGATTTTATGAGCCTGATTCTTGCATCTCCTCATACCTAGAAAAGTATTAAAATGCTTCATGGTAAGTCTCCTCCTCATGACTAGCAGTAACCCTAGTGAGAACAGCAGAAACCTTCTACAAAAAAATGTGCTTGATTGCACGTACTCCCCTTTCACCCAAATCACATATATACTGACTTTCCATCCTACCGCCTTGGAGCAGTTTCTTAGAGCTATCTGAAATGCTGTCTCCCGGTCTATAGTTCTCATTTTTCTTCAAATAAAACTTAACTCATAACTCTCACCTTGTGCATTTTTCTTTTTTCAGTTAACGTTGTCAAAACTTGAAAACAACCCAGATATCTCTCAGTACATGGTTGGATAAATGAACTTTTGTACATACAAACAAAGGAATACTATTCAACAAATAAAAATAAATAAGCTATTAAGCCATGACAACATAGAGGAAATATAAATGCATATTACTAAGTGAAAGAAGCCAATCTGAATAGTCTATATATTGTAGGATTCCAACTACATGGCCTTCCAGAAAAGGCAAAACTACTTAGACAATAAAAAGATCAGTGGTTGCCAGAGTCTGAGTGGGAGCAAAGGGAGAGACATGAATAGACAGAACACAGGGATTTTTAGGGTGGTGAAATTACTCTGTATGATACAATGGTGGATCAGTTCAGTTCAGTTGCTCAGTCATATCCAACTCTGCAACCCCATGGACTACAGCATGCCAGGTCTCAGTCTCCCTTTCCATCACCAACTCCCGGAGTTTACTCAAACTCATGTCCATTGAGTTGGTCATGGCATCCAGCCATCTCATCCTCCATCGTCCCCATCTCCTACTGCCATCAATCTTTCCCAGCATTGTTTTTTTTTCAAATTAGTCAGCTCTTAGCATCAGGTGGCCAAAGTATTGGAGTTGCAGCTTCAACATCAGTCTTTCTGATGAATACCCAGAACTGATCTCCTTTAGGATGGACTGGTTGGATCTCCTTGCAGTCCAAGAGTCTTCTCCAACACCACAGTTCAAAAGCATCAATTCTTCAGCGGTCAGCTTTCTTTATAGTCCAACGCTCACATCCATACATGACTACTGGAAAAACCATAGCCTTGACTAGATGGTGTCTATATTTCATTAAATTTTTGTATATAGACATAGAATGTACAACACCAAGAGTGACCCCTAAAGTAAACTATGAACTTTGGGTGAGTCAATGTAAATTTGTCCTTGATTAAAAAAAAAGAAAGAAAGAAAGAAAAGATAACATCTGGTGAATGATGTTAGTAAGTGGGAAGCTTTGCATGTATGGAGCAGGGAGTATGTGGGAAATCTCTATACTTCCCTCTCAATTTTAAGGTAAACCTATAATTGCTATAAAAAACAGTTTTAAAAATCAATGAAGTATGCATGTATGAACTTATTTTAAGTCACTATTCTGTACCATTTTTCTATGTTTCTTTTTTGACCTTTTTTTTTTTTTTTTTTTTCCTCTCCTCCCTCCCCCCTCCCTCCTCTCTCTCCCCATTTTCCTCTACCTGCCCTCATTTCTTCTTATGTTTTTAACCACACTTTTCTTTTTTGTTTTTTGCCTAATCACTACAACTTTATAGGAGGCGTTAAATCTGCATATGTGGATCCCCAACCTTTTTCAAGATTGTTTTGGCTACACGAGGTCCCTTGAATGCCAACGTGAATTTTGGTATCAGACTGTCAATTTCAGCAAAAAGGGCAGTGCGAACTCTTGTTTCCAGTGAATTTTAAGTTTCTTTCTTCCTCGTGAAGAAATCTGGAGATGACACAGGGAGATTAAGAAAGTGAGAATTTATGTAAACAAGAACCCATTCTCAGAGGGAGAGCAGGCAGGCAGGTGAGACGCTGCTGCCCTGGGTTTCTTTAGCAAGCCAGTTATGAGAGGCATACAAATGAACGGGTGGAACATTAACTTGGGAAGGAGTTTGGGAGTCTTGGTCCCTGACTTTGATCCCAGCTCCATTTCCCCTCAGGGAAGAGGGTTTTTGTCCTTTTATAGCTTAGGCCAGAAGTGTCATAGTGTTGGTGCATGATGAGTCCTTCTTGTCTGTAAGGCTAATTTTATTGAAATGAGAGCACAATGAACAACAGGTTACATTCTCAAGCAGGAGATGCCTACCTTTCTTAGTCTGCTTTCAGGATACGTCCACCTAAAATGTGTGGTTTTCTGTCAGTGTGTAGGTTCCTTCTTTTCTTTGTCTGCCCATGAACCTCTTCTGTTTACAAGATGCAAAATTTCCTGCTATGCAGTCCCTGCCCACATTTCTCTGGTCATACCTAGCTACTTGCCTGCTGTAACACCCTGAACATTTTTGCAGTGAATATATAGATTGCTTTAGCCGTTACTGCTCTCTGAACAATGGCAAGTTTTCCAAACTATGAACATGGGCTTTGTTTACATTACTTTAGGTCTTCTGTAATTTCTTTCAGCAATATTTTTGGATACATTGGACAGGTGTTTCATTTTCTTGTTTTTTCCTTGTGAAGCAATACTAAATAATTTAGCCATCTAACATTACCTTCACCGATTAATTTAAAAACACTTGAAGCCTGCTGAGATTCCTAGTCAGTCTCTCCTGTTCTTAATCTTTGCCAATAAATATGCATTAAATGGGTATAAAGAGCTACCCCACGACTTCACCTCTAGGCTTCAGTTTACCCTTCTCTAAAATGTCCTGTCCTGGAAGCACAGGTCTGCCACAGGCTTCACTGATGGTATCTTTGTGCAGAATTCAAAGAGGAAGTATAAGCACAATATCCATTTCACTATAGTAAAGGAACACTTTCTGTACATGTCAAATGTAGGCTCTTCAAATTGAAAAATAAAATATTCCCTGCCATATCAGTAAGCAAAGGAAGTCACAGTCATTGGTGATTATAGCCACCACTGATGGTGAGCTGGTGAGCCCTGAGGAAACTCAGGAAGGAAACGAAGAATATCTGCCATCTAGCAGCCATTAGACCACAGCCACTCCCATGCGTGAGTCTTGAAGAACTCAGTGAAAGCACAGGATACTGGCCCCAGACTGCTGGCATGTATACCAAAGGAATGATTTCAGTGAGCCCAGACTCTGCATCTTCCCATGCATGGAAAAGTGTCAAATTCCTTACACTGAGATATCTAAATTTCTTTTATTAACAGTATACTTTTGTTCCTATTAACTTCCCTTGGTTGCAAAACTCTTATATATCCTAGCTCCCCCTGCACCTCCCCCTTGGAGCTATTTTCTCATTGCTACTTGAGATGCTGCCTCCTGGGCTTTTTAAAAACCCTAGTCCTCAAAGTAGGAAGTACACCGAATAAAACATAACCTTTCCGTTTACACAAGGTTGGCTTAAACTCAACTTTTAACATTGTGCATACGCGGGTTTTTAATTCAACAAATTAAACCTTGGAATGAAAAATAGAAAAAATTCCACAAACCTGTCTCAAAATGTCTTTTTAAAAACCCTAGATTCCTTCACTGCAAAAAGTAGCAGGAAGAATTTAGAGTGATGATATCCACCCAATACAAAACAAGTGCAGAGGGTTTAAATGTTTTAGTCACAGCTCGTTCTATCTTATCACAAATATATAAGATAGATATTATAACTCTCATATTTACAATAAGAAAACTGTGGATTATGCAGTTTGAATATTGAGTCCAGGTGACTCACTGATGGGGTTTGTACTTGGATCCTTCTCCTGCCAATGCTGTTTCCACTAAGTCAGACTATAGGAGCTGATAAGAAAACATAACAATGAAAAATTCTCTGCATAAAAAACAACAACAACATAGCCTCCAATACCTCAAAAATATCCCCAAACACCTCTGATGTAAAAATCAATATTTACCATGTAATTTAAAGCATTGTTTCATTTAGTCTCAACTTCACTCCCCACCTTTCACTGTCTTCTGCCCCAAAAAGTAAGTTCTGGACATCGAATGCACAGTGTAGTGATTATAGTCAACAGTACTCTGTTATGAACTTCATTGCTCTTACTACAAAGAAAAAAATAGAATGAATTACCATGACAAAGGTATTACGTAAGACTACACTGGTAATCATAATAAAATAGATAAACAATCAAATCAACACACTGTACATCCTAAATTTATGCCATGTTGTATGTCAATTATCTCAATTTAAAATACTATTCCACTATCCAGGTATACTCTTCTAGTAATTGATTCACAATTCTGATTGCAAGATGGTGAATGCATTATTTTTACCATTTCCCAGGTAATTGTAATATGCCAACAGTTTTGAAAATGTTTGAGAGCTTATGCCTTAATTATCTAATTACCATCCCCAGACTCTTCTCTTTCCTGCTTGATTCTCTTTACTTTGTTCAACTCATGCTTGGAAAGCTTTCGCCTCTCTTCTCTATCTTGGGATCTCTAACCCTTCCCCATATTTCTGGGTACATGAGATCAAGTTGTTCCCAAGCCGCCTACTGAGGGAAGATTAATGGAGGGTTACTTGTGAAGCATCTCTCCTGACCTACTTTACAGCTTCCAGTGAGGACACAGAATAGCTCTGTGTCTTCTCTGTCCTGGGCCATCAATCTTACCCCATCAAACTCCTCACCAGCGGAACAATAAAAGAGACTGAGCTGGAAGGACATGGCTGAGGAGGCAGGTGAGCAAGACAGCCACAGTCTCCAGAGCTGCTGACATCACTCCCCATTATCTTGCTGTCAGGTAGGCCAGGTGGGGACTCTAGGAAGGTGTGGGTACCCTGGCGTGTACCATTCCCAGGAGCTGCTCCAGGTTAGTCTTTCCAGAAATAACTGTTTCTATTTCCTGAGGAAAATAACTGAGACCCAAACGTGCATTGGTACTACAGGCAACGAGGCTGGCTAACAGAAAAGCTGAGAGAGTAATCAGTTCTTTCCACTTTGTCAACGGTGTTATTTTCCTGGGCTTTCTTAAACATCTCTGGGGGAAGCCTTCCAATGACGACACTTTATTTTATTGAATTGTAGGTTCGAGGGAAAGGTAAAATAAATAGTTATCTAAGAGGTGGGAATCATTGCTTTAGAAACAAGAAGCTTTCTAGAACCTGGTTCTGGAGTCTATCTACCTAATGTGTCATGTACCATTGTTGCAATACTCTTTAAGGTATTTCCACAGACTTGATAACATGTCCTTCTTCTCATCATGGATCAAAGCTATTTTAATCATTGGCTTGGCATTTCCTCTTTATTGTGGTGAGTAAATTTTTCAATCCAAGATGAAGCCGTTCACACATCATAGAAAACACAGGAAACAACTACCATCATTTAGGAAGGGAGGCGCTTGATGTCCTGGGTGTGTAATACTTAAACTGGCAAAATGAAACAGGATATGTTACAAATATCTTTTTAAAAATTACATCAGATTGGTTTTGATTTTCCACTTTAGAAAGGTGGAGACAGAGAGGGTGTTTAGAATGAGCAGTAGAATTTAGTGGTTTGTTCATTTAAGACTAAAGATATCTATCTAATTTCCCCTCTTTTGGAAGTCAGATTTCATGGTTGCTAAATGCAGAGTGTGGGGAGTAATACTGTCCTCTAGACCCAGTATCCCTCGACAATCCAACTCCTTGTTTGCCAGCTCCAAGTGAATTAAGGACAATGTTTTGTGTAAGGAGAGAACTAATTGATCCCTCTGCTGACAACTTATCTTTCTTAAAGCAAAGGCAGCCCATCAATTTCAGAGTAGAGTAGCTTAAAGTTATTAAAGTGATCCATGAACCTCAAGCTGAATTCAAAGGAACTGAACAGTCATTTACTTCTTCATATTAAGTGACTTCATAGAAGCATATTACATGGCACTAAGCAAGATGTTGGGGATGGCAATGGCACCCCACCCCAGTACTTTTGCCTGGAAAATCCCATGGACGGAGGATCCTGGTAGGCTCCAGTCCATGGGGTCGCTAAAAGTCGGACGCGACTGAGCAACTTCACTTTCACTTTTCACTTTCATGCATTGGAGAAGGAGATGGTAACCCACTCCACCCGACCCAGGACTGAGCTTCCGTCTATGGGGTCGCCAGAGTCCGACGCGATTAGCAGCAGCAGCAGCAAGCAAGATGTTGTTTTCTCTGACTAGAATGTCTCACATATAAATACAGGGAAAATGGGATCTCCACAGAAGGGTTTGGTGATTATTAAGCCATACTTCATTTTTCACAGAGTGAGATGAATTTAGAATTGTTTCCAGACTTCAAGTTATTTTGTGAAATTATTTTGATACTGCCACAAAAGCCTCATCTCATTATGGGAGGGGTTTGGGGTAGGCAACTTACATAGTATTTTGCTATTAAAAGATGTGGGTACTTCCCAATAAAGACAGTGTTTTTCTCTCTTCATCTTCTTCTTTTTAATTTTCTTTTTTTGTGTTGGTTGCAGAAACTGCTTTTGTACCTTCTGGAGAAATTCGCAAAAGGGCAAGTTCATAGTACTTTAATTTGGAAATTAAAATTTTAAAAATTATTTTTCTATTTTAAATTTTAACAGAAAATTTCACCAGAAAAAGTAAAACATAATAACCCTTCAAAAAGTAACATAAAGTATCATTATTACACTAAGTTCAAAAAACAGAACCTTACCAGACATATTAAACCATTTGTCTTTTTACAAGGTAAAAATACATCATCATTCAACATTTTATTATTAGGCAGACAGGCATCTGAAAATGATGTTTAAAGTAAGAATTTTTTTCCTCACAAGTAAGAAGCTTAAGAAAAATAACTTTACTGAAAGGAATGTAAACTAATCATTTTTACACAGAGTCAAATATTACATAGAGGTGAAGAAAATCAATTATACTTCTAAACATCTAAATAAATAAAGGTAATCAAAGATGTTAAAAGAGCATGTCATCTAAGAACATACACATTATTGCTTAATTATGTATATTGACTACAGAGTCATCACTCACCAAATTACATATATACATATATGGTTAAACACACATATACAGTCATATATATGAACACATACATGTATGGTGACAATCTGAAACTATAAAATTATCTAGTAATGAAACTATTGAGAAAAACAGTAGACTCATAATACATTCGCTTTTATCATTTCTTGTGCTATGAGATAATGAGGAAAATTTCACTCAGGTATGAGAAGAAATAGGGGCAGAGTGCCTAAATTACTAAAATGTATCCAGCTTTTTGAATGTTTTTAAAACATAACACTGGGGTTGTAAAAACATATCAGTATATTTTTATGTCTAAACTGGTTGTTGATACTTGATGTTTATATTTAATCTCAATATAGAAAACATTTATTCTATTTTGATGTGTATAATGTATGAAGAATAAGGAATATTTTATTCAAAAAGTTCATTATCTGAAAAATTTGATGTTGTCTCTTTGTTTATCAGCCAGAATGTAACGTGTATAAGGATCAATTATACTTTTGCACAAAAGAAAAAGATCCAATCTGTGCAACGAATGGTCAAACATACTCCAATAAATGCTATTTCTGCAGTAAAAAGCTGTAAGAACACATGACTAAATATTGGTTCTCCCAACATAATGAAGAAACAACCAGAAAATAATAGGAGCATCCATGTTTCTGCTAGCCAAGGCTCAGTCTACACGGAAAGTAACTGTTTTTTCTCTGTGAAAACCATAGAAACACGCCGGTACCTTTCCCTGAAGTCATATTCCTAAAAGTAGTTTTATTTGACCTCAAAGTATATCCCTGCTGGATATTACCCACATGCATAAATCATTACATTAACTGGATTTTATTGCTATGACTTAAAACTGGCAGTCTGCTTACCAATACAATGTAATTCTTAACTCCAGAGGCTGAATGATAACCTCATAATGTAGCTCCAAACTACAGGGAGCATAACTAAGCAAGAAACTCTACTGACTTCATCAGTTCTAATGAGGTGGATGAACCTAGAACCGATTATACAGAGTGAAGTGAGTCAGAAAGAGAAAGATAAATACCGTATTCTAACACATATATACGGAATCTAGAAAAACAGTACTGAAGAATTTGTTTACAGGGCAACAATGGAGAAACAGACATAGAGAATAGACTTATGGACATGGGGAGAGGAGAGGAGAGGGTAAGATGTATGGAAAGAGTAATATGGAAACTTATATTACCATATGCAAAATAGATAATCATTGGGAATTTGCTGTATGGCTCAGGAAACTCAAACAGGGGCTCTGTATCAACCAGGAGGGGTGGGGTGGGGAGGGAGATGGGAGGTAGTTTCTAAAGGGAGGGCATATATGTATACCTATGGCTGATTCATGTTGAGGTTTGACAGAAAACAGCAAAATTCTGTAAAGCAATTATCCTTCAATAAAAAATAAATAGATCAAAAAAAAAAAAAAGAAACTCTACTGACTTCAGAAATTTGAGTCCATCACAATTTATGTCAGAAAGGAATTCTCATTATATCAGGAAGAACCATCCAGGGGATGGTCCATTTTGTCCCCTGAGCTCCATAACAGGACTCCAGACTTTCTTCAGAGAGCAGGGCAGTCTAGGACACTTCCACCCAATGTCACTTCCTGCCTCCTTCCCCTTGATGGAATTTTCAGTCTGAGGGTTCAGCCAGCCTTCCTACCTTCTGCCTCATTTTCTCTTACTGGTGTTTCCTCTCACTGAATCCCCAGGTGGGCTTCTACTTCTAGAGAACCAGGAAAACAATCTCTACTCCTCCTCCTGAGGTCTGGGAGGGTTCCCAGGTTGAGTCAGGAGGGAGCATGTAGGAAGAGTCAAGTTTCCCCTGGGGATCAGAAGGACCTGTGCAGGGTAGTGGGGCCGGAGGGTCCCCGCTGCTTATGGAAGGGAGCATAGCCCTCCTAGCTCTCTCACAGCCAAAAATCCTCATGGAGAAGCATTTAATGCAATACTCAGACAATTTTAAATACTTAAAAAATTTTTTTTCTCTTTTTCTTTTTTTACAGAGAAAACAGAGGAAAATTTGATTTCAGTCATTGGGGTCGTTGTTGCTGACTCTGCCTCAGACCCACATTCCTATGGCTTTTATTGCAATCCTATTTTGCCAAGGATTCTACAACGAATCAGTCATCGCAATCAGGGCTTTAAATTCCTAGATGAGCAGACTAACCCTTCAGTAGTACACAAGATGTAGTACAGATTGTTGGAGAATTTTTCAACTCTAAGAGCCTACCAGTGAAAGATTTCTATTTTCTATTTTCGATTATGCAATGATGGTTGAAAAACCTATCTTATTTGTGTGTTCAATAATAGAAAACCTAGTGCAATTTGTAATCATGAATATTCCAATCAATAAAATGTTAAATACTATTATCTCTATTAAAATACCCTTTCTTTTTTGTGGTTGGATTGGATTCAGTTCAGTTCAGTCACTCAGTCATGTCTGACTCTGCCACCCCATGGACTGCAGCACGCCAGGCCTCTCTGTCCATCACCAACTGCCGGAGTCCACCCCAAACTCATGCCCACTGAGTCGGTGATGCCATCCAACCATCTCATCCTCTGTCGTCCCCTTCTCCTCCTGCCCTCAATTTTTCCCAGCATCAAGGTCTTTTCAAATGAGTCAGCTTTTCGCATCAGGTGGCCAAAGTATTGGAATTTCAGCTTCAACATCAGTCCTTCCAAAGAACACCCAGGACTGATCTCCTTTAGGATGGACTGGTTGGATCTCCTTGCAGTCCAAGAGACTCTCAAGAGTCTTCTCCAACATCACAGTTCAAAAGCATCAATTCTTTGGCACTCAGCTTTCTTCAGAGTCCAACTCTCACATCCATACATGACCACTGGAAAAACCATAGCCTTGACTAGATGGACCTTTGTGGACAAAGTGATGTCTCTGCTTTTTAATATGCTATCTAGGTTGCTCATAACTTTCCTTCCAAGGAGCAAGTGTCTTTTAATTTCATGGCTGTAATCACCATCTGCAGTGATTTTGGACCCCCAAAAATAAAATCAGCCACTGTTTCCCCATCTACTTGCTATGAAGTGATGGGACTAGATGCCATGATCTTAGTTTTCTGAATGTTGAGCTTTAAGCCAACTTTCTCACTCTCCTCTTTCACTTTCATCAAGAGGTTCTTTAGTTCTTCTTCACTTTCTTCCATAAGGGTGGTATCATCTGCATGTCTGAGGTTATTGATATTTCTCCCAGCAATCTTGATTCCAGCTTGTGTGTCATCCAGACACACAAATACTTCTGGTAACTATATTATAGAAATAGTCTCAAAGGTCAATAAATAATCCACTACTTGAAAGTTTATTTAAAAGTACAGACAACTGCACTTCTCTCTATCGTAAAGCTTCAAAAGCTCTAGAAGAAGAATCTGAGAACTTGAATTCTCACAAATACTCCATGTCAATCTCGATCAAAAATGTTAGCCAAGACAGACTTAAATTCTAAGACATAGGACATACCTGTAACTTAATGAATTGCAGAGACTATTCAAAATATTACATGATTTCTGAAGTTTGGGAGAAAAAATGTTATGTTATTTTCTCTCTCATAAAGCATCAAGAGACAGTTCAGTGATCCTGGCAGGCCAGGAAACTGCTTTTACCGATCTAGGATATTCATTTGTAGTCCAAGTCTGATGCTCCTCTATTTCTCTTTACCTCTGAGGCAACAAGAAACTGAATGAAATTTGATTGGTCAAAAACTCATTTAAAGTTTGGTTTTAATGGCAGAAACGCAGACTGCTGGAAAGCAAGTTTCAAGCTGCTACATATTTGATATCAGATCTGCTCTTCCTTTCAGTAAATATTTTCACCTGTAAGAGATAATCTATATGGGAGTTACTTTCATTTACTTTCCTTAGTATTAATTCTTAATGAAAGTATCCATTAAAATGTACAGATATGGAGCCATATTATAAAAATGAATTCAACTACTTTCATTTTTTTTTATTATAGAATACATATATAAAAACATTATTCAGTGAATGCTGGTAAATTCATGTATGTATTCTTTTACTTGGACATGGGGTATCTCCATACAGCTGGTCCAGCAAAGTGCAGCTACTGCTCCTGACCTTGGACATGGGGTATCTCTTCAGGGCTGCTCCAGTGAAGCATAGGCACTGCTCCTGACCTTGGATGTGGGGTATCTCCTCTCAGCCAGTTGCTGCTCCAGCACCACAAGGCCACCACTCCAAGGTCAGAAAAATCCCGGTAAGATAGTAGGCACTGGAGTGGCTGTGAGGAGATACCCCACGTCCAAGGGCAAAGGAGAAACCCCAGCAAAACATTAGGAGCAGTGAATTCACGTTTAGAATCAAACCCTGTTCCTGCCAGAGAGGCTCAGAGGGCTCAAACAAACCTTGTGTGCATCAGGACCCAGGGACCCCACAGAGACTGAGAAAGAACTGTGTTTGAGTGTTTCCTGCGGAGGTATAGATCAGCAGTGGTCTGCCACAGGGAAAGGGGCTCGGGGTGTGGATATGACAGAAGTCCTCTTGGAGGATGTCACCATTAACCCCACTATAGAGCTGCCAGAACTTACCTAGGACTGAGAAATAGACTCTTGGAGGGCACAACAGAACCTTGTGCACCAGAACCCAGGAAAAGGAACAATGACCCCACAGGAGACTTGCCTGTGGTGTACGGGAGTCTCCTGTGAAGGACTGGGTCAGTGCTGGCCTGCTGCAAGGTTGGGGCCATGGACTGTAGCAGTACATGCCTGGGATCTTTTGAGGGAGGTTACTACTAACCCAAAGAAAGGCAATGCCAAAGAACTCAAACTACCACACAATTGCACTCATCTCACAATTTTGAGCTAGTAAAGTAATGCTCAAAATTCTCCAAGCCAGGCTTCAGCAATATGTGAACCGTGAACTTCCTGATGTTCAAGCTGGATTTAGAAAAGGCAGAGGAACCAGAGATCAAATTGCCAACATCCGCTGGATCATGGAAAAAGCAAGAGAGTTCCAGAAAAACATCTATTTCTGCTTTATTGACTATGCCAAAGCCTTTGACTGTGTGGATCACAACAAACTGTGGAAAATTCTGAATGAGACGGGAATACCAGACCACCTGACCTGCCTCTTGAGAAATTTGTATGCAGGTCAGGAAGCAACAGTTAGAACTGGACATGGAACAACAAACTGGTTCCAAATAGGAAAAGGAGTACATTAAGCCTGTATATTGTCACCCTGCTTATTTAACTTCTATGAAGAGTACATCATGAGAAATGCTGGACTGGAAGAAACACAAGCTGGAATCAAGATTGCTGGGAGAAATATCAATACCCTCAGATATGCATATGACACCACCCTTATGGCAGAAAGTGAAGAGGAACTAAAAAGCCTCTTGATGAAAGTGAAAGATCAGATCAAATCAGATCAGTTGCTCAGTCGTGTCTGACTCTTTGCGACCCCATGAACTGCAGCACGCCAGGCCTCCCTGTCCATCACCAGCTCCCGGAGGTCACTCAAACTCACATTCATTGAGTCAGTGATGCTATCCAGCCATCTCATCCTCTGTCGTCCCCTTCTGCTCCTGCCCTCAATCCCTCCCAGCATCAAAGTCTTCTCCAATGAGTCAACTCTTCGCATGAGGTGGCCAAAATACTGGAGTTTCAGCTTTAGCATCATTCCTTCCAAAGAAATTCCAGGCCTGATCTCCTTCAGAATGGACCGGTTGGATCTTCTTGCAGTCCAAGGGACTCTCAAGAGTCTTCTCCAACACCACAGTTCAAAAGCGAAAGTGAAAGAGGAGAGTGAAAAAGTTGGCTTAAAGCTCAACATTCAGTAAACGAAGATCATGGCATCTGGTCCCATCACTTCATGGGAAATAGATGGGGAAACAGTGGAAACAGTGTCAGACTTTATTTTTCTGGGCTCCAAAATCACTGCAGATGGTGACTGCAGCCATGAAATTAAAAGACGCTTACTCCTTGGAAGGAAAGTTATGACCAACCTAGATAGCATATTCAAAAGCAGAGACACTCCTTTGCCAACAAAGGTTCGTCTAGTCAAGGCTATGGTTTTTCCTGTGGTCATGTATGGATGTGAGAGCTGGACTGTGAAGAAGGCTGAGTGCTGAAGAATTGATGCTTTTGAACTGTGGTGCTGGAGAAGACTCTTGAGAGTCCCTTGGACTGCAAGGAGATCCAACCAGTCCATTCTGAAGGAGATCAGCCCTGGGATTTCTTTGGAAGGAATGATGCTAAAGCTGAAACTCCAGTACTTTGGCCACCTCATGCAAAGAGTTGACTCATTGGAGAAGACTCTGATGCTGGGAGGGATTGAGGGCAAGAGGAGAAGGGGATAACAGAGGATGAGATGGCTGGATGGCATCACTGACTCGATGGATGTGAGTCTCAGTGACCTCCGGGAGTTGGTGATGGACAGGGAGGCCTGGCGTGCTATGATTCATGGGGTCACAAAGAGTCGGACACGACTGAGCGACTGATCTGATCTGACTATTATCTTCATTACCTCCACCACAGTGTGGCCCCTCAAAAATAGCAGGGAGGGACCACAGCTCCACCCATCAAGAGAAAATTGGATTCAAGATTTACTGGGCATGGCTCTGCCCATCAGAACAACACGCAGTATCACCCTCAGTCGGTCTATCCCATCAGGAAGCTTTCATAAGCCTCTTATCCTTCTCCATTAGAGAGAAGACAGACTGAAAACCACAATCACAGAGAACTAACCAATCTGATTACATGGACCACAGCCTTGTCTAACTCAATGAAACTATGACCCATGCCGTGTACGGCCACCCAAGACAGACGGGTCACGGAGGAGAGTTCTGACAAAATGTGGTCCACTGGAAAAGGGAATGGCAAACCACTTCAGTATTCCTGCCTTGAGAAGCCCTGAACACTATGAAAAGGCAAGAAGATAAGACACTGAAAGATGAACTCTCCAGGTCAGTAGGTGCTCAATTTGCTACTGGAGATCAGTGGAGAAATAACTCCAGAAAGAAAGAAGAGATGGAGCCAAAGCAAAAACAACACCCAGTTGTGCATGTGACTGGTGATAGAAGCAAGGTCCGATGCTATAATGAACAATATTGCATAGGAACCTGGAATGTTAGGTCCATGAATCAAGGCAAATTGGAAGTGGTCAAATAGGAGATGGTAAGAGTGAACGTCGACATTTTAGGAATCAGTGAACTAAAATGGACTGGAATGGGTGACTTTAACTCAGATGACCATTATATCTACTACTGTGGGCAAGATTCCCTGAGAATAAATGAAGTAGCCATCATAGTCAACAAAAGAGTCTGAAATGCAGTACTTGGATGCAATCTCAAAAATGACAGAATGATCTCTGTTCATTTCCAAGGCAAACCATTCAGTATCACAGTAATCCAAGTCTACATCCCAACCAGTAATGCTGAAGAAGCTGAAGTTGAATGGTTCTATGAATATCTACAAGAACTTTCAGAAATAACAACCAAAAAGATGCCTATTATAGGGGACTGGATTGCAAAAGTAGGAAGTTAAGAAACACCTGGAGTAATAGGAAAATTTGGCCTTGGAGTAGAGAATGAAGCAGGGCAAAGGCTAATAGAGTTCTGCCAAGATAATGCCCTGGTCATAGCAAACACCCTCTTCCAACAACACAAGAGAAGACTCTACACATGGACACCACCAAATGGTCAATACTGAAATCAGATTGATTATATTCTTTGCAACCAAAGATGGACAAGCTCTATACAATCAGCAAAAACAAGACTGGGAGCTGACTGTGGCTCAGATCATGAACTCCTTATTGCCAAATTCAGATTTAAATTGAAGAAAGTAGGGAAAACCATTAGATCATGCAGGTATGACCTAAATCAAATTCCTAACAATTATACAGTGGAAGTGAGAAATAGATTTAAGGGACTAGATCTGATAGAGTGCCTGATGAACTATGGACAGAGGTTTGTGACATTGTGCAGGAGACAGGGAGCAAGATCATCCCCCAAGAAACAGAAATGCAAAACAGCAAAATGGCTGTCTGAAGAGGCCTTACAAATAGCTGTGAAAAGAAGAGAAGCGAAAAGCAAAGGAGAAAAGGAAAGATATAAGAATCTGAAAGCAGAGTTCCAAAGAATAGCAAGGAGAGACAAGAAAGCCTTCTTCAGTGATCAGTGCAGAGAAATAGAGGAAAACAATAGAGTGGGAAAGACCAGAGATCTCTTGAAGAAAATTAGAGATACCAAGGGAACATTTCATGCAAAGATGGGCTCAATAAAGGACAGAAATGGTATGGACCTAACAGAAGCAGAAGATATTAAGAAGAGGTGGCAAGAATACACAGAAGAACTGTACAAAAAAGATCTTCACGACCCAGATAATCACAAAGGTGTGATCACTCACCGAGGGCCAGACATCCTGGAATGTGAAGTCAAGTGGGCCTTAGGAAGTATTACTACAATCAAAGCTAGTGGAGGTGATGGAATTCCAGTTGAGTTATTTCAAATCCTGAAAGATGCTGTGAAAGTGCTACACTCAATATGCCAGAAAACTTGGAAAATTCAGCAGTGGCCACAGTACTGGAAAAGGTCAGTTTTCATTCCAATCCCTAAGAAAGGCAATGCCAAAGAATGCTCAAACTACCGCACAATTGCACTCATCTCACATGCTAGCAAAGTAATGCTCAAAATTCTCCAAGCCAGGCTTCAGCAATAAATATATATAAATATAGTATGTATACTATAGTTATACACTATTATTACTAGTATACTAATATATAGTTTATATATTATATAATATAGCATACTAATAATATTAATAGTAATACTATTACTATTCTTAGTATAATAGTGACATTATTAATAGTATACTAATAATACTACTGGTATTACTAATATTGTATACTATTTATATACTATATATATATATTCTATTCAACATGTATATTCTGTTCCAAAATATACCTATTTTTCCTTAAAAACTTCACAACAAACTTTACTCTTATTCTTTACCTAAAATGTAGTATATTTAGTTCCAAAATATACAAACAGCACATACAGCTCACTATAAAAAAACTGCAAACAATCCAATCAACAAACAGGCAGGAGACCTGAATAAATATTTCTTCAAATAAGACATACAGATAGATGGCCAATAGCCACATGAAAAGATGCTCAACACTGTTAATTTTTAGAGAAATGCAAATTAAAACCACAATGAGGTATCACTTCATATTGTCAGAATGACCATCATTCAAAAGTCTACAAATAATAAATGCTAAGGAGGGTGTGGAGAAATATGAATCCTCTTACACTGTTGGTGTGAATATTAATTGGTGCAGTCATGACAGCTTATGGTGAATGACGTCAGTTTCGTCATCTCTGAAGAAGATTTAGCTTTGGGACCAGGAACCAGTATGGCAGTTTGATTAAAGTATTATAACAGACAGAGAGAGCTTCTGACATAGACATCAGAAAGGGGAAGGAGAGTGCCCCATTTGCTAGTCTTATCAAGGTCTCATATACTTTTACCAGACCCATTCCCACAATAAACATTTTAAGATAACAGGATTAGTCAGAAGGGTTCTTAAGAAGGAGAAACATGCCCTTCTTAATAATACATTGTTGTTATATAGTTTAAGATGAGTTGTTCTGTTATGTAATCATCAGTTCTGGGCTTAAAGAAAGTTAGTCTTAAAGACTGTTGTCATAAGAACTCAGAGTTTAAGAAAAATGTCTTATGTGACTAAGACAAAGCAGTATATTAAAAAATAATTTTTTTGTTCTTTTCTCCTCCTTGAGAGCCCCTGACCTCTTTCTCCTCCTCAAGGGCTCCAGACTCCATATGAAGTTACCTAAGACTTAGCTCTCTCAGTCACTATGAAAAACAATATGGAGGTTCCTTAACAAACTGTAACTAGAGTTACCATATGACTCAGCAATCCCATTTGTGGGCATATCCAGAGAAAACTCTAATTTGAAAAGATATATGCACATCAAAGTTCATTGCAAAATTATTTAAATACAGTAGCCAAGACATGGAAGCAACCGAAGTACCCATCAAGAGATGAATGGATAAAAGTGATACAGACACATTATTTAATCCATAAAAAGAATGAAATAATGCCATTTGCAGCAACATGGAAGAACCTAGAGGTTATCATACTAAGTGAAGTAAATGAGAGAAAAATGAATATTGTATGATATTACTTATATATGTAATTTTAAAATAGTGATAAACTTATTCATAAAAGAGAAATAGACCCACAGACAGAAAACAAACTTATAGTTACCAAAAAGGAAAATCAGGAGCAGGGAAAGTGAAAGTGAAAGTGAAGTCGCTCAGTCGTGTCCAACTCTTTGCGATCCTGTGGACTGTAGCCCACCAGGCTCCTCCATCCATGGGATTATCCAGGCAAGAATACTGGAGTGGGTTGCTCAAACTACTGCACAATTGCACTCATTTCACACACTAGTAAAGTAATGCTCAAAATTCTCCAAGCCAGGCTTCAGCAATATGTGAACTGTGGACTTCCTGATGTTCAAGCTGGTTTTAGAAAAGGCAAAGGAACCAGAGATCAAATTGCCAACATCCACTGGATCATGGAAAAAGCAAGAGAGTTCCAGAAAAACATCTATTTCTACTTTATTGACTATGCCAAAGCCTTTGACTGTGTGGACCACAATAAACTGTGGAAAATTCTGAAAGAGACGGGAATACCAGACCACCTGATCTGCCTCTTGAGAAATCTGTATGCAGGTCAGGAAGCAGCAGTTAGAACTGGACATGGACCAATAGACTGGTTCCAAATAGGAAAAGGAATACGTCAAGGCTGTATAATGTCACCCTGTTTATTTAACTTATATGCAGAGCACATCATGAGAAACGCTAGACTGGAAGAAACACAAGCTGGAATTAAGATTGCTGGGAGAAATATCAATAACTTCAGATATGCAGATGACACCACCCTTATGGCAGAAAGTGAAGAGTAACTAAAAAGCCTCTTGATGAAAGTGGAGAGTGAAAAAGTTGGCTTAAAGCTCAACATTCAGAAAACGAAGATCATGGCAACTGGTCCCCATCACTTCATGGGAAATAGATGGGGAAACAGTGGAAACAGTGTCAGACTATTTTTCTGGGCTCCAAAATCACTACAGATGGTGACTGCAGCCATGAAATTAAAAGATGCTTACTCCTTAGAAGGAAAGTTATGACCAACCTAGATAATGTATTCAAAAGCAGAGACATTACTTTGCCAACAAAGGTTTGTCTAGTCAAGGCTATGACCACTACATCTGTGGTCATGTATGGATGTGAGAGTTGGACTGTGAAGAAGGCTGAGCACTGAAGAATTGATGCTTTCGAACTGCGGTGTTGGAGAATACTCTTGAGAGTCCCTTGGACTGCAAGGAGATCCATCCAGTCCATCCTAAAGGAGATCAGTCCTAGGTGTTCATTGGGAGGACTGATGTTGAAGCTGAAATTCCAATACTTTGGCTACCTGATGAGGAGAGCTGACTCATTTGAAAAGACCCTGATGCTATTATTTTCTCCCATTCTGAGGGCTGTCTTTTCAGCTTGCCTATAGTTTCCTTTGTTGTGCAAAAGCTTTTAAGTTTGATTAGGTCCCATTTGTTCATTTTTGATTTTATTTCCAATATTCTCGGAGGTGGGTCATAGAGGATCCTGCTGTGATGTAAGTCAGAGAGTGTTTTGCCTATGTTATCCTCTAGGAGTTTTATGGTTTCTGGTCTTATATTTAGCTCTTTAATCCATTTTGAATTTATTTTTGTGTATGGTGTTAGACAGTGTTCTAGTTTCATTCTTTTACAAGTGTTTAACCAGTTTTCCCAGCACCAGAGAAATGCAAATCAAAACCACTATGAGATACCATTACACGCCAGTCAGAATGGCTGCGATCCAAAAATCCACAAGCAATAAATGCTGGAGAGGGTGCGGAGAGAAGGGTACCCTCTTACACTGTTGGTGGGAATGCAAACTAGTACAGCCATTATGGAGAACAGTATGGAGATTCCTCAAAAAACTGGGAATAGAACTGCCTTATGACCCAGCAATCCCACTGCTGGGCATACACACTGAGAAAACCAGAATTGAAAGAGGCACGTGTACCCCAATGTTCATAGCAGCACTGTTTACAATAGCCAGGACGTGGAAGCAACCTAGATGCCCATCCACAGATGAATGGATAAGCAAGCTGTGGTACATATACACGATGGAGTATTACTCAGCCATTAAAAAGAATACATTTGAATCAGTTCTATTGAGGTGGATGGAACTGGAGCCTATCATACAGAGTGAAGTAAGCCAGAAAGAAAAACACAAATACAGTATACTAACACATATATATGGAATTTAGAAAGATGGTAACAATCACCCTGCTTATGAGACAGCAAAAGAGACACTGATGTATAGAATAGACTTTTGGACTCTGGGACTGGGAGAGGGTGGGACGATTGGGGAGAATAGCATTGAAATATGTATAATATCATATCTGAAACGAGTCAGTCCAGGTACGATGCCCGATAACAGATGCCTGGGACTGGAGCACTGGGATGACCTGGAGGGATGGTGTGGGAGGGGGGGGAAGGAGGAGGGTTCAGGATGGGGAGCACGGGTATTCTGGTGGCGGATCCATCTCGATGTATAGTAAAAGTAATACAATATTGTAAAATAAAATAAAATAAAATAAAAGTCTATCCATTTAAAAAAAAAAAAAAAAAAGACCCTGATGCTGGGAAAGATTGAGGGCAGGAGGAGAAGGAGACAACAGAGGATGAGACGGTTGGATGGCATCACCAACTCAATGGACATGGGTTTGGGTGGACTCCGGCAGTTGGTGATGGACAAGGAGGCCTGACATGCAGCTTTCATGAGGTCGCAGAGTTGGGCATGGCTGAACGACTGAACTGAACTGAGTATAGTTCGTGCGCTATATGGTAGGACCTTGTTGTTTATCTATAATTGTGTGCATGCATTACAATAACTCATAATGTAAAAAAATCTGAAAAAGTATATATTAATATATACACACACATGTGTATGTATAACAATCACTTGGCTGTACACCTGAGACTGACTGACACAACATTGTAAATCAACAATATTTCAATAAACATTTTTTTAAAAAACATCACTCTATAACATCCAAACACATGTTTCATGAAGAACTTCCCATTTCCAATCCAACTCTTGTCTACTGGTCTTCAGCTCAGATCAGTCGCTCAGTCATGTCCAACTCTTTGCAACCTCATGAATCACAGCACACCAGGCCTCCCTATCCATCACCAACTCCCGGAGGTCATTCAGACTCACATCCATCGAGTCAGTGATGCCATCCAGCCATCTCATCCTCTGTCGTCCCCTTCTCCTCTGCCCCCAATTCCTCCCAGCATCAGAGTCTTCTCCAATGAGTCAACTCCTCGCATGAGGTGGCCAAAATACTGGAGTTTCAGCTTCAGCATCATTCCTTCCAAAGAAATCCCAGGGCTGATCTCCTTCAGAATGGACTGGTTGGATCTCCTTGCAGTCCAAGGGACTCTCAAGAGTCTTCTCCAACACCACAGTTCAAAAGTATCAATTCTTTGACGCTCAGCCTTCTTCACAGTTCAACTCTCACATCCATACATGACCACTGGAAAAACCATAGCCTTGACTAGATGAACCTTTGTTGGCAAAGTAATGTCTCTGCTTAACTTTTATCAAATCCCTTTGGGCTCTGAGATATGAAGCTCATTAGAAGAATCCAATCACTTTTGAACATTTAGTATATATGACCTTGAATAATTCAGTTTTTAAATGTATGTGGTGTCAAAAAAAAAAAAAAACAACAACAACCTGTACTATACAGTTACCTGGAGAAGGCAATGGCACCCCACTCCAGTACTCTTGCCTGGAAAATCCCATGGACAGAGGAGCCTGGTAGGCTGCAATCCATGGGATCGCGAAGAGTCGGACATGACTGAGCGACTTCACTTTCATTTTTCACTTTCATGCATTGGAGAAGGAAATGGCAACCCACTCCAGTATTCTTGCCTGGAGAATCCCAGGGACAGGGGAGCCTGGTGGGCTGTCGTCTATGTGGTCGCACAGAGTAGGACACAACTGACATGACTTAGCAGCACCAGCAGCAGCAGGCATCTCTGATGGTGTCTAAATAATTAAATCCAAGAGCTACTCCAAGCATAATAGTTACTTTACTATATGTGGGTCCTTCAATTAAGTTGGCCTAATAAATTAATAATCTTAAATGTTTCTTTCTAAACCCTGGGTCTCTTCACTCTGAAAAGGCACAGTAACAGAATGACAAATATCTCCCAACTACACAACTTGAATGGAAATAGTTTAAGTATTTTACATGTAACATTTAAGACGAACAAAGGCATGTGGATGTATTACTCTCACATGTAAATAAGAAAAGTTGCACTAGAAAGTCTAAATACTCAAAGTTAATAAAGTATAGACTGAATTTGTACCCTGATCTTTGAACTACCAAAGACCTTTCCAGTGACTCAGACTATGAGTCAGATTAGTTAATAAGGAAAAGATAAATCGGATCAAATCTCTCATTTACTTGAAATGCCTTCAGTGTCTTTCATTACCTATGCTGTGAAGATGAAATTATTGAACAAAAATTCAGGGCATCACTTCATGTGTTCTCAGCTTAACTTCCTAGCCTCTCTCTTCTATCCCAGAAATTCACATCCTATGCCTTGACCCAGGCTTGCCCAAAGCTGGCTGGTCCTGAGAGGTTTCTGAGAACTTTAAAAATAGACCATTGTCCAGACCTTCCCTACACACACTTGTTCCACATTCTTGGTCGTGGACTCCTAAAAAGGTTTCTAGCTAACGTCAAGTACTAGTTGTAAAATTGTATAATAGTTTTACATGATGTAACCATTAGGGGAAACTGGTCAAACTGGATTTCTCTTATTATTTCTTACAATTGTAAATCTATAATTATCTCAAAGTAAAAAAAAAAAAAAAAAAAATAAAAAATATTTTCCAATTGAGTATAATTCAATTCTTGTATTGAAAGATATGAAAGGTCAAAGGTATATATGTAATTATAGTTCACAAAACTCTTCTTGCTTAAATCCTCTTGTTCCTTTCCAGCTCAACTGCTTAGGAATCTTTCATATATCCTCTCTACCTTAAAATCTATAATATATATATATTTTTTACTGGCTCTCTTTCCCATAAATCTGGATTCATCAGATCAAGTTGTCCCCATGCTTCCTGCTGAGGGAAGATCTGTTGAGGGGTGTTTGTGAAGCATCTCTTAAGAACTACTTGACAGCCCCTGTGAAGGCAAAGAATATCTCTGTGTTTTATCTGTCCTGGGGCTTCTGTCTTTCCCCACTGAACTCCTTTCTGTATCAAGAAGAACAACTTAGTTGGGCAGACTAAGGAGAGACTTGAGGAGAAAAGGTGAAGTAGATAGTTTCACAAGCTGCTGGCCTCACTCTCCATGATCTGTCTGTGCCAGGTAGTTCAGGTGCGGAATCACGGGCGTTAGCCCTGGTGTGCAGCACTGCTGGGAGGGCGGCCCAAGTGCACATGTTTCCCTACGTGTAGCCAGGTTCCTCATGAGCTGACGTACAGAGCTGGGAAGGAAGGTAAGCAGCCTCTTTTCCATGCAAACAAGACTTTGTTTCACACTTTTCTCAGGTATCTATGCAGCCTACAGGCTATGTCTTGAATCTGAGGGTTGGAAGAAGAAAAAAGGAAATGGTTCACCTAAATTAGTAATCTAGGGGACTGGAATGGTTCCTTTACCAAAGATTATATGTGTGGACTATAAATTCTGTTTATCTATTTTATAGGAAAATTCAGGACTTTTCTCTGTTCATGAGTTATCAATCATTATAAAGTTTTCATCTACTGACTTGATAAAATGTCTTTCTTCTCATCATGGATCAAAGCTATTTTCATCATTTTCTTTGCATTTCTTCTTTGCTCTGGTGAGTAAATTTTCTAGCCCTGAGTTAAAAAGACCCTAGAAAATTCAGTAAACAACTGCTGTAAACCAATTTTATTGAGTTTGTAATACTTAACTGGTAAAGTGAAACTGAACATGTGACAAATGTCTTATTTTAAACTGCAGCAATGGCTGCTTTTCTTCATTTCCCACATTTGACAAGTGAATACAGAATAGTGGGTTTGAATAAACAGTAGGTTTTATGTTTTTGTTCATCTGTAACTCAAGAACTTTAAATTCTTCTTCCTTTCAGGGGCTCAATTCCATTGTTGTTATATGCAAAGTGTGAGGAGAAATGATTTCTTCTAGATCTGGTATTTCTTGACAATCTGATTTGATGTTTGCCGGCTGATTCCTCTTTTTCAAGGCCTTGTGTAAGAAGGGAACTCATTGTTGACCTTGTCACTGTGTTACCTTCCTTAAAGCTTATGGTGGATAAATAAATTTCAGAATTTATACAGTAAGAACAAATAGCTGATTAATGAAGTACTGATTAATTTCTTCATAATTAAGTGACTTCGAAAGCATTGTTTTCTTTGATGAGGATCTCAACTACAAAGATGAAAAGACAATGGTATCTCTAAAGCAAGGTGATGGGAATAGTTAAAAAAATAATACAGGAAATGCCCTGACAGTCCAGTGGTTAGGACTCCCATGATACCACTGCACAGAGGGATGAGTTCAATCACTGGTTGGAAACTAAGACTCTATATTCCTCAAGGCATGGCAAAAAAAAAAGAAAAAGGACATTACTTTTCACACTGAGAGATTAATCTGGGAATTAAAAAGTGTTTTTTGATTTTGTTCTGTTTTCTGAACTTGGTGTTTTGCTGTCAGATTTGCATTGTTAGCATAGGCAATTTTCGTTTCTGCTACTAATATGTGTCACTTACTATCAGAGACTATGCCTGTTTTCACCCTGTATCATTTTTATCTCTTTTTTTCCCCAGAAGCTTTCCTCCGATATAAAGTAAATATGGATAAGGTAAGATAACACTTAAGTCTTTAGGGAGTTAAAAATGATAAATTAATAACATTTTTAATGTTGTAAATTTTAATAACAAAATTGTGTGGTCTTTTTGTAAAGTATAATAAACATAAAAAATATTGACAATATTTTACATTTTAAGTGGGTAGTGGTTCTATTGAGGTTTGTTCTTAAACTTATATATAGAATATATTTATCCCATTTATATGTGTGGAGTTTCATATTAGACTTGAACATTTTTTACTCTGTGTTATTTGATAAGTTTCATGTTTTTATTTAATATTTTGCAGACAAACTGTATGTCGTTCATACTTTCCGCATATACTTGTACTGGAGAACATGAGCCAGTCTGTGCAACCAATGGTCAAACTTACCGTAATATATGTACTCTCTGCAGTGAAAAGATGTAAGAATATGACAGTAAATATTTTCTCTTCAAAAGTAATCAGGAAGTCATTTCAACAGAATAGGAAAATTCATAGTGCCAATAACCTAAACACAGCATATGCACAAAATAACTGTCATAACCATACATAAAAGATGTCCTGTACACACCTGTACTTTTCCTTAAAGTTCTAATTTCTAAAAAGGAGTACTGCTTTAGAGCTCTCTACATAACCATGCAGAATTTTCTGAAAATCAATTATTATCTACTAACAGCAGACTAACGTATGGTAATTCAGAAGCCCTGAGGCTGCACAGTAAATATTGGTATTGCCATGACCAGATCTTCAGCATCAACAACTATTAACTGACATAGGACCCTATCGGTGTTGTCTGAAATCAATCACAATGCACCATTCCTTCTAGAAAGGGATTCTTCTGATGGTCCCCTAAGCCCCCAAGACAACCTTTCAAACCTTTCTCAAATTGCAGGGTAGTCTATGACACTTCTACCAAACTTTGTCGTCTCCTTCTCAAGGACCACAAACACATTCCCTAATCCTCCACTTTCTTGGGTACAGCAGATTCAAAGTATGAGCCAGAACCAGGATGCAGGAGTTTCTACAACAGCAGAAACTCAGGGCCAGGAACCAGATGGAGCCCAGTTCCTTACAGAACAGGAGCACAGCCACTCCATCCTGTCCCAAGTTCAGACTCTTTCTCATTAGGAAACACTTGATACACTTACCATGAAGTTTAAAATACTATCTTGCTAATTTGCTTTTCTTTCTCTTTCTTTTCTCTATAGGATTCTTTGTAAAAATTATGAAGTTGCTCATTTTGGTGTTTGTTGAATTTTGATGAAGATATTCACCCTTATAGCTCTAATATGATCTAATTTTGCAGTCAGTTCTACAATTAGACTTTGATTTCTCTCAACTGGGTCCTTAAATTCACAGATGATCAGATAAATCCTCTTATGGAACATGAGATCGAAAATAGAATTTCAAAGTTATTGCCAGTTCAAAGATTTTTTTATTTCAGGACTTTGATTCTCCATGTTTGATTATTTAGTGACAGTTTGAAAAATATCTTAAATATATGCTTGATATCATAAAACCTAATACAATCTTAAAATCTTAAATACTTCATTCAAAAAAGTTAATGATTTAGTCTTTTTAAAAATCTTTCTTATTTATAATAAAGGGAATATTGCTCACCAGGATATAGAAATACATTCACTTAGTTGTACAATCTTTTTTTTTAACAGATGCTTCTAAAATTATTCTTCAATAAACTGGTATATTGATACATGTGTTCTTTAATTTTTATTCAATAAACTACATAAAAGCCTACTGAGAGCTTACAGTGAACGATGTCAGTTTGGATTCATGATCTCTGAAGAAGACGATTTAGCTTTGGGACCAGAGACCAAGCTTGTTCACTCAAGAGCTTTTGGGTAGCAGAGTTTTATTAAAGTATTAAGTATTGAAACGGACAGAGAAACCTTCTGACATAGACATCAGAAGAGGGTCAGAGTGCCCCCTACTGACAAGCCTTCTCAAGGTCTTATATACTTTTACCAGACCCACTCCCACAACAGACATCTTAAATTAACAAGATTCAGTTCAGTCGCTCAGTCATGTCCGACTCTTTGCTACCCCATGAATCGCAGCACGCCAGGTCTCCCTGTCCATCACCAACTCCCGGAATTCACTCAAACTCACGTCCATCGAGTCGGTGATGCCATCCAGCCATCTCATCCTCTGTCGTCCCCTTCTCCTCCTGCCCACAATCCCTCCCAGCATCAGAGTCTTTTCCAATGAGTCAACTCTTCGCATGAGGTGGCCAAAGTACTGGAGTTTCAGCTTGAGCATCATTCCTTCCAAAGAACACCCAGGACTGATCTCCTTCAGAATGGACTGGTTGGATCTTCTTGCAGTCCAAGGGACTCTCAAGAGTCTTCTCCAACACCACAGTTCAAAAGCATCAATTCTTCGGCGCTCAGCCTTCTTCACAGTCCAGCTCTCACATCCATACATGACCACAGGAAAAACCATAGCCTTGACTAGACGAACTTTTGTTGGCAAAGTAATGTCTCTGCTTTTGAATATGTGATCTAGGTTGGTCATAACTTTCCTTCCAAGGAGTAAGCGTCTTTTAATTTCATGGCTGTAGTCACCATCTGCAGTGATTTTGGAGCCCAGAAAAACAAAGTCTGACACTGTTTCCACTGTTTCCCCATCTATTTCCCATGAAGTGATGGGACCAGATGCCATGATCTTTGTTTTCTGAACATTGAACTTTAAGCCACCTTTTTCACTCTCCACTTTCACTTTCATCAAGAGGCTTTTTAGTTCCTCTTCACTTTCTGCCATAAGGGTGGTGTCATCTGCATATGTGAGGTTATTGATATTTCTCCCGGTAATCTTGATTCCAGCTTGTGTTTCTTCCAGTCCAGCGTTTCTCATGATGTACTCTGCATACAAGTTAAATAAACAGGATGACAATATACAGCCTTGACGTACTCCTTTTCCTATTTGGAACCAGTCTGTTGTTCCATGTCCAGTTCTAACTGTTGCTTCCTAACCCGCATACAGGTTTCTCAAGAGGCAGGTCAGGTGGTCTGGTATTCCCATCTCTTTCAGAATTTTCCACAGTTTATTGTGATCCACACAGTCAAAGGCTTTGGCATAGTCAATAAAGCATTTATTTGAAAAGTGGTATGCAATGTGGTCTTTATAATTTATACTAATTTCTTCTCTTTCAGTGGTTCTTTCCCCCCCTGTATTTTCATATATTATCCACATTTGCTGTGTTTCTATTCTTTTTTTATTCTTCTTATTGTCTTCCTAATATTAAAGGTTGAATTGATTTTTGTTCTTTTTCTAGCTTTATAAATTGAAGGTTTAATTCATTTTTCCATTTTCATAAACAGTATTATTCTTTGTCCACCTGACTAGTCATGCACTGAGAGTGATGCCATGTATGTTCCCATTATTAAGTTTCCATTCTTTTTTTCCTATCCTCTCCATTGTTTCTCTTGAGCATATGTGCTTTCTCAGTTACTTATAACATTTAATGATATCTGGCTTTAACTCTGCTTTGTCACAAGTATCAATATAGCCAATGCTTTCTAATTACTTTTTTAATTCCTATATATCTTTGCCTTTCCCTTTTTTCTCAATGATGAATCAGTTTGTTTTATAAGTATCTCTTAGATGCAGCATATAGTTGAATCTTACTTGAAAGCCATATTAAATTTTTATTTAAAAATTTTAATTATTGAGTTAAGTCAATTTCCATAAATCAATATGACTAATACTAGTCTCAAAATACAGTAAATTTTTGGTTAAAATTATTTTTATTATATTTCCTACTCATCTTTTTATTCATATTTTGCTTTTATGCTTTAAAATACTTTTAACATTTAAGATATATCTTTTCTTTTAACAACTACCTTTCTATTATACTTTTTTGGAAAATTTCCTGTTCCTTGATTTCTTATTTAACCGATTAGTATCTGATCTACAAGATTTTCATGCTACCATTTATTCTCACTTTTTTCTAATGAACTCACTGTACTCGTCTCTTTCCTTTCTCCTCTTTATGAAATTTATTATCTTTTTTGTCTAGCATAACATTTTTACATAAAATTTTCACTTTATGTCAACCTTTTAGTATAAAATGCTTTAAAATACATTAAATGCTCATAATCAGCCCCTTACCAAACTGCTCCATTAGTCCCTTGGTTGAATCAAGTCCGTCCACTAGAAAACTGCTCGAGAAGGGCTCACAAATACAAGTAAAGCTTAATTTATTTTGCACTTAAAGACTCTTTTTCTCTTGGCTTTACCCTAGAATAATATCTGAATTCTGGATTCCCTTATATTTCTTTGAGATTTTTGACAATGCTTTTCTATATTTATCTTGCTTTGCATGTTCCTATTGAGGTATTTGAAACAGACAAGTATCTGTTTCCTGTCTTGTTAATTATTTGGACTTTTTGCCAGAAGGTCTTGAAAATTTTTCTTTATGGCACTTGGAAATATATCTTTCATCTGAAAAGATGACTTGCTTTAAGGCAAGCATAGCCTTGTGCCTAGTTGAAATGACAAAATACTGCCTACAATATAAATGAATCTGATTTTCAGATATGTATTCAGATTTGCAATTTAGATAATGTCATATGTCTTCCAACATGAGATGTTCTAAGCATATCTGTCTTTGACTTCTTTAGGGATAGGATCCATTTGTTGGCCACATTCTTCCACTTATACACAGGAAATATGAAAACAAGCCTACGTCCAGTTTTGGCTTCTTTGATTTTCCAGATCATTGAAATTACCTGCCTACACTGAATAACATGGTCAGTTTTTATGCTTTTATTGTCCCCCATAAATTTGACTCTTTGTCTTCAATTTCTAAAACACTTTCCTAAGCATCACAGATTTCAGAGTATTGGAGATGCTATCTTAATGATCATTTACTCCACTGTTTTCAAGCCAGCATTGTTTTAGAGACTTCTAAATTGAAGTAATAGGCTGGGTGTGAAGAGTTCCCTCTTCACTTCTTGAAACAAGCTGTTTCATCTTCTCTCTCTCTTTCTTGGTTCCACATAATAATAAACTTGAAAAGGTAGGTTTTATGTTACCACATTTTGTAAATCACCTTTTACTCCAAAGTTTTCATTTTGCAGAAGTCTTATGAATTAATTTAATAAGACAGCAATAACTTCTTAATACTGAGAACTTGAAAGAAATAGAGAGATACACTATATTTTTAGATGGAAAAACTTAAAAGCACAAAAGACAGAAAATGTGCATCTATTAACTTGAGCAATTGTACTTTGACTGGCAATGGATCTTATAACTAAACAAAATTGCTCTATGGTGACATAAAAAATATGACAATTTCCTAGAGTTTTGATCATAGAAACAGCATGATTCTGTGTAGGATTTACATTATTATAGAGTACAAATCTATAAACACTTAAAAAACTTCATTTAAATATATAATTATCCGATAAAATAAGGTTAAAATGTAAAAGCCAAATAACAGTCTGATGTGCTTCTAGTACAGACAACTTCCAAGGCGTCATGCTTAATTATCACTACCCAAACTCTTTCTTTTCTTGCTTTAATTTTCTCACTCATTTCTAGGCCACTTGCTTACAAAACTTGTTCATCTTAAAATCTGTAGCCACACATTACCTTTCCCCCTCCCCATATTTCTGGGTGTATTAGACCAAATTGTCCTCAAACTGTCTCCAACCTCGCATGAGTGACTTTAAAACCTTTAGGTAGAACACAGGATGACTTTGTGTCTTATTTTCTCTAGGCCATCTGTTTTACCCCCATCAAATTTCTCACTCATAAATTAAAGAATGCAGTCTGATCTGTGTGACCAAGGAGAAAAGTCAAACAAGATAATCAATCTCCAGTGCTGTTAATCTTTGTCTTCTCTACTTCCTTTGTGTAAGGTAGGTCATGTGGGAAATCTAGGGAAGTAGCCCTGGTGTATAGTATTCTTTCCAGAAATAAGAGTCCCTATTTTCCTGAGGAAAACATTGAGATTCAAAAGTATGTTTTCTTTAAATGTAGCAACACTTTTTGTAGGCTTACCAAAGCACTGGAAAGAGTAAGCAGCTCCTTTTAATGTGTGTACAAGGGACGTTATACCTGCATTTTCTCTCACAAATTTAAGCCTTCTGTTCATATGCTATGTTTTATTGATCTTAGGGTTGGGTAAGAAAAAGAGATTTGTTGGCCTTAATTACAATTCTAGGTGGTTGAAACAGTACCTCTGCAAGTAGTGAACTTTAGAAAAGTGGATCCAGATTCTGTCCACTGGAAATACATAGTACATTCGCATCTATTTCCCTGCTCTGTCAGCTGAAAGACTCTAGAAACAATGATACTCCTGTAATAGAGAGCATACCTAACACTTAGATTTTGGTTTCTAATCATATTCTCTAATAAAAGGAAGTAGAAGTCCTTGGAGAAATGACTGATTTTAGGATCAGGGCAGCGAATAAACAAGTTGAGCACGGGGCATCTTGTGGTGCCAGAAAGTAAGGAAGTGCTCAGATAACAAAACAATGATGGTATGTCAGAGACCTGGTTGCCAAATGAAAGAGATCCCAATAGCCAAAGCTGGGCGGGAAAGTGTGCTTATGAGGAAAAACGTACATTTTAGGATAGAGACAGTGTCCATATAAACAATATGAGTTCAAATAGACTTTTTGGAATAATATCTATGGAATGAGTGCAAATTGCTTGAGGCAAATGATCTTTTCTGCTTTGCCCACCATTCTATCCTTACTGTTTTTATCACCTAGCACGATATATAATAGGCATTTAATTGTATACACTGTATTTTTAAAAAGAGATTTAATGCAGACATTAACAAATATTAGTTCTTGCCCATCTACACCTAAAGCCAAAAAAAAAAAAAATTACTGCACAGCTTAATGGTAGAATTTTTAGAAGCACTGGAAACAATTTGGTCACACTGTTTTGAACTGCCTACCTTAAGGACAGGGTAGACGAATAGAAGGATACCAATACATCTTTGTTTCATTTACATATACATTCATTGAGCAACCTTAATAACTAGTCTTGCTAATAAATATCTTCCCAATACCAGATGTCTCACAAAATATCTATTTAGATATAGCACTTAATCCAATAAAAACACATTCTATGTTCTGAAGTTCCCTGATCATGAGGTTTATGCAGTAGGTTTGTTAATCCACTGTAATTTAGTGACCCTTTCCTGGAAATTCTAACCTACTTTAATGGTGTGATCCCAGGAATCTATTATGTAAAAGCACTCAGATTATTCTTGTGACTGTGCATATTTGAAGTACACTTCCATACGTGAAATCTTTTTTTGTGTTAAGCATCTTCCTGGCTTCCATTTCAAAAATGAAAACTAAGAACATTCTCTAATATCATACAGAAAAATAAACTCAAAATGGATCAAAGACCTAAATATAAGGTCAGACACTTTTAAACTCTTAGAGGAAAACACAGACAGAACACTCTGACATAAATCACAGCAATATCTTTTTGGATCCACCTCCTAGCGTAATGAAAACAAAGACAAAATAAACAAATCGAACCTAATTAAACTTAAAAGTTTCTGCACAGCAAAGGAAACCATAAACAAAATGAAAAGACAACCCACAGAATAAGAGAAAATATCCGCAAACAAAACAACCAACAAGGGATTAATCTCTAAAATAAACAAATAGCTCATGCAGCTCTATGTAAAAAAAAAAAAAAAAAGTCCAATCAAAAACCAGGCAGAAGATCTAAACAGACATTTCTCCAAAGAAGACATACAGAAGGCCAAAAAGCACATGAAAAGATGCTCAATATCACTAATTGTCAGAGAAATGCAAATCAAAACTACAATGAAGTATTACCTCACACTGGTCAGAATGGCTATCATCAAAAAATCTACAGACAATAAATGCTGGAAAGGGTGTGGAGAAAAAGGAATGCTCCTACACTGTTGGTGGGAATATAAATTGGTACAACCACTATGGAGAACAGTATGGAGGATCCCTAAAAAACTAAACATAGAACTACCATATGATTGAACAATCCCTCTCCTGGGAATATATCTGGAGAAAACCACAATTTGAAAAGCTATATGTACCCCAATGTTTACTGCAGCACTGCTGACAACAGCCAAGACATGGAGGCAACCACTGACAGAGAATGGATATAGAGGATGTGGTGTTTATATATATAATGGAATATAGTCACAGAAAGGAATGAAATAACACCATTTGCAGCAACATGGATAAACCTAGAGATTATCATACTAAGTGAAGCCAGAGAATGACAAATATCATATCATTCATATGAAACATAACTTTAAAAAATGATACAAATGAAGTTATTTACAACCTATACAATACTGTAAAGTAATTAGCCTCTAATTAAAATAAATAAATTTAATCTAAAAAAAAAATAGAAAGAGACTTACAAATATTGAAAACAGTATAATGAACAAATCTAAGTAGACCCTCCACTTTCTCTAAAGAGAAAACTTTGCATTCAGCTTTAACACACTGGTTTTTATCAAAACAAACTCTTTCTCTGAAAATTAGACTTAAAAATACATATTATAATTTTATATAAATATTTATATTTTTGTATTACATAAAATTATATAATATACACACATATATGTGTGTGTATAATTTCTGATATTATCTTAAAATGACCAAAGAAGCCAGGATCCTAGATAACGGAGGAATATATTGAAATCACTCCAGCATTCTATGTGACGTTCATCCTTGTGATACTAGCCTGTATGTAACAGGCAAGGGGTCTAGAGACTGAGAAGATGAGCAGGAATTTGATAACTGCAGAGAAAGGGGAATTAAATAATAACAAAAAATAATTCAAAGTTACAAAGGGATGATGAAAGATATGAATTACTTTTATCCCATTGTAAGTTAAGACTACCTGCCACAATTGCTCTTTCAAAACCAGTAAGAGCTAAAATTCTGAAATACCCTACAGTGATATACATGATATGACCACCAACAGCCATTCTAACTTCTATTACTATTCTCAGTTCACTCCAGTTCAGTCACTCAGTCGTGTCCAACTCTTTGGGACCCCATGGACTGCAGCACACCAGGCCTTCTTGACCATCACCAACTCCCGGAGTTTACCCAAAATCATGTCCATTGAGTTGGTGATGCCATCCAACCATCTCATCTTCTGTCATCCCCTTCTCCTCCTGCATTCAATGTTTCCCAGTATCAGGTCTTTTCAAATGAGTAAGTTCTTATCAGGTGGCCAAAGTATTGGAGTTTCAGCTTCAACATCATCCTTCCAATGAATATTCAGGACTGATCTTCTTTAGGACGGACTGGTTGGATCTCCTTGCAGTCCAAGGGACTCTTAAGTCTTCTTCAACACTACAGTTCAAAAGCATCAATTCTTTAGCACTCACCTTTCTTTATAGTTCAACTCTCACATCCACACATGACTACTGGAAAAACAATAGCCTTGGCTAGACGGACCTTTGTTGGCAAAGTAATGTCTCTGCTTTTTAATATGCTGCCTAGGTTGGTCAGAACTTTTCTTCCAAGAAGCAACTGTCTTTTACTTTCATGGCTGCAGTCACCATTTGCAGTGATTCTGGAGGCCCCAAAAATAAATTCTGTTACTATTTCCAGTTTACCCTACATTTGCCATGACGTGATGGGACCAGATGCCATGATCTTAGTTTTCTGAATGCTGAGCTTTAAGTCAACTTCTTCACTATCCTCTTTTACTTTCATCAAGAAGCTCTGTAGTTCTTCACTTTCTGCCATAAGGGTGGTGTCATCTGCATATCTGAGGTTATTAATATTTCTCTCGGCAATCTTGATTCCAGCTTGTGCTTCATCCAGCCCAGCATTTTCATGATGTACTCTGCATATAAGTGAAATATGCAGGATGACAATATACAGCCTTGATGTACTCCTTTCCCTATTTGGAACCAGTCTGTTGTTCCATGTCCAGTTCTAACTGTTGTTTCCTAATCTGCACACAGATTTCTCAAAAGGCAGGTCAGGTGGTCTGGTATTCCCATCTCTTTCAGAATTTTCCACAGTTTATTGTGATGCACACAGTCAAAGGCCTTGGCATAGTCAATAAAGCAGAAGTAGATGTTTTCCTGGAACTCTCTTGCTTTTTCAATGATGCTGCAAATGTGGGCAATTTGATCTCTGGTTCCTCTGACTTTTCTAAAACCAGCTTGAACATCTGGAAGTTCACAGTTCATGTACTGCTGAAGCCTGACTTGGAGAATTTTGAGCATTACTTTACTAGTGTGGGAGATGACTGCAATTGTGCAATAGTTTGAGCATTCTTTGGCATTGCCTTTTTTGGGGACTGGAATAGAACTGACCTTTTCCAGTCCTGTGGCCACTGCTGAGTTTTCCAAATTTGCTGGCATATTGAGTACAGCACTTTCACAGCATCATCTTTTAAGATTTGAAATAGCCCAACTGGGATTCCATCACCTCCACTAGCTTTGTTTGTAGTGATGCTTCCTAAGGCCCCTGTGACTTTGCATTCCAGAATGTCCGGCTCTAGGTGAGTGATCATACCATCATGATTATCTGAGTCCTGAAAAACCCAGATAATCATGTGTATTCTTGTATTATATGTGTATTTTTGCACCTCTTCTCAATTATCTTGTGCTTCTGTTAGGTCCATGCCCTTTGTGTCCTTTATCGTGTCCATCTTTGCATGAAATGTTCCTTTGGTATCTCTAATTTTCTTCAAGAGATCTCTGCTACTGCTAAGTCACGTCAGTCATGTCCGACTCTGTGTGACCCCACAGATGGCAGCCCACCAGGCTCCCCCGTCCCTGGGATTCTCCAGGCAAGAACACTGGAGTGGGTTGCCATTTCCTTCTCCAATGCATGAAAGTGAAGAGTGAAAGTGAAGTTGCTCAGACGTGTCCGACCCTCAGCGACCCCATGGACTGCAGCCTACCAGGCTCCTCCGTCCATGGGATTTTTCCAGGCAAGAGTACTGGAGTGGGGTGCCATGTAGTCTTTCGCATTCTATTGTTTTACTCTATTTCTTTGTACTGGTCACTTAGGAAGGCTTTCTTATCTCTCCTTGCTATTCTTTGGAACTCTGCGTTCAAATCGATGTATCTTTCCTTCTCTCCTTTGCCTTTCACTTCTCTTCGTTTAATAGCTGTTTGTAAGGCCTCCTCAGACAGCCATTTTGATTTTTTTGCATTTATTTTTCTTGTAGATGGTCTTGACCCCTGTCTCCTGTACAGTGTCACAGACCTCAGCCCATATTTCTTCAGGCACTCTATCAGATCTAATCCCTTGAATCTATTTCTCACTTCCACTGTATAATTGTAAGGGATTTGATTTAGGTCATACCTGAATGGTTTAGTGATTTTCCCTACTATCTTCAGTTTAAGTCTAAATTTTCATAAGGAATTCATGATCTGATCCACAGTCAGCTCCCAGTCTTATTTTTGCTGACTGTATAGATCTTGTTCATCTTTGGCTGTAAAGAATACAAACAATCTGATTTTGGTATTGACCATCTGGTGATGTCCATGTGTAGAGTCTTCTCCTGTGTTATTGGAAGAGGGTATTTGCTATGATCAGTGTGTTCTCTTGGCAAAACTGTTAGCCTTTGCTCTGCTTCATTCTGTACTCCAAGGCCAAATTTTCCTGTTACTCCAGGTGTTTCTTGACTTCTTACTTTTACATTCCAGTCCCCTATTATGAAAAGGACATTTTTGGGGGGTGTTAGTTCTAGAAGGTCTTGTAGGTCTTCGTAGAACCGTTCAACTTCAGTTCCTTCAGCATTACTGGTCGGGTCATAGATTTGGATTACTGTGATATTGAATGGTTTGCCTTGGAAACAGAGATCATTCTGTCATTTTTGGGATTGCATCCAAGTACTGCATTTCGGACTCCTTTGTTAACTATGATGGCTACTCCATTTCTTCTAAGGGATTCTTGTCCTCAGTAGTAGATATAATGATCATCTGAGTTAAATTCAACCATCCCAGTCCATTTTAGTTTGCTGCTTCCTAAAATGTAGACGTTCATTCTTGTCATCTCTTGTTTGACCACTTCCAATTTGCCTTGATTCATGGACCTGCTGCTAAGTCGCTTCAGTCGTGTCCGACTCTGTGCGACACCATAGACGGCAGCCCACCAGGCTCCACCGTCCCTGGGATTCTCCAGGCAAGAATACTGGAGTGGGTTGCCATTTCCTTCTAACAGTCCATGTTCTTATGCAACATTGCTCTTTACAGCATTGGACTTTGCTTCTATCATCAGTCATATCCACAACTGGGTGTTGTTTTTGCTTTGGCTCCATCTCTTCCTTCTTTCTGGAGTTATTTCTCCACTGATCTCCAGTAGCATATTGGGTACCTACTGACCTGGGGTCATCTTTCAGTGTTCTATCTTTTTGCCATTTCATTCTCTTCATGGGGTTCTCAGGGCAAGAATACTGAAGTGGTTTGCCATTCCTTTCTCTAGTGGACCACATTCTGTCAGAACTCTCAACCATGACCCATCCATCTTGGGTATGGCATGGCTCATAGTTTAACTGAGTTAGACAAAGCTGTGGTCCATATGATTAGATTGGTTAGATTTCTGTGATTATGGTTTTCAGTCTGTCTACTGTTTAATGTGGAAGGATAAGAGGCTTGTGGAAATTCTGGAATGGAGAAACTGAACAAGGGAGTAACTGGGTCTTGTTCTGATGGGCGGGGCTATGCTCAGTAAATCTTTAATCCAATTTTCTATTGATGGGTAGAGTTTTGTTCCCTCTTTATATTTGAATGTGAACGTGAAGTCGCTCAGTCGTGTTTGACTCTGTGCGACCCCATACACAGCCTCCTACCAGGCTCCTCTGTCCATGGAATTTTCCAGGCAATAGTACTGGAGTGGATTGCCATTTCCTTCTCCAAGGGATATTCCCAATCCAGGGATCGAAGCTGGGTCTCTCACGTCATAGACAGACGCTTTACCATCTGAGCCACCAGGGAAGTGTATTGTTATTTACCAGGGGCCAAATTATGGTAGAGGTAATGAAGATAATGGCAACCTCCTTCAAAAGGTCCCATGTATGCACAGCTACACTCAGAGTCCCCAGCTGAGAGAGTCAGTTCCTAGGCAGATTGATAAGAAGGACCATGGACTTCTTATCAAGGAGATAAGGGTCTGGGGCTCTCAAAGTGGAGATAGGGGTTCGGAATTCTCAAGGAGGAGAAAAGGACAAACGTTTTTATTTTCCTCTATATTCCTTAGTCTTAGTCAATTACACAACTCAGTTTAAACTCTGTACTAGGGATTATACAAGAACAATGCATCCTGCTAGAGGACAGTTTCTCCTTCCTGAAAACCTTCTGACTAATCCTGATATCTTAAAATGTATATTATGGGAGTAGGTCTGGTAGGATCTTTCTATTGTTAAATTCTAACCTTGCTATCCTAAAATGTAAATTGTGGGAGTGGTCTGGTAAAATTTTCACAAACTTGAGACATTCTTTTGATTCATTGTAATAACTAATTAAAAGGTATATAACTCCATTGCTAACACCAGTAAGGGGGTACTCTTTCTTCCCCCTTCTGATGTCTATGTCAGAAGCTTTCTCTATCTCCTTTATACTTTAATAAAACTCTATTACACAAAAGCTCCGAGTGATCAAGCCTCGTCTTTGGAGCTGGATTTAATTCTTCTCCTCCGGAGGTCAAGAATCCTGGTGTCTTTTGTGGCTCAGCAACAACCTTTGACAACCCTGCAGCAGGCCACCACTGACCCACGCCTCCACCACAGACTCCTGGACATTCCTGGGCAAGTCTGGGTCAGTCTCTTGTGGGGTCACTGATCCTTTCTTCTGAGTCCTGGTGAGCACAAGGTTATGTTTGTGTCCTCCAAGAGTCTATTTCCCCAGTCCTGTGTAAGTTCTGGCAGCTCTATGGTGGGGTTAATGGCGACCTCCTCCAAGAGGGCTTATGCCATCCCCAAGTCTGCTGCACCCAGCCATACCCAAGTCTGCAGCACCCAGAGCCCCTGCCCCTGTGGCAGTCCACTGCTCACCCGTACCTCCACAGGAGACACTCAGACACAGTTCTATTTCAGTCTCTGTGGGGTCTCTGGGTCCTGGTGCACACAAGGTTTGTTTCAGCCCTATGAGCATCTCCGGTAGGAATAGGGTTTGAGTCTAAATGTGAATTTGCCCCTCCTACAGTTTTGCTGGGGCTTCTCCTTTGCCAATGGATGTGGGCTATCTCCTCAAAGTTGCTCCAGCTCCGTGCAGCTGCTGCTCCAGTGCCTACCATCCTGCTGGGGCTTCTCTGTCCTTGGATGTGGGGCATCTCCTCACAGCCCCTCCAGAGCTGCACAGCTGCCTCTCCTCCAGCCAATCTAATACACAAGTCTCTTTGCTGTTACTTAATCATGCCATGCACTAGATCCTAGCCTAAGGACTTTTACTCTAGCTCTTCCCTTTGCTTAGAATCCTTTTCTAGCAGGTAAATGTCTGGCTAACTCCCTTACCTCTTTTAGGTCTTTGTTCAAATGCAAGGTCCTCAGATTAACCTGATTATCTTTTTTGTTACTACACACATTCCTGTTTCAACACTCCATTTAAGCTTACTTTTTAGAAATCAATTATTATTTCCTAATATTCTATAAAATTTACTTCCTTATTAGGCCTTTACCTATTATGTGTTTCTTCTAGTGACATGTAAGTTTTACAAAGACAGGAATCATTGCTTAAATATAGATTACAGTCCCCTTGAATAGGGTTAAATGCATAAGGAGGCATTTAAAGTATTGCTGAGTAAACTGCATTATGTCCATTTATGTGCAGAGTGGAGAAATTACTTGCTCAAGACACAAATATTTTGAACATAAAAAACAAGAAATAATTTCATAACTTCTTGATCCAATTCCCCTTCTCTGTGCACTATTACATATTTGATTTCTCTTAACAATAATGGACAACGATTTGGGTTTCCCTGGTGGTTCAGATGTGAAGAATCCACCTGCAATGCAGGGGATCTGGGTTCAATCCCTGGGTTGAGAAGATCCCCTGGAGAAGGCAACAGCTACTCACTCTAGCATTCTGAACTGGAGAATTCCATGGACTGTATAGTTCATGGGATCACAAGGAGCTGGACACGACTGAGCAACTTTCAGGTTGTTTGTCACTAGAGACGTCAGAGTTGCACTGAGGTTTTTCTAACAGTCTTTCCTGGACTGTAGTTGGTTTGCATTAATTAGAGAGTCAAGGGTGACCAGAACTGAGGAGATCAAAGAGTTCAGCTTTACCACATGAAACCCAATTCTGAAAAGGAACACAGGCACATTCTGTCTGGATAAAAGACGTGCATCCTTTTCATACTTTTCACATATTCCCGACAGAGAGAAGATTGGATTTCATTTTATCGGTCAACTTTTTTAAGGAGCCTGCAATGAAGCTGTCAATTTACCTCAAACTCTCTCCCTCCACCTCACAAATACTCAAGAAAAATAAAACATTGATGGAAATAAAGAAATAAAACCTTCTCTCGTAATTACTAGAAGAGAAACTGGAACATGACATTTGTATTCGCTTTTTAAGGTGTAATCACCTTCCTAGATATACAGTCACTCCTGATGGACTGTGGAGTGACTTACTGCCTTACATACCACATGTCCTCTGCTCTGTTTTATCAGAAAAGCACATTTTTTAAAAGACTGGAAAGTAATAACCTGTGAAAGATCACCTCAGAAGAAGGTGAGCATAGAGAAATAATAAATCTCCAAGCGGAGGCACTTTTCTAAGTGCACTTTGTGAGAAGGATTGGCACAGTGTGACCCTGGAAAATGAGTCACACTGACTCCATCAAAGCAAATTCCACAGGCAACAGAGCAAAGGGAAAACACAGCCCCTGAGGGCAGAGATGGGGAACACTGTGTCCAAGAAAGAGGACAGTGGGAAGAACATTAAAAGTGGGGAAATCATAGGAAGGATACATGGTGATCTGCCAGGTTGTTCCTGGAGCTTTTAGAATACTGAATATTGTGTTTCCATTTTTTCATAGTGTCCTGGTACAACAACATAGCATTTAGAAGGTTTATGGTAGTTGAACTTCTTGAATGAGTAGTAAAATTGCAGTCTAGTACAATTACATATCTAGCAGACATGTACATAGAACAACGATAGGCTCTGAACATATCATTCTATCTGAACATAGAACAATGTGGTGTATACCTCTCCCCTAACAGGAGAGGAAGCTTTTTATAAAGCAATAAAGGAATGAGAATCAATCACAGCCTACTTAGAGAATAAATATCCCTTAGATTTTATGGGACAAGAACCATTTACGTAAAACATAGAGATAAAGACTTTTTTAAGTCTGTATCAGTCAGGTGCACTAGCACATAGAAAAGTGCTAAGTCTCTCACACACAATTCCCTTTATTAGAGAGAAGGGAGAGTTTGGCAGGCTTAAGAAGCCCGCCCCAGGCCCCCCCCCCATCCGGCAGAACACTGGAGTGGGTTCCATATTCTCCAACGTATATCCCCCCCCGAGAGACTGGAGGGGGTGCCATTGAAATACAAAGAAAGTGTGTTTCCACCAATGATTTCATAATGAGCAAATTTTTCACAATATTTTAAATACTGTACTTTGTTTTGTAACCAGAGGTCCCCAGAAAATGTAGGCCATGGAAAATCAGAGATTACAGAATAAAATCAGTTGATTTATATAGCTACTGACATAAAAGCTGTGGAGCAAATACGAATCACTTCAATGAGTACTCCACTAATTATCAACAGGGTAGTATCATGTCCTATGTATTTTTTTTTAATTGAGGTATGATTGACATATTAGTTCCAGAGGTACAACATAAAGACTCAATATTTATACATATTGAGAAATGATTACCACAATAAGTCTAGTTAACATTAGTCACCATACATAATTATTTTATTTTCATGTGATGAGCATTTTTAAGATCCATTCTTTTAGTAACTTTCAAATATGCAATACAGCATTATTAACTACAGTCACCATGCTGTACATTACATTTTATTTTATTCATAACTCAAAGTTTATACCTTTTGACCCTTTCACCCATTTTTCCCACCCCCGGCTGAGCTCTTTTTGTTGTTGTTGTTTTTAGATTCCATATATAAATGATATCATATAATATTTGTTATTCTGACATTTCACATAGCGTCATGCCATCAAAGTCCATCCATGTTGCATGTCCATGCAACATGTCCAAAGTCCATGTTGCATCAAACAATAGGATTTCCTTCTTTTTTATAGCTAAATAACATTCCACTTATATATACATCTTCTTTACCCGTTCAACCATTGATGAATACTTACATTGTTTCCAAATCTTGGCTACTGTGAATAATTCCACAATGAACAAGGGAATGCAGAGGTCTTCAAGATATTGCTCTCATTTCCTTTAGATGCATACTGAAATGGGACTGCTGGATCCTATGGTAGTTATATTTTTAAAGATACCTCCATTATATTTTTCCATAGTGGCTGTGACAATTTACCACCAGCAGTGCACAAGAGTTCCCATTTCTCCACTTCTTTACCAATACTTGTTAGTTTTTGTCTTCCTATTGATAGCCATTGTAACAAGTGTGAGGTGACATCTTACTGTGGTTTTGATTTGCAGTTCCCTGATGATTAATTATGTTGAGTACCTTCTCAAGTACCTATTGGTCATTTTATGTCTTCTTTGGAAAAACATCTATTCAGATGCTCTGTCCATTTTTTAATTGGATTGTTTGTTATTTCTGTTGTGAATCTGTATGAGTATACACATATACATATGCAGGATATTAACTCCTAATCAGATACATGATTTGCAAATATTTCCTCCTCTTCCATAAGCTGCCCTTTCATTTGTTGGTTTCCTTTGCTATGCAGAAACTAGTCTGATGTAATCTCATTTATTTTTCCTTTTGTTGCTTTTGCTTTTGATGTCAAATCCAAAAAAATCATCACCAAGACTTTAATTCTAGCAGTTCTATAGTTTCAGTTCTTATGTTCAACTCTTTAATCAATTTTGACTTAATGATGTCCTTAATGATGTTTTTATATTTGAGCACTTTCAAACCCATACCACATCCTATATTTAAAATTATTTTTAATAATTTGGAATACTTATTGAGGTATCTTGAATTAATATTAATTTTAATCAGCAAATGCTCATTTAGTTTTCTTACCTTACATTAAAGTGACTGATTTTTATTCTGCAAATACTTTAAATAATTTTCCAGGGCAGGAATATTTAGAACTCTGTATTATCTTACTGTTTCTGATAAAATTAAGTGCTTGATTGGGGGGAAAGTTGAATTATTTTATGATGTTTTATGAAAATTTCTATGTTTGATAAAACATAATGATGGTTCAAAGAATGATAGGTTTTATGCACAACCAATTTTTTTCTCTATGTTTTTGTCTCTTTGAGCAAGTACAATAGCTATTTGCAGGAGTCCAAACAAAGAAATAAACATTCTTCATATTACATTTAGAAGAGACCCACTTGGGGAAACAAAAATGTGTAGTTTGTTTTGTGATATTTTGAAAAATAAAGTAATGTTTGAGCCTTAGGGCAAATCAATCCAGATGTATATTGACTCAAAGTTAAAAACTAATAAATCTAGACTATTTGGCTATAGTCAGTTCAGTTCAGAAGCTCAGTTGCATCTAACCCTTTGTGACCCCATGGACTTCAGCACACCAGGCTTCCCTGTCCATCACCAACTCCTGTAGCTTGCTCAAACTCATGCCCATTGAGTCAGGGATGACATCCAACCACCTCATACTCTGTCATCCCTTTTTCCTCCTGCGTTCAATCTTTCACAGCAGCAGGGTCTTTTCCAATGAGTCAGTTCTTCACATCAGGTGACCAAAGTATTGGACCTTCAGCTTCAGCATCAGTCCTTCCAGTGAATATTCAGGACTGATTTCCTTTAAGGTGGACTGGTTGGAGCTCTGTGATGTCCAAGGGACTCTCAAGAGTCTTCAACACCACAGTTCAACAGCATCAATTCTTCAGTGCTCAGCTACTTTATGGTCCAACTCTCACATCCATACATGACTACTGGAAATACCATAGCATTGACTAGATGGAACATTGTTGGCAAAGTAATGTCTCTGCTTGATTATGTGCTATCTAGATTGATCATAGCTTTTCTTTCAAGAAGCATCTTTTAATTTCATGGCTGCATTCACCATCTGCAGCGATTTTAGAGCCAAAAAAAAAAAAGTCTATCACTGTTTCCCCATCGATTTGCCATGAAGTGATGAGACCAGATGCCATGATCTTAGGTTTTTGAATGCCGAGTTTTAAGCCAGCTTTTTCACTCTCCTCTTTTACTTTCATCAAAAGGCTCTTCAGTTCCTCTTCATTTTTTGCCATAAGGCTGGTGTTATCTGTATATCTGAGGTTATTGATATTTCTCCCAGCAGTCTTGATTCTAGTTTGTGCTTCATGCAACCTGGGATTTTGCATGATGTACTCTGCATATAAGTTAAATAAGCAAGGTGAAAATATACAGCCTTGACATACTCTTTTCTCAATTTGGAACCATTCTCTTGTTCCATGTTTGGTTCTAACTGTTGCTTCTTGATCTGCATACAGATTTCTCAGGAAGCAGGTAAGGTGGTCTGGTATTCCCATCTCTTTAAGAATTTTCCACAGTTTGTTGTTTTCCACATAGTCAAAGGCTTTAGCATAGTCAATAAAGCATAAGTAGATGTTTTTCTGGAACTCTCTTGCTTTCTCTATGATCCTAAGATGTTGGCAATTTGATCTCTGGTTATTCTGCCTTTTCTAAATCCATATTAAACATATGGAAGTTCTCAGTTTATGTACCATGGAAGCCTAGCTTGGGGAATTTTCAGCATTACTTTGCTAAGGTGTGAAATGACTGCAATTGTGTGGTAGTTTGAACACTCTTTGTCATTGCCTTTCTTTGTGACTGGAATGAAAACTGACCTTTCCCAGACCTGTGGCCATTGCAGAGATCTCCAAATTTGCCGGCATACTGAGTGCAGAACTTTTAGAGCATTATATTTTAGAATATGAAATAGCTCAACTGAAATTCCATCATCTTCACTAACTTTCATAGCATCGTAGTGATGCTTCCTAAGGTCTATTTGACTTCACACTCCAGGATGTCTGGCTCTAGGTGAGTGATCACACTCTCATGGTTATCTGGGTTATTAAGATTTTTTTGGTATAGTTCTTCTATGTATTCTTGCCACAGCTTCTTAATATCTTCTGCTTCTGTTTGGTCCATACCATTTCTGTCCTTTATTGTGCCCATCTTTGCATGAAATGTTTCCTTGGTATCTCTAAGTTTCTTCAAGAGATCTCTAGTCTTTCCCATTCTATTGTTTTCCTCTGTTTCTTTGCCTTGATCACTTAGGAAGGCTTTCTTATCTCTCCTTGCTATTCTTTGGAACTCTGCATTCAGATAGTATATCTTTCTGCTTCTCCTTTGCCTTGCTTCTCTTCTTTTCTCAGCTATTTGTAAGGCCTTCTCAGACAACCATTTTGCCTTTTTGCATTTCTTCTTCTTGGGGATGGTTTGATCACCATCCCTTGTACAATGTTACAAACCTCTGTCCATAGTTCTTCAGGCACTCTACCAGATTTAATCCCTTGAATCTATTTGTCACTTCCACTGTATAATTGTAAGGCATTTGATTTAGGTCATACCTGAATTGTCTAGAGGTTTTCCCTTCTTTCTCCAATTTAAGTCTGAATTTGGCAATAAGAAGTTCATGATCTGAGCCACAGTCAGCTCCCAGTCTTGTTTTTGCTGACTTTATAGAGCTTCTCCATCAACGGCTGCAAAGAATATAATCAATCTGATTTCAGTATTGACCATCTGGTGATGTCCATGTGTAGAGTTGTCTCTTGTGTTGTTGGGAGAGGATGTTTGCAATGACCAGTGTGTTCTCTTGGCAAAACTCTATTAACCTTTGCCCTGCTTCATTCCGTACTCCAAGGCAAAACTTGCCTATTATTCCAGGTATCTCTTGACTTCATACTTTTGCGTTGCAATCTCCTATAATGAGAATGACATCTTCTTTTGGTGTTGGTTCTAGAAGGTCTTGTAAGTCTTCATAGAACTGTTAAACTTCAGCTTTTTAGGCATTAGTGGTTGGGGCATAGATTTGGGTTACTGTGATAACTGAATGCTTTGCCTCGGTAATGAACAGAGATCATTCTGTCATTTTGGAGATTGCACCCAACTACTCCATTTCAGATGGAGAAGGCAATGGCACCCCACTCCAGTACTCTTGCTTGGAAAAATCCCATGGACGGAGAAGCCTGGTAGGCTGCAGTCCATGGGGTCGCTTAAGAGTCGGACACGAATGAGCGACTTCACTTTCACTTTTCACTTTCATGCATGGAAAAGGAAATGGCAACCCACTCCAGTGTTCTTGCCTGGAGAATCCCAGGGATGGGGGAGCCTGGTGGGCTGCCTTCTCTGGGGTCCCATAGAGTCAGACATGACTAAAGTGACTTAGCAGCACTGCATTTCAGACTCTTTTATTGACTCTGAGGTTAAGGGATTCTTGCCCACATTAGATAGAATGGTCATCTGAATTAAATTTGCCCATTCCTATATTAGTCACCAAAAATGAGACAGAGCAGAGTTTCACATCTGTGTAAGGGAACTTTCTGAAATATTTGAGGCTGGTCTGGTGGCAGGATTAGAAACAAAGGGGAAGACATATATTACAAATGTACTAATTTCCCTTAGATTCTGATTGAGTCAGTCCATACATGTGGCTATATGACTGGGCCTTTAAATTGCCTGAAGAAAATACAAAAAGCTTGAACTCAGTTTATAGATGTCAGGGCAAGTTGGAAGTGAAAGACAGCTGCATTACAGCCATACTAAGATGCAGTCATAAAAACCTTCAGTGGACAGAATCTACTGTCAACCTTGTATGAAAGAAGTAGCTTATAATGAGAAGGAAAAAAATACATGTATATGTGCAGACCTTGGAAAAGAATGGAAAGACTGGAGTAGAGGCATACGGATGAACAAATTGGAGTATGCATGAGTATGAAGATCTTTAAATCACATATTAATGTCAAACAGAAAGTATCCATCATGAAAGAGGCAGTGAATAATACATACATGTGACAGACACTGACCAAATGTCTTATACATTTGATGTCTGCTTTGCCTTCAGACGCATCAGTGCAGATACAATGGGATCATTAATAAAGCAGCCTCTGTGGCAAAGATGGGGGCTATGCATGGGTCTCAACATGAGTCTCATTTACTAAAGACTATCTAGTGACTTCTATCTCCAAATGTCCATCCAGTCAGAAATAAAGATCAGTAACATGTCCTGAATAGGCATGTGGTGTGGTTTAGTCACTAAGTTGTGTCCAACTCTCGTGACCCGACAGACCATAGCCCACCAGGCTTCTCTGTCCATGCGATTTCCCAGACAAGAATATTGGAATGGGTTCCTATTTCCTTCTCCAAGAAAGTGAAAGTGAAAGCTGCTCAGTTGTGTCCAACTCTTTGTGACCCCAAGGACTTCTCCACGGAATTCTCCAGGCCAGAATACTGGAGTGGGTAGCCTTTCCCTTCTTCAAGGGATCTTACTAACCCAGGGATCAAACCCACATCTCCCGCATTGCAGGTAGATTCTTTACCAGCTGAGCCACAAGGGAAACCCTGAATAGGCATATTGAGATCCAGTTATCAACCAATTGTCAACTTGATGACAATTTGACTACATTAAATTTCTTCTAGTCCCCCACTCTTGAGAGGTTAGTGGTTAATTCTCACAGGAACAGATATTTACTTCAGATGTGGGTTTATAATTACACCTTGCAAAACCTCAATCAAAACTACTATCCAGGAGCTTACAGGGTACCAGTTTCACAATCTTGGGACTCTATACAACATATTAGCCACTTATATTCACATCAAATGTGTCACTGGAATGGGTTCATGACTATGGGTTACAATTGCAGTATCACAAACAGTACCAACCAGAAGCTTCTGACCTTCTTGAGCACTAGAATAACCTGCTGAAAGCACAGCCTAAGCACCAGATTATAGGCAATGGATCCTTCAGAATATAGTATATGCTGAATTAAGAGACCACTATACTTTACTGCATCCTGAATAAAAAGAATACATCAATCTTCTGATAGTTGTCCCACAAATCATCTCTCCCAATGAACCACTGGGGACTTTATACTTCTCAGTCCTTGTAACTCTGGACACTGTGCTTACAAGAGGTATTGGCCTACAAACAAAGCACATTCTCACAGAGTCCCATTGAACAAAAAACTAAAATTATCACTTGAAACAAAGGACTCTGTGTGACCAAGAAACAGTAATCAATAAGAAGAATCATTTATTTTGGTTGCAGTAATTGACCCTAATCAACTGGAAGATGTGTACATTTACAAAAAACAGGGACAAGAAATATGTATGAATCTCAGTTAATTCACATGGATATCACTTGCTACTACCTCTCCCAATTGTGACTATAAGTGGTAAGTGGGAATCTCCAGCTTGGAAAATCTATGTTTACCAGAAGCTCCAATACCTTAGGAATAATGGCTTGACTTATGCCAGCAAATAAGCCTTTGAGACCATCAAAACTGGTCATAGCATAGCTGAGATAAGTGGAATTAATATGGATTATAAAAAAAGGTGACACTGACCTATGTAACAGAAACAGGGAATCATGGCAGCCAAAGTTGTACACACAATTTGGATCTTCCTTTAAGAGAGAACTTGGATCAGCTGAGGAGTGCCCCGGAGAAGGCAATGGCAACCCACTCCAGTACTCTTGCCTGGAAAATCCCATGGGTGGAGGGGCCTGGTAGGCTGCAGTCCATGGGGTCGCTAGGAGTCGGATACGACTAAGCGACTTCACTTTCACTTTTCACTTCCATGCACTGGAGAAAGAAATGGCAACCCACTCCATTGTTCTTGCCTGGAGAATCCCAGGGACGGGGAGCCTGGTGGGCTGCCGTCTATGGGGTTGCACAGAGTCGGATACGACTGAAGCGACTTAGCAGCAGCAGCAGCAGCAGCAGCAGAGGAGTGCCCATTCTTGGCGGTCATCAGATTCAATGACTTTCAGATCCACCACAGGGGCTAGGTTGAAACAATGCTCTTCCATGGTTCACTAAGGCTTTCTTAGAGGTGCACTGAAGTCTAGGGTCTCTTTACCCTATATTTCTCACTTTGCCATCTCCTTTCATATATGTCAGATGTCCATAAGGGCATAGCATCTTTTCTTAGCTACTTGTACTCACTCTCCATTTTATCTTTCAAGGCTGCCCACCAGCAAATAACTTGCATTTTTAATCTCTGTCTTGATGCCTGCTTCTCTAAGTACCCAACACATACATTAATTATTAAGTTACAAGATCAACATATATAGAAAATTCAACTTATCTTTATAGGGAAAAAAAACTAATACATAAAAATAAAAATCTAATATGAAACCATATCCAACAACACAATAAACAAAAATATTTACGAGTAAGTTTCTCAAAACATAGGAAGTATTTCTCTACTGAAAGCTATAAAATGGTTTTAAACAAAATTAAAGAAAATCTAAATAAGGTCCGGAATACTCCAAATTCATGATTGGAAGACACTATTATGAAGACATCAGTTCTCTTCAAATAGATCTATGAACTAAATGCAATCCCAATCAAAATCTCTGGAATTTCTTTTCTTGGATGTTTATAATGGATTCTAAATTTTATATAGAAATTTGAAGGACTTATAAAGTGAGAACTTTACAACAGTGTATTTTTATTCCCCCAACCCCAGTAGTTCTTTGTGCTCTTGTCAGAAACCTTACTTGTATGTATTATAAGAATTATAAAACAGTATTAGTTTGATTTAGATAATTCTAAACACTGTGTATGGGCTTCCCTTGTGGCTTCCCTGTTTATAAATACTGGGATATAACAAACAAATAAATGAATAATGGATAGTGGGAACCAGGTTTCTCACTGATAAAGTGTTAAGGTGCATACATGCAAGGGGAGAAACTTAAAAAAATACAGTGTCACATGGTACTGGATGAGACCTGGTGATATTAGTAGATATTCAAGTTTTATATATATATATAGAGAGAGAGAGAGAGAGAGACAGACAGACAGACAGAAAGACACAGAGAGAGTGTTCTATCCTCACAAAAACTTACAATCCCATGTAATTAGAAAAACAGCTGCTGCTGCTGCTAAGTCGCTTCAGTCGTGTCCAACTCTGTGCGACCCCATAGACGGCACCCCACCAAGCTTCCCCCTGGGATTCACCAGGCAAGAACACTGGGTTGCTATTTCCTTCTCCAATGCATGAAAGTGAAGTCGTTCAGTCGTGTCCAACTCTTAGCGACCCCACGGACTGCAGCCTACCAGGCTCCTTTGTCCATGGGAGACATATCCAAATTGAAGAGATGAAATATAAGATGGTCATCTCAATAGATGCAGAAAAAGTATATGACAAAATTCAACATTCATTCCTAATTAAGATGCTCAAAAAACTGGATACTGAGGTGCTTTATTACTTACTTCCACATAATAAAGGCCATATATGACAAGCCCACAGCTAATAACATGCTCAATGGTGAAACTAAACATTTTTTCTTTAATACTGATAACAAAGTTATCTACTTTTACCACTTTTACTCAAAACAGTACTGGCAGTCCTAGCCAGAGCAATTAGGCCAGAAAAAGAAATAAAAATCATCCAAACCAGAAAGGAAGAAGTAGAACTGTTTCTATTTGCAAATGGCATGCTGTTATATATTGAAAAACTTAAAGAACACACCAAAACAAAAACTAAAACTGTTGAAATTAATAAATTTATTTAGTAAAATTTCAGGAAAACTATGAATATACAAAACTCAGTTGCATTTCTAAACTCTTAACAACAAACTATCAGAATGAGAAGTTAAAAAAAAAAATCCCAATACAATTGCATAAAAAGAAAAAATCTAGGAATAAATGTAACCAAGGAGGTCAAAGACTTCTACACTAGACACAACAAAATACTGATGAAAAAAAATGAAAAAAAATGAAGACACAAATAAATGAAAAGATATTTCATGTTCTTGGAAAGGAAGACTTAATATTTTTAAAATGTCCATATTACCAAAAGGAAGCCCTACATATTCTACATATTCAATGAAATCCCTCTCAAAATTCCAATGGCATTTTTAAGATAAAAAAAAAAAAAAAGACCCTAAAATTTATATGCAACCACAAAAGACTCCAACGATTCAGAGCAATCTTGAGAAAGAACAAAGCTGGAAGCATCATACTTCCTGATTTCAACCTATCAATATATTCCAAAGCTATAGTAATCAAAACAGTATGGAATGGGGATAAAAAAAGACACATAGACTAATTAACAGAATAGAGAGGTCAGAAATAAACTCATTCATATATGGTCAATTAATTTATGACAAAGGAGCCAAGAATACTTGGGTCTGTCTCCTAGTGACAACTGTCATATCTGTGGGTTTTTACAGAGTCATATCCTTCATCAGAGTCATCATGTAATTTACTCTTAATATTGGATGACATGGAATTTATAACCAATAAATCAGATTATCAGGGTTTAACTGAGCTAAGAAAGATCACTCAGTCTAGCTATAAAAGTTTATAAACTAAAAAAAATTTCAAAGTCATAAAAGGAAAGTCAGTCAAATTGCTTAATTACAGAAATGTAAAGAGTACCCAGATCTCTAGCCTCTAAATACAATGGTCTTTCCAAGTCTCATGCTCTAAGTAATGAGGAAGACTCAAATATCCTGGGGTGAGAAAGGTCATTCCAATCAGGAACTACAAAAAAGTTACAAACTCAGGGATCACAAAGTTGACCAAAAAAAAAAAAAAATTCTGAAATGGACCAGGACCCTATGGTCCTTGCCCACCCCAACCCCCAATTCCTCTATCTTGTGTCTGTGGAAAACATTAGTCAAAGAATAAGTTTAATCAGAGAAATGAAAAGTGCAAAAATAAAGGAAACAGTCAAAGGAGATAAAATAATAATGTTTTCATTAAGCATAGTCAAGGACCATTAATTATTTGTCAAGGGCTATAGATAACATTTAGATAAATTTGGCCTTAGAATACGGAATGAAGCAGGGCAAAGACGAATAGAGTTTTGCCAAGAAAATGCACTAGTCATAACAAACACCCTCTTCCAACAACACAAGAGAAGACTCTACACATGGACATCACCAGATGGTCAATACCGAAATCAGATTGATTATATTATTGCAGACAAAGATGGAGAAGCTCTATACAATCAGCAAAAACAAGACCAGGAGCTGACTGTGGCTCAGACCATGAACTCATTATTGCCAAATTCAGACTGAAATTGAAGAAAGGAGGGAAAACCACTAGACCATTCAGGTATTACCTAAATCAAATCCCTTATGATTATACAGTGGAAGTGAGAAATAGATTTAAGGCACTAGATCTGATAGATAGAGTGCCTGATGAACTATGGAATGAGGTTCGTGACATTGTACAGGAGGGATCAAGACCATCCCCAAGGAAAAGAAAGGCAAAAAAGCAAAATGGCTGACTGGGGAGGCCTTACAAATAGCTGTGAAAAGAAGAGAAGCAAAAAGCAAAGGAGAAAAGCAAAGATACAAACATTTGAATGCAGAGTTCCAAAGAAAGCAAGAAGAGATAAGAAAGCCTTCTTCAGTGATCAATGCAAAGAAATAGAGGAAAACAACAGAATGGGAAAGACTAGGGATCTCTTCAAGAAAATCAGAGATACCAAAGGAACATTTCATGCAAAGATGGGTTCAATAAAGGACAGAAATGGCATGGACCTAACTGAAGCTGAAGATATTAAGAAGAGGTGGCAAGAATACACAGATCAGATCAGATCAGATCAGATCAGTCGCTCAGTCGTGTCCGACTCTTTGCGACCCCATGAACTGTAGCACGCCAGGCCTCCCTGTCCATCACCAGCTCCCGGAGGTCACTCAGACTCACATCCATCGAGTCAGTGATGCCATCCAGCCATCTCATCCTCTGTCGTCCCCTTCTCCTCCTGCCCTCAATCCCTCCCAGCATCAGAGTCTTCTCCAATGAGTCAACTCTTCGCATGAGGTGGCCAAAGTACTGGAGTTTCAGCTTTAGCATCATTCCTTCCAAAGAAATCCCAGGGCTGATCTCCTTCAGAATGGACTGGTTGGATCTTCTTGCAGTCCAAGGGACTCTCAAGAGTCTTCTCCAACACCACAGTTCAAAAGCATCAATTCTTCGGCGCTCAGCCTTCTTCACAGTCCAGCTCTCACATCCATACATGACCACAGGAAAGACCATAGCCTTGACTAGGCGAACCTTTGTTGGTAAAGTAATGTCTCTGCTTTTGAATATGCTATCTAGGTTGGTCATAACTTTCCTTCCAAGGAGCAAGCGTCTTTTAATTTCATGACTGCAGTCACCATCTGCAGTGATTTTGGAGCCCAGAAAAACAAAGTCTGACACTGTTTCCACTGTTTCCCCATCTATTTCCCATGCAGTGATGGGACCAGATGCCATGATCTTCGTTTTCTGAATGTTGAGCTTTAAGCCAACCTTTTCACTCTCCACTTTCACTTTCATCAAGAGGCTTTTTAGCCCCTCTTCACTTTCTGCCATAAGAGTCGTGTCATCTGCATATCTGAGGTTATTGATACTTCTCCCGGCAATCTTGATTCCAGCTTGTGTTTCTTCCAGTCCAGCATTTCTCCTGATGTACTCTGCATATAAGTTAAATAAACATGGTGACAATATGCAGCCTTGACGTACTCCTTTTCCTATTTGGAACCAGTCTGTTGTTCCATGGCCAGTTCTAACTGTTGCTTCCTGACCTGCATACAGATTTCTCAAGAGGCAGATCAGGTGGTCTGGTATTCCCATCTCTTTCAGAATTTTCCATAGTTTATTGTGATCCACACAGTCAAAGGCTTTGGCATAGTCAATAAAGCAGAAATAGATGTTTTTCTGGAACTCTCTTGCTTTTTCCATGATCCAGCGGATGTTGGCAATTTGATCTCTGGTTCCTCTGCCTTTTCTAAAACCAGCTTGAACATCAGGAAGTTCACGGTTCACATATTGCTGAAGCCTGGCTTGGAGAATTTAGAGCATTACTTTACTAGCGTGTGAGATGAGTGCAATTGTTCGGTAGTTTGAGCACTCCTTGGCATTGCCTTTCTTTGGGATTGGGATGAAAACTGACCTTTTCCAATCTTGTGGCCACTGCTGAGTTTTCCAAATTTGTTGGCATATTGAGTGTAGCACTTTCACAGCATCATCATTCAGGACTTGGAATAGCTCCACTGGAATTCCATCACCTCCACTAGCTTTGTTCGTAGTGATGCTTTCTAAGGCCCATTTGACTTCACATTCCAAGATGTCTGGTTCTAGATCAGTGATCACATCATCATGATTATCTAGGTCTTGAAGCTCTTTTTTGTACAGTTCTTCTGTGTATTCTTGCCACCTCTTCTTAATATCTTCTGCTTCTGTTAGGTCCACACCATCTCTGTCCTTTATCGTGCCCATCTTTGCATGAAATGTTCCTTTGGTATCTCTGATTTTCTTGAAGAGATCCCTAGTCTTTCCCATTCTGTTGTTTTCCTCTATTTCTTTGCATTGATCACTGAAGAAGGCTTTCTTATTTCTTCTTGCTATTCTTTGGAACTCTGCATTTAGATGTTTATATCTTTCCTTTTCTCTTTTGCTTTTCGCTTCTCTTCTTTTCACAGCTATTTGTAAGGCCTCCCCAGACAGCCATTTCGCTTTTTTGCATTTCTTTTCCATGGGGATGGTCTTGATCCCTGTCTCCTGTACAATGTCACGAACCTCATTCCATAGTTCATCAGGCACTCTATCTATCAGATCTAGGCCCTTAAATCTATTTCTCACTTCCACTGTATAATCATAAGGGATTTGATTTAGGTCATACCTGAATGGTCTAGTAGTTTTCCCTACTTTCTTCAATTTCAGTCTGAATTTGGCAATAAGGAGTTCATGGTCCGAGCCACAGTCAGCTCCTGGTCTTGTTTTTGCTGATTGTATAGAGCTTCTCCATCTTTGGCTGCAAAGAATATAATCGATCTGATTTCGGTGTCGACCATCTGGTGATGTCCATGTGTAGAGTCTTCTCTTGTGTTGTTGGAAGAGGGTATTTGCTATGACCAGTGCATTTTCTTGGCAAAACTCTATTAGTCTTTGCCCTGCTTCATTCCGTATTCCAAGGCCAAATTTGCCTGTTACTCCAGGTGTTTCTTGACTTCCTACTTTTGCATTCCAGTCCCCTATAATGAAAAGGACATCTTTTTTGGGTGTTAGTTCTAAAAGGTCTTGTACTAAAACCATTCTCACAGATAACTAGTCAATCTAATCACATAAGGACCACACCCTTGTCTAACTCAATGAAATTAAGCCATGCCCGAGGGGCAACCTGGGATGGGCGGGTCATGGTGGAGAGATATGACAGGGTGTGGTCCGCTGGAGAAGGGAATGGCAAACCACTTCAGTATTCTTGCCTTGAGAACCCCATGAACAGTATGAAAAGACAAAATGATAGGATACTGAAAGAGAAACTCCCCCAGGTCAGTAGGGGCCCAATATGCTACTGGAGATCAGTGGAGAAATAACTCCAGAAAGAATGAAAGGATGGAGCCAAAACAAAAAGAATACCCAGCTGTGGATGTGTCTGGTGATAGAAGCAAAGTCCGATGCTGTAAAGAGCAATATTGCATAGGAACCTGGAATGTCAGGTCCATGAATCAAGGCAAATTAGAAGTGGTCAAACAAGAGATGGCAAGAGTGAATGTCGACATTCTAGGAATTAGCGAACTAAGATGGACTGGAATGGGTGAATTTAACTCGGATGACCATTATATCTACTACTGTGGGCAGGAATCCCTCAGAAGAAATGGAGTGGCCATCATGGTCAACAAAAGAGTCCGAAATGCAGTACTTGGATGCAATCTCAAAAATGACAGAATGATTTCTGTTCGTTTCCAAGAATACACAGAAGAACTGTACAAAAAAGAGCTTCACGACCCAGATAATCACCATGGTGTGATCACTCACCTAGAGCCAGACATCCTAGAATGTGAAGTCAAGTGGGCCTTAGAAAGCATCACTACGAACAAAGCTAGTGGAGGTGATGGAATTCCAGTGGAGCTATTCCAAATCCTGAAAGATGATGCTGTGAAAGTACTGCACTCAATATGCCAGCAAATCTGGAAAACTCAGCAGTGGCCACAGGACTGGAAAAGGTCAGTTTTCATTGCAATCTCAACGAAAGGCAATGCCAAAGAATGCTCAAACTACCGAACAATTGCACTCATCTCACACGCTAGTAAGGTAATGCTCAAAATTCTCCAAGCCAGGCTTCAGCAATATGTGAACCGTGAACTTTCTGATATTCAAGCTGGTTTTAGAAAGGGCAGAGGAACCAGAGATCAAATTGTCAACATCCACTGGATCATGGAAAAAGCAAGAGAGTTCCAGAAAAACATCTATTTCTGCTTTATTGACTATGCCAAAGCCTTTGACTGTGTGGATCACAATCAACTGTGGAAAATTCTGAAAGAGATGGGAATACCAGACCACCTGATCTGCCTCTTGAGAAATCTGTATGCAGGTCAGAAAGCAACAGTTAGAACTGGACGTGGAACAACAGACTGGTTCCAAATAGGAAAAGGAGTTTGCCAAGGCTGTATATTGTCACCCTGTTTATTTAACTTATATGCAGAGTACATCATGAGAAGCGCTGGACTGGAAGAAGCACAAGTTGGAATCAAGATTTCTGGGAGAAATATCAATAACCTCACATATGCAGATGACACCACCCTTATGGCAGAAAGTGAAGAGGAACTAAAAAGCCTCTTGATGAAAGTGAATGTGGAGTGAAAAAGTTGGCTTAAAGCTCAACATTCAGAAAACGAAGATCATGGCATCCAGTCCCGTCACTTCATGGGAAATAGATGGGGAAAAAGTGGAAACAGTGTCAGACTTTATTTTTCTGGGCTCCAAAATCACTACAGATGGTGATTGCAGCCATGAAATTAAAAGACGCTTACTCCTTGGAAGGAAAGTTATGACCAACCTAGATAGCATATTGAAAAGCAGAGATATTACTTTGCCAACAAAGGTTCGTCTAGTCAAGGCTATGGTTTTTCCTGTGGTCATGTACGGATGTGAGAGCTGGACTGTGAAGAAGGCTGAGTGCCAAAGAATTGATGCTTTTGAACTGTGGTGTTGGAGAAGACTCTTGAGAGTCCCTTGGACTGCAAGGAGATCCAACCAGTCCATTCTGAAGGAGATCAGCCCTGGGATTTCTTTGGAAGGAATGATGCTAAAGCTGAAACTCCAGTACTTTGGCCACCTCATGCGATGGTGATTCATTGGAGAAGACTCTGATGCTGGGAGGGATTGGGGGCAAGAGGAGAAGGTGACGACAGAGGATGAGATGGCTGGATGGCATCACTGACTCGATGGATGTGAGTCTGAGTGACCTCTGGAAGTTGGTGTTGGACAGGGAGGCCTGGCGTGCTGTGATTCATGGGGTCGCAAAGAGTCGGACATGACTGAGTGACTGATGTGATCTGATAGATAACATTCTGAGCTACCTCTGTGAGCTGTCTTGTAGACACTAAAACATCAGGGTGAAGAAATTAACTACATGATGACCGGACTGTACCCACAACATAAGGAGCCACAATTCTGAGAACTGGCCTCAAAGAAATGGGCACAAACAGACCCTGGAACTGAAGATCAACTGTACCTAAAATAACCCCAAGATGATGTTGGTCAGATCATCAGTGACCAATCTGAAGATGACTGTCAGAGTTGACTATGCTATTTCTGCATGTAACCCCCTCCAAACTGTCTATAAAAGCTTCTGCCCACTGGTTGCAGTGATGGGGGTGGGGGGGCGGGTGGGGGTGGAACGCAGAGAGGCAGTTGGCCTTTGGACAGACATCTGCCCTCCCCTGCAGTTGCCAGCATCTGAAATAAAGCAAATTTTCCTTTCCACCAATTTGGCCTGTTTATTGGCTTTAGAGCAACAAGCAGCCCAACCTCACTCATCTTTTGGTAACAATTCTAGTGATTAATTTCACTGTTTTCAACATCCACTGGTAACTCAAAGGATTAACACAAGGTCCAGTAAAACTACCAAAGAAACTGGTAAATCAAACGTAAAAAGGACATATTTATCATTAATGAGATGCCATCATTGACTGTTGGGAAATAAAACAAAAATATCAAGGACATCCAATTCTACCAATAACATATGGTCATTCCCTAGCAGATAAATCAACAGAGATCCAGGAATTAACTTCTTTAATTACCTTCTTTAAAGAGTCCCATCTTCAGCAGATTGACTTCCAGCTCCACCTGACACATTTGAAAGGCCTAGTCTTCTTGACCTCATTAATCCCTCCAGAACAGCAGGAATCAATTTAGAAATAACAGGACTAGAGAGCTTAACAGACGAGTCCCCAGTAACTGAAGCATGGCCCTCAGAAAAAGACTCAGTGCACAGTGCTTCAGCAAAATTACAGCTAGGAATTACACCCCTGCCACTCAGCACCCTCAGCCAAGAAATGTCAACTTTAACAACAATCTGCACATGAAAAATAACCCTCCCAAGAGTTTAGAATTCCAGGTGAGGGATGACCAGTACCTTGGTGAAGCACAGTGATAAGAAAGGACGCACTGAGGAGAGTAAGAAAGACAAATTTGTAGTAGCCCCATACTCTTCTCTCAAGCCCATGCAGCTCATGGGAGAAGTAAAGTGAGCACTGGAATCCACTAAGGACTGCAGAGCTGGCTCGCCCCAGCATCTGACCCACTCCTGAAGCCTTACGTGTCTCCCCGCTAGTGCCAGGAACTCAAGCCCTTCCAACTTTATGCCAGCGACCCAGGCAGCTCCTGCAGCCTCAAAGGCGTACCTTGTCACCAGTTTGCCAGTGGGTTCCCCGTGAACCAAAAAAGCCAGTTCACTCACCACTTCCCTACTTCTGATCCTCCCCCTGACCCACCACCTGTTACCAACCTCTTCCAGGGCCCAAGGCATCCTCCTCAGCACCAAGTTCCCAGAAGCCTCCATTGGAAACTGGAAACCCACTCATCGGGATGTCGGCCTTTTCAGGAGACCCAGGCCCCGCCCATGGCTGCGCCCTCTAGAGGTTCCTGGGAATACAGGTCCCTGTTGCACCCAAGCTCCAAGCACACGGGCTCCTGTGAAGGGAGTTACCCTCGTCCAGTGGCTCCAGTGACTGCAGGTGGCATCCTTGGCACCAGGCACCTGGAAAGCTGCACTGAATTCAGGCCCCAGGTTCACCCAGCCACCTGCTGGCTCCAGTTCTCCATCCTTCCTCCCACAGCTCTCAAGGTCCAGGCAGCTTCCTCAGCTTGCAGAGGGCTGTGTGAACTTAGGTTTCTGGCCCACTCTGATGGCTGTGGTCAGTGGTGGCTTCTTGGCTCCAGGAAGCTCCCATGAACTCAGGTTCTCAATCCACTCCAGGAACTTCAGGCTTCCAAAATCTCAGACAGCTCCAGCAACTCCAGGCTTTCGGCCCACCCTGTGGCTCTCACATGGGAACAGACCCCTAGAGGACCCCTATGAATCCACATCCTAGCTTGACTCAGCACTGCCTAGCTCATGTGACACTGGTCAGCTCCGGATGGGTTCCAGCAAATTCAGGCTCCTGGCATTTCCCATGGTTCTGAGGTCTCAGGCTCCCAGACAACAAACACCAGGGAACTCAAGTTGGGAGGCAGGGAGTGGCAGGCTGGGGGGAAGAGGGGGTGGGGCATGGAATCAGGGGGAGGAACCTGAGGAACACAAAATGAAAATCCACAAAATGAATGAAAAGGCAGTCTGTGTAATGCGAGAAAATATTTGCAGACGTATGTCAGATAAGGGGTTAATTTCCAAAATATGTAAAAATCAACAAACCTAATAACAACAATAATTAATGAAACACCTTGATTAACAAATGTGCAGAGGAACTGGAGAAGGCAATAGCACCCTACTCTAGTACTCTTGCCTGGAAAATCCCATGGACAGAGGAGCCTGGTGGGCTGCAGTCCATGGGGTCGTGCAGAGTTGGACACGACTGAAGCGACTTAGCAGCAGCAGCAGAGGAACTGAATAGACAGCTTTCCAAAGATACCAATGGCCAACAGGTACATGAAAAGGTGCTCAACATCACTAATCATCAGAGAAATGTAAATCAAAGCCACAATTGATATCACCTGAGACCTATCAGAATGGATATCGATAAAAATACGAGAGATAACAAGCGTTGGTAAAGATGTAAAAGAAAGGGTAAACTTGTGCACGGTTGATGGGAATGTAAATTAGAGCAGCCACTATGGAAAACAGGATGGAAATTCCTCAAAAATTAGAAATAAAACTACTATGTATGTGCATGCTTATTTGCTCAGCTGTGTTCGATTCTTGGCTACACCATGGATTATAGCCTGCCAGGCTCCTCCGTCCATGAGATTCTCCAGGCAAGAATACTGGCCTGGGCAGCCATTCCCTTCATCAGGACTTGTTCCCAACCCAGGGTTCGAATCCAGGACTCCTGCATTGCAGGCAGATTCTTTACCATCTGAGCCACCAGGGAAGCCCCAAACTACCACAGGAGCCAGCAGTCTCTCTTCTGGGTATAAACCCAAAAGAAATGAAGAGATAGCTGACCCACCTTGTTCTTTGCAGCATTAGTCACAATATTCAAGATTTGGAAACAATGTATTATATGTGAATACACTGAATATACATATATTTGAATGTTGCTGCTGCTGCTGCTAAGTCGCTTCAGTCGTGTCCGACTCTGTGCGACCCCATAGGCGGCAGCCCACCAGGCTCCCCCATCCCTGGGATTCTCCAGGCAAGAACACTGGAGTGGGTTGCCATTTCCTTCTCCAATGCATGAAAGTGAAAAGTGAAAGTGAAGTCGCTCAGTCGTGTCCGACTCTCAGCGACCCCATGGACTGGAGCCTACCAGGCTCCTACGTCCATGGGATTTTCCAGGCAAAAGTACTGGGGTGGGGTGCCATTGCCTTCCCCGATTTGAATGTTATTCAGCTATAAAAAGAAGAAAATTCTGTTATTTGCTATTTGATATAACATGGATGGATTTTGAAGGCATTACTCTAAGTGAAATGAGCCAGACACAGAAAAACAAATACTGTTTGACATCATTTATGTGTGGATCCTAAAAAAAGTTAATAATAACCCTGTATACGAGACAGCAAAAGAGACACTGATGTATAGAACAGTCTCTTGGACTCTGTGGGAGAGGGAGAGGGTGGGATGATTTGGGAGAATGCCATTGAAACATGTATAATATCATATATGAAACGAGTCGCCAGTCCAGGTTCAATGCAGGATACTGGATGCTTGGGGCTGGTGCACTGGGACAGCCTGGGGGGGATGGTATGGGGAGGGAGGAGGGAGGAGGGTTCAGGATGGCGAAAACATGTATACCTGTGGAGGATTCATTTCGATGTATGGCAAAAACAAAACAATATTGTAAAGTTAAAAAAAAAAAAAAAAGTTGAACCAGAAGAAACAGAATAGAATGGCAGTTTCCAGGAACTGAGAGGTTCAGGAAATAAAGAGATATGCGTCAAAGGATACAAATTCTAGTTATTAAAATGAATCTGTTCTGGAGATCAAATGTATAGCATGGTAAGCATAGTTAACAATACTGTATTGTATATTTGAAAGTTGCTGAGTGTACATCTTAAATGTTTTCATCACAAAAATGAAATGGTAATTGTATTAAGTGACAAATGTATTGATGAACCCTATGGTGATAGTTTTTTTTAACAATATATAAATGTATTGAATCACCATATCATATACCTACAAAATAGTACATGTCAATTATATTTCAAAAAAGCTGGAAATTTTTTTTAAATAAAGAAGAAATGTATGAATTCCTTAAATAACATGCAATACCAAGGTTTTTTCACAAATAGACAACCTGAAGAGTCCTTATATCTACTAAATGAATTGACTTTCTTTTCTAAGAAAATTAGTTACCTAGAAAACTTTATTAGAAAATTTTACCTAACTTATAACAAAGAAATAGTATCAATTCAAAACAAAATCATGCAGAATACTGAAATGGGAGGAATGTTTTCCATATCTTTCTGTGAAGCCAATTAGATTATAATCTAACCACACAGACATTACAAGAAAAGAAAACTACATGCTGATATGCTTTATGATCATTGATTACAAAATTTAAACAAAATTTTGAAAAACTGAAGTTAAGAATGTATAAAGTGACACAGTGAAGTTTGTGAATACAAATTGTATTTAACATTTCAAAATCAGTTATTCAACATAGTAACAAACATCAAACTAACCAAAAAAAAAGTATGATTATCTCAGAAGATGAAAAAAAAAAGGACAAAATTCAAAAGCTATTCTTGATTTTAATGAGAAAAAAAAAACAAAACAGAAAACTAGGGGTAGAAGAGAATTTCTTCAACCTGAGAAACAGCTACAAAAAACTACAACTTTACATTTAATAGTAAAATTCAAAATGTTCCATCAAAATATTAAAAAGGAAAAAAGATAACAGATGTTCAGCTCTACTTTTTATTCAACATTGTTATGAAAGATCTAGCCAGTAATCCAGCAAGAAAAAAAGATAAAGTTTATCCAGATTGAAAGGAAAATGCAGTTTGTCCATTATTCAAGTATAACACAACTATCTATAGAAAATACAATAACATGTACAAAAACCCCCACCATATGATGGTTGAACATCCGGATATTCATATACAAAAAAGTGAACTTCAATTCACACTCCATACCATATATAAAATTCACATGAAAAGCTTCTTAGATCCTGATGTAAGACAGAAAACTAAGTTTTAATGAGGAAAAATCTTTTTTATTTTTTACTTAAGAAAAAATGTCTTAGTTATGACATCAAAAGCATGATACAGAAAAGTAAACTGATTTATTGGACTTCATTAAAATAAAAACTTCTTTATAAAAAGTTTGATAGTTTCTTAAAAAACAAACCATAGACCCATTATATGATTCAACTATCCAATTCCCAGTTAATTACTCAAGGGAAAAATATAAATGTCATACACAGCTATGTACAGAATGTTATAGCACCTTGGTTTATAATAGCCACAAACTGGAAACAACTCAAATAGGGTTAAGCCCACTTTGATAAGTGATTGGATAAGCATGTTATGGTATATTCATTAAAAAATGGGATAGTATTCTGTGATTTAAAAAATAATTTCCTATCCATACATGTAACAACATACATGAATCTCAAAAATAATGACTGTAAATGAATGAAGCCAGAATGAAGAATATATTCTAATCTACAATGACAAAGAGCAGAGCAGTGATTGATTGACGGTATCTTTCCATCCTCCTTTTATACTATTTTTTAAAAGTAGCTACATATATAGTCCTGCTTTTTGATAAATTGTTATATTGTGTGAACAATTTTCAGTAAATTATTTTTATTTTTCCTGAAGTGTTCATGAAGATTGAGCCAAAGGACCTTTCTAATTGGGAATGTAGGGATGGATAGAGAGCAGAGGTATTCTTTTGAGGTGAGGATCCTTCAAGGAAGTAACCTTTGCCATTGTCCTTCAACTAAATACAATCACCAAGATACGTGTCTTTTCAGACTACTATTTGAACTAATTTCTTTTCCCAGAGCCTCACTGCCAGTTCACTGGAAAGACAAAATGGCTTACTTTCAAATGATAAGGTGTATTTCATTCTTCATTTTGGCATCTTCCATTTTCTCTGGTGAGTAATTTTTCTCTTAGTGAGAAACTTTTAACCATTCAGTATTTGTCAAAACTTGGGCCAACTATGGATAGAGACCTCACTGATGAGACTGATGATATTTTTTTTTTTTTATACCAATGCTCAATGGATGATGTAGGAGGTGTTTTTAAAGCATACTAGCCTGGTGGGCTACAGTCCATGGGGTCGCTAAGAGTCGGACACGATTGAGTGACTTCACTTTCACTTTTCACTTTCATGCACTGGAGAAGGAAATGGCAACCCACTCCAGTGTTCTTGCCTGGAGAATCCCAGGGACAGCGGAGCCTGGTGGGCTGCCGTCTATGGGGTTGCACAGAGTCGGACAGGACTGAAGTGACTTAGCAGCAGCAGACTAAGATTGGTCTTCCGTGGTGGCTCAGGCGGTAAACAGTCTGCCTGCAATGCAGGAGATCCAGGTTTGATCCCTGGGTCAGGAATATCCCCTACAGAAGGGAATGGCTACCCACTGCAGTATTCTTGACTGGAGAATTCCATGGACAGAGGAGCCTGGCAGGCTAGATGAGATATAATGAATTTGTTTGCAGATCCTAATCCTTGAATATGGAATGCTTTCATGTAAGTTCAGGCTCTTACTATATTTCAAGGTTCTCATCTACAAAGTGGGGTACTACTTATTTTTGACAAAGTTACTGTTAGCTGGAGTTATATAAACTACTATGGAAGAGTATGTGCAATGTAGTCAGATTCAAAGCAGACATAAATGAATGCCTATTGACAGATTTAATTTTTGGATTTTTCTTGTATACTAGTATCTAATCTCAGAAACTGAAAGACATCATCACAAATATATATTGAGGTTTTTTTTTTTTACAAAGAATAATATTCTTTATTCTGTTTTTAGATAATAACTTGTCAAAGAACATCAAAGAGTGACATATTATTAATCTATGCTCTGGTTGCAGGTATTCCCTTTGGAATTTCAACAAGTTTTGAAATACATCTGGTAAACTATCATTTGGATGTTTAAATTAAAACTTAGTATTTGTTATACCATCAGAATATATTATCGTATATACTGTTTTCCTCAGCAGAACAGTTCCATATTTTTGAGAAGAAGCAAGAGATAGCAAGAATCAGATACAACTGGGTTGTTTAGGGAAGTATATGATAGCACTGTGGATGTGTCAGGGAAATAAGGAGCAAGTGAACTACATGTAACAGTGAAAGAGTAGTACAGATATTGTCCAAAATGGAGAGATCTCTGGGGCTGGAACACAAAGACAGAGATCAAGGTGTAAGATGGCTTAGATAATTGATGGAAGCCATCCATATTTAGTTTCATAGGCAATTAGGGATTTGAATGTTGATCCTAAGAAAAGTAGGCATTGTTTTTAGCAAAGATACAAGGATTCAATACAAATATTTGGGAACCTTAAAAGTGGCTGTAGTCAACCACTCAGACAGACAGACACTACAATTGACCTGAAGGAGGTGATGGTAGCTCAGAATAGGAGAGTGGAAAAGAAAATAGATATGAATAGAATGTGCCCTATTTTCACGTATTCAGAACCATCACAGAGCTTGTTCCATGTGCCAAGAAATATTCTAATATTACAATTACAGTATTTAAATTTGAATCCAAATTGAATTTTCAAATATTAAGTCAAGAAAGAACTAAGTTTTTGACATCAGTAGGCTCACAGTGTGTGGAAGATGTTATTCATATTGTTATTATAGCTAGTATTAATATCTATCTTTTACAGCCTGACTGTGACAAGTTTGAAGATACGATGGGTTGCACCAATGAATACTTTCCTGTCTGTGCATCAGATGGCAACATATATAGCAACGCATGTGCCTTCTGCAATGAAGTTAGGTAAGAAACAAAATTTGTATGTTTATCTTCATACTAATGCTTATTTTTAATATTAATGCCTCTTTTAAGAACTCTAGGACAGAGACTTATCTGGTAGCTCAGTGATGAAGAGTTTGCTGCCAGTGCAGGGGATACGGGTTCTATCCCTGGTCCAGGAGGATCCCACATGCTGCAGAGCAACTGGGTCTGTGTGTGCCATAACTACTGAGCATTAGCTCAGAGTCCGTGCTCCACAACAAGGGAAGCCATGAAATGCCCCTCCACAAGTAGAGAAAAGCCCACGCAGCAACAAAGACTCAACTCAGCCAAAAATAATTAAATAAATAAAATTATAAAAGAAAAAAACTCTAGTCCATACTGGCATTAATTCAAATACACTAAGGCACAATTGCTATACCTTTGAATTTGTCATTTCTAAGAATTTTGTTGTGGGGTTATCTTTATAATTACTCTCATTTGCAGTGCAACACCCAAATTAGTTAAATGAATGAAATATAATTAAACAATTAAAATGTTAACAACAGTAGAAATAGATGAATTACTTCACCTAAAACAATTTTTAACTTTTACTTTAATGACATTGAGATAATATATTCATTATAAAGATATATTTTCATTATCTGCATTGTACAGATTTTTAAACTTTTCCCTACACTTTTTTAGTTCATTTATAATTACAAACCATGCAGGAACAATGAAACAGTATAAAGAAGGGACTGTATCTTAAATACTGTTCTTTGAACTAAATTTCCAAAATCCTGTTATTCACTTAACTTTTAATTAGGCTAGATTTTCATGCACTTACTTGATCACAATGTAAGTATTTGATTATGTCTTAAAGAGAGAAGCTACCAAACAATCAAGCAATAGAAAACAATAGAAGAAGCAGTAAAAGGAAACACAAATTTTCCTTCCTATGAAGATAGATCAAAATAGTGTGGCTTTCAGAGGTTGGGTCAATATGCTTTTGCTGCTCAGGGATGGAGAGATGGGTAAGAAGGAAGACAACACTAGAGAGAAGCTTCAGGAAAGTTAAGTTCAGCAGGAGGATTATCACAACTGGAGAAGCATCAGTAGACAAACAGTCAGCCTAGCAAGCAGTGTGTCCATCCTCCTTTACCATAGGAGGCAGAAGAGGCAAGAGGGACATCTACATAGGGAACTGAGGGTCAGAAAATATTCAAAACCTGGTTAGATGATCAGCCAGCCTCTGAGATGTGCCTCAATAGGATCTGCCCCAAGGTGCAGTTTTTCAGTGCAAACTGGAATTAACAAGGCCATTGGAATCTGCACAGAGAGCCAGGCCAGTCCCTAAGAGAAAACTCTCATTCTCTTCAGAAATTAAACAGGCAATGATGTTAATTTATTCTGAAGCAGAGAAGGCTGATTCTCATTCTTAAAACACTCTTTGCAGGTCAAAACATACTTCTATAGAGCAAGTAAGCATGGTTGCACTGGCATAGAGAAGACAAAGGATGGCTACAGAGTTTGGCTATGGTCACTAGACAGCTCCTGGCCCTTCAGAAAATAGATTCTACCAATGCTGAATCCTTTAGTCAAAAATCCTAACTCAGGGGAAACACAGTGAGTCTCATGCAGAATTTATAATGTAATTATGTTTTCTTTTTCTTTTTAGGAAACGTGGTGATCAACTGAAATTTATTAGTTATTTCCAATGCTGATTCCTTGATGTAACTTTCTATATGAAATGATTCCTCTTATCCTTTCTGTTTTACTGAAGGGTATTTCCATGCTTTTCACAAAGGGTAAGGAAACTCAGGACACATTCTTCATGATTGATCTATACATTCTTTTTCATAGTAAAGTTTGAAAATTCTTGAATTCAATATTTCTGGCTCTATATGATTTTAATGACTTTCCTGTTTTAGAAAACATAAGGCATACATAATTTCCTATGAAAATCATGATTGCCTAAATAAAAAAGATTAACCATGCAAAAAATATAAGATCTCTTGTGGGTTCTTGTTCTCTGTCACTCTCATATCCCTAAGTGGTTGAAAGAACACAGTGGATACTTAAAAGATTTATTCACAATTAAATGAGAAACAATCCTGTGTAAATCTCTTTTGAGAAAATTGGTATTAGAAAATTACTTATATTTCTAGGAACATAACAGTGGTTCAGAAAGTTACATAATTGAGTTTGTAGTATCGATCTACTCCTGTGGACTACTTAAGTTCCATCTTATTCCAAATCATTGAAATAAATGCCATCGAGTCACTATCTCAATCTACTGAAGCCTTGCCTTTGTTCTATTCTGAGTGCTTGCTTTAAAAAAGGTTGATAGAAAAAAATAGTTTGAAATGCTCTTAAAGTTTGTGTGTGTGTGTGTGTGTGTGTGTTTCTTTAACCAAGGAAGGGAATTTGATACTAATAGAGATGTTCTATTATCAAAACTGTGGTAAGGCTTCACAGACTTACTTGCTTTAGTCCTCACAGGTATGTGGTTAAAGTGTGGTGGAAGTTGCTCAGTCGTGTCCAACTCTTTGAGAACCCATGGACCGTAGCCTGCCAGGCTTCTCTGTCCATGGAATTCTCCAGGCAAGAATATTGGAGTAGGTTGCCATTCCCTTCTCCAGAGATAGGTGTAATTAATTATCTAAAATTATAGATTATTGAAGTTCTGTCTTAAATCATGAATGGAAAGCCCATGAACCATCTTATCTCAGCTTATTTAAACATTACCTTTGTTGTTGCCTTATATATTTTGCTTTCAGGTTGGGGCAGTATAAAAAAGGATTGTTGACATTTCATTAAAGATTTTTTTTTTTAACAGAAGATGAGAAATTCTTATTTATTTGGTATTTCAAGATGTTAAGGCTCCACACATTTCTTAGTCTTCATGGAAAAGTGAGTTAGCTGTAACAAAGTCCATTTTTTGACAATAAGGAACTAAGATGTACGATTTTAAATATACTAAAATATGCTATTATGGTAATAAAGATAAATTTTACTAAACTGAATTATTCTTTTATTAAGTCAGGAAGACAAGAGGTTGCCCCGGATGAGTTTCTGTGATGATGAGTTGAATACCTTTGCCTAAATAGGGAAATATGAATCGGTGTACATATAACCTCAATGTCCAGTTGGATAGAAAAATCAGAAATAGCCCTGCAGGGTCTCATGAATAAGTAGTTCTACTGAAATCATTTTGAATTTTCATTATTTGGATAAATGCATCAATGATTTCTTCCTCTTTATAGCCATAGTCATGGCAAGGTTCATTTATATCTGTCCTATCTTAACCTGGCAAGGGATTTTTTTCTTCAGAATGCTGACAGTTCCATACATACCAGAAGCATAATCACCAAACCTCCCTTTAGATGTCACACATACTGACTCTAACTTTTCAGGAAGTGTTCTTACCTTCCTTCCTTAGGCCAATAGATGGCCTTCACGGCCTTGTTGGTTTCCTGAGTTTCATCCTCCTTTGGTGTACCTTTTAGGGAGTAATATATCAAAAAAATTTTACTGTATTAAAGAGCTACAGAGAGAAAAGAAAAGTTATAGATATTTAGTCTATTACTTTTCCTATCTTATATGGTAGAAGTATTATAGAGATGATCTGAGTATGTGTGTACAGGGATGGCAAGTGAGAGACTAAAGCTTCCTTAGTACAAATTCACTGTACATTTTTTTTAACACTGATCATGTTATGTGGTTTCTAAAGTTGGATGCCTGGAGATGCTCAAATATGAATTTTTATGTTCTTTTTAATTTCTGATTTTGATTATGTTCTATATTGATCAAAAGACATTCCCATCAATGTATGTAAGAATATGAAAAAGAATAAATATATATGTATAATTGAGTCACTTTCTGTACAGTAGAAATAAAACAGTGTAAACCAACTATATTTTAATATAATTTAAAAAATAGATTATAGTAATGACACATATAATTAAAATAAATATATATCATAAAACATTTTACCTATGAGGGTATAATATCAAAAAAGCTTGCAGAAAATTAATCCCTGCTTTAATCCAATGTCTTATTGTATAAGCAAGGTTAAATGAAATCCAGAGAGAAGAACTTGCCTGAATGACAGGTACGACAGAATAAGATCTAGATAAACATCCTAATATTCAGGATTATCAGTTTTCTACCTTTCTCTTATTTCAAATGATTTTTTATATATTTATATCTGGTATAAAGCCTAAATTAAGGTATTTATATTGTACTTTCCTGGTGGTACAGTGGATGAGACTCCACCTGCCTATGCAGGAGACATGGGTTCGATCCCTGGTCCAGGAAGATTCCACAAAGCCCATGCGCCACAGCTACTGAGCCCATGGGCTACAACTACTGAAGACTGTGCTCCGCAAGAAGAGAAGCCACTGCGATGAGAAGCCCATGCCCCACAACCAAGAAGCCCATGCCATGGCTTGCCCGCAGGCCTGCGCCAAGCAACAAAGACCCAGTACAACCAAATAAATAAACAAACTTTAAAAAAGAATCTATAAACAAAAAAGATGTCATTAAAAATATATATATATAAAGTCCTGCCTTGATATCTGAGCCTTGCGTGTGCTTAGTTGCTCAGTCATGTTTGACTCTTTGAGACCCCATGAACTATAATAGCCCACCAGGCTCCTCTGTCCATGGGATTCTCCAGGAAAAAAATACTGGAGTGCATTGCCTTTCCCTTTTCCAGGGGATCTTCCAGAGCCTCAAATGTCTAATCATGAGTTTCCATGCGCTCACCAGGGACAAATCCCAACCAATGACAATGGCTGCCCACAGGATAGTACCTCTATCAGCAGGATCAACTATATTCCAGTTGGTCTTCAACCTGATGGGTTTCACTTCCATGCCAGTCTGAAAACTATTGAAACAAGCTAGTGACATCATTCCATAGCAAAGAGAGGTCACTGTATTTTTGTTACTACAAAACATGCTTCACTTGTTCAACCTAATTATTCAACTGAATAATTTTATTGGATGGGGAATCTTTGTAAATACATTATACAAAGTAAAAGAAGTCAAAGGAGTAGACACAAGGGACAACATAGTGTTCCATTGTATTTATATAAAACTTCCAGAAAAGGCAAAGCAATCAAATAAAATGTAGTTTGGTGGTTGCCTGGTGCTGAGGGTTGGAAGTGGGAGTGACATCTAAAATACAAGAAAGATTATACTGGATGATCTGAAAGGAAAGGAAAGTGAAGTGGCTCAGTCATGTCTAACTCTTTGCAACCCCATGGACTGTAGCCTATCATGCTTCTCCGTACATGGGATTTTCCAGGCAAGACTACTGGAGTGGGTTGCCATTTCCTTCTCCAGGGGATCTTCCGAACCCAGGGATCAAACCCAGGTCTCCCACATTGTAGGCAGACACTTTACCATCTGAGCCACCAGGGTGGCTCAGACTGAAGTCACTGGATGCTGTAAATGTTCTTAAATTGTTGTGATGGTTATATATCTAGGTATATTTACAATAATCATTGCATTATACCTAAAAATGACTATGTTTTTGGTATATAAATATCAAAATAAACATGTTTAAAAGTAATAAAACACATGTTGCATATTAAAAGTGCCTTTTATTACCAAAGCGTCAAGTTTTAACTATTATTAAATCCCAAGTTTTTTATTTTCATTATTGAGTAAAACATAAGATTCTTATAAGAACTAAGTTAGATTACATATGGGAAGCTGCTTCATAGAGCTTTGGTAGACAATAGTGACTCAATAAGAAATGGTTTCCACTCTTAGTGGACAATAATTTTAAACAGTATACTGAAAGTTCCGAGAAAGTAGTATTATATCTATTTTTGCTTAACAGATTTTCCCTATCATCTTACTTAGGGCTTGATACATAATATGTTTTTATACAATATTTTTAATAAAAATAATAAGAATACATATATGAATACATCAGGGTTCATGGACTAATTTTCAGAATTTTAGTTGTGGTAAAATACATATAAATTTTATTGTCTTAACTATTTCTAAGAATACAGTTTATTAGCATTAAATACATTGACACTGTTGAACAACCAATCTTTAAAACTCTTCTCACCTCACAGAACTAAAATTCTCTACACTTTAAACAACTACCAACTACCCATCTCCCTCTCCCTGAGCCCCAGGAAACCACCATTCTACTTTATGTGTCTATGGCTTTGCTACTACTCTAGTAGTATTTCATATAAGTGGAATCATAAAGTATTTGCCTTTTGTTATAATATGTGTCAGAGTTTTTTTATTTCAATGCCGAATAATATCCTATTGTATGTACATACTGTATTTTGCTTATCTGTTTATTTGTTGATAGTCATAGGTGTTACTTCCATTTCTTGGCTACTGTGCTGTTAGGAATATTGGCATACAAATATCTCTTCAAGATCTTGTTTCTCAAGTCTTTTGAGTATACATCCAGGAGTAGAATTACTGGATTATATGGTAATTCTATTTTTAAATTTTAAAGGGATTGCCAAACTATTTTCTATAGTAGCTGCACCATTTTACACTCTTCCAACAGTGCACAAGAATTCCAATTTTTCTGCATCTTGCCAACATCTGGGGTTTTTTCTGCTTTTTTAATAGCAGACTTTCTAACAGGTGTGAGGTAGTACCTCACTTTGATTTTGATTTACTCTTTGAAGAGTTATTTTCTACACAACCTATGTTGGGAAAAAGGTCATGAAACAAACTGAATGCTTTTTTTTTTTTTAACAATGTGACTCCAAAACTGTACACTCCATTAAACAATTTCACTAAGAATTAATATTGGAGAATTTAAACAAAGAAAATCCACCATGTAGATCACAAAAATGAAGTTACAAAATTTCAATAAAAATGTGAAATTTTTTACCAAAAAAAGGAGCATGCCTTTTTAATGGCAAATTGTACTTGTCTTTCAGTATATATGAAATTCTACTCCTAGGTATATATCCACAGACATGAAAATATACGGTCACACAAAAACCTGTACAGGATTGTTAATAGCTACAGTGTCATTATACACATCAAGGATATCCAATCCACTGATAAATGGGTAAAGAAAATGTGTTCTATCTATAAGATGGATTATTATTTTGTCATAAAAAGCAAAGAAGTATGATAGCATGCTACAACATGGATGAACCTTGAAAACATTTTGCTAAGTGAAAGAAACTAGTAACAAGATACCTTCCATATATACCGATATATAGGCATACCTTGGAGATTTTGTGGGTTTGGTTCCAGACCACCAATTAAATAAATATTTCAATAGTGAGTCACATGAATTTTTTGCTTTCCCAGTGCACAGAAAAGCTATGTTACAATATACTGCAGTCTATTAAGCATGTAATAAATAACACTATGTCTAAAGCAATCATGTACACATCCCTTGATTTTAAAATGCTTTATTGCTAGAGAAATGCTGACCATCAAATGATTCTTAATGAGTCATGGTAGTAAATATCAAAGATTACTTGTCACAAATCACTATAGCAAATATAACAATAATGAAAAAGTGTGAACCATTGCAAGACTTACCAAAATGTGACACAGGGACTCACAGTGAGCAAACGCTGTTGGAAGAATGGCACTGATACACTTGCTTTATATGAGGTTGCCACATACCTTCAATCAGTAAGAAGTGTAGTGTCCATGAAGTGCAATAAAGCAAAATGCAATAAAACAAAGTATTACTGTAGATATAGATCTATATATTCCATTTATAAGAAAATCTCACATGTTATATGATTCCATTGATGTGAAATGTCCCGAAGAGGCAGAGAGACCAGAAGCAGTTTAGTGGTTGCCAAGAATTATAGGTGGGGTATTGGGAAGTACCTGGGTTTATCTGTTTGGTTTTTTATTGGAATGGGTGAGATGATGTAAATGTTCTGTAAGAAGATAGTGGTGATGATTGCACAACATTGTGAATATACACTTAAAAAACAAAGTTTGTTTTAAAATGGGACATGTTAATTTTTATGATACTGTAAATCAAGTGTTCTTCAATCCCTGTATATGAGACAGCAAAAGAGACTCTGATGTATAGAACAGTCTTTTGGACTCTGGGAGAGGGAGAGGATGGGATGATTTGGGAGAATGGCATTGAAATATGTATAACATTATATATGAAACGAGTTGCCAGTCCAGGTTCGATGCACGATATTGGATGCTTGGGGCTGGTGCACTGGGACGACCCAGAGGGATGGTATGGGGAGGGAGGAGGAAGGAGGGTTCAGGATGGGGAACACATGTATACCTGTGGCGGATTCATTTTGATATATGGCAAAACCAATACAATATTGTAAAGTTAAATAAAATAAAATTTAAAAAAATAATAAACTTATGAAAAGCAAGTTCTTTTCATTAAGGAAAAAAATAAAATTTTTTATAATGGAAAAGAATACACACATAAATTTACCAGCAATTCACTGAATAATGCTTCTTATACATGTCTTTTACAATGAAAAAGGCCATTGAAGTGGTTGAATGCATTTTAATAATGTGACTCTAAATTTATATATTTTAATGGATACTTTCATTAGGAATTACTTATTAAAGAATGTAAATGAATAAGTAACTCCCATATAGATTATCTTTTAGAGGTAAAAATGTTTACTGAAAAGCCGAGCAGGTCTGATATCACATATGTAGCAGCTTGAAACTTGCTTTCTAGTAGTCAGTGTACAATTCTGTCTGGACCAAGCTTTAAATGAAAACTGACCACTCAAAAAAAGCCAGTTCTTGCTGGTTGGGAGATAAATAGAAAAGCATCAGACATGGAGCACATATGAATATTGTATATCAATAAAGGCAAATTTTGCTGGTCTGCTACTGAACCACTTGGCTAGCATTTGTGATCAGAAGACTGACATGTAATATTTGTTAGAATTCAAGTTCCCATATCCCTCTTCGAGAAGTTTTGACTCTTTAGAATAAAGAGAAGCCCAACTGTCTGCACTTTTAATAAACTTCCAAGTGATGGATTATTCACCTTTGAGACTATTTCTTTAATTATAGTTACCAAAAGTATTCAGGTGTTTTAACCCACTAATCAACCAAAAACAGAAAGGGTATTTTAATAAAGATAATATTATTTAACATTTTATTGGCTAAAATATTCATGATTACAAACTGTATTAGGTTTTCTATTATCGAACACACAATTAAGGTAGGTTTTCAATTGTCAATGTTTAATTGAAGAAAGAAAAAAGGAATCTTTTTCATTGGTGGGTTCTTAGAGTTGGAAAAATTCTCCAACAATCTACATTCTGTCTTGTGTACTGCTGAAGGCTTAGTCTGGTCGTCTAGGAATTTAAAGCCCTGTTTTAGAAGACTGGTTGTAGAATCCATAGCAAAATAGGATTGCAATAAAAAGCCATAGGAATTTGTGGCTGAGGCAGAGTCAGCAATGGCCCCAATGACTAAAATTAAATCTTCCATCTTCTCTGTAAAGAAAGAAAAAGAAAGAAAAATTATTTTTAAAAAGTATTTAAAATTGCCTGACTATTGCACGAAGTGCTTCTCCATGAGGAGACTGACTGTGACAGAGCTAGGAGGGCTGTGCTTCATAAGCAGCAGGGCCCCTTCCACGCCCCCTACTCTGCACAGGTCCTCCTGACCCCCTGGGGCTACTTGACTCTTCCTACATGTTCCCTCCTGACTCAGCCTTGGAACCCACCCAGACCTCAGGGAGAGGATTAGAGATTGTATTCCTGGTTCTCTAAAAGTTGAAGCCCATCTAGGGATTCATTGAGTGGAAATACCAGTGAGACAAACAGGTAGGAAGTGGGATGGCTGGCTGAACCTTTAGACTGGGAACACCTGCAGAGGGAAGGAGGCAGGAAGGGAGGTTAGGTTGAAGTGTCCTAGACTGCCCTGCTCTCTAAGGAAAGTTTGGAGTCTTGTCATGGAGTTCAGGGGACAAAGTGAACCATCAGAGGAGTTCCTTTCTGACATAAATTGTAATGGATTTAAATTTCTAAAGGCAGTAGAGTTTCTTGCTCAGTTATGCTCCCTGTAGCTTGAGCTACATCATAGAGGTTATTATTCAACCTCTGGAGTTAAGAATTACATTATACTGGCCACCAGACTGCCAGTATTAAGTCAAGCAATTAAATCAAGTAAATGTAATTGGTTTATACATGTAGGAAACATCCAGCAGGAATATACTTCAAGGTCAAATAAAAACTATTTTTATGAATGAGACTTCAGGCAAAGATACCAGTGTGTTTCTGTGGCTTTTACAGGAAAGAACAGTTATTTTCCATGTTTTACTGTGCCTTGGCTATCAGAAACATGGATGCTCCTATTATTTTCTGATATTGTGTTCATTATTTTTGAAGAGGCAATGGTGAGTTTTTTGTTCTTACATTTTTTCACTGCAGAAAACGCATTTATTGGAGTACGTTTTGCCATTTGTTGCACAGACTGGATCCATTTCTCTGCTACAAAAATGTAATTGACGAATATATATACTACACTCTGGCTGTTAAACATAAACAGACAACATAATATTTTTCAGATAATGAATTTCTTGAATAAAATGTTCTTTGTTCTTAATACATCATGGTATGTATCAAAATGAAATATATTCTATATTGAAGTTTAAAAATAGACACAAGTTACTCACATATAAAAAATGCTGTACAGTAGAAACCAACACAACACTGGAACGCAACTATCCCAACTATAAAAAAGTGAATTTGCTATAATTCTCCTGTTTTTCTCAATAGTTTCACTATTAGATAATCTGGTACTCCCAGATTACTACCATATATATATTTTTTCATATATATTAGTGTTTATAAATGTGTATTTAACCATATATATATATATAAAAATTTGGTTAGTAATGGTAGTGTTGGTAACTTACATAGATAAATAAAAGTGTGTGTATACTGACATAACCTGCTTTTTTTTAAAGTATATAATACCTAAATTCTTATTGGAACATAGGAATGCTCATTCACTTACTTACTGCTATATGAGCTGATTTTTAGGCATGTTTAAATATATTCATCTGTTTAGTTGTTCAGAAATGTAGTTGATTTTCTTCACCTCTGTATAATATTTCACTCTGAGGTTTTATGAAAATTATTATTTTATATTCCTCCTGTAAGTGAAAATTTTTTTTTAGCTACTTTAATTTTAGCCTTTCTCTTTTCTAGGGTAAACAACTTTACTTTAAATACCACTTAACTGCTTTCAGATGATGGTATATAAAAAAGTTTATGCCCAATAATAAAATTTTGAGTAAGGGATATTTTTACCTTGTCTGAAATGACAGATGGTTTGAATGGCTGGCAAGATTCTATTTCTTGAAGAACTTAGAGTAATAAGGACACTTTATCTTACTTTCTGAAGAATTATTATGTGGTATTTTTTTAAATTACCTTTTAAACTAAATCATGAAAATTTTACCTTTTTCAATTCCCACATTAATCAATATAAACTTACAGCTTCACGCATTTCACGCATTTTTCTTGAAGATGCAAAAGAAGTTTCTGCAATCAACATACAAAAGGAAGATTAAAAGTAAGATGATGAAGAGGGAAAAACAGTCTTTGATAGGATATACCCACATCTACACACATCACCTACACAAACACAGCAAGAAATGAGGTGAGGCTACTGTGGCAGTATCAGACTAATAATTTCACAAAATAACTCCGAACCTGGAAACAGAATTCTAAATTCACCTCTCTGTGAAAAAATAACTTTAAGTATGGTTTAATGATCACCAAAACTTCCTGTGGAGATACCTTTTTTCCTCATTTTTATAAATAAGATATTCTAGTCAGAGAAAAACCACCTTGCTTAGTGCAACTTAATATGCTTGTATGAAGTCACTTAATATGAATAAGTTACTTGCTACTTAATTTCTTCAAACTCAGCTCGAGTATCATGAATCACTTTAATATCTCACAGCTACTCTACTCTGAAATTCATGGGCCACCTTGTGCTTTAAGAAAGAAAAGTGGTCAGCAGAGGGATCAATCAGTCCTCTCCTAACACAAATTTTGACTTTAGTGCACTCAGAGCTGGCAAGCAATGAGTAGGATTGTTGAGGAATATCAGATCTAGAGGACAGTATTACTCCCCACACTCTGCGTTTAGCAACCATGAAATCCGACCTCCAAAAATGGGGAAAGTTAGATAAATATCTTTAGTCCTAAATGAACAAACATCTAAATTCTACTGTTCATTCTAACCACCCTTTCTATCTCTACCTTTCTAAGGAGGGAAATGATAAACCAATCAACTGATGCAATTTGTGAAAAGATATTTGAAACACGTGTCATTTCATTATGCCAGTTTAAGTATTATACGCCCAGCAGAGCAAGCTCCTCCACTCCTTGATAATAGTAGTTGTTTCCTGCATTTTCTATGATGTGTGAACTGCTTCATCCAGGATTGAAAAATTTACTCACCACAATAAAGAGGAAATGCCAAGCCAATGATTAAAATAGCTTTGATCCATGATGAGAAGAAAGACATTTTATCAAGTCTGTAGAAGAAATGCATAGGAATGCTCATAACACACCGGCGCAGGAACAAATTGCCCATTTCCAAATGAAAGTTTCTTACTTCTAAAGGAACTGACCCACTCTCCTAGATTTGTATTTATGGTGGGAATCTTGCTGCAATCCACAGGACATACAGGTGAACAGAAGGCCTCGCAGAGGCTTGAGAGAAACACTAGGACAGGTCCTCTTTGCCCACTTTAAGAAGGAGAAGTTCACTCTCCAAACCCTTGACTCAGCCCACAAAGAGCCTGGCTGCATTTAAAGAAATATGCACTTTGGACGTTTAGTTTTTCCTCAGAAAATAAATAGTTGTTTCAGAAAGGACTGAGCTGGAGCAGTCTTCTCCAGTGTGACACGCCAGGGCTGCCTCCATAGCATCCCCACCTGACCTACCTGACACAGAGAAGGTGGCAGAGTGTGAGGGCTGCAGGTCCAGGGACTGTGCCCGTAGGATCTCCTCTCAACTTCCCCCAGCTGAGGAGTCTCCTTTAATGGACTGTAGGTGAGGAGCCTGGTGCAGGGACACAGATGACCCCAAGCAGACAAGACCCTGAGGTTTTACGTGTTCTTCCTCGTAAAGATCTCACACAGATCATCTCTCAGCAGGAGTTTGGGGCGATTTTAATCTGATGAAATGTATGAGGAAGGGAGAATGTGATAACAATGCTTTGAAATCCTAAGGTATAAAAGAGATGAGAGAGCTATCCAAGCTCCTGAGTTGAAAACAAAGGCTCATCAAACCACAAAGAGAAGAATGAGTTTCGGGAGCTATAATTAGATACATACCTACACCCTTAGTATTTTGAAGGACACTAGAAGCACCCCACCCCAGTACTTTTGCCTGGAAAATCCCATGGACAGAGGATCCTGGTAGGCTCCAGTCCATGGGGTCGCTTGGGAGTTGGACACGACTGAGCGACTTCGCTTTTATCTTTCACTTTCATGCATTGGAGAAGGAAATGGCAACCCACTCCAGTGTTCTTGCCTGGAGAATCCCAGGGACGGGGGAGCCTGGTGGGCTTCCGTCTATGGGGTCGCACAGAGTCGGACATGACTGAAGCAACTTAGCAGCAGCAGCAGCAGAAGTCCAGTAGTCTCAATCGGAGATTTTATTTTCATTATACTTTTTTTTTGTAGTCAAATGGAAATTTTCATAAAGCTGTAAGCACTAACACAGAGAGGTACTGTGTTCCTTTAATCAATTTTCCCCAATGAGAATATCTTGTAGGATTATAGTACAAATTCACGACCAGGAATGTTCAAAAAGCTCCCAGGTGACAGCCAGAGTAGCCAGCTTTAGGAAGCTGAGCTGGAGGACACCATGTGAATATCAAGGAGAGCAAGAAGGCTTGGGAATACAATTGAGATCACAAGGGACAACACCCTAAACTATATGATGAATATAGTTTACAATCTTTAGTCAAGTAGGAAACCACACAGAGTTTGTAGTAGGAAAAGATGTAGTATAAACTATGAAATCTGCTTCACAGCCTGAAAGTCCAGAATTCAAATGCCATCTACCACTCAGCAACCTTGAGATAATATTCAGACTTTCTAATTTACTATTTGCTAATTTTAAATGTGAGAATAATAATTTCTGTCTCAAATATTTGTCATAAATATTAGTGATAAAATATTAAAACAGGATGAACTTAAAGTTGTGTTAGGCTTACATTTGTCACCCTAATCTAACCTGACTTTTTTTCAGTGAAGAAAGCTAAGATTTAGAAAAGAACCTTTGAATACCACTATTCAAAACCCACTTAATGGGTTTTGAACAAAATCTTCTAAGTACAAAAATCTGCTAAGTACAAAATTTTTTCCTTTATTATAGTGAAGTTATGACAATGCTTCCACTAGATTTTTGAAATATTTCAGAGATACCATCAGAGACGTCTATGCAGATAATCCTGGCACATGACCTTAGAGGAGAAATTAAACAAGTTTAGAGTTGAAGTGAATGTAAAGGCCTTGTACTGGCTTTTTTTCTCTATGTCCATTTGTTATTGGCGATTAAGAGCTGGAGACACTGCCTGTGAAACAGAACAGGTCACAAATTTTCTAAATTATCCACTAAAGGAGTGTTATATGTGTGGATTATTTGACGCATATCTTTTCTGAAAATGCTTATATACATAAATGTATTTATATGCATAAAAGTACAGGTGGCACCCCACTCCCGTACTCTTGCCTGGAAAATTCCATGGACGGAGGAGCCTGGTGGGCTGTAGTCCACGGGGTCACGAAGAGTCGGACACGACTGAGTGACTTCACTTTCACTTTTCACTTTCATGCATTGGAGAAGGAAATGGCAACCCACTCCAGTGTTCTTGCCTGGAGAATTCCAGGGACAGGGGAGCCTGGTGGGCTGCCGTCTATGGGGTCACACAGAGCTGGACACGACGGAAGCGACTTAGCAGCAGCAGCAGCATACTAAAATCACACATAAATATATGCATGTGTATATATGGATATATTCATAAATGTATATAGAGTTCTATATATATATTTACAAATATACTAACATATGCATATAATAAAACATATATGTAATAAATTGTCATTAGATACAGAGACATCTATATACACACAGTATATGAATATACACATATATATAAACATTAGTTGTCTAAGTGAGCCCTAAATGTCATCACAAGTATTCTTAAAAAAGGGAGACTGAAAGAAATTTGATGCAGACTCACTAAAAAGGTCAAAATGAAGATGGAACTAAGAAAATTTGAAGATGCTGGCCTTAAATATGATTGATGATAGATAAGAATAGAGACAGAAAAATAAAATCAAGATACTTCCTTGTAACTAGTTTTTTTTTAATTTGAAAATCAATAGTATATCTTCACATAACCATATACAAATACAAATTCCTTTTAAGTTATTCTTGTTAAATATTTTTGCCAGCAATCTTGTAAGTTGTGCAGGTCACCACATGTTCATTCACCTAATTCTATATTTTAGTACTTGCATTGTTGAGTCAAATAATCTGTGCAGTTTAAATTTTAAAGATAAGACCAATTTACTCTTCAAAACTCTTACATCACCTTTCTATGGAAATGACACTACAAGCATGCCTGTTTCTCTGTACTTCATTAAATGAGTGCCATCTGAAGTATTTATGTTTTCACATACACATTTAAACATATATACAAGTATAAAATGTTCATATTTGGAAGATTTTGTTTAGGAAAAAACTTCTCCATTTGGGAATAAATTAAATTTGTTTACTAATTAAGTTAATGAAGTAATAATTTCCATTTTTTAAAGAATTTTCATCTACAAACATGGTTTAACTTCCTATTTATTTAAGTTCGGAGTATGTGAAGAAATTAATTATTCCTCTCTAATTAACAATTCACATCTATGATCTGCAAAATGAGAAACTTGGTGAAATCATGTTTATATATAACATACAGAAATGTATCAGCTTATGTGAAATGGTGATGGGTGAACTTTGAACACCTGCCTGTTTTGTATATTTAGAATTAACTCTAGCTGGAGAATGCTGAAATATGTGCTTCTTCTCTAATATACCGAAGTTTATGGTGCTTAAGAGATCCTGTTAGATGTTCACTGAATACAAGATAGTTCAGTCTGTCTACATGGTCATAAGATCCCCCCATTCCCACTAGAAGAAATATATATATGCATATATTCCAGGTTTATTGAATATGGAAAAACAGACTACTTTGGAGATATGGCAGAATTTGGTTCCAGACTACTGCATGAAGTAAATATTGCAATGAAGTAAGTAACACAAATTTACTGGCTTCCCAATGCATGTAAAAGTTGTGTTTACAGAGCCTGGCAGGCAACAGTTAAAGAGTTGGACACAACTGAAGGGACATAGCACACATATACATGTAACCTATAAAGTATACAGGGGCATTATGTCTTAAAAACAATGTACATACCTTAATTTAAAAATACTTTATTGCTAAAAAATGCTAACCATCAACTGACAACACAGGGCTGCCACAAACCTTCAATTATCAAAAAAACACAGTATCTGCAAAGTACAATAAAGTAAAGCTTGGCAAAGCACTAATGAACATAGATGAAACAGTCCCCAGCAAAATATTAGTGTACATAATTCAGCAGTATGTTAAAAGGATCATGCAACATGATCAAGTGAGATTCATCCCAGGGATACAAGGATGACGCAATTTCTACAAATCAATCCACGTGATACACTAGGGCCTCTCTGGTAGCTCAGTTGGTAAAGAATCTGCCTGCAATGCATGAGACCCCAGTTTGATTCCTGGGCTGGAAAGAGCCACTGGATAAGGGATTCGCTACCCACTCCAGTATTCTTTGGCTTCTCTGATGGCTCAGCTGGTAAAGAATCTGTCTGCAATGTGGGAGACCTGGGTTTGATCCCTGGGTTGGGAAGATCCCCTGGAGAAGGGAAAAGTTACCCACTCCAGTACTCTGGCCTGGAGAATTCCATGAACTATATATTCAATTTTCACAAATCAATCAATATGATACACTACAGTAAGAAATCAAGGAACAAAGTGATAAAAGATTTTCTCAATAGATGAAGAAAAAGCTTTTGACAACATTTAACATTCATTTATGATTAAAAAAAAGACTCTCAAAAGTGACTATACAGGGAACACAATCAACATAATAAAATCAATCATGACAGTTCAGTTCAGTTCAGTTCAGTCTCTCAGTCATATCCGATTCTGTGACATCATGAATCGCAGCACGCCAGGCCTCCCTATCCATCACCAACCCATGTCCATTGAGATGGTGATGCCATCTAACCATCTCATTTTCTGTCGTCCCCTTCTCCTCCTGCCCTCAATCTCTCCCAACATCAGGGTCTTTTCAAATGAGTCAGCTCTTCGCATCAGGTGGCCAAAGTACTGGAGTTTCAGATTCAACATCAGTCTTTCCAATGAATACCCAGGACTGATCTTTAGGATGCACTGGTTGGATCTCCTTGCAGTCCAAGGGACTTTCAAGAGTCTTCTCCAACACCACAGTTCAAAAGCATCAATTCTTCAGCACTCAGCTTTCTTTATAGTCCAACTCTCACATACATACATGACTACTGGAAAAACCATAGCCTTGACTAAACGGACCTTTGTTGGCAAAGTAATGTCTCTGCTTTTGAATATGCCATCTAGGTTGGTCATAACTTTCCTTCCAAGGAGTAAGCGTCTTTTAATTTCATGGCTGCAGTCACCATCTGCAGTGATTTTGGAGCCCAGAAAAATAAAGTCTGACAGTTTCCACTGTTTCCCCATCTATTTCCCATGAAGTGATGGGACCAGATGCCATGATCTCACTTTTCTGAATGTTGAGTTTTAAGCCAAATTTTTCACTCTCCTCTTTCACTTTCATCAAGACGCTCTTTAGTTCTTCTTCACTTTCTGCCATAAGGGTGGTATCATCTTCATATCTGAGGTGACTGATATTTCTCCCGGCAATCTTGATTCCAGCTTGTGCTTCATCCAGCCAAGCATTTCTCATGATGTACTCTGCATATAAGTTAAATAAGCAGGATGACAATATACAGCCTTGACATACTCCTTTTCCTATTTGGAACCAGTCTATTGTTCCATGTCTAACTGTTGCTTCCTGACCTGCATACAGGTTTCTCAAGAGGGAGGTCAGGTGGTCTGGTATTCCCATATCTTTCAGAATTTTCCACAGTTGATTGTGATCCACACAGTCAAAGGCTTTGGCATAGTCAATAAAGCATCAGATCAGATCAGTCGCTCAGTCGTGTCCGACTCTTTGCGACCCCATGAACCGCAACGCCAGGCCTCCCTGTCCATCACCAGCTCCCGGAGGTCACTCAGACTCGCATCCATCGAGTCAGTGATGCCATCCAGCCATCTCATCCTCTGTCGTCCCCTTCTCCTCCTGCCCTCAATCCCTCCCAGCATCAGAGTCTTCTCCAATGAGTCAACTCTTCGCATGAGGTGGCCAAAATACTGGAGTTTCAGCTTTAGCATCATTCCTTCTAAAGAAATTCCAGGATTGATCTCCTTCAGAATGGACTGGTTGGATCTTCTTGCAGTCCAAGGGACTCTCAAGAGTCTTCTCCAACACCACAGTTCAAAAGCATCAATTCTTCGGCGCTCAGCCTTCTTCACAGTCCAGCTCTCACATCCATACATGACCACAGGAAAGACCATAGCCTTGACTAGGCGAACCTTTGTTGGTAAAGTAATGTCTCTGCTTTTGAATATGCTATCTAGGTTGGTCATAACTTTCCTTCCAAGGAGTAAGCGTCTTTTAATTTCATGGCTGCAGTCACCATCTGCAGTGATCTTGGAGCCCAGAAAAACAAAGTCTGACACTGTTTCCACTGTTTCCCCATCTATTTCCCATGTAGTGATGGGACCAGATGCATGATCTTCGTTTTCTGAATGTTGAGCTTTAAGCCAACCTTTTCACTCTCCACTTTCACTTTCATCAAGAGGCTTTTTAGCCCCTCTTCACTTTCTGCCATAAGGGTGGTGTCATCTGCATATCTGAGGTTATTGATATTTCTCCCGCAATCTTGATTCCAACTTGTGTTTCTTCCAGTCCAGCATTTCTCATGATGTACTCTGCATATAAGTTAAATAAACATGGTGACAATATACAGCCTTGACGTACTCCTTTTCCTATTTGGAACCAGTCTGTTGTTCCATGTCCAGTTCTAACTGTTGCTTCCTGACCTGCATACAGATTTCTTAAGAGGCAGATCAGGTGGTCTGGTATTCCCATCTCTTGAAGAATTTTCCATAGTTTATTGTGATCCACACAGTCATAAACAGATGTTTTTCTGGAACTCTCTTGCTGTTTTGATGATACTGCAGATGTTCTGGTTCCTCTGCTTTTTCTAAAACCAGCTTGAACATCTGGAAGTTCATGATTCACGTATTGCTGAAGCCTGGCTTGGAGAATTTTAAGCATTACTTTACTAGCATGTGAGAGGAGTGCAATTGTGCGATAGCCTGAGCATTCTTTGGCATTGCCTTCTTAGGGAGTGCAATGAAAACTGACCTTTTCCAGTCCTGTGGCCACTGCTGAGTTTTCCAAATCTGTTGGCATATTGAGTGCAGCACTTTCACAGCATCATCTTTTAGGATTTGAAATAGCTCAACTGGAATTCTATCACCTCCACTAGCTTTGATTGTAGTGATGCTTCCTAAGGCCCACTATGACAAGTCCACAGCTAATATTATACTCAATGATCAAAAATAAAAAGCATTTCCTCCAAGATGAGGGAAAAGTCAAAGATACCCACTCTTGTTGTAATAGAGCAGGATGAGCATAGCTCTTAGCAGGCAGCCATTGGTGTGCCTCATTATTCCATATGCTGTTACTAGGTAATGGATCTTGGTCAGCCATTGGTCAGTGCCTCAGTGGGTCCTACCCACAAGCAACCAACTGTCAATGAGTGACCATTAGTTATCCTGCTCAGCTGTGGTGGGCCCTACCCAGTAGTAACTGCCACTGAGGGACCATTAGGGAAATGATTCAGCCAGGGGTGAGTGGTGTTGTAGTCATCAGGAGAATGAGATAAGAGGCAGATTCAGGCCTTCTCCTAGAGGCCCACTAACTCACCCCGCCTTGACCAGTGGATGAGCTGAGGACCCAGGGAATAGACTGGGGACTACATCCTGCAGGCTCCATAGACCTTAGTAAGGCCTTCTACTAGCCTTGGCCCAGGCCTTGAGGCAGCGGTGAGCCTCTCCTCCATCCCCATCTCTGCGATCTCACAGCAGTAGTCATCTGCCTGGGTCATGTCTGTAAGACCTGATCTCTCCGATTTGGACAGCCTGAGGAGACTGAGGGCCAGTTGGGTTGGGTCCCTGGCTCCCTCGGGGATCACAGCTGAGCAGGATGTAGGAACCTGGCCCTGAAGGTTCTGCCAACTGAGATCTGCTTCCTCTTAGCCAGGACTGGGACCTTTGAGGGAGAAAGCTGTGCCTTAGGACCTTGCCCTTTCTTGTCAGGACAGAGAATAACATTCATTTGGTAGAGTTTTACAGGAATATCATTAACTGTCTATGACCTGACCTCAAGAACAAAGGATCTGACACCAAGAAGTTTGCAACAACTAACCACACCCCTCCCTCACCTTTTGCCTTTAAAGGGGCTTGCTGAAAGCTTTCAATCATTTTGGGTTTCTTAGGGCATGAGCCACCCATCTCCTTGTATGAACTTGTAGTAAACTTTTCTCTGTTCTAAATCTAATGTTTTAGTATTGCTTGACCTCACTGTGTGTTGGGCACACAGACTTGTAATTCAGTAACACTGCCACTTTTATTCCACATATTATTGGAAGTCTAGCCCCAGCCATCAGAAAATAAATAATAGGAATCAAAATTGGAAAGAAAGAAGTAAAACTGTCACTAATTGTAGATGACAGGCTATTATACATAGAATACTTTAAAGATGCCACCAAAAAACTACTAGATCTCATCAATGAATTCAGCAAAGGGTGTAGGATACAAAATTAATATACAGAAATCAATAAATTTCTATATACTAGCAATGAACTATCAGAAAAGGAAATTAAGAAATGAATATCATTAAGAAATTAAAAAAAATTTTCATCAAAAGCAATAAAATACCCAAGAATAAAAAGACATGTACTCAGAAAATATAAGGCACTGGATGAAAAAAGTTGAACATTACAAAAACAGATGGAAAGATTTCCCATGACAGAAAGACTAACCATGCTCATGGATTGGAAGAATTAATGTTATATCAAAATACCAATGGCATTTTTTCGCAGAACTAGAATAATCCTAGAATTTGTATGGAAACACAAAAGACCTCTAATAACAAAACAGTCTTGAGAAAAAGGAACAGGCTTGGAGGTATCACACTCCATGATTTCAAACTATACTACAAAGCCATCATGATCAAAATAGTATGGTTCTGACACAAAAACTGACATATAGATTATTGGAGCACAATAAATGCCCAGAAATGAAATTACACTTAAATGGGCAAATTAATCTGCAATAAAAGAGGCAAGAATACACAATGCAGAAAAGATAGCTTTTTCAATAAATGTTAGGAAAGGTAGACACCTACACATATAAGGAACTATTCTCATACACCAGGCACAAAAATAAATTCAAAATAGATTTTTTTACATGTAATAGACTTACATGTAAGGCCTGAAGCCATAAACCTTTTAGGGGAAAACTAAAAGACAGTACACTCTGTGACATCAGTGTCAGCATTTTTTTAAAATATGTCTCTCAGGCAAGGAAAACACAATTTAAAAAAAAACCAAATGGGACTGTATCAAACTAAAAAGCTTTTGGAGAGTGAAGGAAACTATCAACACATCTCAAAGGATGTGTACTGAATGTGGGAAGACACCTGACAAGGGATTAAAGTCCAAAATACACAAAGAAATCATAGAACTCAATATGAACAAACACAAAAAAAGGGGCAGAGGATCTGAAGATACATGTTTCCAAAGAAGACATACAGATGGTAAATAGGCATGTGAAAAGATGCTTCGCATTGCTGTTCATCAGGTAAACGCAAATCAAAACCACAATAATAAACTACTTCTCATCCGTCAAAATGGCTTCTATCAAAAGACAACAAATAACAAATGTTAGCAAGGATGTGCACAAATGAGGACCCTCAGGCATTGTTGCTGAGAATGTAAATTGGAAAGGGCTCAATGGAAAACTTTATGGAGATTCCTCAAAATTAAAAATAGAACTAACATATGATCCATGAATCCTACATCTGGGTATTTATCAAAGAAAAAATGCACTAAGTCAAAAAGATATATTCACTCCTATGCTCACTAAACATTATTTAGAGTAACCAATATACAGAAAGAATTTAAGTGCCCAGTCAACAGATGAATGATAAAGAAGATGTGATATTGATAAAAATATTTACATACAAAACACACACACATACATAATGAAATATTGCTTAGCAATATCAAAGAATGAAATCTTGCCTTTTGTGGCAACATGGATAAACTAAGAGGGTATTATGCTAATTGAAATGAATCAGATGGATAGAGAAATATTATATTATTTCACATATGGGGAATCTGAGAAGCAAAAACAAATGATAATAAACACAGTATAAAGAGAAAGAGAGTCACAGGTACAGAGAACAAATAGGTAGTTGTCAGTTGTCAGAGGGGAGTGGGCTAGGGGCTGAAGAGAAATAAGGTGAGGGAGCTTAAGAGGTATAAACTTTCAGTTACAAAATAAAATGATCACAGGTATGAAATGTACACTGTGGAGAATATAGTCAATAATCATGCAATATCTTTGTATGGTGACAGGTAACAGCTAGACTTATCATGGTTATCATTTTAAAATATATAGAAATATTCAATCAAAATGGTTTCACCAGGAACCAACATACTGTTTGTTGTAGTCATTTATATTTCAAAAACAAAGTCATAGAAAGAGAGATCAGATTTGCAGTTACCAGGGAGAGGTGGGTGCATGAACGTAGTTGAAAGGTAAAACTTCCAACTATAAGATAAATAACTGTACCATGGTTGTAATGAACAACATGTTAAATATTATTAACACATAGATGTGAAAATTTTCAGAGAGTAAATTCTATAGAAGTTCTCATCAGAAGGAAAAACTTTTTTCTGTTTCTCTAATTTTGTATTCTATAAGATGATGGATGTTCAGTAAACTTATTATAAATATTTCATGATATATGTAAGTCAGATCACAGTGCTGTATGTAAATTATATCTCAGCAAAACTAGAAAAGAAAAAAGGTATTCAATAACAATTGTTGGTGAGGATGTGGAGGAAATGGATCCTCATTCATTCCTGGTGGAACTGTAAGAAAATACAACCACTTTGAAAAATACAGAGTTAAGTTCTTGAAAAGTGCAAGATAACTACCACAGGAGGTATCCATTCCACTATTAGGTGTTTAGCCAAGAAGAAAAAGACTTGTACAGTAATGGTCATAGCACCACTTTTCTTAATAGCCCCAAATGGTAACTATTCCAGAGTCCATAAACATGTTAACAAAACAAAGCATGGTATATGAATACAAAATGGAAGACTATTAAACTGTGGTGTTGGAGAAGACTCTTGAGAATCCCTTGGACTGCAAGGAGATCCAACCGGTCCATTCTGAAGGAGATCAGCCCTGGGATTTCTTTGGAAGGAATGATGCTAAAGCTGAAACTCCAGTATTTTGGCCACCTCATGCGAAGAGTTGACTCATTGGAGAAGACTCTGATGCTGGGAGGGATTGGGGACAGGAGGAGAAGGGGACGACAGAGGATGAGATGGCTGGATGGCATCACTGACTCAATGGATGTGAGTCTGAGTGACCTCCGAGAGCTGGTGATGGATAGGGAGGCCTGGCGTGCTGCAGTTCATGGGGTCGCAGAGTCGGACACGACTGATCTGATCCGATTAAACATTAAAAAGTAATGAACTACTGATGTATCTGCTATAGTGTGAATGAACCACAAAAATATGCTAAGTAAAAGAAGCATAAATAAAACCACATATTGTTTCATTCTCTTTACATAAAATGTCTAGAAAAGGCAAAAAAAGAGAAATACAGTGTAGATGAGTAGTTGCCTTGATTGGGGGTAGTAAGAAGGCATGATCTCCAAAGGATGAGAGAATATTATGGGAGTGATGTAAACACTCTAACATTGAAATGTGGTGATGGTTGCTTGCTGGGGACCAGCCCCAGCTGATCTAGGGACTTCGAGGATGGCATCGGTGGAGGTCAGGACACGATAGTTATAATTAGAGATATAAAGAATAATAGAACGAGGATAGCTCAGTAGGAAAACTCAGTGGAGAAAAGAGGCTGAGTAGCTTGGTTTACACAGGGGACCAAAAAAACTTCAAGACAAGAAGTTTTCACCACTTATGTAGGCCGCAGGCGTCTTTCCGTTCTCCCGAAGGAGAGGAGACACTGAGGCCTCCCTGGTCCGATCTTAGAAGCCCAGGCATAATTAGTAAGCATGGTGGGTTCCGCGCTCCAGATGGAGACTCAGCCAGAATTTGAGAGAGAGAGCGACATGGGGAGACCAGTCTTTCGAGGAACTGATCCCAATTCTTTATTTTCCATGGTCTACTTTTATACACTGAGATGTTATACAAAAGTCACGCGGGGTCAGCAGCCCTGACTTTTATCAAAGTCAGGTGCTTCTTACAAATGTATACAGAGGTCTTAGGGGTGTTACATCATCTTCTGGCCAGGGGGCCTGTTGACAATTTATGACCCTCTCCTCGTGACAGCGGTCAATCCAGGACATTTATTTCTCCAGGGGTGATTTTTCTTAAAACAGACTCCACCAGATAAATTTACATTCCTATAGGGTGAGGGTGGGTTTTAATTAAAGAAAGAACTTATTTAGCCTAAGGTCTAATGTGATTAATATCAAAGGTTAATACCTATTTCTTCTATATATTCATCAATGTGTGTAAGGGTAGGTGATGTGGAGACTTAGTAGCAAACATTGGCTCAACAAATGAAAAACCCTTCATCAATACAATTTCTAATCAGCCCACTAATAGTTTCCTAACTTCTTTAAAGAACCTGTTTTTAGAAGCACATGTGGCCGGACAAGCCTGTCAGGTGGGCTAGAGAACCTTCAGAGGAGTTTGTAGGTTAAAACACTCCTGTCACACCCAGGAATTTTTATTAACTGGAGCTCGAAGTTAACTCTTTTTTCAGAGAGAGGTAGTGGGGGACAGCCGCCCGTAAAGTCAGAGGTGTAGGTGAGAACACAAGTAGTAAAGTAGGCAGGCTCTGGTTTTGGGGGTAGATGCTCGAGGATTTCCAGGGGAACTCCTGAGGCTCGACCCCACCTTTGTATGTCAAGCCTCCTTCCTCATGACCTTTGCCACGGGAGGAGTGCCTCACGCCGGCCCCCAACAGTTGCTTATCTTTCTCTGTCCCTCTCTCTCTCTCTCTCTCTCTCTATATATATATATATATACACACACACACACACACACACACACACATACATATATATATACTTTTTCTTCTGTAGAAGGACATGGCAACCCACTCCAGTATTCTTGCTTGGAGAATCCCATTAACAGAGTGCCTGGTGGGCTACAATCCACAGGGCCACAAAGAGTTGGACATGATTAAAGTGACTTAACATGTATGCATGCATATAAGTATTTTAACTATTCCATCATGTCTAAAAATGATTAATTTAGGATATATAAAAGCAATAAGAACTGGTTATTAAAAAGAATACACTTTCAAGTTTTGTATTCAAACTCTCTTTCATCATCAAAATATTAGGTTTAAAATATTGCTACATTTCCTCTGTCTCATTTTCATTATGTGCAAAATATAGAGCTGATATGTACATAACATGATTTTTCAAAGACCTAAATTGGATAACATGTGGAAAACTGTTTCACAGAACTTTTGAGAACAGTCACACAAAAAATAGGCATTTCCATTTCTTCAGTTCAGTTCAGTTTAGTCGCTCAGTCGTGTCCAACTCTTTACAATCCCATGAATCGCAGCACTCCAGGCCTCCCTGTCCATCACCAAGTCCCGGAGTTCACTCAAACTCATGTCCATTGAATGGGTGATGTGATCCAGCCATTTCATCATCTGTCATCCCCTTCTCTTCTTGCCTCCAATCCCTCCCAGCATCAGGGTCTTTTCCAATGAGTCAACTGTTTGCATGAAGGGCCAAAGTGTTGCAGTTTCAGCTTTAGTATCACTCCTTCCAATGCATATCCAGGACTGATCTCCTTTAGAATGGACTGGTTGGATCTCCCTGCAGTCCAAGGGACTCTCAAGAGTCTTCTCCAACACCACACTTCAAAAGCATCAATTCTTCAGTGCTCAGCTTTCTTCACAGTCCAACTCTCACATCCATACATGATGACTGGAAAAACCATGGTCTTGACTAGACGGACCTTTGTTAGCAAAGTGATGTCTCTGCTTTTGAATATGCTATCTAGGTTGGTCATAACTTTCCTTCCAAGGAGTAAGCATCTATTAATTTCATGGCTGCAATCACCATCTGCAGTGATTTTGGAGACCAAAAAAAAATAAAGTCAGCCACTGTTTCCACTGTTTCCCCATCTACTTCCCATGAAGTGATGGGACAAGATGCCATGATCTCACTTTTCTGAATGTTGAGCTTTATGCCAACTTTTTCACATTCCTCTTTCACTTTCATCAAGAGGCTCTTTGGTTCCTCTTCACTTTCTGCCATAAGGGTGGTGTCATCTGCGTATCTGAAGTTATTGATATTTCTCCCAGCAATCTTGACTCCAGCTAGTGCTTCCTCCAGCCCAGTGTTTCTCATGATGTACTCTGCATATAAGTTAAATAAGCAGTGTGACAATATACAGCCTTGACGCACTCCTTTTCCTATTTGGAACCAGTGTATTGTTCCATGTCCAGTTCTAACTGTTGCTTCCTGACCTGCATACAGGTTTCTCAAGAGGGAGGTCAGGTGGTCTGGTATTCCCATCTCTTTCAGAATTTTCCACAGTTTATTGTGATCTGCACAGTCAAAGATTTTGGTGTAGTCAATAAAGCAGAAATAATGTTTTTCTGGAACTCCCTTCCATTTTCCATGATCCAGCGGATGTTGGCAATTTGATCTCTGGTTCCTCTGCCTTCTCTAAAACCAGCTTGAACATCTGGAAGTTCACGGTTCACATATTTCTGAAGCCTGGCTTGGAGAATTTTGAGCATTTCTTTATTAGCGTGTGAGATAAGTATAATTCTGTGGTAGTCTAAGCATTCTTTAGCATTGCCTTTCTTTGGGATTGGAATGAAAACTGACCTTTTCCAGTCCTGTGGCCACTGCTGAGTTTTCCAGATTTGCTGGCATATTGAGTGCTGCACTTTCACAGCATCATCTTTTAGAATTTGAAATAGCTCAACTGGAATTCCATCACCTCCATTAGCTTTGTTCATAGTGATGCTTTCTAAGGCCCACTTGACTTCACATTTCAGGATGTTTGGCTCTAGGAGAATGATCACACCATCATGATTATCTGCATTGTGAAGATCTTTTTTGTACAGTTCTTCTGTGTATTCTTGCCATCTCTTCTTAATATATTCTGCTTCTACTAGGTCCATACCATTTCTGTCCTTTATCGAGTCCATCTTTGCATGAAATGTTCCCTTGGTATCTCTAATTTTCTTCAAGAAATCTCTAGTCTTTCCCATTCTGTTGTTTTCCTCTATTTCTTTGCATTGATCACTGAGGAAGGCTTTCTTATCTCTCCTTGCTATTCTTTGGAACTCTGCATTCAGATGCTTATATCTTTCCTTTTCTTCTTTGCTTTTCGCTTCTCTTCTTTTCATAGCTATAATAACTTTAATCAATATATTTAAATATCTACATAATAATCATCATCTGTGCTTTTGCTTATTATCTTATTTCTCACATCTGATATAACTTTATATATATGGAATTAAAAAAATACATAAATGAAACATACATGTTTCCTAAATAATTTTTCATAGTCTTCTACAAAGAAAAAGTGATGCAACTGGCTGAAAACATTTTTCTAATGTTGCTCTACAAAGTAATATTCTAATGTATACTTTCCTTAAGAGGGATATTACAGATTTAAATGATCTAATAGCTCCCACAGTAATTACTCTGAAATTTAAAAGTATCCATTGAGAAGAAAGAATAACAAAATGCCTAGTATAGCATATTATACTATACTAGTATATATATAGATTTCTAGTTGTCATTCGTATATATAGATTTCTAGTTGTCATTCAACAGTCAATCTACATTTCTGCCATTACACTCAAGGTATGAATAATCCTTTTCTCACACAGCTAAAGCCTGCTTCTTGTGGCTGAAGATGGACACAAATGGAGAGACATCTGACTGAGACCTAATACAGCAAGTACTAAGTCAATAAAGTCCATAGTACCTCCCATGTCAGGAGCACCCACTTTCCTCTCAACTGACTTGTGGGACCAAGAATGAAAAATATGATAATTTTTTCCCAAGCATCATTAATCTTATATTATCTCTTTATAGATTTTGAAATTTATTCAGTTATAGTCAAGGCTATGGTCTTTCCTGTGGTCATGTATGGATGTGAGAGCTGGACTGTGAGGAAGGCTGAACGCCGAAGAATTGATGCTTTTGAACTGTGGTGTTGGAGAAGACTCTTGAGAGTCCCTTGGACTGCAAGAAGATCCAACCAGTCCATTCTGAAGGAGATCAATCCTGGAATTTCTTTAGAAGGAATGATGCTAAAGCTGAAACTCCAGTATTTTGGCCACCTCATGCGAAGAGTTGACTCATTGGAGAAGACTCTGATGCTGGGAGGGATTGAGGGCAGGAGGAGAAGGGGACGACAGAGGATGAGATGGCTGGATGGCATCACTGACTCGATGGATGCGAGTCTGAGTGACCTCCGGGAGTTGGTGATGGACAGGGAGGCCTGGCGTGCTGCGGTTCATGGGGTCGCAGAGTCGGACACGACTGAGCGACTGATCTGATCTGATCTGATCTGATAGCCATAATGTAGGTCTTAGAGCCAGTATTAACTAAGATCCATGACCACATTGTTAATCTGGATTGCTTCTTAGATTTCAATTCAGACACCTCTCCTAGAAGTTCCAAGTCTTTGGTACGGAGAGAATCCACGTTATCTGGACTTTTTATAAACACCCTTAGGACTTCCCCAGTGGCTCAGATGGTAAAGCGTCTGTCTACAATGCAGGAGACCTGGGTTGGATCCCTGGCTCGGGAAGATTTCCTGGAGAAGGAAATGGCAACCCACTTCAGTACTCTAGCCTAGAAAATGCCATGGATGGAGAAGCCTGGTGCAGGCTATTGCCCATGAGGTCGCAAAGAGTAGGACACAACTGAGCGACTTCACTTTCACTTTCAATCTAATATTTGGTCATCTTTGGAAAATACCTTTCTGACTATAGGTGTGAAAAATATGTTTGTCTTAACCAATTAGCCAACCAAATAAACAAGGGGCATGTTAAAAAATATATATAACATCATTCAACATTTTATGGAGCAAATATTTAATATTTTAAATTGCATGAGGTTGTACATTATCAAACATATGACTAAGATACTACTTTTTCAAACTCTCATACATTCCACCTTGAATTCTGCAGGGTTCACCTGATCATCTAAGAATGAAAGACACTGAGTGTGCAACTCTAAATGTCTGTAGAATCCACTGCAAAATGGAATCACAGTAAAAGATGTAGGAATGTGTAGCTCCAGCAAAATGTCAACATTTACCATAATGAGCAACATAAATTTGCCATCACTTTTTTTTAAAAAAAAAAAAAGAATCAGAGAGGAAGGGGGAAATGATTAAAGAACCCAGAAAATTAAACGCTCTGGCAATACACAAAATGTTCGTAAATGAGGAGATTTGAACTATGAGACATGACAGAAAGGCTGTGTTCTACTTCCATAAGGAGCAGGACCCCTGTTGCTCCTGTCTTACACTGTTCTGTCCCTACCATGGGACTTTTAATCCTTCCTATTTGCTTAATCTCAAAGAAAACTAAGATCAATCCGATCACATGGACCACAGCCTCGTCCAATTCAATGAAACTATGAGCCATGCCATGTAGGGCCACCCAGGATGGATGGGTCATGTTGGAGAGTTCTGACAAAACGTGGTCCACTGGAGAAGGAAATGATAAGCCACTTCAGTATTTGTGCCCTGAGAACCCCATGAAGAGTATGAAAAGCCCAAAAGATAGGACACTGAAAGATGAACTCCCTAGGTCGGTAGGTACCCAATATGCTACTGGAGATCAGTGGAGAAATAACTCCAGAAAGAATGAAGAGATGGAGCCAAAGCAAAAACAACACCCAGTTGTGGATGTGACTGGTGATAGTAGCAAAGTCTGATGCTGTAAAGAGCAATATTGCATAGGAACCTGGAATGTTAGGTCCGTGAATCAAGGCAAATTGGAAGTGGTCAAACAGGAGATGGTAAGAGTGAATGTCGACATTTTAGGAATCAGTGAACTAAAATGGACTGGAATGGGTGAATTTAGCTCAGATGACCATTATACCTACTATTGTGCGGAAGATTCCCTGAGAAGAAATGGAGTAGCCATCATAGTCAACAAAAGAGTCCTAAATGCAGTACTTGGATGCAATCTCAACATGACAGAATGATCTCTGTTCGTTTCCAAGGCAAACCATTCAATATCACAGTAATCCAAATCTATGCTCCGACCAATAATACTGAAGGACTTGAAGTTGAATGGTTCTATGAAGACCTACAAGATCTTCTAGAACCAACACCCAAAAAAGATGTCCTTTTCATAATAGGGGACTGGAATGTAAAAGTAGGAAGTCAAGAAATACCTGGAGTAACAGGCAAGATTGGCCTTGGAGTACAGAATGGAGCAGGACAAAGGCTAATAGAGCTTTGTCAAGAGAACACACTGGTCATAGCAAATACCCTCTTCCAAAAACACAAGAGAAGACTCTACACATGGACATCACCAGATGGTCAATACCAAAATCAGATTGATTATATTCTTTTCAGCCAAAGATGGACAAGCTCTATAGGGTCAGCAAAGAACAAGACTGGGAGATGACTGTGGCTCAGATCATGAACTTCTTATTGACAAAATCAGACTTAAATTGGAGAAAGTAGGGAAAATCACTAGACCATTCAGGTATGACCTAAATCAAATCCTTTACAATTATACAGTGAAAGTGAGAAATAGATTCAAAGGATTAGATCTGATACACAGAGTGCCTGTAGAACTGTGGATAGAGGTTCGTGAAATGGTACAGGAGGCAGGGATCAAGACCATACCCAAGAAAAAGAAATGCAAAAAGGCAAAATGGTTGTCTGAGGAGGTCTTACAAATAGCTGAGAAAAGAAGACAAGTGAAAGGCAAAGGAGAAAGGGAAGATATACCCATATGAATGCAGAGTTCCAAAGAATAGCAAGGAAAGATAAGAAAGCCTTCCTCAGTGATCAGTGCAAAGAAATAGAGGAAAACAACAGAATGGGAAAGACTAGAGATCTCTTGAAGAAAATTAGAGATACCAAGGGAACATTTCATGCAATGGGTACAATAAAGGACAGAAATGGTATGGACCTAACAGAAACACAAGATATCAAGAACAGGTGCAAAAATACACAGAGTAACTATTTAAAATAGATCTTCACAACCCAAATAATCACAACTGTATGATCACTCACCTAAAGCCAGGCATCCTGGAATCCCAAAGTCAAATGGGCCTCAGGAAGCATCACTACAAACAAAGCTAGTGGAGGCAATGACATTCCAGTTGAGCTATTTCAAATCCCAAAAGATGATGCTGTGAAAGTGCTGCACTCAATACGCTAGCAAATTTGGAAAACTCAGCAGTGGCCACAGGACTGTAAAGAATGTTTAAACTACCACACAATTGCACTCATCTTACACGCTAGTAAAGTAATGCTCAAAGTTCTCCAAGCCAGTCTTCAACATTACATGAACTGTGAACTTCCATATGTTTAATATGGATTTAGAAATGGCAGAGGAATCAGAGATTAAATTGCCAACATCTGTTAGAGCATTGAAAAAACAAGATGTTCCAGAAAAACATCCATTTCTGCTTTATTGACTATGCCAAAGCCTTTTACTGTGTGGATCACAATCAACTGTGGAAAATTCTGAAAGAGATGGGAATACCAGACCACCTGACCTCCCTCTTGAGAAACCTGTATGCAGGTCAGGTAGCAACAGTTAGAACTGGACATGGAACAACACACTGGTTTCAAATAGGAAAAGGAGTGCGTCAAGGCTGTATATTGTCACCCTGCTTATTTAACTTATATGCAGAGTACATCATGAGAAACGTGGGGCTGGAAGAAGCACTACCTGGAATCAAGATTGCCAGGAGAAATATCAATAACCTCAGATATGCAGATGATACCACCTTTATGGCAGAAAGTGAAGAGGAACTAAAGAGCCTCTTGATGAAAGTGAAAGAGGAGAGTGAAAAAGTTGGCTTAAAGCTCAACATTCAGAAAAGTGAGATAATGGCATCTGGTCCCATCACTTCATGGGAAGTAGATGGGGAAACAGTGGAAATAGTGTCAGACTTTATTTTTTGGTCTCCAAAATCACTGCAGATGGTGACTGCAGCCATGAAATTAAAAGATGTTTACTCCTTGGAAGGAAAGTTATGACCAATCTAGACAGCATATTAAAAAGCAGAGACATTACTTTGGCAACAAAGGTCCATCTAGTCAAGACTATGGTTTTTCCAGTGGTCATGTATGGATGTGAGAGTTGGCTGTGAAGAAAGTTGAGTGCCGAAGAACTGATGCTTTTGAACTGTGGTGTTGGAGAAGACTCTTGAGAGTCCCTTGGACTGCAAGGAGATCCAACCAGTGCATCCTGAAGGAGATCAGCCCTGGGATTTCTTTGGAAGGAATGATGCTAAAGCTGAAACTCCAGTACTTTGGCCACCTCATGTGAAGTGTTGACTCGTTAGAAAAGACTCAGATGCTGGGAAGGATTGGGGGCAGGAGGAGAAGGGGACAACAGAGGATGAGATGGCTGGATGGCCTCACTGACTCGATGGACGTGAGTCTGAGTGAACTCCGGGAGATGGTGATGGACAGGGAGGCCTGGCGTGCTGCAATTCATGGGGTTGCAAAGAGTTGGACATGACTAAGCAACTGAATGAACTGAACTGAAGAGACATTCACAGGAGAAAATCAAATTTAAATATGTAACTATGTAATTTCTCATGGGAAATCCAAACATAAGAAATTCCAAAGATGGACAAGGTGATACACACACACATACACACACACACACACACACACACACACACACACACACACACACCAAATCACAGAGAGATATTTGCTAGGTTCTGAGCTGTCTAACACACCAAGTTTATATTATATACTCTAGGTATCTCTGGTGAAACTCCCTTCCTAGAACAGGTCCTGAATCTAGATTCTTTTAGGCAGTTGTGGGAAGGTCAAAGGTTATTCCTGAGTCTTTTGTGTGTTAAAAACAATCAAGCTGAACTAATCCTTATGCCAAAGAGATCTCTTTAGAAGTGGCAAATTCTGCTTCCCTACAAAGGCAAGTCTATTAGAGGCTCATTTAATGTTGTTCAGTAAATTTTCATTCTAAAGAATACATAAAATAAAGAACAGACACTTGAAATGTTAAGTAAAAAGTAATTATGCTATCACCCTTTCATTTGCAAAAATATTTATAAAGTCATTACCATGAACCTGACATTATATTGATGGTATATTGTTGATTTCAAATATTAATTCTACAGTTCATTAGAAAACATAAATTTTAAATGAGTATGTGGCCTTAGAGTTATACATAACTCTTATCAGTCCAGAGGTGGATAAAAATGGATCACTATCTGTCATCTACCACAAATTGCAAGACTTTGGTTGTGTATGTTAGGGTCTCCTCCAGTCCAGATCTACCCATCAACTTTGGAACCATTACATGGAAAGAAAAAAAGTCATGAATGAGAATGCTATACTCTTTTATGGCTGTTATATTAGTTTAGCCTATATCCTAACACATACAGTGAACTTCAACCAACCTTTTGTATGGAGCTGTGTATATCTGAATATCAAGTGTATTTAATATGTCAGTCTCAATCTAATGATGCAGATGACTATTGTTAGGAATGACTAGGAATACCTGAGGCCTAAAGTACTATGGCAGCCCCATTTTTTCCAGTGAGCCAGTGCTGTATGGGTCAGGCCCTTGTGGTTCTTATTATGATTGAAGGACACAATTTAGGAATGCAAAGTGGATAATATTGTCAGTTATGCTCCAGACATACATAGGCCACGTGCAATTTTATGTGGTCTCTAAATTAATCTGTATTTGGGGGTAGGAGAAAGATGGATGAGGAGATCTGACTTAACTAGGTGTCACTTTCTAATAGGGATCAGGAAATCGTTTTAATCTTAATATTAGTGTCTTTTTTCCACCTGGCAAAACTAAAACTATGCTAGTATACAAAGTATCACTTAGGTTCTTGAGAACAAAGGAAAAGGAGCCCAAGAGAAGCAACCGGCAATTAGAAGGGAAAGACCTCTGAATCTTTAATTGACAAAACTCTTTTTAATTGGAAGGTGCAGGCAGCTTTCTTTTCTTATGTAAATTTAATTTCTAAAGTGCCTCTAATGACACTGAAAAGGTGGACAATAGTGCTGAGCATATTTAAAGACTTTCAAACTTATCTACCTTTCTTTTTACTCTTTTTCTTGTGACCCATACCTGAATTCAATCTCCATCTCCTGACCCAGAAGCCACAGGTCCAAACATACTTTTTGTCTTATCAGGTAGACTGGTTCGTGGATATTCATGAACAAGATTATTTCAGTTACAAAAAATAAAATTTTATACTTCTTCATATTCAAGTTTTACTATAAATAATAACCTTATAATACAAACAATGAAGAGTCAATGGAAGACTTCAGTAAGGAAATAAGAATAGATTTGTATTTTAGAAATAGTATTCTTGAAATTCCCATATACTGAAAGGATAGATAAATTTCCCTGCAAGTCAAAAAGAAGGCATATCACATTCATTTATGAAAAGACTATATTAGAGAGGGTACATCAGCATTAGAGAGGGTACATGTGGCTGCTCTGGGAATTTTTGCTACTCAGTGTACAAAGGCTCTGCTCGACCTTTTCAAATGTTATTTTAAACTTGCCAGAACCTGGTATGGGAAATTCCTTCACTTAAGAAGAAGAATAAATAGGAAGACTGGCTGCAAACCCATGAAATTATTGATAATGAAACCAATTAGGAGAAATTTAAAAATGTATACAAATATGAATTTACACAACTAAGTGGAGAAACTGACATTAAAACTCGGCTCTACAGCCCCATCCATCAGCAGACAGGGTGCCTAAAGCCATAATGAGCTCACAGCCACCCCTAAACATATACCTTGACATGGTCCTGCTCATCAGTGGGACAAGACCCAGCACTACCCACCATTGGGCAGGCATCACTTCCTCCTACTGGTAAAACTGCATAAGGCTTATGACCAAACTTACCCACCAGATGACCAAAACCAAAAGCAACAGGAGCTATGATCCTCCTGCCAACAGAAAACAGACCACAAACATAGAAAGGCAGACAAAATGAAAGTGCTGAGAAAAATGTTCTGGATGAAGGAAAAAGTAAAAACCCACAAAAACAACTAAGTGAAGTGAAGATAGGGAACCTATCTGAAAATGACTTTAGAGTAATGATAGTAAAGATGATCCAAGATCTCATAAAAAGAATGGAGGCACAGACTAAAAAGTTACAAGAAATGTTTAATGAAGAGTTAGAAGATTTAAAGAACAAAAGAGCAGAGATAAACAACACAATAGATGGAATGAAAAATACACTAGAAGGAACTGATAGCAAAATAACTGAGGTAGAAGAACAAATAAGTGAACTGGAAGACAGAATCATGGAAATCACCAATGTGGAACAGAATAAAGAAAAAAAGAATGAAAAGAAATGAGGACGGTCTCAGAGACCTCTGTTGCTGTTGTTCAGTCGCTAACTCATGTCCAATTCATTGGGGCATAATTCAGTGCATGAACATTCACATGACAGTGGTCCCAAAAGGATAAGAAACAGAGGAAGAGCCTGAAAAAATATCTGAACAGATTATAGCTAAAAATTCCCTAATATGAGAAAGGAAACACTCACTTAAGTAGAGGAAGCACAAAAATCCTACACAAGATAAACCTAAGGAGGAACACACTGAGACACATACAAATCAAAGTGACAAGAATTAAAGACAAAAATATTAGGAGCAACAAGGGAAAGCAACAAACAACATGCAAAGGAATCCCCAAAATGTTATCCACTGATTTTTCAGCAGAATTCTGTAAGCCAAAAGAGAGTGGCACAATATATTTACAGTGATGAAAGGGGAAACCCTGCAACAAGAAAACTCTGCTCAGAAAGTTTCAGATTCAAAGGTGAAATCAAAAGTTTTGCAGATAAGCAAAAACTAAGAAAATTCAGCACCATCAAACCAGCCTTATAACAAATCCTAAAGGAAATTCTCTATGCAGAAAAAGAAAAGGCCACAACTAGAACCAAGAAAATTATGAATAGGAAAGCTCACTGATAAAGGCAAACATAAAATAAATATAAGAAGCCATCTACACCCAAATATGATATAAAAACCAGCGATCACAAGAAGATGACAGTACTAGTGCATGATAATTGAAAAGGCACTGGAAAGTAAGAGATCAGCAACTTAAAACAATCTTGTACATATATACACTGTTATATCAAAACCATATGAGAAACCACAAACCAAAAATCTACAGCAGATACAAAAAAAAGAAAAGTAATCCACACACAACACTAACAATAGACATTGATAACAAGAGAACACAAAAGTAAGGGAAATAAAAGACCTTCCAAAAAGTTCAAAACGATTAGAAAAATGGCAATAAAACATGCATATTGATAATACTCACATAAGACAAAATAGACTTTAAAATAAAGAATATTACAGGAGTGAAAGAAGGGCACTAGACAATGATCAAGGAATTAATCCAAGAAGATATAACAATTATAAATACACATGCAACACAGGTACACCTCAATATATAAGGCAAATGCTAATACCCATAAAAAGAGAAGTCTACACTAGCACAATAATACCAGGGTACTTAAATCAGTGGATAGATCATCCAGATGGTCAGTAATGTAAAACAGGCCTTAAATGACACATTAGACCAAATGAATTTGATATTTCCATCTGAAAGCAGCAGAAATCACTTTTTCTCAAGTGCACATGGAACATTCTCCAGAATGGATCACATCTTGGGCCACAAATTAAGCCTTGGTAAACTTAACAAAATGGAAAGCATATCAAATATCTTTTCCAACACAATGTTATGAAATTATAAATCAATTACAGGAAAAAATTGTAAAAAAAATGCAAACACACAGAGGCTAAACCATGCTGCTAACAATGAATCACTGAAGAAATCAAAGAGGAAATAAATATCTAGGCCAAATGACAACAAAAAACATTGATCCAAAACCTACGGCATGAAGCAAAAGCAATTTTAAGAGAGAAGATTGTACCAATACAAACTTACCTCAGGATACAAACAAAATCTCAATAAACAGTCTAACCTTACATCTAAAGCAACTAGAGAAAGAAGAACAAACAAAACCTGAAGTTAGTAGAAGGAATAAAATCAGAAAAACCAGAGCAGAAATAAATGAGAGATGAGGAAAACAACAGAAAAAAAATCAATGAAAGTAAAAGCTGATTCTTTGAAAAGATAAACAAAATTGATAAACTCTTAGGCAGATTCAACAAGAAGAAAAAGAGAAAGGATTAAAAAAAAATTAGAAATAGAAAAGGAAAAGTTTAAACTGACACCACAGAAATATAAAGACTCATAAGACTACTACAAACAATTATATGCCAATGAAATGGACAACCTAGAAAAAAATGGATAAATTCTTAGAAATATACAACCTTCCCAGACTTAACCATGAATAAATAGAAAATATGAACAGACCAATCACAAGTACTGGAATTTAAAGAGTGTTTAAAAACTTCCAAAAAATTAAAGTCCAGGACCAGATGGCTTCATGGGCAGATTCTATCAAACACTTAGAGAAGAGTTAATAATATCCTTCTGAAGCGCCTTCAAAAAATTACAGTGATGAACACTCCCAAGCTCATTCTATGAGGCCATCATAACCCTGATAAGAAAATCAGACAAAGCTACCACAAAAAATGAAAATTATAGGTCAATATTACTAATGATATGGGCTTCCCTGGTGGCTCAGATGGTAAAGAATCCATCTGCAATGTAGGAGATCTGGGTTCGATCCCTGGGTTGGGAAAATCCCCCTGGAGGAGGGCATGGCAACATACTCCAGTATTCTGCCTGGAGAATTCCATGGACAGAGGAGCCTGGTGGGCTACAGTCCATGGGGTCACAAACAGCTGGACATGACTGAGCAACTAAGCACAGCACATCACTGATGAACATAGGCAAAATAATTCTCAACAAAAAAATTAACAAACTGAATCCACAATGCATTAAAAGGATCAAGTAGAATTTATCCCAGGGGTGCAAGAATTTTTTAATACCTGCAGATTAACCAGTGTGATATACCACATTAACAAATTGAAGAATAAAAACCATATGACCACCTCAATATATACAGAAAAAGCTTTTGATAAAATTCAACATTCACATATGAAAAAAACCCTCTAGAAAGTGGAAACAGAGGGAATTTACCTCAACACAATAAAGGCCATATATGACAAACCCACAGTTATTATCATTCTCAAAAGTGAAAAGGAAGCTGAAAGCATTCTAAGACCAGGAAAAAGGCAAGTATATTCACTGTCATCAATTTTACTCAACACAGTTTTGGAAGTCCTCGCCATGGCAATCACAGAAGAAAAGAAATAAAAAGAATCCAAACTGGAAAAGAAGTAAAACTGTCCTGGTTTGTAGATGACATGATAGTACACATACAAAATCCTAAAGATGCTACAGAAAACTACCAGAGCTCATCAATGTCAAGTTGCACTATGCAAAATTAATGTTTTGCACTATGCAAAATTAATAAAAAGAATCTTTTATAGTCCTATACACTAACAACAAAATATTGGAAAGAGAAATTAACGAAATAATCCCATCAAAATACTAGAAAGAGAAATTAAGGAAATAAGTCCATTTACTGTTGTAGTAAAAAGAATAAAATACCTAGGAATAGACCCGCTTAAGGAGACAAAAGACTGTACTCTGAAAACAATACAATGCTCATGGAAGAAATCTAAGATGACTCAACAGATGGAATGATATACCACATTCCTGGATTAAAAGAATCAATATTGTTAAAATGATTATACTACCTAAGTCAATCTATAGATTCAGTGCAATCTCTGTCAAATTACCAATGACATTTTTCAGTGAACTAAGACAAAAAAATGAAAATTTGTATGGAGACACAAGACTCTGACTTCCTGGCTTCAGAATATACTACAAAGCTACAGTAATAAAACTGCAGATGGTGATTGCAGCCATTACATTAAAAGACGCTTGCTCCTTGGAAGAAAAGTTATAACCAACCTAGATAGCATATTAAAAAGCAGAGACATTACTTTGCCAGCAAAGGTCCGTCTTAGTCAAGGCTATGGTTTTTCCAATCGTCATATATGGATGTGAGAGTTGGACTGTGAAGAAAGCTGAGTGTGGAAGAATTGATGCTTTTCAACAGTGGTGTTGGAGAAGACTCTTGAGAGTCCCTTGGACTGCAAAGAGATCCAACCAGTCCATTCTAAAGGAGATCAGTCCTGGGTGTTCACTGGAAGGACTGATGCTAAAGCTGAAACTCCAATACTCTGGCCACCTCATGCAAAGAGTTGACTCATTGGAAAAGATTCTGATGCTGGGAGGGATTGGGGGCAGGAGGAGAAGGGGACGACAGAGGATGAGATGGCTGGATGGCATCACCGACTTGATGGACGTGAGTTTGAGTGAACTCCAGGAGATGGTGATGGACAGGGAGGCCTGGCATGCTGCAATTCATGGGGTCGCAAAGAGTCGGACACGACTGAGTGACTGAACTGAAAGACATATCGCTCACATGTGAAATCTAATTTTTAAAGAATCATACAAATGAACTTCTTTACAAACCAGAAACAGACTCACGAATTTCAAAACAGTCTTATCTCTACCAGAGGGCAACATGGATGGAGAGGGATAAATTAGGATGTTGGGATTAACACATACAGACTACTATATATAAGATGGATAACCAAAAGGGACTTACTGTATAGCACAGTGAACTCTACTCAATAGTCTGTAAAAAGCTATATAAGAAAAGAATTTGGAAAACAATAAATATATGTATATGTATAACTGAATCACTTTGTTATGCATCTGAAACTTAACACAACATTGTAAATCAACTAAAATCCAATATTTTTTTTAATTTTAGTTCTGCTTATGTTCACCCCAATAAATTCCCTAACTTATTCATCTTGTTCAAGAAAGGCATTTACAAGTAGAAAACTGACAATTTAGAAGTGTATTTTGATACAGAGGAAGAGTTAAAAAATATCACAAGGAAGCTAAGAGGCAAATGCAAAATGTGTGTCTATGAAAATAAATGACCCAGTTCAAACAAGTCAAGGGCACAGAGAAACAACAAGAAGAAAAGGAAACTGCTCTGCATCAAGAGTTGTAAGGGTCAAGTGGACCTCCTTTGGATTTTTACTCAAACTCTAAACAATTTTGAGGTAATAGGCAATTTGATTACAAAAAGCCATTATTTCAGATGATATGAAAGAATTACTCAATGTTAAATTGTTAAATGTGTGAATCTCAGTAAGATTATTTGAGAAAATAATTCTCTGTATGAGAGATGCCAGTTGAAGTTGTAGGGAAGAAATGACAAAGCCTGGAACACTTTATAATGCTTTAGAATTTTTCTAAAAAATGGAATAGGTAAACAAAAGTGCTGATCTTGATAATTACTGAATCTATATGATAGGTATATATGAGCTCATTATGTTATTTTCTATATTTTTGTGTGTTTGAACCTTTTGTAATAAAACATATTAGTGTAAAAAAAAACTATTATAAAGATGTTACTTTTACCAAATTTATGTGATTAATAAAAATTCCAGTAAGATTATGTCTTTGTGGACTAGATACAGTGTGTCTAAAATATATCTGTGATGATACTCCCAAGAATATCCAAGAACACAGTTTTAAAAAAAATGGATGGATTTCTTTCTTCCTTCCTTCTCTATATATTACTGTATATTTATTAATTGATTTAAAAAACAAAACCCTGCAATATACTGCAGTTACAAGGTAAAAATTGGGTAAAGATAGAATTTTTCTGTCCCAGAGCATGCAAACTAATTACTTGGGGAGGGTGGTGCGGTGGAGGGATAGTATTGTGGAGAGATTAATAAGAGTACTGACTGTGGAGAGAGGGAGTTAGAAGCAAACAAAGATACTGCCAAGAAAGGCACAGGGTGTCACACAAGATGTTCATGGTACTGGTCTCAGTAAATTAAAGGGGAAATTCATTCTCTAAAATGAAAGAAAACTTAAAAGTAGTGGAATACAGACTTTGGAGTTAAAGGTACCTGTGCTTGAATCTCATCTCTGTCCACTTGTAACTTTGTTAGTAGTTAGTTTCAGCACATGAATTTAGTCCTTTCAGCCTCAGTTTTCTTTTCAAGTTGCAGAACTATGTAAACCTCATGGGATTATTGTGAGGAATAAATATGATGGGAAATGTAAACCACATAGCCAGGTACTGGCAAAAAGAAAGGAATGGATGAATGTGTAAGTCCCTAGGTAAGCTGATGTGGAGAGAAGGATAAATACAGAATTGTAGATGATAAATTACCAGAATTATAAGGCAGGGAGGGGCTGGGGGTGGGGGTAGGGGGGAGTGGAGCTAGTTCATCCTGAGTTTTCCCTATTCTGTAAAGAAGAGGTGAAATTTACTATTCAAAGTAATGTGGAGGTGTGTTTTGCTGAAAAAAATTAGATTAAAAAAAGGAAATTGTATGGATATGGGTGGCATAGGTAGCAATCTGACATTAAATAAGAGGCCTCTTTAGGAGTTTAGAGGGCCTAGCGATTTAGCAGCAGCAGCAGCAGCAGATGAGTAGTAATGATAGCAGGATTGTAGAGTTCATTGTATGGAATTTTTTCTTCTTGCTCCACAGCCAAGGTCTGGGACAGGAAAATAGGATGCTGAATTTATCCCAGCTTGGAAGAAGGAGGGAAGTATCAAGAGTAGGATGTCAAGAAAATATGGTCATGCCAAGGGGCTAATAAAAATGTCAGTTTATGGGACTCAGGCTGAGAAGGGAAGACAAACAGCAGAAGGTACACTAACTACTCTAGGAGAGCTTAAAGTGTGTGTGAGAGAAATTTTCCACATAATGGCAAATTTTCACACTTGCCAATATTAAGGTGGAGTGGAGAGAAACAAATGAAAACATCAGAATACTAAGGTTTTGCAGAGATTATTAGTTGTGATGCTGGACTTTCCCTGGCTGATGTCAGAAATCTTGTCCTAGAAAGAACAAAACAGATAAACCTTCTGAAAAGCAGGATGGGCTAAGCGACCTCTGGAGGCAGACACCAGGAAAAACAACCAGCCTTGTATCTAGTGAAATGTAAACCAGATTGTCTGGAATGAGGTAGGTAATTAATCTGCTTTGTAAATGTCATCTTGTCCTCAATCAAAAACCACAAGTACAGAACATCCATGTGTGTCCCTGCCTGCTGGAACATAAAACGTCAGAGGAGGTGGTTCTTGCCAAACAATTGGTCGCTCAACTGAGCAGGGAGCCAGCCTGTTCAACATGCCCCTGGCCATAGACTCACGGAACAGTAACTTTGCTCAAGGCTAGCTGTAACCTGAGGGGAACTACAGTAGACTTTTGCAGCAAGCCCATTCAGGTAAACAGCTCTTCCGATTCTTAGTCTAAGTCAGTGATGGTAACCCTCTCTCTTCTCTGTCATTATGTTTGTTTTCCTCCTTTTTGGAGAAGGCAATGGCAGCCCACTCCAGTACTCTTGCCTGGAAAATCCCATGGATGGAGGAGCCTGGTGGGCTGCAGTCCATGGGGTCGCTAAGAGTCAGACACGACTGAGCGACTTCACTTTCACTTTTTCGCTTTCATGCATTGGAGAAGGAAATGGCAACCCACTCCAGTGTTCTTGCCTGGAGAATCCCACGGGCAGGAGAGCCTGGTGGGCTGACGTCTATGGGGTCACGCGGAGTCGGACACGACTGAAGTGCCTTAGCAGCAGCAGCAGCACCTGCTTTTATTTCCTCTGTAAGGCTAATATAGATCTCCCTTACTTCCCTACAGCCCACCAACTGCAATTTGGAGAAGAGACAGAATGAATAGAGTAGGGCATAAGGAAGTTGAGTGTAAATAACTTGGAAATTATCTTCTCTCTGGGCTAAATATGTCCATTCTTACAAAAGAAACTCCATTTATATTGATACTAGTATCAGTTGATATTCTCAATATCCTATGATGGTCACACTTTTTCTGAGGCTCCCACTTTTAAAAACTGTTGAAACTAGAATTTGAACTTGGATCTCACTGATAGACAGATGTCATCAAAACCATGTGTACTTATATATGAATAAAAAAATGATAATATCAACTATCTTGATTCATCTATCAGGAAAGGTATATACAATTTTTATGATCCTCAGACCAACAATTCCATTTTCAACCTATTCTTTGTATTTGAGCACACGTAAATGGCCTGAAGAAACTTAGCTAGGAAACGGAGCATTTCAGTGTGGGAGAAACTGGAGGGAATCAATGTGCATTATAAAGTGACATAGTCCTGATTGTACAAGATAGTCCTCAGATCATACCTCTTTTCTCAGAATTCTTAATGTATCCATATTCATTAACCTTACTTTATGTTGTAGGATAAATCCATTTATATGTAACATGCCTGGGGTCAGTCTTGGTGATAGCCTTTAGGCTAATTTCTCTTCCAAGTCAAAACAGATTATAATAACACAATGCTTGCTGGCTAGGGGGAAAAGGTTATTTTAATGGTTTTCTTTCCCTCTTCAGGGCAGAAGAGCCTTCTTAGGTCTGAATCCCTAGAGACTAGGCCAGTTTGAGACCACCATGACCAAGTTCAATTCAGAGTAGTGGGTTATCTTAGGTTTGCAAAGAGCTGTGCAAGAAATGATGAATAAACTATCTTGAGCATTTTCACAGGCCTCTCCAAGCAGGGCATTAGATGAGATCAAATGACCACCTTTCCCTGTATGACCATATTTTTCCTGGAATTCTCTACTTTGGCACATACTGTTTTTTCAGGTAAGCAAGAAACACCTGTTTTTTTCTTTTTATTGTAAAAAAGAAAGAGAGTCATCTGTGACTGGATGGGAAAAGTTTTGCTGAAACATAGGCCTTTAGGCTTGATAATACAAATTAGGTATCAATTGGGTATCACTATCGGAAAGGGGGGCTTCCCTGGTGGCTCAGACGGTAAAGACTCCGCCTGCAATATGGGAGACCTGGGTTCGATTCCTAGGTTGGGAAGAGCCCCTGGAGAAGGGCATGGCAACCCATTCCAGTGTTCTTGCTTAGAGAATCTTTATGGACAGAGGAGCCTGGCAGGCTAAAGTCCATGGGGCCACACAGAATCAGACATGATTGAGTGACTCAGCTCAGCACTATGGAAAGGGAGAGCTTCCCTGGTGGTTCAGCAGTAAAAGAATTTGCTGCCAGTGCAGGAGATGCAGGAGACAGGTTCAATCCCTGTGTTGGGAAGATCCTCTAAAGCAGGAAATGGCAACTCCAGTATTCTTGCCTGGATGATCCCATGAACAGCGGAGCCTGACAGGCTACAGTCCATGGTGGTCACAAAGAGTCATACATGACTGAGTGACTGAGCACACACACAAATTAGAAAAGGAGTTACTATGGAAAATCCTCCATTATTTTGAAATCAAATAAATAACACACTTTTATATAACCCATGGGTCAAGAAAAATCAAAATGCAATTTTAAATTATTTGTCATTACCTTAAAACCCTTCAGCTTCTACTGAAATTCCATCCTTATCCTTTATGTAACCTATCTCATAGTCTCTAGTTTATTTTTTCTGTACTTCTTTTTGCTCAAATAAACATACATATGTATATTTTGTCATTCTTCCTACTTTCTTACATAAAAGATAGCATAGTATATGTATATTTTGTCATTCTTCCTACTTTCTTACATAAAAGATAGCATAGTATAGGTAGCTACTTGCATCCTGCTTTCCCCAGTTTAAGAATGTCTTGAAAACCAGTGGATATCAGTTTACAGGGATTTCCTCATTCTTTTATGCAACTGCATAAAACTTTATTGGATGAATATACCAAGATTTATTCAGTCAGTCTTTAGGTGTACGGGCATTAGTTTGTGTCTGATATTTTGCAATAAAAACAATGCTGCAATAAATAATCTTATGCATATGTATTTTTCTATTGTTGGAAGGTTATCTTTAGGGTAAATTCCCTGAATCGTGATCAGATATAAATGCAAAGTAGTTTTGTTCAACATTGCCAAATTTCACTTCATAAAAGTTGTGCCAATCTGCATTCCCACCAGTAATAGATGGTATTTCAATATAGTTTTATAGCATTTTTCTTATCATACTGCATTTGAATATCTTTTCCAAATTTAAGTGTCATTTCCATATCTTCGGGGTTTGTGTGTATATGTGAACCCTTTATGATAGATGTTGCAAATATTTTTTCCAGTTTATCAGAATTTTTTAGTTTATATGTTGCCATGAAAAAATTATTTTTATTTGAATGTCATAAAGTGTATCAGTTCTTTCTGTTATTGGACAGAGATCAATGAACCATTACCAGAAAGTCTTTCCTATGTTAAGATTAAAGAGCAATTCAGTTGTGTAACATTTTGATCTTTGAATAGTTTTATTTTTTATGTTCAAATCATATAACCCCAAATAGTTTTTACTCTTTCTTCAATGACATAGCACATTTATAAATGAAGTCAGGACTGTGAAAAAGAAGTAGAGAATAAATAAATGGATGAAGTAATTAACAAAGGCAGACCACCTACAAATTTTATTGCCATAAATTATTTTGTACATTTTGTGCAAATAAGTAATTACATTACATTTCTTTATTTAGTCAGTAACTTCAGTGAGTGAAATCAAATTCCATGGAGAACTACTAACCTATTGTGTCTGTTCTTTATTTGCAGAATTCTTCAAACCACATGATTACTCAGAATGGCCTGAGGTAAATTTAAATTTCTATCAGTTCTGAATTTTGATTTTAATCTGATCACTCTCTTGGAGGGATCTCAAACTTCATAGTGGTAAAGTAGAATGGAAGTTTTCTGTGTGACTTTGGGCATGTATCTTAACCTTGTCAGGCTTAAATTTACCCCCATGTAGCATAAGCATTATAATAATAAAATGCATCTCTGAATATTAAATGAAATAATCCATGTCACTTAACCAAGGCCAAAAAGTTTAACAGTGGTACAATAGCTCAGTGGGTCAAGAATCTACCTGCAATGCAGGAGACAAAGGAGACGCGGTTTGATCCTTGAATTGGGAAGATCCCCAGGAGAATGAAATGGTAACCCTCTCCAATATTCTTGTCTGGGAAATCCCATGGACAGAAGAATCTGGCTGGCTAAAGTACAAAGGGTCGCAAAGAGTTGGATACAACTGAGAAGCTAAGCACACGTTCAGAAGTTAATCCCAGTCTCAATACAGAACCCTCCTCTCAGAACTCATTTAACCCTGAACTAGGAGTTCACATACCTATCTCTACTCACAAACTTCTGAGTTACTGGCATAGGGACTCTAAGTTTAAAGGAAAACTTTTTATTTGGGGTTTAAACTGAGTTATTACACTGTTTATGGCTTCAACAGATGATGAATGGGTAAGGACTTTGTAGTCAGAAAAGGAACTTGTCTAACTAAAGCCCAAAGGAGATGAAATCTTGAAAAAGATCCATTAACAAGTAACATCTTGTTACTTGTGGGGCAGAAGTGACAGGCCAGAAATAGATAAGGGATACTTGATCAGTTGTTATTCATATGATATTTTATGATGTTTGCAGCCCCCGTGTAAAATATATTACCCACTGGATCCTCTTTATGATGCAGACTGTCCTGAAGTGACAGCATATGTTTGTGGGACAAATGGCCTCACTTACAAGAATGAGTGTTTCCTTTGTGTTGATCAGTGGTAAGTTCAAAATAAGATACCATTATTTTTTCTCTATATTTCTTCACAGAAATTTCCAATCATTTTAGCAAGGAACTGGATTTGCTGATTCATGGATTTTTTTCTTTTTTAATAGCCTCCATTGGTTCACAAAAGACTGGAATACTGGAGATAGACTACACATATAGTAAAGAGAAAGTCTTTTTTAAAAAAATGTAGTTAGCATTCAAAGTTGACTCATTTAAAAACAAAAGATAAAAAGCTTACACAATATTTTGGCAGAATTGTACAGAGATCATATTAGTAGACAGTCTATAGATCATACAAGCATAAATAGAAATTCATTTTTAAAAAATCAAATTTTCTTTAACAACTTACAGTGACATACCTATGAATAGCACCCATACCTTAGCTTGGAAGAAATAAATACAGATACTGATACAGACATAGATATAGACATAGACAAAAACACAGGTGTAGATATACACAAGAGTAACAAAGTGGTTATGTGGTCTTACATGGATAAAAATTGACAGTCAACTTTTAATAACTTTTTTTGCCTTTCAAATAAATTCAATGGGAAATTTAGATTAAAAATAATATTCCTTGTAATATGTTTTAGCTCTATTTGAAATTGTTTTTACAAATCAGTCTTGTTGTCTCTTGTAAGTAACTCTTTCATGACCTATGAGATCCGCGTACCCTAAGTTTGATGGTTCCCTAGTAGGACTCATAGAAGTCAGAAAAGCCGTTATATGCATGGTAACAGTTTATTACAATGAAAGGATATGGAATAAAATCAGCAAAGGCAGAAAACTCATTGGGTAGAGTCTGGGAGATCAAGCACCATCTTCCAGTTGTCCTCTACCAGGTGAGTCACAAAGGTAGTGCATAAATTCTCCCAGCTATGATGTGTCATAACTTGTATAAAGTATTGCCAACCTAGGAAACCCACAAAATCTTTGGTGTCTAGGCTTTTTAATGGGGACAGGCAACCCTAACCGCACAATTGCACTCATCTCACACGCTAGTAAAGTAATGCTCAAAATTCTCCAAGCCAGGCTTCAGCAATATGTGAACCGTGAACTTCCTGATGTTCAGGCTGGTTTTAGAAAAGGCAGAGGAACCAGAGATCAAATTGCCAACATCCGCTGGATCATCGAAAAAGCAAGAGAGTTCCAGAAAAACATCTATTTCTGCTTTATTGACTATGCCAAAGCCTTTGACTGTGTAGATCACAATAAACTGTGGAAAATTCTGAAAGAGATGGGAATACCAGACCAATTGATCTGCCTCTTGAGAAATCTGTATGCAGGTCAGGAAGCAACAGTTAGAACTGGTCATGGAACAACAGACTGGTTCCAAATAGGAAAAGGAGTACGTCAAGGCTGCATATTGTCACCATGTTTATTTAACTTATATGCAGAGTACATCATGAGAAATGCTGGACTGGAAGAAGCACAAGTTGGAATCAAGATTGCTGGGAGAAATATCAATAACCTCAGATATGCAGATGACACGACTCTTATGGCAGAAAGTGAAGAGGAACTAAAAAGCCTCTTGATGAAAGTGAAAGTGGAGAGTGAAAAGGTTGGCTTAAAGCTCAACACTCAGAAAACAAAGATCATGGCATCTGGTCCCATCACTACATGGGAAATAGATGGGGAAACAGTGGAAACAGTGTCAGACTTTATTTTTCTGGGCTCCAAAGTCACTGCAGATGGTGACTGCAGCCATGAAATTAAAAGACGCTTACTCCTTGGAAGGAAAGTTATGACCAACCTAGATAGCATATTCAAAAGCAGAGACATCACTTTGCCAACAAAGGTTCGTCTAGTCAAGGCTATGGTCTTTCCTGTGGTCATGAATGGATGTGAGAGCTGGACTGTGAAGAAGGCTGAGCACCGAAGAATTGATGCTTTTGAATTGTGGTGTTGGAGAAGACTCTTGAGAGTCCCTTGGACTGCAAGGAGATCCAACCAGTCCATTCTGAAGGAGATCAGCCCTGGGATTTCTTTGGAAGGAATGATGCTAAAGCTGAAACTCCAGTATTTTGGCCACCTCATGCAAAGAGTTGACTCATTGGAGAAGACTCTGATGCTGGGAGGGATTGGGGGCAGGAGGAGAAAGGGACGACAGAGGATGAGATGGCTGGATGGCATCACTGACTCGATTAATATGAGTCTGAGTGACCTCCGGGAGTTGGTAATGGACAGGGAGGCCTGGCGTGCTGCAGTTCATGGGGTCGCAAAGAGTCGGACACGACTGAGCGACTGATCTGATCTGATCTGAACACCTACCTAACTGACAACTACTAGTCTCCAGCCCCCTCCCCCCAGGAGTTAAGCTAATACAGAGTGACTCAGCACCACAGGTAAACAAAACATTCACCTGAGGGTAAACTATCTGGCATGGCCTATGGGCCTAGGTTACAAAGTTATTCTTAGGCAGAATAACCCAAAGGTTTATAGGACTGCCTGGTGGCTCAGACAGCAAAGCCTCTGCCTATAGAGTGGGAGACCTGGGTTCAATCCCTGTGTGGGAAGATCTTCTGGAGAAGGAAATGGCAACCCACTCCAGTATTCTTGTTTGGAAAATCCCATGGACGGAAAAGCCTGGTGAGCTACAGTCCGTGGGGTCACAAAGAGTCGGACACAAATGAGTGACTTCACTTTCCTTTGAATTGATTTGAGCATCTTGAGTCTGCTGAGCTAACTTCTTTATCCCTATCTTTCTTTGAGAAGAAACTTCATGGATTTCTGGCATCATGTTACCATGCCAAGAGAATTATTTCTGAGCACTGAAGGAAACAAGGTGTAAAAATTAGTCCAATAACAGTAATACTGGCTCATCTTCACAGCAAGTAGTAGCCTCAGAGGATGACTTTAAAGGAAAGAATTGGAAACTGAAAAATGTGAATTAAACAAGTATTTACCACTGATTTCTAAGAAAGAAGAATGAGAGTTCATGAATATTATCGGACTATGTAGAAGATTAAATTACATAATGTGGTGGTTGTCACTTTCTCAGGTAGGGCTAATTAGGCAAGAAACTTGGCAGTGTATTCTTAGTTCTTACACATAAGCTTTTTTCATACTGTCTGATATTTGGGTGCACACCACTACAATGACCAGCACAAGAAGGTCCTACCCAGAATGGCCTGGGCTTTTGGAAATTAAAATAGGTTGATGCAGAATTACATTGTGGACTTAATTCTCCAGTATGTTACAATCTAATGACTTCTTAAAGATGGTTCTGAGATTTTCTTCAGCCTCAACTAGGAGACTTGAGAAAGTTTTAGAAGTTCTAAGATCATGCCTCTGATCTATTCTGGCTCTTTCTTTCCTCTCTTCTTTCATTCTTTCCTTCCCCCTCTCTTTTTCATTTTTCTTTCTTTTCCATTTTATAAGTGTGCCAGAGAATATTGATACCAATGGCAGGGATGGTACAGGAGACTGTGTATTTGTTTTAATTCTCACTGTGACTTGCATGTATAAACTTGGCCTTTATGCCATTTCTGTATTCAGGGCAAAAAGAACAGTCCTGATGTTCTTTGAGTGAGGGAGGCAGTCAAAACACTAAGGCTGTCTTTGCCCTTAGCTAGTGTTTTGAAGAAAAATTCTGATAAATTGGAATCATAATCCTGAGAGATACCCACTGTTTATGAACAATGTAAATCCCTCAGAAAAAGAAAAGAAAAAAGAAAACTAGAGAATACAAGCCTACTCAGTTTAGGGCCCTAATAATAACTACCAAGAAAACACAATTGTATGAAACACATCCCCAACTCTTCATAAATTTGTGGTTTTATGTGCCAAGAAAAAAATATTGCATAAGAAAATTCATGGCAATAGAAAACAATATTGCTTCTGTTTAACCGGAACAGTATATCACTAAATTTTTATGGTTGACAGTATTTTTAAAAATCAGATTTTACCTAAAAATACAGATTTCTAATTTATTTTAAAAAATACAAAGTGAAGCTAGGACTTCACTTGCAAGAAAAGCAACAGTTATCTAGTAGCAACTCTCCATCCAAATGGAGTCCAGGCATCTCAGAAAGCCACAGTCCCACCTCTCTCTATTGTGGGAAGGTGGCCCAATTCACTTACTTATATTACTAGCTTGGTTCCTACAAACAATTGTTTGCAACCCCTGAACCAAGAGAGAAAATCAAATATATATCAAATGTAAGCCTAATATGGGGATTAGGATGGAGAGTCATTTGATGGAAGAGGCAGTTACAGGATAGAATTTCTTTTTTTTTTTTTCCACACACATTTTTCTCCCCTCCTTTCTTTCTCTGCTCCCTCCCACTCCCCATATGTGTGTGTGTGTGTTTTCTATTATGTGAAAGTGAAAGCCACTCAGTAGTGTCCAACTCTATGTGACCCCATGGACTATATAGTCCATGGAATTCTCTAGGCCAGATACTGTGTATAGTTACCAATGCTATACAGTAGGTCCTTGTTTATCTATTTTCTATGTCAGTTCAATTCAGTCGCTCAGTCATGTCTGATTCTTTGTGATCCCATGGACTGCAGCACATCAGGCTTCCCTGTCCATCACTAAGTCTCGGAGCTTGCTCAAACTCATGTCCATTGAGTCGGTGATGCCATCCAACCATCTCATCCTCTGCCGTACCCTTCTACTCCTGCCTTCTATCTTTCCCAGCATCAGGGTCTTTTCTAGTGAGTCAGTTCTCCACATCAGGTGCCCAAAGTATTGGAGTTTCAGCTTCAACACCAGTTCTTCCAATTAATATTCAGGACTGATTTCCTTTAGGACGGACTGGTTGGATCTCCTTGCAGTCCAAGGGACTCTCAAGAGTTTTCTCCAACACCACAGTTCAAAAGCATCAATTCTTCACTGCTCAGCTTTCTGTATAGTTCAACTCACATCCATACATGACTACTGGAAAAACCATAGCTTTGACTAGACGAACCACTGTCAGCAAAGTAATGTCTCCACTTTTCAATATACTGTCTAGATTGGTCATAGTTTCTCTTCCAAGGAGCAAGCATCTTTTAATTTCATGGCTGTAGTCTATGTACTGACTTCTCTTAACAGCCATGAAATTCTATTTGCCACGGAGTGATGGAACTGGATGCCATGATCTTAGTTTTTTGAATGTTGAGTTTTAAGCCAGCTCTTTCACTCGCCTCTTTCACTTTCATCAAGAGGCTCTTTAGTTCCTTTTTACTTTCTGCCATAAGGATGGTGTCATCTGCGTATCTGAGGTTACTGTATTTCTCCCGGTAATCTTGATTCCAGCTTGTGCTTCATCCAGCCCAGAATTTCACATGATGTACTCAGCATATAAGTTAAATAAGTAGGGTGACCATATACAGCCTTGATGCACTCCTTTCCCAATTTGGAACCAATCCAAAATTAGTAATAACTATTATTATTATATAATTATATTATATACTATAATAAATATTATTAAAAGTATTATAAAATAATAATTATATATATATTAGTATGTATATGTTAAACCTAAACTCCTAATTTATTCCCCAAACCTCCTATCCCTTTTGGTAACCCTAAGGTTTTTCTATGTCTGTGAGTCTATTTATGTTTTGTAAATAAATTTATTTGCATTATTTTTAAGATTCCACATATCAGTTCAGTCACTCAGTCATGTCTGACTCTTTGGGACCCCATGAACCACAGCACATCAGGCCTCCCTGTCCATCACCAACTCCCGGAGTTCACCCAAACCCATGTCCATCGAGTCGATGATGCCATCCAACCATCTCATCTTCTGTCATCCCCTTCTCCTCCTGCTCTCAATCTTTTCCAGCATCAGGGTCTTTTCAAGTGAGTCAGCGCTTCACATGAGGTGGCTAAAGTATTGGAGTTTCAGCTTCAACATCAGTCCTTCCAATGAAAACCCAGGTCTGATCTCCTTTAGGATGGACTGGTTGGATCTCCTTGCAGTCCAAGGGACTCTCAGAGTCTTCTCCAACACCACAGTTCAAAAGCATCAATTCTTCTTCTATGAGTCTATTTCTGTTTTGTAAATAAGTTTATTTGTATCATTTTTAAGATTCCACATATAAGTGATATCATATGATATTTGTCTTTTTTCGACTTACTTAATATGATCATCTCCAGGTCCATCCAAGTTGCTACAAATGGCATTATTCCATTCTTTGCTATGTTTGAGTAATAGTCCCGTTTTGTGTGTGTGTGTGTGTATACATACACACACAACATCTTTTTTATCCACTTATCTGTTGATAGACATTTAGGTTACCTCCATGTCTTGGCTACTGTAAATAGTGCTGCAGTGAAACTTTGGGTATTTGGGTCTCTTCAAATTAGTTATATCCAGATATATGCCCAGGAGTGGGATTGCAGGATCATATGGTAACTCTATTTTTAGTTTTTTAAGGAACCTCTATATTAGTCTCCATAGAGGCTCTACCAATTTATTTTCCCACCAATAGTGTAGAAAGGTTTCTTTTTCTCCACAGCCTCTCTAGCATTTATTATTAGTAGATTTTTAATGATGGCCGTTCTATCTGATGCAAGGTGATAACTTGTAGTTTTGATTTGTATTTCTATTTTAACTAGGAATGTTGAATATTTTTTCTTCTGTATATAGACTATCTGCATGGCTTCTTTGGAGAAATATCTATTTAGATTTTCTGCCCAGATTGGGTTGCTTGTTTGTTTTTATATTAAGCTGATGAGTTGTTTGTATATTTTGGAAATTAATTCCTTGTTGGTTTCAATGTTTGCAAATATTTTCTCCCAGCCTTTAGGCTGCCTTTTTGTTTTCTTTATGGTTTCTTTTGCTGTGTAAAGTTTAATTAGGTCCCATTTGTTTGTTTTTGTTTTTCTTTCCATTACGAGATAGATCCAAAAACATACTGGTACGATTTACATCATTGACTGTCCTGCCTATATTTTTCTCTAGAAGCTTTGTAGTTTTGTGGTATCTGGGCTTACATTTAGGTCTTTAATCCACTTTTGAATATAGTATTAGAGAATGTTCTAATTTCATTCTTTTACATGTAGCTGTCCAGTTTTTCCAGCATCTTTTATTGAAGAGGCTATCTTTGCCCCATTTATATTCTTGCCTCCTTTGTCAAAAATAAGGTACCTAAGTGTGCATGGGTTTATTTCTTGTTTATATCTTGTTCCATTGGTCTATATTTCTGTTTTTGTGCCAGGACCATACTGTCTTGATGACTGTAGCTTTGCAGTATAATTTGAAGTCAGGAAGGTTGATTCTTCCAGCTCCATTCGTCTTTTTCAAGACTGCTTTGCTATTCAGGGTATTTTGTGTTTCCATATGAATTATGAAATTTTTTGTTCTAGTTCTGTGAAAAATGCCTATGGTAATTTGATAGGGATTGCATTGAATCTGTAGATGGCATTTGATAGTACAGTCATTTTGACAGTATTGATTCTTTTTACCCAGGAATATGGAATATCTCTCCATCTGTTTATGTCATCTTTGATTTCTTTCATTATTGTCTTATAATTTTCTGTGTACAGTTCTTTTGTCTCCTGAGGTAAGTTTATTCCTAGATATTTTATTCTTTTTGTTGTAATGGTGAATGGGCTTGATTCCTTAATTTCTCTTTCTGCTTTTTCATTGTTATTATATAGAAATGCAAGTGATTTCTGTGTATTGATTTTGTATCCTGCAACTGCTAAATTCACTGATGAGCTCTAGTAATTTTCTGATACTATCTTTAGGGTTTTATATGTACAGTATCATGTCACCTGCAAACAGTGAGAGCTTTACTTATTTTCCAATTTGGATTCCATTTATTTCTTTTTATTCTCTGATTGCTGTAGCTAGGACTTCCAGAACTACATTGAATAACAGTGGTGAAAGTGGACACCCTTGTCTTGTTCCTGATCTTAGGGGGAATGCTTTCAGTTTTTCACCATTGGGAATAATGTTTGCTGTAGGCTTATCTTATACGGCCTTTATTATGTTGAGGTAGGTTCCTTCTATGCCCATTTTTTGAAGAGTTTCAATCATAAATGGGTGCTGAATTTTGTCAAAGGCTTTTTCTGCACCTATTGAGATGATCATATGGTATTTATTTTTCAATTTGTTAATATGGTGTATCTCATTGATTGATTTGCATATATTGAAGAATCCTTGCATCCATGGAATAAACCCAACTTGATCATGATGTATATGAGCTTTTTGACGTGTTGCTGAATTCCGTTTGCTAACATTTTGTCGAAGATTTTTGTATCTATGTTCATCAGTGATATTGGCCTGTACTTTTCTTTTTTGTGTGTTGTTTTTGTCTAGTTTTGGTATGAGGGTGACGAGTTTGGAAGTATTCCTTCTTCTGCAATTTTTTGAAAGAGTTTTAGAAGGATGGGCAAGAGCTCTGCATTGTCTATTGTAACCTCTCCTTTTTAATTTCTAATTTTGTTGATTTGATTCTTCTCTCTCTTTTTTTGGATGAGTCTGGCTAAAGGTTTGTCAATTTTATCTTCTCAAAGAACCAGCTTTTAGTTTTATTAATCTTTACTATTGTTTCTTTCATTTCTTTTTTTTTATTTCTGCTCTGATTTTTATGAATTCTTCCCTCCTACTAATTTTTTGGGTTTTTGTTGTTGCTGTTGTTGTTCTTTTTCCAGTTGTTTTAGGTGTAAAGTTAGGTTGTCTAGTTGATGTTTTTCTTGTTTCTTGAGGTAGGATTGTATTGCTATAAACTTCCCTCTGGGACTGCTTTTGCTGCATCCCATAGGTTTCGAGTTGTCATGTTTTCATTGTCATTTGTTTCTAGAATTTTTTTTTTATTTCCCTTTTGATTTCTTCAGTAATCTGTTGGTTATTCTGAAACATATTGTTTAATCTCCATGTGTTTGTGTTTCTTACAGTTTTTTTTCCCTTGTAATTGATATCTAGTCTCATAGCATTGTGGTCAGAGAAGATACTTGATACGATTTCAATTTTCTCAAGTTTACTGAGGTTTGATTTGTGACTCAAGATGTGGTCTATCCTGGAGAATGTTCCATGTGAACTTGAGAAGAAGGTGTATTCTTCTGCATTTGGATGGAATGTCTTGAAGATATCAATGAGATCCATCTCATCTAATGTATCATTTAAGACTTGTGTTTCCTTATTAATATTCTGTTTTGATGATCTGTCCATTGGTGTGGGTGGGGTGTTAAAATCTCCTACTATTATCATGTTATTGTCAATTTCCTTTTATGTCTGTTAATGTTTCCCTTATGTATTAAGGTGCTCCTATATTGGGTGCATCAGATCAGATCAGATCAGATCAGTCGCTCAGTCGTGTCCGACTCTCTGCGACCCCATGAACCGCAGCACGCCAGGCCTCCCTGTCCATCACCAGCTCCCAGAGGTCACTCAGACTCACACCCATCAAGTCAGTGATGCCATCCAGCCATCTCATCCTCTGTCGTCCCCTTCTCCTCCTGCCCTCAATCCCTCCCAGCATCAGAGTCTTCTCCAATGAGTCAACTCTTCACATGAGGTGGCCAAAATACTGGAGTTTCAGCTTTAGCATCATTCCTTCCAAAGAAATTCCAGGATTGATCTCCTTCAGAATGAACTGGTTGGATCTTCTTGCAGTCCAAGGGACTCTCAAGAGTCTTCTCCAACACCACAGTTCAAAAGCATCAATTCTTCGGTGCTCAGCCTTCTTCACAGTCCAGCTCTCACATCCATACATGACCACAGGAAAGACCATAGCCTTGACTAGGCGAACCTTTGTTGGCAAAGTAATGTCTCTGCTTTTGAATATGCTATCTAGGTTGGTCATAACTTTCCTTCCAAGGAGTAAGCGTCTTTTAATTTCATGGCTGCAGTCACCATCTGCAGTGATTTTGGAGCCCAGAAAAATAAATTCTGACACTGTTTCCACTGTTTCCCCATCTATTTCCCATGTAGTGATGGGACCAGATGCCATGATCTTCGTTTTCTGAATGTTGAGCTTTAAGCCAACCTTTTCACTCTCCACTTTCACTTTCATCAAGATGCTTTTTAGCCCCTCTTCACTTTCTGCCATAAGGGTGGTGTCATCTGCATATCTGAGGTGATTGATATTTCTCCCAGCAATCTTGATTCCAACTTGTGTTTCTTCTAGTCCAGCATTTCTCATGATGTATTCTGCATATAAATTAAATAAACATGGTGACAATATGCAGCCTTGACGTACTCCTTAACCAGTCTGTTGTTCCATGACCAGTTCTAACTGTTGCTTCCTGACCTGCATACAGATTTCTCAAGAGGCAGATCAAGTGGTCTGGTATTCCCATCTCTTTCAGAATTTTCCATAGTTTATTGTGATCTACACAGTCAAAGGCTTTGGCATAGTCAATAAAGCAGAAATAGATGTTTTTCTGGAACTCTCTTGCTTTTTCCATGATCCAGCGGATGTTGGCAATTTGATCTCTGGTTCCTCTGCCTTTTCTAAAACCAGCTTGAACATCAGGAAGTTCACAGTTCACATATTGCTGAAGCCTGGCTTGGAGAATTTTGAGGATTACTTTACTAGCGTGTGAGATGAGTGCAATTGTTCGGTAGTTTGAGCATTCTTTGGCATTGCCTTTCTTTGGGATTGGGATGAAAACTGACCTTTTCCAATCTTGTGGCCACTGCTGAGTTTTCCAAATTTGCTGGCATATTGAGTGCAGCACTTTCACAGCATCATCTTTCAGGATTTGGAATAGCTCCACTGGAATTCTATCACCTCCACTAGCTTTGTTCGTAGTGATGCTTTCTAAGGCCCACTTGACTTCACATTCCAAGATGTCTGGCTCTAGGTCAGTGATCACACCATCATGATTATCTGGGTCGTGAAGCTCTTTTGGGTGCATAGATATTTACAATTGTTATGTTTTCCTCTTGGATTGATTCCTTGATCATTATGTAGTGTCCTTCCTTATCTCTTGTAATCTTTAAGATCTATTTTGTCTGATATGAGGATTGCTACTCCAGCTTTCTTTTGCTTCCCATTTGCATGGGATATATTTTTCCATCCTCTCACTTTCAGTCTATATGTGTCTTTAGGTCTGTAGTGGGTTTCTTGTAGATAGCATATATATGGGTCTTCTTTTTGTATCCATTCAGCCAGTCTGTGTCTTTCGGTTGTGCATTTAATCCACTTATATTTAGAGTAATTATTGATATATATGTTCCTATTGTCATTTTCTTAATTGTTTGGGGTTGATTTTGTAGATCTTTTTCTTCTCTTGTATTTCTTGAATATTTAAGTCTCTTTAACATTTGCTGTAAAGCTGGTTTGGTGGTACTGACTTCTCTTAACTTTTGCTTGTCTGAAAAGCTTTCTATTCCTCCATCAATTTTGAATGAGATCCTTGCCAGGTACAGTAATCTTGGTTGTAGATTTTTCCCTCTCAGTATTTTAAATATATCCTGCCATTCCCTTCTGGCCTGCAGAGTTTCTCCTGAAAGATCAGCTGTTAAACGTATGGGGTTTCCCTTGTAGGTTACTTGTTGCTTTTCCCTTGCTGCTTTTAATATTCTTTCTTTGTGTTTAGTCATTGTTAGTTTGATTAGTAGGTGTCTTGGTGTGCTTCTCCTTCGGTTTATCCTGTATGGGGCTCTCTGCACCTCTTGGACTTGATTGACCATTCCTTTTTCCATGTTTGGGAAATTTTCAACTATAACCTCTTCAAAAATTTTCTCATGCCCTTTCTTTTTTTCCCCTTCTTCTGGAACCCCTATAATTCGAATGCTGGTGCGTTTGATATTGTCCCAGAGGTCTCTGAGACTATCCTCAGTTCTTTTCATTCTTTTTACTTTATTCTGCTCTTCAGAAGTTATTTCCACCATTTTATCTTCCAGCTCACTGATTTGTTCTTCCGCTTCAGATATTCTGCTTTTGATTCCTTCTAGAGTATTTTTAATTCCAGTAATTGTGTTGTTTGTCTCTGTATGTTTATTCTTTAATTCTTCTAAGTCTTTGTTAATTAATTCTCACATTTTCTCCATTCTGTTTTCAAGGTTTTTGATCATCTTTACTATCACTATTCTGAATTCTTTTTCAGGTAGTTTACCTATTTCCTCTTCGTTTATTTGGACTTCTGTGTTTTTAGTTTGTTCCTTCATTTGTGTAGTATTTCTCTGCCTTTTCATTTTTTTTTTAAGTGATTGTGTTTGAGGTCTCCTTTTCCCAGGATTCAAGGTAGAATTTTTTTCTTCCTTTTGGTTTCTGCCCTCCTAAGGATGGTCCAATGGTTTGTGTAAGCTTCATATAGAGTGAGATTTGTGCTGGTTTTTGTTTTTCCTCTGATGGGCAAGGCTGAGTGAGGTGGTAATCCTGTCTGCTGATGACTGGATTTGTATTTTTGTTTTGTTTGTTGTTTAGATGAGGCATTATGCACAGGGTGCTACTGGTGGTTGGGTGATGCTGGGTCTTTTATTCAAGTGGTTTCCTTTGTGTGAGTTCTCACTATTTGATCCTCCCTAGGGTTAGTTCCCTGGTAGTCTAGGATCTTGGAGTCAGTGGTCTCACTCCAAAGGCTCAGGGCTTGATCTTGAGTTTTGCGTGGTTCTATATATTTGTTTCCACTGGTCAGGTACTCCTGTCCACTCTCAGCTTGTGTCCTGCATACACTTCTGTGTCTGAAGGTGTATTGCTGATGTATCCATGGGGAGAGATGTACTCCACATCCACCTACTCCTCTGTCATCTTCAGAACATTTTTTGAATAATTAAGACATGCGTGGGGAATGTGCCAACTGTGATGGTCATGAACAGAAATGGAAAAGAGATGGGGTAAAGGGAATTATAGAAGCAGCTTTCCTTCTCAGGACTTCATTTGGCAGAGAAAGGAATGTGAAGCAAAGCCCTCTTTCTTTATGATACTAATCTTTATTTTTTTCTCTTTTCTTTAGGGAATTTGGTCCTCATATTAAATTTGAAAAGTATGGAAAATGTGATTAATGGATAACTGAGTGTTATACTTGCTTATTCTTTTTATGACTTCTGAAAATTATTTCTTTTGAAATTTGAAGATGTATATTAAATAAGTAACACAGTTCTATGCTTCATCCAAATTTGGAACAAAATTGGAAACAAAAGAAAACTAATGGAGAACTGAGTATCACATTTATTACAAATAAACACAATACTAAAAAGGGAGGTATTCAACTCTGGGTACTGATTGTTTCAAGTCACCTTTCATTTTGCTTGGGTCTGTTATTAAATATAATACTTATGAATACTCCCCTGAGTCAATTTATCTCAAATTGCTGGTTTATCTGCAAGGTCAGTCCCTGTCCTGCTAATCTCACTTAAAGACATGAACAAAACAGAAAATATTCCCCCTACACTTGAATACAATTGTTTAAGAATTTCTACCTCAAATTCATGAATGAAGCTCACCTTCAGTAGCGTAGAAAAGAAGGGAATACTAATAGAAGGAAAGAAGAAGAGTTAAGAGCTTTGGGGAACAAGCATGTTTTTGAGAGAAAGGGAGAGAGTGGTTATCATTTGACCCTCAATTCAAGCATGCCTAATTCTCACTCCATCCCATCATTCATATTACACCAGTCAATAAATCCTCTTTTCTTTTTTTACTTAACCTGGTCTGTAATCTGTCACTTTTGGCAGAAAGATCTCAACTAATACAGAGAGATGAAATCACTATATTGAATCTGGAGAAATGAAAAATGAGGAGCTCTCTCCTTAGGCTTTTGTGCTCTGTTCCTAGTACCTGTTGCTGCCACTAGATGCCAGCCTCACTGTTCTAACTCACTCTGAGGACCTGAGTCAGCTAAGTTCAGAAAAGAGCACACAAGTCTCTTCATCACCATTTCAGTATATAACAGTCCATCTCTGCTAATAGGCGAGACCTTTATCCTTTCTCCCTCCTGTCTCCATTGCCCTGGTCAGTAGGGTCCATCTGGATGGCTCTCTGGAGCTGGGGTGATAAAGTTTCAGCTCTCTTGGGCCCCTCAAATTAAAGAGGCTTTTAAAATACTAACCTTCTCTTATTAATTTTTATCATCTTTTATAGTTGAAGACTACTGCATTATTTCATATTTTCATCTCTATCTAACAAAAAATAACAAAAGCAGAATCTTTTGGAGGTGAGAGGTACAACTTGTGCTGCTATAGAATAAAAAAGAGAGAACCAGAAAAATTCTTTTATTTTTCCCCTCTTCAAAAAAAGAGAGAGTCCACAATTATTCTAGTTTAGTAGGGAAATAAACAGGAATGGTTAGAAATCTCTGACTTATAAGTAGCTTTTTTGTAGTATGAAAATGCTGGGCTGACTCGGAAACAGACATGAACAAACACATGGTACCTAAGCTCATATGAAAAGGAAACTGAGAATGGAAATACCCATCTGAAGCTTTAGATGAGAATACAAGGATTCCAGAAAAGGAAGGGGAATACTTACACCTTGGCCTAGCCTTATAAGCAGAGCTAAGTACTGACAATAACTACCCCATGTTCAGTGAGGACATGCACCATGCCAAGTACTGTGTTTTATTTAGTCTCAGTGAATCCTCTCCACAGTCCTACGAGCCTGCTACCATTGTCATCCCCATTTTACAAATGAGGTAATTAAACTTAGACAAGGTAAACTATGCAACCTTGTAGTTTACAAAGGAGGGTTGTAATTTAGACTCAATGACCCTGCTCCTAACCACAACCTTATGTTGTCTACAAACCCAAAAGGGACTAGAAATAACAGAGCCTAGAAGCATTAATGGACAAATAATGTATCAAAATAGAATTTTATTTGCAAAATTAGAAAACGATTCTTCAAATGGGAGCCAATTTTCTTGCTTATTTTTTTCAGATGTTTAAATTAGCTGATACTCACTTTGTATCAACCTTTTAGATATAATCTGGCAATTCTCTGTTTTCTGATCTCCAGATCTACTTATTGTCTATAAAACAGTAAGATTTTTTTTTTCAGAGCACAGGCAAATAAAACCTATTGATTTGTATAACAAACATTTATTGGGTGCCTATACTATGCCAGACACCATTCTAGGTACTAGGCAGATAAAGCCTCTGTTTTCAAGGAGTTCACATTCAGATGGCCTTGTGCAAGAGTACAGAGCTGGAGGGAGAATAGTCGTTCAGTTGCTCAGTCATGTCTCTTTGCGAATCCATGAACTACAGCATGCCAGGCTTCCCTGTCCTTCGCTATCTCCTGGAGTTTGGGCAAATTCATGTCCATTGAGCTGGTGATGCTATCTAACCACCTCATCCTCTGCCACCCCCTCCTCCTTTCACTTTCAATCTTTACCATTATCAGGGTCTTTTCCAATGAGTCAGCTCTTTGCATCAGGTGGCCAAAGTATTGGAACTTCGGCTTCAGCATCAACCCTTCCAATAAATATTCAGGACTGTTGTCCTTAGGATCAACTGATTTGATCTTGCAGTCCAAGGGACTATCAGGAGACTTCAGAACCACAATCCAAAAACATCAATTCTTTAGTGCTTAGCACTTTTTATGGTCCAACTCTCACATCCATATGTGACTACTGGAAAAATCATAGCTTTGACTATACAGATCTTTGGCAGCAAAGTGATGTCTCTTCTTTTTAATACACTGTCTAAGTTTTTCATAGCTTTCCTTCCAAGGAGCAAGTGTCTTTTACTTTAACGACTGCACTCACTGTTCATAGTGATTTTGGAGACTAAGAAAATGAAATCTATCACTGCTTCAATTTTTCCCCCTTCTATTTGCCATGAATAGAAGGAATATCAGACCACCTGATCTGCCTCTTGAGAAATCTGTATGCAGGTCAGGAAGCAACAGTTAGAACTGGTCATGGAACAACAGACTGGTTCCAAATAGGAAAAGGAGTACATCAAGGCTGTATATTGTCACCCTGTTTATTTAACTTCTATGCAGAGTACATCATGAGAAACGCTGGACTGGAAGAAACACAAGTTGGAATCAAGATTGCTGGAGAAATATCAATAACCTCAGATATGCAGATGACACCACCCTTATGGCAGAAAGTGAAGAGGAACTAAAAAGGCTCTTGATGAAAGTGAAAGTGGAGAGTGAAAAAGTTGGCTTAAAGCTCAACATTCAGAAAACGAAGATCATGGCATCTGGTCCCATCACTACATGGGAAATAGATGGGGAAACAGTGGAAACAGTGTCAGACTTTATTTTTCTGGGCTCCAAAATCACTGCAGATGGTGACTGCAGCCATGAAATTAAAAGACGCTTACTCCTTGGAAGGAAAGTTATGACCAACCTAAACAGCATATTCAAAAGCAGAGACATTACTTTGCCAACAAAGGTTCACCTAGTCAAGGCTATGGTCTTCCCTGTGGTCATGTATGGATGTGAGAGCTGGACTGTGAAGAAGGCTGAGCGCAGAAGAATTGATGCTTTTGAACTGTGGTGTTGGAGAAGACTCTTGAGAGTCCCTTGGACTGTAAGGAGATCCAACCAGTCCATTCTGAAGGAGATCAGCCCTGGGATTTTTTTGGAAGGAATGATGCTAAAGCTGATACTCCAGTATTTTGGCCACCTCATGCGAGGAGTTGACTCATTGGAGAAGACTCTGATGCTGGGAGGAATTGAGGGCAAGAGGAGAAGGGGACGACAAAGGATGAGATGGCTGGATGGCATCACTGACTCGATGGATGTGAGTCTGAGTGACCTCTGGGAGCTGGTGATGGACAGGGAGGCCTGGCGTGCTGCAGTTCATGGGGTCGAAAAGAGTCGGACACGACTGAGCGACTGATCTGATCTGATTTGCCATGAAATGATGGGACTGGACACCATGATCTTCATTTTTTTTTCATGCTAAGTTTCAAGCCAGGTTTTTCACTCTCTTCTTTCACCTCCATCAAGAGGCTCTCTGTTTTTCTCTACTTTCTGTCATTAGAGTGGTATCATCTGCATATCTAAGGTTGCTGATATTTCTCCTGGCAATCTTGATTCCAGTTTGTGGTTCATCTAGCCCCACATTTCACATGATTTACTCTTCATAGAAGCTAAACAAGCAGGGTGACAATATACAGCCTTGTCAGACTCCTTTCTCAATTCTGAACCAGTCCATTGTTCCATGTCTGATTCTAACTGTTGCTTCTTTACCTGCCTACAGGTTTCTTAGGAGACAAGTAAGATGTTCTGGTACTCCCATCTTTAAGAATTTTCCAGTTTGTTGTGATCCACATAGTCAAAGACTTTAGCATAGTCAATGAAGCAGAAGAGGATGTTTTTCTGGAATTTCCTTACTTTCTCTATGATCCAAGGAATGTTGGCATTTTGACCTCTAGTTCCTGTCTTTTCTAAGCCCAGCTCTTTAGAAAACTTTAAATCAGTTTGGAAAATAACAACATTTGTGAAAAGTGTAAACCAATTTTATTGAAAGTAACTCTGTGATAAAATCTGCATGCTCAGTTTTCAGAGGATATTCATTCTTTTGAATGTCTTGTCATTTTCATGACCCAACTACAACATTTGTGCAAATGATTCTTTGTGCTTTTCCAGGACCTGAGCTTCAGTCCCTTCTCTCCAATCTCCTGCTAGATCCTGTATCTGAACTTTCTATCATCATCTTACAATCTAAAGGTCCAAATTCACCAAGCACCTCTCCACACAAGCCAATTCCTCTTCCTGATGGCCCAGTTTTAGTCCAAGGAGACTTATTTTGTTATAAGGCTCAAAAATGCTATTCTTCCTTTATCTCCCTAGTGACTCCACCTTTAGCCATAAAGTCACCAAACTCTCAAGTAAAGTTCTTTAACCACTTTTATCCAAAGATCAATTATGTTTTTAATGTTCAACCCTTCAAAGATCAATAATTTTATAAAATGCCAAATGCATTACTAGAAAATAAAATGGTAAAAATTTCTCATATAAAATTAATTTTAATAAATTAAGTAAATGCAAATACAACATAAAAAGAGAAAAAATTAGAAAACTGTACTTGTTTATTGAAACTGAGCAAATAGGTGATTAATATAGTTAAGTGCTATTTTTTCACTCACAAAGTATTGTTTTTGCAATTATAATTGAGTAAAATAACAATTCCCAGTAAGAAACACCTATATGATTATTTTGAAAGAATTGTGTTCCTGTAGTTTTATAGGTTTTAATATGCCCCTTGCTAGTTAACTCATCTAATCTTGTCTCCAGAGGATAAAGCTGCCTCAGAGGATAATGTATGTTTAAAACTTTTTCTGTTTTGTTGTTTTATTTAAATAAAAAACAACCTAAACAATATTTACTTAAGTTTCTTAAGAAGCTATTTAAAGCAATTTCAACAAAGCTCAGGATATTCACTCTTAACTTTGATAGGATATAAAGAAAGTGATGTTGTATTTTTAAAACTGACATTTAATTTTTCATCAGTAACCAGTTCTAAAATGAGTAGTGTAAAATTACAGTTAAATTGAAATTAGATCTTATGAAAGAAACAGATCTGGATCCACTTCATGCATAAGTTTCCCATGCATGAAAGAAATAGATCTGGATCCATTCTATGCATGAAACAGAATCCAACAACATATTAAAAAGATCATACATCATGACCAAGTGGGCCTTATCCCAGGGATGCAAGGATTCTTTAATATTCACAAATCAATCGATGTGATATATCACATTAACAAATTGAAAGATTAAAAACCATACAATTATCTCAATAAATGCAGAGAAAGCCTTTGACAAAATTCAACAGCTATTTATAATAAAAACCCTCCAGAAAGCAGGCAAAGAAGGAACATACCTCAACATAATAAAAGCCATATATGATAAACCCACAGCAAACATTATCCTCAATGGAGAAAAACTGAAAGCATTCCCCCTAAAGTCAGGAACAAGACAAGGGTGCCCACTCTCACCACTACTATTCAACATAGTTTTGGAAGTTTTAGCCAAGAGCAATCAGAGCAGAAAAAGAAATAAAAGGAATCCAAATTGGAAAAGAAGAAGTAAAACTCTCAGTGTTTGCAGATAATATGATCCTCTACATACAAAACCCTAAAGGCACCACTAGAAAAATACTAGAGTTAATCAATGAATATAGTAAAGTTGCAGGATATAAAATTAACACAGAGAAATCCCTTGCATTCCTATACACTAACAATGAGAAAACATAAAGAGAAATTAAGGAAACAATTCCATTCACCATTGCAAGGAAAAGAATAAAATACTTAGGAATAAATCTTCCTAAGGAAACAAAAGACCTATATATATAAAACTAGAAAACATTGATGAAATAAATCAAAGATGACACAAATAGATGGAGAAATATACCATGTTCATGGGTCAGAAGAATCAATATAGCGAAAATGAGTATACTACCCAAAGCGATCTATAGATTCAATGCAATTCCTATCAAGCTACCAACAGTATTTTCCACAGAACTAAAAAAAATAATTTCACAATTTGTATGGAAATACAAAACAAAACAAAACAAAAAAACCCTCAAACAGCCAAAGCAATCTTGAGAAAGAAGAGTGGAACTGGAGGAATCAACCTGCCTGACTTTAGACTTTACTAACAAAGCTACAGTCATCAAGACAGTATGGTACTGGTACAAAGGCAGAAATATAGATCAATGGAACAAAATAGAGAGCCCAGAGATAAATCCATGCACCTATGAACACCTTATTTTTGACAAAGGAGGCAAGAATATACAATGGAATAAAGACAATCTCTTTAACAAGTGGTGCTTGGATAATTGGTCAACCACCTGTAAAAGAATGAAACTAGAACACTTTCTAACACCATTCACAAAAATAAACTCAAAATGGATTAAAGATCTAAATGTAAGACCAGAAACTATAAAACTCTTAGAGGAAAACATAGGAAAAATACTGTCTGACAAAATCACAGCAGGATCCTCTATGACCCACCTCCCAGAGTAGATATAAAAGCAAAAATAAACAAATGTGACCTAATTAAACTTAAAAAGCTTTTGCACAATGACGGGACATTGTGCAAAAAGGTCAAAAGACAGAGTTCAGAATGGGAGAAAATAATAGCAAACAAAGCAACTGACAAAGAATTTATCTCAAAAGTATACAAGCAGCCCATGCAGCTCAAAACCAGAAAAATAAATGACCCAATCAAACAGACATTTCTCCAAAGAAGACATATAGATGGCTAACAAACACATGAAAAGATGCTCAACATCACTCATTATCAGAGAAATGCAAATCAAAACCACAATGAGGTACTACTCACGCCAGTCAGAATGGCTGCTATCAAAAAGTCTACTAATAATAAATGCTGGAGAGGGTGTGGGAAAAAAGGGAACCCTCTTACACCATTGGTGAGAATGCAAACTAGTATAGCCACTATGGAGAACAGTGTGGAGATTCCTTTAAAAACTGGAAATAGAACTGCCATACTGTCAGGGGATGTTAAGGGATCCAATTTTAAGGGATCCAATATGCTGTATTTTCCTTTGTGTGCCATTTCTCAAGGACTCTGTGTTCCTTATCAGTTCCTGGAATACAGGAACAAGTAGAGCTGCATGCAGTTCTCAGGACAGACCATGGGAAAGGGCACCTGCTTGGATTCCTTTTAGTGACTCCCATCAGTGACTCTCTTCAGCAACCTTGTGTTTATTAAAATATTTTGTTGCAACTGGTGGAATTTCATTCTTTGTAATGGCTGAATAATTATTTTACTGAAGATACAAAAGCATGCATTTCTGCTAATGAAATACCCTTGTTCCACTAAAGACTTGGGTCCCGTGCGTCCTTCTTTCTGTCTTCATTTTACAACCTGCAGTAAAGGGGGTTGGGTATCTAAGCCCAGTAAATATGATTAATTAATTCAGCTTGAGCAGGGGGAGCAAAAGCAAGCATAGTGACAAAAATATTTTCTGGATTCCGAGGCATTTCCTGTTGAGAAAGCAGATTTTCACCTTGATTAGCAAGGGGTTTTTTTTTCTGTCTCCAAGTAGGGAGATCATGAGGTAAATGACGCTGAGTGCAGTGTTTTTTGGAAATCTCTAAAGCCAGTATGGCTTGTATTTGAACCCCTTCTTTCTGGGAATTTTGCCTTTTCCTCTCTATCTTGAATGCCAGTAGTTCCCCCAGGGGTGGATTTTTCAAAGAAGGAGCCAACTGACTTTGTTGGATCCATCTGGAGATATATAAGCATATCTCTTTCTCATAATATTAATTTTTCAGATTTCCATTGTTTAGTCAACCCGTCTTGATAACAAATGGGCAGAGGAAGGGAGGTATCTTTCAATGTCTCAAAATGTTTTTCTGCTGTTGTCAAAATATCTCTTTGTGGTAAGTTTAAAAAGGTAAAACAAATAAAGCTGTATTAACAATAGTTATAGCTTTAGAAAATAACTTATGTTGGAATCTAGTAAAGTTTGCTTTAGATAAAGAAGATAGTAGTGTTCCTGTGTATTTCCCCTTTTTAAATTTTAATTATTATTTTATTTGTAGTTTCAGTGTGTGATGTGTCCGTTTGACTACATTTTGTGTCTGTGGACTATAAGGAATACCTGTAACATGTTTAATAGAAAATGATTGTAAAAATTGTTTGAAGTGTCTAGAAATATAGGCAGGGCCATTGTCTGTTTTTCGGAGAAGGCAATGGCACCCCACTCCAGAATCCCAGGGGCAGGAGAGCCTGGTGGGCTGACGTCTATGGGGTCACACAGAGTCGGACACGACTGAAGTGACTTAGCAGCAGCAGCATTGTCTGTTTTTATAGAACTAGGAGTTTTCATTATTGTAAAGCAAGTTAACAGGTGGGTTATAATACGTTGTGTAGTTTCACCTCGGAGAGGTGTGGCCCATATAAAAGAATTTGTATCAATTGAGACATGTAAGAAGGAAGAGGGAGAAAGTTCAGGGCAATGAGTTACATTCATTTGTCATAGTTCATTGGGTTGTAATCCTCGAGGATTGATACCTTGTGCAATGAGTTGAAGACGTAGGGGCCTACAAGTAGAGCAATTTTTAATGATTTTTTTTTTTTTTTTGTATGGTGGTATGGAATTTTTCCAATTTGGTGTAAGGATCCAGCATTATTATGTAATAATGCATACTGTTTCTTGGGAGTAGCAAAAGTAATAAGTTTATCAGCTTGTTTATCCCATGAGTCATAGGGCTGGGGAGGCAGGAATGTGTTTGAATATGGGTAATATAAATAGTCTAGATGAACTCCAGGAGTTGGTGATGGATAGGGAGGCCTGACGTGCTTTGATTCATGGGGTCGCAAAGAGTTGGACACGACTGAGCGACTGAACTGAACTGAATATAAATGGAAGAAGTGTGGTTTCTAATAATAGATTGTAGTTCAAAAAAAAGTTGTTGAATAATAGGTTGATTGGAGTTTATAGTGGAAGTTTCTATATTTTATAATACAAAAATTGAATATAAGGAGTCAGAGTCTATATTAATGGGTTAAGGATGTAGGTGAATAACTTGAATAAGAGCATATAATTTGTTTTGTTGAGCAGAATGAAATTTAGTATCAGATCAGATCAGATCAGTCGCTCAGTCATGTCCGACTCTTTGCGACCCCATGAACCGCAGCATGCCAGGCCTCCCTGTCCATCACCAGCTCCCGGGGGTCACCCAGACTCATACCCATCGAGTCAGTGATGCCATCCAGCCATCTCATCCTCTGTCGTCCCCTTCTCCTCCTGCCCTCAATCCCTCCCAGCATCAGAGTCTTCTCCAATGAGTCAACTCTTCGCATGAGGTGGCCAAAATACTGGAGTTTCAGCTTTAGCATCATTACTTCTAAAGAAATTCCAGGATTGATCTCCTTCAGAATGGACTGGTTGGATCTTCTTGCAGTCCAAGGGACTCTCAAGAGTCTTCTCCAACACCACAGTTCAAAAGCATCAATTCTTCAGCGCTCAGCCTTCTTCACAGTCCAGCTCTCACATCCATACATGACCACAGGGAAGACCATAGCCTTGACTAGGCGAACCTTTGTTGGTAAAGTAATGTCTCTGCTTTTGAATATGCTATCTAGGTTGGTCATAACTTTCCTTCCAAGGAGTAAGCGTCTTTTAATTTCATGACTGCAGTCACCATCTGCAGTGATTTTGGAGCCCAGAAAAACAAAGTCTGACACTGTTTCCACTGTTTCCCCATCTATTTCCCATGTAGTGATGGGACCAGATGCCATGATCTTCGTTTTCTGAATGTTGAGCTTTAAGCCAATCTTTTGACTCTCCACTTTCACTTTCATCAAGAGGCTTTTTAGCCCCTCTTCACTTTCTGCCATAAGAGTCGTGTCATCTGCATATCTGAGGTTATTGATATTTCTCCTGGCAATCTTGATTCCAGCTTGTGTTTCTTCCAGTCCAGCATTTCTCATGATGTACTCTGCATATAAATTAAATAAACATGGTGACAATATGCAGCCTTGACGTACTCCTTTTCCTATTTGGAACCAGTCTGTTGTTCCATGACCAGTTCTAACTGTTGCTTCCTGACCTGCATACAGATTTCTTAAGAGGCAGATCAGGTGGTCTGGTATTCCCATCTCTTTCAGAATTTTCCACAGTTGATTGTGATCTACACAGTCAAAGGCTTTGGCATAGTCAATAAAGCAGAAATAGATGTTTTTCTGGAACTCTCTTGCTTTTTCCATGATCCAGCGGATGTTGGCAATTTGATCTCTGGTTCCTCTGCCTTTTCTAAAACCAGCTTGAACGTCAGGAAGTTCACGGTTCACATATTGCTGAAGCCTGGCTTGGAGAATTTTGAGCATTATTTTACTAGCATGTGAGATGAGTGCAATTGTGCGGTAGTTTGAGCATTCTTTGGCATTGCCTTTCTTTGGGATTGGGGATGAAAACTGATCTTTTCCAATCTTGTGGCCACTGCTGAGTTTTCCAAATTTGCTGGCATATTGAGTGCAGCACTTTCACAGCATCATCTTTCAGGACTTGGAATAGCTCCACTGGAATTCCATCACCTCCGCTAGCTTTGTTCGTAGTGATGCTTTCTAAGGCCCATTTGACTTCACATTCCAAGATGTCTGGCTCTAGGTCAGTGATCACATCATCATGATTATCTGGGTCGTGAAGATCTTTTTTGTACAGTTCTTCTGTGTATTCCTGCCACCTCTTCTTAATATCTTCTGCTTCTGTTAGGTCCACACCATCTCTGTCCTTTATTGTGCCCATCTTTGCATGAAATGTTCCTTTGGTATCTCTGATTTTCTTGAAGAGATCCCTAGTCTTTCCCATTCTGTTGTTTTCCTCTATTTCTTTGCATTGATCACTGAAGGTGTTCTTATCTCTTCTTGCTATTCTTTGGAACTCTGCATTTAGATGTTTATATCTTTCCTTTTCTCCTTTGCTTTTCGCTTCTCTTCTTTTCACAGCTATTTGTAAGGCCTCCCCAGACAGCCATTTTGCTTTTTTGTATTTCTTTTCCATGGGGATTGTCTTGATCCCTGTCTCCTGTACAATGTCACGAACCTCATTCCATAGTTCATCAGGCACTCTATCAGATCTAGGCCCTTAAATCTATTTCTCACTTCCACTGTATAATCATAAGGGATTTGATTTAGGTCATACCTGAATGGTCTAGTTGTTTTCCCTACTGTCTTCAATTTCAGTCTGAATTTGGCAATAAGGAGTTCATGGTCTGAGCCACAGACAGCTCCTGGTCTTGTTTTTGCTGATTGTATAGAGCTTGTCCATCTTTGGCTGCAAAGAATATACTCAATCTGATTTCGGTGTTGACCATCTGGTTATGTCCATGTATAGAATCTTCTCTTGTGTTGTTGGAAGAGGGTATTTGCTATGACCAGTGCATTTTCTTGGCAAAACTCTGTTAGTCTTTGCCCTGCTTCATTCCGTGTTCCAAGGCCAAATTTGCCTGTTACTCCAGGTGTTTCTTGACTTCCTACTTTTGCATTCCAGTCCCCTAGAATGAAAAGGACATCTTTTTTGGGTGTTAGTTCTAAAAGGTCTTGTAGGTCTTCATAGAACCGTTCAACTTCAGCTTCTTCGGCATTACTGGTTGGGGCATAGATTTGGATTACTGTGACATTGAATGGTTTGCCTTGGAAACGAACAGAGATCATTCTGTCATTTTTGAGATTGCATCCAAGTACTGCATTTCGGACTCTTTTGTTGACCATGATGGCCACTCCATTTCTTCTGAGGGATTCCTGCCCACAGTAGTAGATATAATGGTCATCTGAGTTAAATTCACCCATTCCAGTCCATTTTAGTTCGCTAATTCCTAGAATGTCGACATTCACTCTTGCCATCTCTTGTTTGACCACTTCCAATTTGCCTTGATTCATGGACCTGACATCCCAGGTTCCTATGCAGTATTGCTCTTTACAGCATCGGACTTTGCTTCTATCACCAGACACATCCACAGCTGGGAATTCTTTTTGTTTTGGCTCCATCCCTTCATTCTTTCTGGAGTTATTTCTTCACTGATCTCCAGTAGCATATTGGACCTCTACTGACCTGGAGAGTTTCTCTTTCAGTATCCTATCATTTTGTCTTTTCATACTGTTCATGGGGTTCTCAAGGCAAGAATACTGAAGTGGTTTGCCATTCCCTTCTCCAGCGGGCCACACCCTGTCATCTCTCTCCACCATGACCCACCCATCCCAGGTTGCCCCTCGGGCATGGCTTAATTTCATTGAGTTAGAGAAGGGTGTGGTCCTTGTGTGATTAGATTGACTAGTTTTCTGTGAGAACGGTTTTAGTGTATTTGCCCTCTGATGCCCTCTTACAAGACCTACTGTCTTACTTGGGTTTCTCTTACCTTGGGCGTGGGGTATCTCGTCCTGGCTGCTCCTGGCTGCTCCCGGCCAGTGAAGCACAGCCATCGCACCTTACCTTGGACGAGGGGGTCTCTCCTCACCGCCGCCCTTCCTGACCTCGGTCGTGGGGTAGCTCCTCTCGGCTGCGCTCTTGGTGCGCGACGCAGCCGGCGGGGCGCTCTTGGTGCGCGATGCAGCCGGCGGGGCGCTCTTAAATGGTGCGCCGGGCGAGGTCGCTCTTAAATGGTGCGCAGGTCGCGGGAAGGCGAGGTCGCTCTTAAATGGTGCGCCGGTCGCGGGAATATTTTTTGAGAGACCAGAATGAGGCTTAGGCATTTTTAGTCTCATCTATATAGAAAACATCAGCTTGAGGTATAAGCTGTGAGTTGACAATGCAGGAGAAATTCCAGAGCTTGTTAGAAGGATAATGAAATGAAATTTCTCCAAAATATTCCAGAAAAGTTATTTGGAAATCAGTAGAAGTTTGTAATGGAAAAGGTGATGGCACCCCACTCCAGTAATCTTGCCTAGAAAATCCCATGGACGGAGGAGCCTGGTAGGCTGCAGTCCATGGGGTCGCAAAAAGTCTGACACGACTGAGCGACTTCACTTTCACTTTTCACTTTCCTGCATTGGAGAAGGAAATGGCAACCCACTCCAGTGTTCTTCCCTGGAGAATCCCAGGGACGGGGAGCCTGGTGGGCTTCCGTCTATGGGATCACACAGAGTCGGACACGACTGAAGCGACTTAGCAGCAGCAGCTTAGCAGCAGAAGTTTGTAATGTGTTCTCGAGATTTATTAATGGGTATTACAATTTTATAAGGATCAGAGCCAATTAAAGTCTTAGTTTTATTTCTTTTATTGATAATGATTACAGTGATTAAATCAAGATAGGATGTAAGTGATTTTGGCCCTCTAAAATGGGTATAGATCCATTTTATTGGGTGTTTTTGTTAGGCAAGAAGTCCTGTGGGAGAATGAAGAGAGGGGAGTATAAATAATTTTAGAGGTAAATTAAGTCTAATATGAGTAACAAATTGCTTTTGCAATTTATTTTATATTAAATAGAGTTTTTCTCGTGTTTCTTGTGAAAGTGAATGAGGGCTATTTAAACTGAGATCTCCTTTCAAAGTATTAAATAGATTAGTTAGTTGATAATTAGCAATGTCTAAAGAAGATCTAATCCAATTTATATCATCTAAAAGTTTTTGAAAATCATTTAAGGTTGATAATTTATCAGTACGAATCTGTGTTAGTAATATGTTGTCTATTAACAACAAATCTTAAGTAATGGTAAGGTGTAGAGGTCTGAATCTTTTCAGGGACAATGATTAATCCAGTCTTTCAAGCACTGTTGAGCTATATTAAACATGTGTTGAGTTTCTAAAACAGATGGAGCTGAAAACAATGTATCATCCATGTAATGAATAACAAGAAAGTTAAGAAATTGTATTCTTACAGGTTTAAGGGCTTTGGCTATATATAGTACTGGCACATGGTGGGAGAATTTATCATTTTTTGAGGTAGTACAGTCTATTGGTACCGTTTATGAGGCCCGGTGTGATTAGGATAAGAAAGAGAGAAAGCAAATCTCTCTCGGTCTAGAGGGTGCAAAGGTATATTAAAAACCAATCTTGTAAATCTATAATAATAATATGCCAGTTTTGAGGAATACTGGTAGGTGATGGGATTTCTGGTTGTAATGTACCCATAGGTATTATAGATGCATTAACTTTTTTAAGGTCTGTTAAGAGATGGAGAAGACTCTTGAGAGTCCCTTGGACTGCAAGGAGATCCAACCAGTCCATTCTAAAGGAGATTAGTCCTGGGTGTTTGGAAGAACTGATGCTAAAGCTGAAACTCCAGTACTTTGGCCACCTCATGTGAAGAGTTGACTCATTGGAAAAGACTCTGATGCTGGGAGGGATTGGGGGCAGGAGGAGAAGGGGATGACAGAGGATGAGATGGCTGGATGGCATCACCAACTCGATGGACATGAGTTTGAGTGAACTCCAGGAGTTGGTGATGCACAGGGAGGCCTGGCATGCTGCAATACATGGGGTCGCAAAGAGTCAGACACGACTGAGCGACTGAAGGGATGCCATTTGCCAGATTTCTTTTTTATAACAAAAATGGGAGAGTTCCAAAGGGAATAAGATTTCTCAATATGTTTTAATTTCACTTGTGTATCTATAAGTTCTTTAGCAGTTTGTAATTTTTCTTTTTTAAGGGGCCACTGCTCTGTCCAAATAGGCTCATCATTTTTCCAAGTTATTTTAATAATTGCATTGTTTGTTAAATGAGCAGTGGCCCCTAAGAAAAATGTGGAATGTATATCTGAGTTTGCCATTGCATAAGTAAATCCCTTCCTATTAGATTAAGGGGTGCATCTACAACATAAGGTTGTAATGTTGCAGGCTGGCCTTTTGGTCCCTCATAAGCATAAATTTGAATACTTTGATAGGCTTCTTGTATTTTGGTTTGATCAGATCAGTCGCTCAGTCGTGTCTGACTCTTTTCGACCCCATGAAGTGCAGCACGCCAGGCCTCCCTGTCCATCACCAACTCCCGGAGGTCACTCAGACTCATATCCATCGAGTCGGTGATGCCATCCAGCCATCTCATCCTCTGTCGTCCCCTTCTCCTCTTGCCCCCAATCCCTCCCAGCATCAGAGTCTTCTCCAATGAGTCAACTCTTCGCATGAGGTGGCCAAAATACTGGAGTTTCAGCTTTAGCATCATTCTTTCCAAAGAAATCCCAGGGCTGATCTCCTTCAGAATGGACTGGTTGGATCTCCTTGCACTCCAAGGGACTCTCAAGAGTCTTCTCCAACACCACAGTTCAAAAGCATCAATTCTTCGGCACTCAGCCTTCTTCACAGTCCAGCTCTCACATCCATACATGACCACAGGACCACAGGCAAACCATAGCCTTGACTAGGTGAACCTTTGTTGGCAAAGTGATGTCTCTGCTTTTGAATATGCTATCTAGGTTGGTCATAACTTTCCTTCCAAGGAGTAAGCGTCTTTTAATTTCATGCATATATATGGAATTTAGAAAGATGGTAATGATGACCCTTTATGCAAGACAGCAAAAGAGTCATAGATATAAAGAACAGACTTTCCGACTCTGTCGGACAAGACAAGGATAGGATGATTTAAGAGAACAGCATTGAAATATGTATATTACCATATGTGAAATAGATCACCAGTCCAAGTTTGACGCATGAAACAGGGGACTCAAAGCTGATGCACTGGGACAACCCTGAGGGATGAGATGGGGAGGGAGGGTGATAGGGGTTCAGGATGGGGGACACATATACACCTATGACTGATTCATGTCAATGTATGGCAAAACCCACTACAATATTGTAAAGTAATTAGCCTCCAATTAAAATAAATTAATTAATTTAAAAATTTCCTATGCATGAATATTCTTTTGACAGAAAATAAAATTTAAATTAGATACAAATATGTAAGATTTTGGTGTTAACTTTTCACAGACATTCAACACCAAATTTATCACTAGCTATTGATAATTATTAAATCATCATATATGTCATAATAATTTGTAGATACTCTGTTCATCCAAACATCTAACTTTTACTTTTCACCTTTGCTCATTAAAAAAAAAATCTTACACTCCTTTTTTGAATTGATATATTAAAATCATTAAAAATATTCAACATATCAGACAAATAAGTTTGGCTTATTCATATCTTTAAAATTTGAGATCAAACTGGTTTCAGGTCTTGCAGAAACAGTGGGAGTATATTCTGTGGTAAAATATTCAACAGATCATTTCTTTCTGATAACCACAGAGAACAACCATGGTTAAGATCAACATCCATATTATCATATAAAAAAGACAATAATATCCAAGTGGTAATGCATTAGCCATATATAATTCACAATTCTTACGATGTCATTAAGAACATTTAGTTCAACTACTAAGAGTATTTTTCATACTGAAACTTTTTCCATAAAGGATAGAGTGATTTATATTCTAGTGCAACCTCTTTAATCTAGAGAATCATTAAGCATGCTTTCTTGTCATTAGAGGTTTAGTATCAAAAATACAACTAGGCAAAACCTTAGTTTAAGACCACATCTGTTGACAATGTAATGTTTCAGAATTTTGTGTAGATTAGAATTTTTCATATTCTAGAATTTCTTTCATATTCTTATTCACTGCTGCTGCTAAGTCGCTCAGTCGTGTCCGACTCTGTGCAACCCCATAGACGGCAGCCCACCAGGCTCCCCCGTCCCTGGGATTGTCCAGGCAAGAACACTGGAGTGGGTTGCCATCTCCCTCTCCAATGCATGAAAGTGAAAAGTGAAAAGTGAAAATGAAGTTGCTCAGTCATGTCCGTCTCCCAGCGACCCCATGGACTGCAGCCCACCAGGCTTCTCCGTCCATGGGATTCCCCAGGCAAGAACACTGGAGTGGGGTGCCACTGCCCTCTCCTCTTATTCACTACAGGTCATTATAAGATATTGAATATATCTCCCTGTGCTATACAGTCAAATCTTGCTGTTTGTCAATTTTTTTATATATAGTAGCTTGTATTTGCTAAGCTACTAGTCTATTCCACCACTCAACCATTTCCCCTTTGATAACCACAGGTCTTTTTTATGTAGTTCCTATTTTGTAAATAAGTATATTTGTATCATAGAGTCATAGATTCCACATGTAAGTGATATCATATATTTGTTTTTCTTTGACTTACTTCACTTACATGATAATCTCTAGGTCCATCCATGTTGCTGAAAATGGCATAATTTCATTTGTTTTTATGAGTAATATTCCATTTCATGAATATATATATGAATATACATACATATATATGAAAAGTGGAAGTGCTTAGTTGCTCAGTCGTGTCCAATTCTCTGTGACCCCATGGACTGTAGCCCTCAAAGCTCCTCTGTTCATAGGATTTTCCAGGCAAGAATACTGGAGTGGGTTGCCATTTCCTTCTCCAGGGGATTGTCCCAACCCAGGGATCAAACCTGGGCTTCTCATATTGTGGGCAATTTTTTTACTGTTTGAGCCTCCAGGGAAGATATATATATAATTCTATGTTTTATGTATTTATATTTTAATATTTATAAATTATATATATTCTTTATCCATTCATTTGTCCGTGGACATTTAGGTTGCTTCCTTGTCTTGGCTATTGTATATAGTGCTGCAGTAAACACTGGGGTACATATATCTTTCAAATTATGGTTTCCTTCAGATATATACCCAAGAGCAGGATTACAGGATCATATGGTAACTCTATTTTTAGTTTTTTCAGGAACTTCCTTAAGTGTTCTCCACAGTGGCTGCACCAATTTACAGTCCCACCAATGGTGTAGAAGGGCTCCTTTTCTCCATGCTCTCTCCAGTATTTATTTTTTGTGGATTTTTTTAATGATGGGCACTCTGACTGGTATGAGGTGATAACTTCATTGTAGTTTTGACTTGCATTTATCTAATAATTGACAATGTGGAGCATCTTTCTGTATACCTGTTGGCCATCTGTGTGTCTTCTTTGGAGAAATGTCTATTTAGTTCTGTCCATTTTCTTATTGGGTTGTTTGGTTTTTTTTTTTTTTTGATATTAAGCTGATGAGATGTTTACATATTTTGGAAATTAACCTGTTGTTGGTTTCATAATTTGCAAATATTTTCTCTCAGTTCTCACGTTGTCTTTTTGTTTTCTTGATGATTTCCTTTGCTGTGCAAAATCTTTTAAGTTTGATTAGATCCTATTTGTTTATATTTGCTTTCATTTCTATTCCCTTAGGAGACTGACCAAGAAAATATTGTTACAATTTGTGTCAGAGAATGTTCTGCCCATGTTCTCTTCTAGGAATTTTATGGTGTCCTATCTTATATTTAAGTCTTTAAGTCATTTTGAGTTTATTTTTGTGTATGGTTTGAAGGAGTGTTCTAACTTCACTGATTTCCATGTGGCTATCCAGCTTGCCCACCACTTGCCAAAGAGATCATCTTTTCTCCATTATATATTCTTGCCTCCTTTGTTGAAGATTAATTAACTCTAAGTTTGTGGTTTTATTTCTGTACTCTATTCATGTCTGTTGATGTATTTTCTGTTTTTGTGCCAATACCACGCTGTTTTGATTACTTTGTTCTTTTTCCTCGGGATTTCTTTGGTAATTCTGAGTCTTTTATGGTTCCATAAAAATTTTAGGATTATTTGTTCTAATTCTGTGAAAAATGTCATGGTAATTTGATAGGGGTATCCATTGTATATTCTTGCCTCCTTTGTTGAAGATTAATTAAGTGTGTGGTTTTATTTCTGTACCCTCTATTCAGTTCTGTTGATGTATTTTCTGTTTTTGTGCCAATACCATGCTGTTTTGATTACTTTGTTCTTTTTCCTCAGGATTTTTTTGGTAATTATGAGTCTTTTATGGTTCCATAAAAATTTGGGGATTATTTATTCTAATTCTGTGAAAAATGCCATGGGTAATTTGATAGGGGTTACACTAAAAAAAAAACTTTTAAATTCTTTCACTGTTCAAGTTACTGTCACTTAGAAACAATAAGTGGTATCCCTTCTACTTTCCCTCTTCATAACTTGATACTTTCTATTCTTCTAGCTCTTTCCTTCTAAATCAATAGCTTCTCAAATTTTGGCTACTGATCAGTCCTAGCCCCTGCTAAACCTCCTCTGATCCTCAGTGCTCTTCCAGATTGGGTCTCTTTACAATGCTAACTCTTTTCATCTTCTTCCTCTATAGTCTCCATTATAAAATTTGATATTATTCTTCTCTTCTGATTCCAAAACTCTTTCTCATTTAGTTAATTTTCCCAAATGGGGAAAAAAAAAAGAATCATAGAAAATTCCTGTGTGATTTACTGCTTCTTTTCTCCTCTTTCTAGATTTCAACTCCTAACCCTCTATCTTTGCTGCCTAGCCACTCCTCTGAAAATTCCTTTTCTCCAGTTTTGTCATCTTCTCAAAACCTTAGTTCCTACACCCTCCTCTCAAACACACCTGCCTCAGGCACTCTTTCCTGACTTCTGGGCCCCTTAACTCTACACATCAACCCACTCTAATGTCTTCACATTCCAATCTCCTTACCTAAGGACCTGGAGTTTTTCCCTTACCATCATTTTGAGGGCATACCATTGGAGGTAGCCTGAGGGTTCTCTTTCACAGACTGGGAAAATAGAAGGCACTAGCCATGATTTCTCCCCATTTGCTTCTTTCTTGCAATGCTGGCATGCCTGTTCACACTTATGCTCATGATCTGTCCAAATTTATGACTCTGGATGATAGCTGTGCCCACCCACATTATCTCCATTCAAAACTTGAGAAAAGCGACGTGTGAGAAAGAATTCTAAGAAGCTGCAGGCCAAATCCTCTGCCAAGCACGTGCAGAGATTGAATTTAACAAAAATGAGCAGGGAAGCTTGTGATGTCATCAGCCATTCAACATGATGCAGGGGAGGAAAACATTTCTTCTACCTGTCTTACATCTTGACTAGGACTCTGTTACAAAAGACATATTAATAAGAAAAAAGCACACTAATATATTTGGTATAAGGTTTACTTATGAAATGGGAGGAAGTAAAGAATCAAAGAAGACCTAAATGTTTTTATACTTGGCTAAACAAAGGGAGGCAAGTGTGGAAAAGTAACTGAAATATATGAGGGGCAAAGGAAGATAAGAGATATTTTAATAAGGTCTGTTTGCATACAATTCTCTTGGCATTGACTCTTGTTTCTGGTGATGTGTGTCTTTTCTCCTGGTGTAGAGAGGACATCTTTCACATGAGAGTGTTAACTCATGTTTTCATGTACTATTCAGTACAGCTTTCTTGCACCTGCTGTTTTATAAGTGCCTTTAGCTCAAAATAATCATTATGCCAATGTGGCATATTTGGGGGTGGTACATTCTTGCCAAATTTCACTGGCAATCACACCACTTGGAAGGAAAATACATGCAACTGCCTGAGTGATGGGTTCACTTTTCCTGGAGATCAGGGTTAAATAGCTCTGTCCTTTATATCCCAGAGCCATTGTTACCCTTTTCCCACTGATGCCATGTTCTCTCCACATAGAACTTAAAATATTCTGCACATTTCTCACTCCTTACCATTCTTATTTCCATTCTCACCCCAAGCTGGTGAGAGGAAAGAACAACGGACAAGGTAATTCAGTGTAATAAAAAAATATAAGACCTTACAAGAGGGAGATAAGTTTATAAAAATATTCCAGGTTGACTGCTATGTTGGCTGAAAAAATTAGTTCAAAGGACTATATTTTGAAAAACTGTTCTTCTTATCATTTACTAATACTTATTATGTGTAGAGACCTGTGCTGAAAAAACTTTAAAAACGACTTTCTGGCATCAGAGTCTAGGACATACTCTAGAATTAAAGAGATGCCCCTTTGAGATTCTAATATAAAGACAAAATTATATATGTGCTCATACAGGTTCCAAATGATGTATAAAATTTCAGGGACTCTACAGAATCTCTAATGTTTGTCCCTCAATTTTAATTAAGAAATTTTAGTCTTGACATAAAATTTCTGGATATATATATATATACTCTGACCCAGAAATTTCACCATCATTGATGTATCCTACTAATACAATGGCTTCCCAGGTGGCACAGTGGTAAAGAATCTACCTGTGAATGCAGGAGAAACAAGAGAAGCAGCTCCAAGCCCTGGGTCAGGAAGATCTCCAGGAGGAGGAAATGGCAACCCACTACATTATTCTTGCCTGGGAAATCCCATGGAGAGAGGAGCTTGGTGGGCTACAGTTCACGAGGTCGCCAAGAGTTGGTCACAACTTATCAACTAAACAACAATAAATACAAAATCACTTGTAAAAAAGACTGAAAGGAAAACTCTCTATTTTGAGGCAGATATAATGGGGGGTTTTGTGAAGGTGAGGGCGAATGCCATAGGAGTACAGATAGAAAATTGAATATACCGTCAGAGAGTGCATCACTGCATCCAGGGAAATTTCTATTGGACCTCCTAATCTTCTTTCTAACAAGACTAAGTCTAAATACATTCTGCTTTTCATCAAGCTTTTGAGACCAGATTTTGATCCATTGTTTAAACTTTGACAAGCACATCTAACAGTTCTGACTGTGTCAAATTGGTTTTTCCCCACTAGAGTTTATGAATTAATCATTCTCTAACTAATAGAGAAGTAAGTTAGTTAGAGAAGTAAGGGTAGATTTTGTTCAGCAATACTACTGCAAAAGGGAAAAGAGCCCAGACTGATCTGAACTCAACTTTGATTTGTTCAGAGATGACTAGGCATTTTAAAAAGGGAATGAGGGAGTAGGGGGATGGGTAAGGTAGAAGTTAAGCAAAGTCAGGGAAGTAGAAATTTATACAAAGGCAGAGAGTAGGGGTTAGTCCTTGGGCTTCCCAGGTGGCACAGTGCTAAAGACTCTGCTTGCAATGCAGGAGACGCAGGTTCAATCCCAAGGTCAGGAAGATCCCCTGGAGGAGGAAATGGCAACCCACTCCAGTACACTTACCTGGAAAATCCCATGGACTATATAGGCTGCCAGGCTCCTTTATCCATGGGATCACTAAGAGTGGGACATGACTGAGCAACTAACAAATTCACTTTCAGACGTTAGTTAATATGACCAGGCCATGTAGGTGTGCTAATTGGTGCTTCCTCCAGGGGAGAAACAAACTTCTTATATCTCAGTGTCAGGAGGCAATGATGACAGAGCAAGATACCAAAGTTAAGACCATTATACTTGTAAAGAAGGGGCTTCCCTGGTAACTCAGCTGGTACAGAATGCAGCTGCAATGTAGGAGACCCCCATTCGATTCCTGGGTTGGGAGATCCCCTGGAGAAGGAACGGCCTACCCTCTCCAGTATTCTTGGGCTTCCCTGATGTCTCAGATGGTAAAGAACCTGCATACAATGTGGGAAACGTGGCTTTGATTCCTGGGTTGGGAAGACTGCCCAGAGGAGGACACAGCAACCTACTCCAGTAGTCTTCCCTGGAGAATCCCCATGGATAGAGGAGCCTGGCAGGCTACAGTCCGTGGGGTCACAAAGACTCGTACGTGAATGAGCAACTAAACACAGCACAGCACTCCCAAAGGAACTGGGAGTAAAAGGGAGAGTTATCTGCCAGAAAGGTTGCATTTCAAAGGGCCAGCTCTCAGGTCCTAGAGGAAACTGTTTGGGTGGTAGACTTAGAACGCAAATGGTAGAAAAAAGATGTAAAATTGCATTAACCATTCTAATCTTTTAAAGAATATGCTCTAAGTGCTCTAAAAGGGGTTTAAGGGTCTATCTGCTTATCACATTGTGGCTATCAGATCAGATCAGTCGCTCAGTCGTGTCCGACTCTTTACTACCCCATGAATTGCAGCACGCCAGGCCTCCCTGTCCATCACCAATTCCTGGAGGTCACTGACACTCACATCCATTGAGTCAGTGATGCCACCCAGCCATCTCATCCTCTGTCGTCCCCTTCTCCTCTTGCCCCCAATTCCTCCCAGCATTAGAGTCTTCTCCAATGAGTAAACTCTTCACATGAGGTAGCCAAAGTACTGGAGTTTCAGCTTTAGCATCATTCCTTCCAAAGAAATCCCAGGGCTGATCTCCTTCAGAATGGACTGGTTGGATCTCCTAGCAGTCCAAGGGACTATCAGGAATCTTCTCCAGCACCACAGTTCAAAAGCATCAATTCTTCAGCACTCAGCTTTCTTCACAGTCCAGCTCTCACATCCATACATGACCACAGGAAAAATCATAGCCTTGACTAGAAGAACCTTTGTTGGCAAAGTAATGTCTCTGCTTTTGAATATGCTATCTAGGTTGGTCATAACTTTCCTTCCAAGGAGGAAGCGTCTTTTAATTTCATGGCTGCAGTCATCATCTGTAGTGATTTTGGAGCCCAGAAAAATAAAGTCTGACACTGTTTTCACTGTTTTCCCATCTACGTCCCATGAAGTGATGGGACCGGATGCCATGATCTTCATTTTCTGAATGTTGAGCTTTAAGCCAACTTTTTCACTCTCCACTTTCACTTTCATCAACAGGCTTTTAGTTCCTCTTCACTTTCTGCCATAAGGGTGGTGTCATCTGCATATCTGAGGTGATTGATATTTCTCCCAGCAATCTTGATTCCAGCGTGTGTTTCTTCCAGTCCAGCATTTCTCATGATGTACTCTGCATGTAAGTTAAATAAACAGGGTGACAATATACAGCCTTGACGAACTCCTTTTCCTCTTTGGAACCAGTCTGTTGTTCCATGTCCAGTTCTAACTGTTGCTTCCTGATCTGCATACAAATTTCTCAAGAGGCAGGTCAGGTGGTCTGGTATTCCCATCTCTTTCAGAATTTTCCACAGTTGATTGTGATCCACACAGTCAAAGGCTTTGGCATAGTCAATAAAGCAGAAATAGATGCTTTTCTGGAACTCTCTTGCTTTTTCCATGATCCAGCGGATGTTGGCAATTTAATCTCTGGTTTCTCTGCCTTTTCTAAAACCAGCTTGAACATCAGCAAGTTCACGGTTCACGTATTGCTGAAGCCTGGCTTGGAGAATTTTGAGCATTACTTTACTAGCGTGTGAGATGAGTGCAATTGTGCGGTACTTTGAGCATTCTTTGGCATTGCCTTTCTTTGGGATTGCAATGAAAACTGACCTTTTCCAGTCTGTGGCCACTGCTGAGTTTTCCAAATTTGCTGGCATATTGAGTGCAGCACTTTCACAGTATCATCTTTCAGGATTTGGAATAGCTCCACTGGAATTCCATCACCTCCACTAGCTTTGTTCGTAGTGATGCTTTCTAAGGCCCACTTGACTTCACGTTCCAGGATGTCTGGCTCTAGGTCAGTGATCACACCATCGTGATTATCTGGGTCATGAAGATCTTTTTTGTACAGTTCTTCTGTGTATTCTTGTGGCTATATCAAATGCTAAATTCTGCTTGCCACTTTCTCAAGCAGGCATTTTAAATGGGGCTGGGTCATTCTAAGAATGATTTTGAGCTATTTGAAACTATGTTCAAGTCTCTCAGAGGTGTTTGTGTGTATGTGTGTGTGTGTTAGGGGTGGGGGTAAAACTATTTGTGTTGAGAATCTACAGTTTTTATAGGTCAAATTTGAAGCCAAGTTGAGAAGAGGGCTCAGAGGAGCCTGACTACAGCATAATCAAGGAGAGTCTGTCATTGTATCAAACATGGGTAAAGTTAATTAAACCCAAGATGCATTGACAAAGAGCCTAATTTTAGTACAGTCATAGGCTTTCAGAGTTGGCTTGAGGACTCAGAAACCACTGAAACAATCTTTGACTTCCTCTATAATATTCCTCCGGGAGCTGGGGATGGACAGGGAGGCCTGGCGTGCTTCGGTTCATGGGGTCGCGAAGAGTCGGACACGACTGAGCGACTGATCTGATCTGATCTGATCTGATAATATTCCTAATGAGCTAGCATCAACCAGAATTTCCCACTGATAGAAAATTCACCTCATGATGAATCATGAACACTGCTGTACTGGTTTGATTGTTAGAAGCACTGCTTACCTTGAGTCCAAACCTACATTCATGGTGCTTTCAACCATCAGAAACTTTCATGACAAAACAGAAGGAGCTTACTCTCTCCCAATTAGCAGCAGAAGATACATAACCTGTCTTCTACTCATCTGTCATCATTGTTCAGTCCTGTAAGACTCTTTGTGACCCCATGGCAGAAAAGAAAGGCTTCCTCAGCAATCAATGCAAAGAAATAGAGGAAAACAACAGAATGGGAAAGACTAGAGATCTCTTCAAGAAAATCAGAGATACCAAAGGAACATTTCATGCAAAGATGGGCTCGATAAAGGACAGAAATGGTATGGACCTAACAGAAGCAGAAGATATTAAGAAGAGATGGCAAGAATACACAGAAGAAGTGTACAAAAAAGATCTTCACGACCCACATAATCACGATGATGTGATCACTGACCTAGAGCCAGACATTCTGGAAGGTCAAGTCAAGTGGGCCTTAGAAAGCATCACTATAAACAAAGCTAGTGGAGGTGATGGAATTCCAGTGGAGCTATTCCAAATCCTGAAAGATGATGCTGTGAAAGTGCTGCACTCTATATGCCAGCAAATCTGGAAAACTCAGCAGTGGCCACAGGACTGGAAAAGGTCTGTTTTCATTGCAATCCCAAAGAAAGGCAATGCCAAAGAATGCTCAAAGTACCGCACAATTGCACTCATCTCACACGCTAGTAAAGTAATGCTCAAAATTCTCCAAGCCAGGCTTCAGCAATACGTGAACCGTGAACTTGCTGATGTTCAAGCTGGTTTTAGAAAAGGCAGAGAAACCAGAGATTAAATTGCCAACATCCGCTGGATCATGGAAAAAGCAAGAGAGTTCCAGAAAAGCATCTATTTCTGCTTTATTGACTATGCCAAAGCCTTTGACTGTGTGGATCACAATCAACTGTGGAAAATTCTGAAAGAGATGGGAATACCAGACCACCTGACCTGCCTCTTGAGAAATTTGTATGCAGATCAGGAAGCAACAGTTAGAACTGGACATGGAACAACAGACTGGTTCCAAAGAGGAAAAGGAGTTCGTCAAGGCTGTATATTGTCACCCTGTTTATTTAACTTACATGCAGAGTACATCATGAGAAATGCTGGACTGGAAGAAACACAAGCTGGAATCAAGATTGCTGGGAGAAATATCAATCACCTCAGATATGCAGATGACACCACCCTTATGGCAGAAAGTGAAGAGGAACTAAAAAGCCTGTTGATGAAAGTGAAAGTGGAGAGTGAAAAAGTTGGCTTAAAGCTCAATATTCAGAAAACGAAGATCATGGCATCCGGTCCCATCACTTCATGGGAAATAGATGGGGAAACAGTGGAAACAGTATCAGACTTTATTTTTCTGGGCTCCAAAATCACTACAGATGGTGACTGCAGCCATGAAATTAAAAGACACTTACTCCTTGGAAGGAAAGTTATGACCAACCTAGACAGCATATTGAAAAGCAGAGACATTACTTTGCCAACAAAGGTTGGTCTAATCAAGGCTATGTTTTTTCCTGTGGTCATGTATGGATGTGAGAGCTGGACTGTGAAGAAGGCTGAGTGCCGAAGAATTGATGCTTTTGAACTGTGGTGTGGGAGAAGACTCTTGAGAGTCCCTTGGACTGCTAGGAGATCCAACCACTCCATTCTGAAGGAGATCAGCCCTGGGATTTCTTTGGAAGGAATGATGCTAAAGCTGAAACTGCAGTACTCTGGCCACCTCATACAAAGAATTGACTCATTGGAAAAGACTTTGATGCTGGGAAGGATTGGGGGCAAGAGGAGAAGGGGAGGACAGAGGATGAGATGGCTGGATGGCATCACTGACTCGTTGGACATGAGTCTGAGTGAACTCCAGGAGTTGGTGATGGACAGGGAGACCTGGCGTGCTGCAATTCATGGGGTTGCAAAGAGTCGGACACGACTGAGTGACTGATCTGATCTGATCTGATCTGGACTGCAGTATGACAGGCTTCCCTGTCCTTCACCATCTTCCAGAGTTTGCTTAAATTCACAGCCATCAGGTTGGTGATGCTATCCAATCATCTCATGCTCTGTTGTCCCCTTCTCCTCCTGCCTTCAATCTTTCCCAGCATTAGGGTCTTTTCCAATGAGTCAGCTTTTCGCATCAGGTGGCCAAAGTATTGGAGCTTCAACATCAGTCCCTCCAATGAATATTAATTACATACTTAACTTTCTACTCATTACATACTTAATTTTCTTTTTCTGGGGGCATGGGAGTGGCTCCATTTACTTTATTTCACACACTCTGTTTCCATTGTTTCTTTGCAGGTATTACCTTAATTAACACAGCCTTTAGGTTATTGGATAAATTTTTAATTATGTATGAACACTTAACATGGACACATGGGGTAGCAGCTAAGGAGAAGCAGGCAGTCGTTCTTTTTCACCTCTATTATGTAGTGAAAGGAGCCCTAGTCACTCAGATAACACAGTGATTTCAACTTAAAGATGATTTTGAGTCATATCGGAAAAAAAAAAGTGGAGAATGCGTTAAATTTTTCACAGTTTTCTATTCTTATTAAAGTTAAATTCAATCTAGAATTATTGAACTCATAAGTTCCAGTGAGACAGACTTTATTTATTTATTTGGCCACACCTCACAGCTTGTAGAATCTTAGTTCTCTGACTAGGGATTGATTCTGGGCCCTTGGCTGTAACAGCATGGAGTGCTAACCATCAGGGAATTCTGGCTTTATTTATTTTTAAATTAACTGATGCAAAAGACTATTTCTGCCAAATACTGAGTGCATTCTGTGTTACTTTAGTGTAGTGTAGTATTAGTCACTCAATTCTGTCCAACTCTGGGATCCCATGGACTGTAGCCCACTCAGCTTCTCTGTCCATGGGATTCTCCAGGCAAGAATACTGGAGTGGATAGACATTCCTTTCTCCAGTGTTACTCTACCTTTTGACTAATAATGTGGAATCTTAGGACTATTCATTTATTTAGTAATTATTTAGTAACTAATTTTTACTCTGTGCAGTGCACTGTGCTAGGGCCTGATAATAGGCAAGTAAACAAGATAAGCAAGATCTGCTTCTTGTGGAACCTGCATTCTAGTGGTGAAAGATGAACAATACACAAATAAAGGAACAGACAGGGCAATGTTGTAATGAATGTTGTGATGAAAATGAATGAAACATGTTCATATAATAACAAGTGAGACATATCTTACGAGTTAAATATAGAGGCTAAATGAATATTTGCAACCATAAACTCCTAGACCCAGATGCCAATTAAAATCATAAAGAAAATTTTCCATAGAAAGTAAAAATAGAGAAAGAAGGAAAAAGGCAATTTAAAAAAATAGATTATAGAATTCTTCAGTGCAGTCTCAGAATTCAGTATAAAACATTTAGCCTAATCACAGAAGACACAGGCTATAGCTTGTCAGATTTACAAGTTGAAAGTTTTCAGGAAAAACTAGCCATTGCATATGGAACTGGAGAAAAGTGAACCACTCAAGAGGCTTATGTTCCTATGGCCATTGCACCTCCTGTTCCTTCCATACTGTCTGATCCCCTGGCTCTCCTAGAGCGGCTCCTTCCAATCATTCAGGTGTCTGTTCAAATAGCTCCTCTGGTAAAACTTTTCTGATCAAACAGTCAATATATGATATGTATTTTTAAAAATACTTGTCAGAACCTGAAATCATCTCAATATTACATTATTTTTGATCAATTCTTTTTCTACAAGAAAGTAAAGTCCAAGAAGTAAAGCCCTCATCTGTCTTATTTATCTCTGTGACAATAACACTGCCTGGGACAGAGAAAGGAAATGGTGAGGTTGATTATTACCTGTGTTTTAATAGTAAAGTGATGTTGATATATCAGGGTAGGGAGGACTTACAGGATTATATGCTGCAAAAAGTATTAAAGAGCTGATCTGTATCATCTGGAGAAAAAAGGCCTTGACTAGGCACTTTAGAGCTAGCTGCCTTTGCACATTTGGAATGAAACAGCAGATACATTCTCTTGAGCTCCACTGTAAAGAACGAGGATGTGTGAAAGCCAGATAGAGGTGCAGTTCTATTGAATATGGTAAAGAATTTCTGAGCAGTCCAAACAGACCAAAAATCCAGTGACCTTCCTTGGTAACTAGTCCTTATATTGATCATTATAACTTTATGTGAAACTGGAGTAAATCCTTATTTCTTAATGTCCAGGAAAACACCAACATCTCACTAGATGTTATTAAGTATTCTATAACATAATAAGTTAGACTGTGGCAAATTAATTTTGGGGGAAATTAAGTTAAAGTAAAAAAAAAATCTGTATTGTAGAAAATTTAATAGAGCCTTTAATAAAATAAAGTGCATTATGACTCTCTCCATCTCTCCAAATGAAATAGTATCTTGGGTTTCCCAAATTTAAGTTGACCAGAGAGCTCCTTTTTCAAGAAATACTAGATAACATGTCATGGGATACCAGTGTCTTAAAGATCAAAGGTCTATGGTTCTCTTTACCAAAGAAGGGCATGAATTGGTGGGGCTGGGGTACAGAGGGGTAAACGTTATGGATTGATGGGTGTCCTTTCCAAAATCCATGTGATAAAGTCCCAACCCCAAATGTAACTGTATTTGGAAAAGTGCTTTCAAAGAAGTAATTAAGGTATGACTGATATTATAAAGGTGTGGCCCTAGTTAACAGGACTTATGCCTTTATGCCTGGCGTGCTGCGGTTCATGGGGTCGCAAAGAGTCAGATACGACTGAGTGATCTGATCTGATCTGATGCCTTTATTAGAAGAGTAAGAGTCACCGGGGCTCATATACCCAGAGTGAAGTTCGGGTGAAGACACAGTGCAAAGGTGGCTGTCTACAAGCCAAAGAGAGAGGCCTCAGGAGAAACCAGCCATGCTGGCTCATTGATCTTGAAGTTCTAGTCACCGGAACTGTGAGAAATGAATTCCTGTTGTTTAAATCATCCAGTCTTTGGTATTTTGTTATGGCAGCTCTAGCAGACTAACACATTCTCTGCTGCTGCTGCTGAGTCACCTCAGTCGTGTCCGACTCTGTGCGACCCCATAGACGGCAGCCCACCAGGCTGCCCTGTCTCTGGGATTCTCCAGGCAAGAACACTGGAGTGGGTTGCCATTTCCTTCTCCAATGCATGCAAGTGAAAAGTGAAAGTGAAGTCGCTCAGTTGTGTCCGACCCTCAGCGACCCCATGGACTGCAGCCTTCCTGGCTCCTCCATCCATGGGATTTTCCAGGCAAGAGTACTGGAGTGGGGTGCCACTGCCTTCTCCGACACATTCTCTAATGTTGGCTAATTCTGGGGCTACAGACATTCCCTTCAGCACTGAGCACAGTAGACATGATTTTACTAATAGGAGCCGGGAGGTGCATGTGTGTGTATATAATCTAGATCCAGATAGTGTCAGCTTACTTAGAAGCAACATGAATCAACAGGACAAAATAGTCCTTACTGTTAATTCACATTATCTTGTCCCATGATTGAAGCTATTAAGCGTTGGTGATGCAATTAAACTGAATAGAACCAAAGTATAGAATTACTAGATGTGCTAACTTCCTGTTCCCATGAAAAGTAGGGTATAAAGTCCCATCAGACACAAGATCAAAATGCAAATATTCAGATCTCTAGGTCACTGTGTCCAGTGCATGGAGTCATGATCACAATGGAAAAAGGGAAGGGAAAGGAAAGGAAGGGAAAGGAAAAAGTGTTGGAGCAGAATACCCAGTCAGTCCAGTGGTTAGGATTCCATGCTTCCATGTAGGGGGTGCAGGTTTGATCCTCCAGTCAGGGGAACTAGGATCCCACATGCCACAACAGTAACAACAAAAACTGAAGCATGCAGGGGCCACATAGGGAAGGGAAAAGAGGACAGACAAAAGGTTACAGTTAGTTCAGCCAGATCTAGGTCACTGATTGCAACTCCACAAGAAGGCCTTGAAAGTGATGGATGCCAGTAAGAAAGGCACTGGGCATTGAGGGCGAGCTGGTGAAGTAATTAGGAGAGAAAAACAGAATCAAGTAGTAGGCTTCTGACTTCTCCCAGCCACCCCCAATCCACAGCCTTATTTATCACTTGAACATATTAGGGTTCCTTGGAGGGGATTTAACCTGAAAACTTGAAGCACCAGTCTAATCTCTCTAGTTGTGGCAGAAGCAGTACCAAATGGTGAAAGGACTGTCACAGCATTGCATGTTAGACAGATGAAGGTGGGGGACAGAGAAGGAGGCTTTGTTCCCTGGTTCTCAATAATCCCCTCTCCCGCTGGAATCTTCTTCCTTTCCAGATGATCCTCATACATGAAAATGCCATGCACCATTACCTGGTGCTCAGCCCCCTCTGCCTACTCACTTGAGACATCAGCTATCCCTCCTGACTAGTCTGATTTGGCCAGTTTTACTCCTATTACTCCAATTTCCAATATGTCTTCAAGGCTACCTCTTAGATTTAAAGGCAATATACCAGTGATTAAAAACATGGACTCTTAACCTTAACCATAAACTCACTTCTCTAAGTCCCTGTTGCCTCAGCTAAGTAACAGGGCAAATAGCAACACCCATCTCATGGATGGTCTTAAACTATTTCAAGCACAGAGCAGGTATAGCACAGTTCCAGCACAAGTAAGTGCTTAGTTTTTGGTGGATTTTCTTATTTTAAGGTTCCCTTCCTACAGCCAATCTTCCACACCTAATTACTGCCCAGCTGAGATACTGGCTTCCCTCTTTCCCTCCAGCTAACTGAACAAAACCATCCCATAGAAAGAGAAATGCAAGAAGGCAAAATGGTTGTCTGAGGAGGCTTTACGAATAGCTGAGGAAAGAAGAAAAGCAAACGGCAAGGAAGAAAGGGAAACATATACCCAACTGAATGCAGAATTCCTGTGAATAGCAAGAAGAGATAAGAAGATCTTCTTAAATGAACAATGCAAAGAAGTAGAAGAAAACAATAACATGGGAAAGACTAGATATCTCTTCAGGAAAATTAGAGATACCAAGGGAACAGTTCATGGAAGGATGGGCATGGGAAAAAAAAAAAAAATGTGAAGGACCTAAAAGAAGTAAAAGAGATTAAGAAGAGGTGGGGAAAAAAATACACAAAAGAACTATACAAAAGGTCTTAATGACCCAGATAACCATGATGGTGTGATCACTCACCTAGAGCCATACATCCTGGAGTGGGATGTCAAGTGGGTCTAATAAGCATTACTACAGACAAAGCTAGTGGAGGTGATGGAATTTCAGCTGAGCTGTTTCAAATCCTTAAAGATGATGCTATTAAAATGCCGCACTCAACATGCCAGCAAATTTGGAAAACTCAGCAGTGGCCACAGGACTGGAAAAGTTCAGTTTTCATTCCAATCCCAAAGAAAGTCAATGCCAAAGAATGTTCAAACTACCACGCAATTGCACTCATTTCAGATGCTAGTAAGGTTATCCTCCAAATCCTTCAAGCTAGGTTTCAACAGTACATGAACTGAAAACTTCCAGATGTACAAGCTGGATTTCGAAAAGGCAGAGGAACATGAGGTAAAATTACTACCATCCGTTGGATCATAGTAAAAGCCAAGGAATTCCATAAAAAATTCTACTTCTGCTTCATTGACTATGTTAAAGCCTTTGACTGGATCACAACAAACTATGGAAAATTCTTAAAGAGATGGGAGTACCAGACCAGCTTACCTGTTGCCTGAGAAACCTGTATGCAGGATAAGAAGCAACAGTTAGAACCAGACATGGAACAAATGACTGGTTCAAAATTAGGCAAGGAGAACATCAAGGCTGTATATTGTCATCCTGCTCATTAACTTGTAGGCAGAGTACATCATGCAAGATGCTAGGCTATATGAATCACAAGCTGGAATCAAGATTGTCAACAGAAATATCAACAACCTCAGATATGCAGATAATATCAAGCTAATGGCAGAAAGTAAAGAGGAACCAAAAAACCTCTTGATGAGGGTGAAAGAGGAGAGTGAAAAAGCTGGCTTAAAACTCAACATTCAAAAAACTAGGACCATGACATCCAGTCCCATCTCTTCATGGCAAATAGATGGGGAAAAACTGGAAACAGAGACAGATTTTATTTTCTTGGGCTCCAAAATCACTGCAGACAGTGACTGCAGTCATTAAATTAAGAGATGCTTGCTCCTTCGAAGAAAAGCTATGACAAACCTAGACAGCATATTCAAAAGCTGAGTCATCATTGTGCTGACAAAGGTCTATATAGTCAAAGCTATGGTTTTTCCAGTAGTCATGTATGGATGTGAGAGTCAGACCATTAGGAAGGCTGAGTGTTTTTGAACTGTGGTGTTGGAGAAGACTCTTGAGGGTCCTTTGGACTACAAGGAGATCAAACCAGTCAATTCTAAAGGAAATCAATCCTGAATATGTATTGGAAGGACTGATGCTGCAGCTGAAGCTCCAGTACTTTGGCCATGTGATCCAAAGAGCCAACTCATTGGAAAAGCCCCTGATGCTGGGAAAGATTGAAGGCAAAAGAAGAAGGAGGAGACAGAGGATGAGATGGTTAGATAGCATCAACAATTCAGTTGACATGAATTTGAACAACTCAAGGAGATAGTGGAGGACTAGGAGCCTGGCCCACTGTAGTGCATGAGTCACAAAGAGTCAGACGACCTAGTGACAGCAACAACTGTCTCAGGAACTCTTCACTCAGGCCCAGTTCCAATTTAATCCTCTCAGATCAGATCAGATCAGTCATTCAGTCATGTCCAACTCTTTGTGACCCAATGAATCGCAGCATGCCAGGCCTCCCTGTCCATCACCAACTCCCGGAGGTCACTCAGACTCACATCCATCGAGTCAGTGATGCCATCCAGCCATCTCATCCTCTGTCGTCCCCTTCTCCTCCTGCCCCCAATCCCTCCCAGCATCACAGTCTTTTCCAATGGGTCAACTCTTCACATGAGGTGGCCAAAGTACTGGACTTTCCACTTTAGCATCATTCCTTCCAAAGAAATCCCAGGGCTGATCTCCTTCAGAATGGACTGGTTGGATCTCCTTGTAGTCCAAGGGACTCTCAAGAGTCTTCTCCAATACCACAAAAGCATCAATTCTTTGGCACTCAGCCTTCTTCACAGTCCAGCTCTCACATCCATACATGACCACAGGAAAAACCATAGCCTTGACTAGAAGAACCTTTGTTGGCAAAGTAATGTCTCTGCTTTTCAATATGCTATCTAGGTTGGTCATAACTTTCCTTTCAAGGAGGAAGCGTCTTTTAATTTCATGGCTGCAGTCACCATCTGTAGTGATTTTGGAGCCCAGAAAAACAAAGTCTGACACTGTTTCCACTGTTTCCCCATCTATTTCCCATGAAGTGATGGGACTAGATGCCATGATCTCACTTTTCTGAATGTTGAGCTTTAAGCCAACTTTTTCACTCTCCACTTTCACTTTCATCAACAGGCTTTTTAGTTCCTCTTCACTTTCTGCCATAAGGGTGGTATCATCTGCATATCTGAGGTGATTGATATTTTTCCCGGCAATCTTGATTCCAGCTTGTGTTTCTTCCAGTCCAGCGTTTCTCATGATGTACTCTGCATGTAAGCTAAATAAACAGGGTGACAATATACAGCCTTGATGAACTCCTTTTCCTCTTTGGAACCAGTATATTGTTCCATGTCCAGTTCTAACTGTTGCTTCCTGACCTGCACACAAATTTTTCAGAGGCAGATCAGGTGGTCTGGTATTCCCATCTCTTTCAGAATTTTCCACAGTTGATTGTGATCCACACAGTCAAAGGCTTTGGCATAGTCAATAAAGCAGAAATAGATGCTTTTCTGGAACTCTCTTGCTTTTTCCATGATCCAGTGGATGTTGGCAATTTGATCTCTGGTTCCTCTGCCTTTTCTAAAACCAGCTTGAACATCTGCAAGTTCACAGTTCACGTATTGCTGAAGCCTGGCTTGGAGAATTTTGAGCATTACTTTACTAGCATATGAGATGAGTGCAATTGTGCGGTAGTTTGAGCATTCTTTGGCTCAACATTGCCTTTCTTTGGGATTGCAATGAAAACAGACCGTTTCCAGTCCTGTGGCCACTGCTGAGTTTTCCAGATTTGCTGGCATATGGAGTGCAGCACTTTCACAGCATCATCTTTCAGGATTTGGAATAGCTCCACTGGAATTCCATCACCTCCACTAGCTTTGTTCCTAGTGATGCTTTCTAAGGCCCACTTGACTTCACATTCCAGGATGTCTGGCTCTAGGTCAGTGATCACATCATCATGATTATCTGGGTCGTGAAGCTCTTTTTTGTATAGTTCTTCTGTGTATTCTTGCCACCTCTTCTTAATATCTTCTGCTTCTGTTAGGTCCATACCATTTCTGTCCTTTATCGAGCCCATCTTTGCATGAAATGTTCCTTTGGTATCTCTGATTTTCTTGAAGAGATCCCTAGTCTTTCCCATTCTGTTGTTTTCCTCTATTTCTTTGCATTGATCGCTGAAGAAGGCTTTCTTATCTCTTCTTGCTATTCTTTGGAACTCTGCATTCAGATGTTTATATCTTTCCTTTTCTCCTTTGCTTTTTCCTTCTCTTCTTTTCACAGCTATTTGTAAGGCCTCCCCAGACAGCCATTTTGCTTTTTTGCATTTCTTTTCCATGGGGATGGTCTTGGTCCCTGTGTCCTGTACAATGTCACGAACCTCATTCCATAGTTCACCAGGCAGTCTATCTATCAGATCTAAGCCCTTAAATCTATTTCTGACTTCTACCGTATAATCATAAGGGATTTGATTTAGGTCATACCTGAATGGTCCAGTGGTTTTCCCTACTTTCTTTTATTTAATTTATGTTTGGGTTTGGGAAGAAGGGGTTCTGTGGCCCAGGCTCAGCTCCGTCTCGTTTTTTTTTTTTCTGTATAGAGCTTCTCCCTCTCCTTTATTTCTCAAATAGGGGGCCTTTCCCCTCCCTATCACATCTAAAATCCATTAGGGAAGGAATCCTCCATACTCAATCTTTTCTCTCATTTCATTTTTATATTTTTCTTCACTAATTATATCCTGCCTTCCCTAGAATGGAAGGATGGGCATCATGGTCCTCTGTGAGACTTCAAGTTTCCACTCCTCCCAGGACTATGGGGATGAATAAGCAAACTGCCTTCAGCCTAAAATGCACTGACTGCCCTTTTTTTTTTTTTTTTTAATCTTCAGAGCCTTCATCTTTCACCCCCAAAGAAGTCTCCATAATCTGTGGCTCACTGTGCAGCTTGAAATTTTCTTCTCCATGTATAGTTACCAAAAGTCAAAGCAACCCTACACTGATCCCCTGAACTTACTTTTTCCTGACCTTTTTGAATCTACAGACATTTACCTCCACCCATTCTTCATCTACTTTATCTTTGTACACAGCTTGAAGGTCATTATCTCAGCCTCAGCCCTGAGAAATTAAATAGGACACTTTGCTTATCAGCTACAGCTTCCATAAACAGTTGTTCCTATTTGCCACACCTACTAAGTGCAAACTTTGCCTGAACCTTGACCTCTAAACCTACACTGTTCATACCTTGCATAGTTCATCAAAACCTTGTGAAACACTTGACTCCCTTGCAAATCTCCTGTAGTCTTTATGGCCACCCTCAAGTCTTTGATGTACACACTCCCTATCCATAACATCATTTTTTTCCAGTGACTCAGTGTCATATTTTGGGAGAAATATTAAGCATGATACTGATTGGGTCTGCTAAAAAACAGTACTAATTTTGTCTAGTGGCCACTAATTTTATATCCTTTGTTGATTCTCTGACTTGCTCCCATCAATTTCTATGCCAAGCTTTCTTCATTCTACTCCAGCTTTCAGACAAACTTGATTCTTGCACTGCAAAAGGCAATCCCAGAACATTAGTCAGAGTCAAGCTTACAATAGGTTCCCCTTCATCTTTCTTCCTCTCTTTTCACAACATCTGTCTCTCCACTCATCTGCTTTTCTCTGCCTTCCTGTCACAGGGAATGGTGTTACACCTGTGCTCTTAGTCTTATTTCTTATTTTTCTAGACTCCTCTAATTAGCCCCTTTCCATCAGGTAATCTTAAATTTCTTCATCTTCCCTTTGACTTTAGAACATGCTTAGTCCATCTGAGACCTAGCTGCCTTCGCTTCTTCCATTCTCCTCCTTTGACCATCAAACATCTAATAAAATAACCCTATCTTTCCACTTCATCCTAATCACTGTTTGATTCCATTCCCAATCCTTTTAGCTAATATTGCATTTTAAACTGCAACAAAACACTTTCTTGAAATATAATGGCTTTTTCTTCATATTCATTCTCTTCAAACTTTCATAGTAAACAATAAAGCTTATAATTAACTCTATTAGAACATTCACTCCCCCTTTTTTCCATGACTGAACTCAATGGTTTCCTACATTAATTGGTATTATAATCTTGGGGAGATCACTTAAATTCTCTGAGCCTCGACTTACTCACTGATAAAATTAGAGTAATAAAAATTCCTCCCTCAATGAGTTGTGATTAATGTCACATTCCCTATAATTAGTTACTATATATCAAGCTCTAATTATGATACTGATATCTGATACATACACACACACACCAGAGATTTTACATGTACATATATACATAGACTCTATGTATGCATATATATATATATATATGTATAATTGCATTTCACACTCAAAACCACTCTGTGAGGTAAATATTGTTTCTATGTTACAGATGAGGAAACTAAATATCCAGAATTAATCTACTCACTCAGAGTCACACAACCAATATTTATTAGAAACAAAAGATCCATGGGACTCAATGCATATATTGTTTTAAAATTAAAAAAAAAAATTTTTTTTTAGGCTGCACTGTGCAGTATGTGGGATCTTAGTCCCGTGACCAGAGATCAAACCTGTGTCCCATGTAATGGGAGGATGGAGCCTTAGCCACTAGACCACCAGGGAAGTCCCAAAGCACATATTCTTAACCAAGATTATATTGCTTCCCAAATAAATATAAGTCAATATTTGGAGAGGCATGCAATGTCATTTATTATTATCTTTTGTAAGTGCTATGCTTTGGAATGGACTACAATAAACCTGAAAGCAAAGCACTGGTGGAACAGTCTACTGCCTTCGACCAGGTTTTCATACCTATGTCCCCAGGCCCAAAAGATGAAAACAATGGCCATTTGGACAAGTGTACTTGGACAATACGGTTTACAATCTAACGCCAGCAACCCTAGCAGATACTCTTGGCCTATCAATAATAATAACACTCATAGCAACAATTACATGCACTGCACTTTAGAACAGACTTTCACGTAAAAGACTTCAATTATATAAACTCTACTGGGACTAGTAATAGATCCCACTTGACATGACGTGATATTAATGCTCTGGAGTGGGGTGGGAGGTCTGTATCATTTGCCAATTATTTCTAGTTCTCCCCATTCTGGTTTTCAAGAGACAAGGTAACACTGTATTCCATAATCTCTATGATTGCACAAGGGTCAGGACGGCAGGGAAAGTGACATAGGTGCCAATTCTGAGCTGGAATATTCAATTGCTGTAAATGGAGATACTTAGGAATACATCTTTACTTCACTTTTCCTTGACAGTTACAACATCCAAAATGGTGACTATCCTATCTACCTAGAGCCCACTGAAGCAATGGCACACCATCAGCTGACCACCATACATGTATAGCTTCTATGTATGAATAAAAATAAACATGTATTACATTAAGTCACAGAAATCTTGGAGTTGTATGTACAGTCAGTCAGTCAGTTCAATCGCTCAGTCGTGTCCGACTCTTTGCGACCCCATGAATCACAGCACGCCAGGCCTCCCTGTCCATCACCAACTCCTGGAGTTCACTCAGACTCACATCCATTGAGTCAGTGATGCCATCCAGCCATCTCATCCTCTGTCGTCCCCTTCTCCTCCTGCCCCCAATCCCTCCCAGCATCACAGTCTTCTCCAATGAGTCAACTCTTCGCATGAAGTGGCCAAAGTACTGGAGTTTCAGTTTCAGCATCATTCCTTCCAAAGAAATCCCAGGGCTGATCTCCTTCAGAATGGACTGGTTGGATCTTCTTGCAGTCCATGGGACTCTCAAGGGTCTTCGCCAACACCACAGTTCAAAAGCATCAATTCTTTGGCACTCAGCCTTCTTCACAGTCCAACTCTCACATCCATACATGACCACAGGAAAAACCATAGCCTTGACTAGAAGAACCTTTGTTGGCAAAGTAATGTCTCTGTTTTTGAATATGCTATCTAGGTTGGTCATAACTTTTCTTCCAAGGAGTAAGCATCTTTTAATTTCATGGCTGCAGTCACCATCTGCAGTGATTTTAGAGCCCAGAAAAATAAAGTCTGACACTGTTTCCCCATCTATTTCCCATGAAGTGATGGGACCGGATGCCATGATCTCACTTTTCTGAATGTTGAGCTTTAAGCCAACTTTTTCACTCTCCACTTTCACTTTCATCAAGAGGCTTTTTAGTTCCTCTTCACTTTCTGCCATAAGGGTGGTTCCATATCTGAGGTTATTGATATTTCTCCCAGCAATCTTGATTCCAGCTTGTGCTTCTTCCAGCCCAGCGGTTCTCATAATGTACTCTGCATATAAGTTAAATAAGCAGGGTGACAATATACAGCCTTGATGTACTCCTTTTCCTCTTTGGAACCAGTCTGTTGTTCCATGTCCAGTTCTAACTGTTGCTTCCTGACCTGCATACAAATTTCTCAAAAGGCAGGTCAAGTGGTCTGGTATTCCCATCTCTTTCAGAATTTTCTACAGTTGATTGTGATCCACACAGTCAAAGGCTTTGGCATAGTCAATAAAGCAGAAATAGATGCTTTTCTGGAACTCTCTTGCTTTTTCCATGATCCAGCAGATGTTGGCAATTTGATCTCTGGTTTCTCTGCCTTTTCTAAAACCAGCTTGAACATCTGCAAGTTCACGGTTCACGTATTGCTGAAGCCTGGCTTGGAGAATTTTGAGCATTATTTTACTAGCATGTGAGATGAGTGCAATTGTGTGGTAGTTTGAGCATTCTTTGGCTCAACATTGCCTTTCTTTGGGATTGCCTTTCTTTGGGTTTGGAATGAAAACTGACCTTTTCCAGTCCTGTGGCCACTGCTGAGTTTTCCAAATTTGCTGGCATATTAAGTGCAGCACTTTCACAGCATCGTCTTTCAGGATTTGGAATAGTTCAACTGCAATTCCATCACCTCCACTAGCTTTGTTCATAGTGATGCTTTCTAAGGCCCACTTGACTTCACATTCCAGGATGTCTGGCTCTAGGTCAGTGATCACATCATCGTGATTATCTGGGTCATGAAGATCTTTTTGTATAGTTCTTCTGTGTATTCTTGCCACCTCTTCTTAATATCTTCTGCTTCTGTTAGGTCCATATCATTTCTGTCCTTTATTGAGCCCATCTTTGCATGAAATGTTCCCAGGTATCTCTGATTTTCTTGAAGAGATCTCTAGTCTTTCCCATTCTGTTATTTTCCTCTATTTCTTTGCATCGATTGCTGAGGAATGCTTTCTTATCTCTTCTTGCTGTTCTTTGGAACTCTGCATTCAGATGCTTCTATCTTTCCTTTTATTCTTTGCTTTTTGCTTCTCTTCTTTTCACAGCTATTTGTAAGGCCTCCCCAGACAGCCATTTTGCTTTTTTGCATTTCTTTTCCATGGGGATAGTCTTGATCCCTGTCTCCTGTACAATGTCACAAACCTTCTTCCATAGTTCATCAGGCACTCTATCTATCAGATCTAGGCCTTTAAATCTATTTCTCACTTCAACTGTATAATCATAAGGGATTTGACTTAGGTCATATCTGAATGGTCTAGTGGTTTTCCCTACTTTCTTCAATTTAAGTCTGAATTTGGCAATAAGGAGTTCATGGTCTGAGCCACAGACAGCTCCTGGTCTTGTTTTTGCTGACTGTATAGAGCTTCTCCATTTTTGGCTGCAATGAACATAATCAATCTGATTTTGGTGTTGACCATCTGGTGATGTCCATGTATAGAGTCTTCTCTTGTGTTGTTGGAAGAGGGTGTTTGCCATGACCAGTGCATTTTCTTGGCACAACTCTATTCGTCTTTGCCCTGTTTCATTTCGTATTCCAAAGTCAAATTTGCCTGTTAGTCCAGATGATTCTTGACTTCCTGCTTTTGCATTCCAGTCCCCTATAATGCAAAGGACATTTTTTGGGGTGTTGGTTCTAAAAGGTCTTGTAGGTCTTCATAGAACCGTTCAACTTCAGCTTCTTCAGCGTTACTGGTTGGGGCATAGACTTGGATTACTGTAATATTGAATGGTTTGCCTTGGAAATGAACAGAGATCATTCTGTCGTTTTTGAGATTGCATCCAAGTACTGCATTTCGGGCTCTTTTGTTGACCATGATGGCCACTCCATTTCTTCTGAGGGATTCCTGCCCGCAGTAATAGATATAATGGTCATCTGATTTAAATTCACCCATTCCAGTCCATTTCAGTTCGCTGATTCCTAGAATGTCAACATTCACTCTTGCCATCTCCTGTTTGACCACTTCCAATTTGCCTTGATTCATGGACCTGACGTTCCAGCTTCCTATGCAATATTGCTCTTTACAGCATCAGACTTTGCTTCTATCACCAGTCACATCCAGAGCTGGGTATTCTTTTTGCTCTGGCTCCATCCCTTCATTCTTCCTGGAGTTATTTCTCCACTGATCTCCAGTAGTAATTGGGCAGCTACTGACCTGGGGAGTTTCTCTTTCAGTATCCTATCATTTTGCCTTTTCAAACTGTTCATGGGGTTCTCAAAAGTATGAACTGAAGTGGTTTGCCATTCCCTTCTTCAGTGGACCACATTCTGTCAGAAAATGTCAATGCCTTTCTCCAAGCCTCAAAAGGCCTAAGGTCACTATTCCTTTCACTATATTCTTCTTTGCTTCATGGACTTTTTGCCTCAAAAATAAAACATTTTCCCAGGAGCCAAAATATAAACCTAAGTGTAACCTGTTGATTCCTAGGTCAGGAAGATCCCCTGCAGAATGGACAGGCTACCCACTCCAGTATTTGTGGGCTTCCTTGGTGGCTCAAATGGTAAAGATTCTGTCTGCAATGCAGGAGACCTGGGTTTGATCCCTGGGTTGGGAAGATCCCCTGTAGGAGGGCATGGCAACCCACTCCAGTATTCTTGAGTGGTGAATCCCCATGGACAGAGGAGCCTGGTGGGCTACAGCCCATGGGGTTGCAAAGAGTTGGACATGACTGAGCAACACGGCACAAGTACAAAGTGTAATCTGACTGATCTGAGTGTAATAGTCTCTATTTTGGTGAAATACAGAAAGTTTGATATTTTCATTTATTCCATAACTATGTCAAGTAGCCTATACTTAATCTCTTCTACTCTGAATTTTAGAATCCAAAGGAACAACATTCTCCACCCCTAGAGCAGGCAGAAAAATACTTCTCACCTTGAATAATCAATTTGTTGATCAGACAGGAAGTAGCAATTAAGTGACAAGGACTGTAACACCACCCAGGGTGTGACAATGTGCTTTGAGAGCCTCTCAGAGCCAACCCTGACTTTGGATGACCTCACAGGAAAGGCGGAGAAATCAAGCATTGCCTTATAAACATGACCCTTTCCTAGGGTATGGCTGATGCAGTTGTTGTGACCATCCTGAGTAACCTCTGCATCATAGCTGTCTCCATCATGAAGACCACTGGCGGTCTCCTTCTGTTCTGTGTAGTGGCTCATCTCTGCTCCTGCTCAGGTGAGTTAAGGGTAGATAGTGCCCTTAATAGCCATAAGCTTGTTCTCTGACATAGCCCCTCCTAGGATATGAACATCTCAGAGAAATGTCTGGTCATGTGGTTTTAAAGGATCCTAGTTTGTAATAGAAACAGCCCTGGCCTGGAAAGGGAGACTCTTATGTCCCACTTGAAGTTGAAGGGTTTGAATCTAGAACATCCCCTTTCAAGGATTTTTATTTCCATTCATGGGACCAAAACCAAAAACATACAAAAATACACACACACTACTTTTTTCATAAGTCTACCATCTTATTGTGTGTGTTAGTCGCTTAGTCATATCTGACTCTTTGTGACCTTGTGGACTGTAGCCTACGACATTCCTCTGACCATGTAATTCTCTAGGCAAGAATACTGGAGTGGGTTGCCATTCCCTTCTTCAGGGGATCTTCACAACCCAGGGATTGAACCTGAGTCTCCTGCATTGCAGGCAGATTCTTTACCATGTGAGCCACCAGGGAAGCTCATTTTATTAGGACCTGGAAACTGCTGGTGTTATGAGATACTACTCCTCATCACAAAGATGCAGAAAAACTTGTCTCTCTCTCCAAATTAATCCAGGAAAATAGAAAAAAAAAATTATCCAAAACCCAGGAGTCAACAATTAAACTTTTATATAGTGAAAAATTACTTAAATAAAATTATAATACCTTAGAGATATTCTATTACTTTTCTTCATATCAATTAGGAGGGGGAGACTATCGAAGATGGTGCTTCAGGCTCTTAGAAATAGTGAGTGCAATACTTTTATTGCTATCTGATTTAAAACATTATCAGAGACACGATGAGCTCCAGAAAACATCCCGTGGTATATAAAGGGAAGAAATTTGGATAATTCTCTTGCTTGAACCAAGGTTTACCTAACACAGTGGCCATCTGGCTTTGTCAGAATACAGTTGGTTTTTGTGAAAGGACAGGGTAGGTGCTGAAACTAATTACCAGAGGAGCCACAGAGACTTATTCGACAGACTGACTTTACGTTAACTAATGAGACCTCACAACTCTGCTTTATTTTTAACATTTCCAACTGAATCTCTCTTTCAGAAGCTGCTAGCCTGCCTTTAAAAACAGTGAGTACATTGAACCACAATTTAATTTATTTAATTTCCTATTTAGTTTAATTTTCTATTTACTGTATTTAGTCAACAAACACTTGAGAAATACATATGAAAGGTTAATTCAGTATGCTTGAGGTGGGGTGAGTGGCCAGGTGAAAGGCAAGGCAGCTATAGGTAAGTTGCCTCTGCATTTCAGAAGGCAGCTGTAGAAATGTGATATACATCTAAGCAAATAATCTAAGTGTAAAGAAAGAAAAAGAGAGAGTGGGTACTTCTAGCTGAGAAGCTGGGATGTCTCCATGGAAAGGGCAACATGTGAGAGGCAAAAGACAGTTACCTTGGTTAACAGCACAGATTCTGGATTCAAATCCCAGCCCTACTACTAACTAGCTTTTATATTATACAAATTCTCTCTTTTTGTAAGTCCAGGTCTCCCTCATCTGTAAATAGGGGTAATAGGAGAACCTATCCACTTCAGTTTTCTGAAGATTAAACAAAAAAAAATAAAATCATGTAAGATTTAAGTTTAATGTCTGGCAAGGAAATACGCAGGAGCTGTTAACTGTGTGTACTAGTAGTAATAGAAGTGATACTGGTAGTACTAGCATTTGTCAGTGTGGTCATAGTATTATCAATAGAAGTAGCCACAGCAGTTTCAGAGTATAGGAGCTGGAACTTCCAGATGGTACTGTGCTTCCTGTCAGATAGAGGCCAGGGTAGCCTAGCTTAAGGACGAGGAGAAAAGCAGGACATTCTCTTGCGTATGTTGCAGGTGAACTGCAGCATTTACAAGAAGTACCCAGTGGTGGCCATCCCCTGCCCCATCACATACCTGCCTGTTTGTGGTTCTGACTACATCACCTACGGGAATGAATGCCACTTGTGTATTGAGAATTTGTGAGTACCTCATGGGAAGGAAAAAAAGCTAGGGCACTGTCCTTCACTGCAATCTTCTACTCTTTCCACTAGAATGCTCAGCTCTCTAAAAACTGTACTTATCCACCCAGAGCATCTGGGAGACAGAGAAAACTTGCTGCCTCACAGTTGGATTAAGGATGAGCCACCTGCTCTGCCAGCTTGGACTGGTCCCTCCATGACAGGGCCTCTAATTCCCATCTGTCAACTGAGAGTCTAACCAGACCAGAAGCCTTCAAATTACTGTCTCTAGAGCCCAGAGGTTCTGTAGAGGGAAGTTAGGAGTCACCCAAGAGGTTACAGAGATCATTTGGGGAGGTCTCCAATTTGAACCAGCTTTGGACTCTTTTAAGTAGTGGAGTTCCACATAATTTCTTATTGGAAGAAATGTTTCTGAATCCCACACTAAAAAATAATTGAAAACTGCTATCCTATCATGTAGAATAGAAGTCTCTTATCCTACTTCTAAGAGACTTAATGGCCAATAGATGATTCTTAGATAAACTGTGACCAGAAGGTCTTTATCCTCAATTTCCTGGTGGCTATAAATATCCGTAGCCTGAGGCAGTAGGGAGGATAAGGCTACCACAAAGATTTTTTTCTTCAATCTGAAATAAGGAATACAATCAAGTCCAGGCTGTCAGGACTTGGGCTAGAATCCTCATGGACACGCTTTAACTATTTCGTTTGGCTTACACAATGTTTTGGAAGGCAATATAATCAGCCAGAAGACACTTCTTTCGTGCAAAATAGGCAACTCAGGGGTCGTAACAACCAGTTCCCTTTGCTCACTGTTATCTCTCTTTTAGACCCTGGGTTTTGGCCACTTAGCTCTTGTGGGTTTTTTTCATCTTTGTGGTTATCTTAACAAGTTAAAATATTACATTAGGGCCTGAGCCCAGAAGAATATGTCTACACATTGATTCCTCCTCAGGAGGTTTTATTTCACAAAAGGGAAGATTCTCTAATGTGCACAGACACTGGGCCCCCAACCTAGAAAACAGCTTGTGTCCAAGGACACTGAAGAGGACGCATGGTGGACGTTCCCCTCACTAGTGCAGGGTCCAGCCTCACCACGAGCCCTGCGGACCAGGAAAGCTTGAAGGGCTGGCCACCCCAACTTCCCTTGTCAGAGGTCCTCCTTCTTTGCTGGTTTAAGACACTGGGTGATTAGTCTGGGCTCTAGGATCAGTACAGGGAGCAGGTGGGATGAAAATATCACTAGACTAGGGACATTCTGCTACTCCCTCTGTCAGAAACTGCCTGTAGCAAGGACACTCCTTTTTAAGGACTCATTTTCCTCATGTGTAAGATCAGGCTATGGCTGTAATCTCTGTAGTTCCTTTCAGCTCTAACATAATGTAAATTTTCCTCCTGTGTTAATGATCCTCTTAACTGTGCCTTCCCATAGGAAGAGTTCTGGAAAAGTTCAGTTTCTTCATGAAGGAGTATGTTAACTTCCCTACACGTGGATACAGAGCAAGGATATCGTCATTGTCATCATCATCATCACTGGTTCCAGCAGGCGGGACTGGTAGGGAGGGGCAGAGACAGACCCAGAGTCATCTTTGTTGGGTGGAGAAAGTTTATTCTCCTTCATATTTCTGTCTCACTGACTGACAAATACAAACATGTCAAAATAAAAAGTACAACAAAATTGTAACAGCTCATTGTTGAGTTCTAAGCATCAAAATAATTCAGATCAGATCAGTCGCTCAGTCATGTCCGACTCTTTGCAACCCCATGAATTGCAGCCACCCAGGCCACCCTGTCCATCACCAACTCCCGGAGTTCACTGAGACTCACGTCCATCAAGTCAGTGATGCCATCCAGCCATCTCACCCTTTGTTGTCCCCTTCTCCTCTTGCCCCAAATCCCTCCCAGCAAATAGATGGGGAAACAATGGAAACAGTGACAAAGTTTATTTTGGGGGGGGGAGGCTCCAAAATCACTGCAGATGGTGACTGATGGTGACTGAAGCCATGAAATTAAAAGACGCTTACCCCTTGGAAGGAAAGTTATGATCAACCTAGATCACATATTCAAAAGCAGAGACATCACTTTGCCAACAAAGGTTCACCTAGTCAAGGCTATGGTCTTTCCTGTGGTCATGTATGGATGTGAGAGCTGGACTGTGAAGAAGGCTGAGCGCCGAAGAATTGATGCTTTTGAACTGTGGTGTTGGAGAAGACTCTTGAGAGTCCCTTGGACTGCAAGGAGATCCAACCAGTGCATCTTGAAGGAGATCAGCCCTGGGTGTTCATTGGAAGGACTGATGCTAAAGCTGAAACTCCAGTACTTTGGCCACCTCATGCAAAGAGTTGACTCACTGGAAAAGACTCTGATGCTGGGAGGGATTGGGGGCAGGAGGAGAAGGGGACGACAGAGGGTGAGATGGCTGGATGGCATCACTGACTCGATGGATGTGAGTCTGAGTGACCTCCGGGAATTGGTGATGGACAGGGAGGCCTGGCGTGCTGCGGTTCATGGGGTCGCAAAGAGTCGGTCACGACTGAGCGACTGATCTGATCTGATCTGATGGGACCAGATACAATGATCTTAGTGTTCTGAATGTTGAGCTTTAAACCAACTTTTCCACTCTCCTCTTTCACGTTCATCAAGAGGCTCTTTAGTTCTTCACTTTCTGCCATAAGGGTGGTGTCATCTGCATATATGAGGTTTTTGATATTTCTCCCGGCAATCTTGATTCCAGCTTGTGCTTCCTACAGCCCTGCATTTCTCATGATGTAGTCTGCATATAAGTTAAGTAAGCAGGGTGACAATATACAGCCTTGACATACTGCTTTTCCTATTTTAAATTTATTTAAAAATTTTTAAATTTCCAGGTTTAGGCCTTGGCAAAGACATGATTTTATTTAGTTTTACTCACTTCTCTGCACTTGTCAAAATTTGCATCACTGAGGTCTTTATCATCCTCATCCTCACTGTCTCCATTATAAAACTCCACCAAGCAACTCAAGAGAACACAAGGAAACTCTAAACAGAAAACTGTGTGTTTACCCCGACGTGAACTTTTACCAGGTGTGTAGCTGTGGGTGGGTACTCCAGGTGTGCAGTATCTTTTCCTTTACTGTTTAACATGTATATTGTGAGAGTCAGATGAGATATGCATGTGAACATGTTTTATAAATTATAAAGTCTTATAGAAGTGAAAATGGATGATTATAATGTATATCCCCATTCTTATCCCTCACTTACAAAGGCATAAAAGTATATACTACATTCTTTTGGAATACGCTTGCCATGTTAGATACTCATGACCAGTAAATGCTCATGTATTTTTCTTGGTTTGAGAAATGGTAACATTTCTGTTCATTAGAAATTGATACTAGGAAGAGAAAAGGAAAATGTGTAGTTTAAACATGTAAGATTACACACATTTACTTATATAGTTTGCCCCATTTGAACGTGGCCTCACTTAACACAACAGCATGAGCAAAACTGCAATAAAAATAATATTTGCATAATCTCAAGGAATATCACTACAAAATATTTATTAAGTTTTAAAGTAAAAAGAGTAACTTAATAGTGGATAACCTGGAAGTTGTTACCAGCTTACTCAAGTGATTAAAGTTAGCATTGTTAGTGATGAGGCAAATCAACATCATGTATGTGCACATCAGGGGTGGGTCCCAGTGTCCAGCACCTGGGAAGGAGGACTCAGAGGTCCCTTTCCAGGCAGGAGCACTCAAGTTCCACCCAACTAATACCCCATTGTGGAGCCAGATCTAGGGTGAAGAGATCCTGGGGGAGCTCTAAACAAAGGCATGCCAGGTCCCAAGAAAAAGCAAAACCATCTTCATTCCTGGAGCTACAATGCCGAGCAGTAGTCTGGGACAAACACAATGGAGAAAGAGACACAAACTTTGGTTGCATCTGGACAGAAACACAAATGCAGTCCATAGGTTCACTTTGACCACATGGGCCTCACTTGCTTCAGGGTTCACCTCCTTGGCGACAGAGCACACAAAGGCAACAGATCCTTAGTGAACCGGATCCACAGGGCTTCTACTCTAAAAAGTGGGGAGGAGATATCACCATCAACAGGGCTGTGACAGCCATGGAGCAAAGAGGAGACCCTTTCCATCATCCAGTTCAGGTTCTGGTTACTGTACCATCACACCTTTTATAAAGGAGATAAAAACCAGCACATACTGAGGAAAGAAGTGGCTGGCATCCATAACAAAGCAGCCCTGGCACTGAAAACACTGGACTCACACAGTCTACACAGGGATAGTCCCACATTAAAACATCCCTTCAAGACCACAGTAGATAACTGTTTCCCATAAACTCAAGGAGACAACGAAAGTTAAGTAACATGAAAAAGTAGATAAACTATTTCCAATTAAAAGAATAGAGAAATTCCTTGAAAGAACAAATGATTAGACAGACCTCTCAAGTCTACCAGACCCCAAGTTCAAAAAGGAGATAGTAAAAATGATGAAAAAAATAAGAAAGATTATCAATAACAATGCAGATCAGTGTTAACAAGGAACTAGAAACTGTAAAGGAACCAATCAAAATTACACAACTCAATTGCAAAGATAAAAACCAAACTAAAAGGAATGAATATCAGACTAAGTAACACAGAAGAATAAAAAAGTGATCTGGAAGACAGAATAATGGAAATACTTAATCAGAGTACCAGACAGAAAAACAAATAAAAAGAAAATGAAAGCAACATATGAGATGTATGGGATAATATAAAGGTGTGTGAACCTATGCAAAATAGAGATTCCAGAAGAAGGAAAAGAGGATATCAAAAATGTATTTGGAGAAATTATGGTTGAAAACTTTCCAAACCTAAAAGAAAACAGATATCCAGGTACAAGAATCAGAGGGTCCCAAACAAGATGAACAGACCCACACCAAAACATAATAACTGAAGTGGAAAAACTTAGAGAGATAATTCTAAAGGCACTAAGAGGAAAACAAAGAGTAAGTTACAAGCGAAGCTTCATAAGGTTATCAAATGATTTCTCTGCAGAAAATGTGTAGGCCAGAAGGGAGAGGTATGACCAACTGAAGTGCTGAAAGGGAAAAATCTGTAACCTAGAATACTCTATTCAGTAAAATTATCATTTATAACAAAAGAGAGATAAAAAATTTCTTAGAGAAGCAAAAACTAAAAGAATACAACAGTACTAAACCTAACATAACAGCAAGTATTTAAAGGTCTTCTCTAAATGGAGAAGAAACAAAAAATTATAGGAAAGGAAAAAATACAACAGGAGAGGCAAATATATGAAAGGATTGAAGATTATTTACATAAGCCAGTATGTAGATTAGGAAACCATCAAAAACTTTTATAAAAGCAATTTTAAATTATAAAACTTTAATCAACAGCAAAAGGATAAACAAGAACATGTAAAATAGAACATCAAAATTGTAATTGAAGATGGGAGAAAAAAATGCATCTTTTAGAATGTGTCTGAACCTATATGACTATCAAGCTAAAACAAGCAGATATAGTTATGAGTTAACATACTTGAAAACCAGGGTACTGTTAGCTGCTCACTCGTTAGTCGCTCAGTCTGACTCTTTGTGACCCCATGGAATGTAGCCCCAGGCTACTCTATACACAGGATTTCCCAGACAAGAACACTGGAGTGGGTTGCCAGAAGTTAAGTAAACAGGGTGACAATATACAGCCTTGATGTACTCTTTTCCTGATTTGGAACCAGTGCATTGTTCTACATCCAGTTCTAACTGTTGCTTCTTGACCTGCATACAAATTTCTCAGGAGGCAGGTAAAGTGGTCTGGTATTCCCATCTCTTTAAATTTTTCAGTTTGTTGTGATCCATACAGTCAAAGGCCTTGGTGTAGTCAATAAAGCGGAAGTAGATGCTGAAACTCCAATACTTTGGCCACCTCGTGCAAAGCGTTGACTCATTGGAAAAGACTTTTGCTGGGAGAGATTGGGGGCAGGAGGAGAAGGGGACGACGGAGGATGAGATGGGTGGATGGCATCACCGACTCAATGGACATGAGTTTGTGTGAACTCCGGGAGTTGGTGATGGACAGGGAGGCCTGGCGTGCTGTGATTCATGGGGTCACAAAGAGTCGGACACACCTGAGGGACTGAAAGTGAAGTCGCTCAGTTGTGCCCGACTCTTAGCAACCCCGTGGACTGCAGCCTACCAGGCTCCTACGTCCATGGGATTTTCCATGCAAGAGTACTGGAGTGGGGTGCCATTGCCTTCTCCATCCTTGTCTTTTAGCCACTGCCATTTTCGACTCCATTTCCCTATTCTAACTACCTAACATTCCCCCCTCAAGAGATGGGAGGCCCAATTCTTTGGGAATAGGGGCATCCAGGTCTTTCTGGCTACTTCCTGCTGAACTGGGATGGCGAGAGGTATTGGGCCTCCCCTCTTGCTAGTCTCAGGCCTCAGAGTCCTTATAGCGGTGTCCATCTAAGGGTGAGTGGTATTTTCCATGATAGACCATAGTTTTGTATCTTTGTTGAACTGGGACCACATGTTGTAGCTTGTTGACCTTAACTGGAGGTCAGAGCTGCATGAGCTTTCTGCTGAGTTTGTTTTTCGCTGTCCTGGTCTCCAGCACGATAGGCCTCTTGTCAGTTGAGGGACTGAACTGAGATGTTTTTCTGGAACTCTCTTGTTTTTTCGATGATCCAATAGATGCTGGCAATTTGATCTCTGGTTCCTCTGCCTTTTCTAAATCCAGATTGAACACCTGGAAATTCTCAGTTGATATACTGGTGAAGCCTCACTAGGAGAATTTTGAGCATTATTTTGCTAGCGTGAGAGGTGAGTGCAATTGTGCAATAGTTTGAGCACTCTTTGGCATTGCCTTTTTGAAAGGCAACTGAAAACTGACCTTTTCCAGTCCTGTGGCCACTGCCAAGTTTTCCAAATTTGCTGGCATATTGAGTGCAGCACTTTCAGAGCATCATCTTTTAGGATTTGAAATAGTCAGCTGGAATTCCATCGCCTCCACTAGCTTTGTTCATAGTGATGCTTCCTAAGGCCCATTTGACTTTGGGACTCCAGGATGTCTGGCTCTAGGTGAGTGATCATACCATTGTGGTCGTCGGGGTCATAAAGATCTTTTTTGTATAGTTTTTCTGTGTATTGTGCCACCTCTTCTTAATATCTTCTGCTTCTCTTAGGTTCATACCATTTCTGTCCTTTATTGTGCCCATCTTTGCATGAAATGTTCCTTTGGTATCTTTAATTTTCTTCAAGAGATCTCTAGTCTTTCCCATTCTATTGTTTTCCTCTATTTCTTTGCACTGATCACTGAGGAAGGCTTTCTTTTCTCTCCTTGCTATTCTTTGGTACTCTGCATTCAAATGGGTATATCTTTGCTTTTCTCCTTTGCCTTTCATATCTCTTCTTTTCTCAGCTATTTGTAAGGCCTCCTCAGACAACCATTTTGCCTTTTTGCATTTCTTTTTCTTAGGGATTGTCTTAATCACTGCCTCCTGTACAATGTCAGGAATCTCTGTCCATAGATCTTCAGGCACTCTGTCTATCAGATTTAATCCCTTGAATCTGTTTGTCTCTTCCACGGTTTAACTGTGAGGGATTCCCTGGTAGCTCAGAGGTTAAAGCATCTGCCTGGAATGTGGGAGACCCTGGTTCGATCCCTGGGTTGGGAAGATCCCATGGAGAAGGAAATGGTAACCCACTCTAGTACTCTTGCCTGGAGAATCCCATGGAGGGAGTGTGTGTGTGCTACAGTCTCTGGTGTGCTACAGTCCATAGGGTCGCAAAGAGTAGGACACAACTGAGCGACTTCACTTTAATAGTCTAGTGGTTTTCCTTTCTTTCTTCAATTTAAGTCTGAATTTTGCAATAAGAAGTTCATGATCTGAGCCACAGTTGTTTTTGCTGACTTTATAGGGCTTCTCCATCTTGGAAGCTTTTCTTGCAGTGCTTATACTTCTGCCTAGCCTTTTCACACTGTTCATGGTATTCTCAAGGCAAAATTACTAAAGTGGTTTGCCAATCTCTTCTCCAGTAGACCCCATTTTGTCAAAACTTTCCACTTTGGTCCGTCCATCTTGGGTGGCCCCACAGAGCATGGCTCATAGTTTCACTGAATTAGACAAGGCTGTGGTCCATGTGGGGTATCTCTTCCCTGCTGCTCCAGCAAAGGACAGCCATCGCACCTTACCTTGGACGAGGGGTCTCTCCTCACCGCCGCCCTTCCTGACCTTGGAGGAGGGGTATCTCCTCACTGCCGCCCTTCCTGACCTCGGTCGTGGGGTAGCTACTCTCGGCCGTGCTTAGTGCGCCAGTCCTCACCGCCGTCCTTCCTCGGTCGTGGGGTAGCTCCTCATGGCCGTGCAGCTGGCGAGGCACTCTTGGTGCGCCGGTCTTAGTGCGCCAGTCGGGGTAGGCAAGGCGCTTTTAGTGCACCGGTTGGTAAGAGAAACCCAAGTAAGACGGTAGGTCTTGCAAGAGGGCATCAGAGGGCAAATACACTAAAACCATACTCACAGAAAACTAGTCAATCTAATCACACCAGGACCACAGCCTTGTCTAACTCAATGAAATTAAGCCATGCTCTGGGGCAACCCAGGATGGGCGGGTCATGGTGGAGAGATCTGACAGGGTGTGGTCCGCTGGAGAAGCAAATGGAAAACCACTTCAGTATTCTTGCCTTGAGAACCCCATGAACAGTATGAAAAGGCAAAATGATAGGATACTGAAAGAGAAACTCCCCAGGTCAGCAGGGTCCCAATATGCTACTGGAGATCAGTGGAGAAATAACTCCAGAAAGAATGAAGGGATGGAGCCAAAGCAAAAAGAATACCCTGCTGTGGATGTGTCTGGTGATAGAAGCAAAGTCCGATGCTGTAAGGAGCAATATTGCATAGGAACCGGGAATGTCAGGTCCATGAATCAAGGCAAATTGGAAGTGGTCAAACAAGAGATGGCAAGAGTGAATTTCAACATTCTAGCAAATTAGCGAACTAAAATGGACTGGAATGGGTGAATTTAACTCAGAGGACCATTATCTCTACTATTGCGGGCAGGAATCCCTCAGAAGAAATGGAGTGGTCATCATGGTCAACAAAAGAGTCCGAAATGCAGTACTTGGATGCAATCTCAAAAACGACAGAATGATCTCTGTTCTTTTCCAAGGCAAACCATTCAATGTCACAGTAATCCAAGTCTATGCCCCAACCAGTAACGCTGAAGAAGCTGAAGTTGAACGGTTCTATGAAGACCTACAAGACCTTTTAGAACTAACACCCAAAAAAGATGTCCTTTTCATTATAGGGGACTGGAATGCAAAAGTAGGAAGTCAAGAAATACCTGGAGTAACAGGCAAACTTGGCCTTGGAATACGGAATGAAGCAGGGCAAAGACTAACAGAGTTTTGCCAAGAAAATGCACTGGTCATAGCAAATACCCTCTTCCAACAACACAAGAGAAGACTCTATACATGGACATCACCAGATGGTCAACACCGAAATCAGATCGATTATATTCTTTGCAGCCAAAGATGGAGAAGCTCTATACAATCAGCAAAAACAAGACCAGGAGCTGACTGTGGCTCAGACCATGAACTCCTTATTGCCAAATTCAGACTGAAATTGAAGAAAGTAGGGAAAACCACTAGACCATTCAGGTATGACCTAAATCAAATAAATCCCTTATGATTATACAGTGGAAGTGAGAAATAGATTTAAGGGCCTAGATCTGATAGAAAGAGTGCCTGATGAACTATGGAATGAGGTTTGTGACATTGTACAGGACACAGGGATCAAGACCATCCCCATGGAAAAGAAATGCAAAAAAGCAAAATGGCTGTCTGGGGAGGCCTTTCAAATAGCTGTGAAAAGAAGAGAAGTGAAAAGCAAAGGAGAAAAGGAAAGATATAAACATCTGAATACAGAGTTCCAAAGAAGAGCAAGAAGAGATAAGAAAGTCTTCTTCAGCGATCAATGCAAAGAAATAGAGGAAAACAACAGAATGGGAAAGACTAGGGATCTCTTCAAGAAAATCAGAGATACCAAAGGAACATTTCATGCAAAGATGGGCTCGATAAAGGACAGAAATAGTATGGACCTAACAGAAGCAGAAGATATTAAGAAGAGGTGGCAAGAATACACAGAAGAACTGTACAAAAAAGAGCTTCACGACCCAGATAATCATGATGGTATGATCACTGACCTAGAGCCAGACATCCTGGCTTATGAAGTCAAGTGGGCCTTAGAAAGCATCACTAGGAACAAAGCTAGTGGAGGTGATGGCATTCCAGTGGAGCTATTGCAAATCCTGAAAGATGATGCTGTGAAAGTGCTGCACTCAATATGCCAGCAAATTTGGAAAACTCAGCAGTGGCCACAAGATTGGAAAAGGTCAGTTTTCACCCCAATCCCAAAGAAAGGCAATGCCAAAGAATGCTCAAACTACCACACAATTGCACTCATCTCACACGCTAGTAAAGTAATGCTCAAAATTCTCCAAGCCAGACTTCAGCAATATGTGAACCGTGAACTTCCTGATGTTTAAGCCGGTTTTAGAAAAGGCAGAGGAACCAGAGATCAAATTGCCAACATCCGCTGGGTCATCGAAAAAGCAAGAGAGTTCCAGAAAAACATCTATTTCTGCTTTATTGACTATGCCAAAGCCTTGACTGTGTAGATCACAATAAACTGTGGAAAATTCTGAAAGAGATGGGAATACCAGACCACCTGATCTGCCTCTTGAGAAATCTGTGTGCAGGTCAGGAAGCAACAGTTAGAACTGGTCATGGAACAACAGACTGGTTCCAAATAGGAAAAGGAGTACGTCAAGGCTGTATATTGTCACCATGTTTATTTAACTTCTATGCAGAGTACATCATGAGAAATGCTGGACTGGAAGAAACACAAGTTGGAATCAAGATTGCCGGGAGAAATATCAATCACCTCAGATATGCAGATGATACCACCCTTATGGCAGAAAGTGAAGAGGAACTAAAAAGCCTCTTGATGAAAGTGAAACTGGAGAGTGCAAAGGTTGGCTTAAAGCTCAACATTCAGAAAACGAAGATCATGGCATCTGGTCCCATCACTACATGGGAAATAGATGGAGAAACAGTGGAAACAGTGTCAGACTTTATTTTTCTGGGCTCCAAAATCACTGCAGATGGTGACTGCAGCCATGAAATTAAAAGACGCTTGCTCCTTGGAAGGAAAGTTATGACCAACCTAGATAGCATATTCAAAAGCAGAGACATCACTTTGCCAACAAAGGTTCACCTAGTCAAGGCTATGGTCTTTCCTGTGGTCATGTATGGATGTGAGAGCTGGACTGTGAAGAAGGCTGAGCGCCGAAGAATTGATGCTTTTGAACTGTGGTGTTGGAGAAGACTCTTGAGAGTCCCTTGGACTGCAAGGAGATCCAACCAGTCCATTCTGAAGGAGATCATCCCTGGGATTTCTTTGGAAGGAATGATGCTAAAGCTGAAACTCCAGTATTTTGGTCACGTCATGAGAAGAGTTGACTCATTGGAGAAGACTCTGATGCTGGGAGGGATTGAGGGCAGGAGGAGAAGGGGACGACAGAGGATGAGATGGCTGGATGGCATCACTGACTCGATGGATGTGAGTCTGAGTGACCTCCGGGAGTTGGTGATGGACAGGGAGGCCTGGCGTGCTGCACTTCATGGGGTCGCAAAGAGTCGGACTGAGCAACTGATCTGATCTAATCTGTGGTCCATGTGATCAGTTTGGTTGTTTTTCTGTGATTATGGTTTCCATTCTGTCTGCCCTCTGATGAACAAGGATAAGAGGCTTATGGAAGCTTTCTGATGGGAGAGACTGTGGGAGAAACTGGGTCTTGTTCTGAGGGGCAGGGTCATGCTCAGTAAAACTTCAATCCAATTTTCTATTGATGGGCTATGTTCCCTCCCTGTTGTTCGGCCTGAGGCCAAACTGTAGACCCATACCTCCACTGGAGACTCCTGGACACTCACAGGCAAGTCTGGCTCAGTCTCCCACTGTCCTTCAAAGTCAAATTCCTTGGAGGTTCTCAGTCCCTTTGCCAGATCCCCAGGTTGGGAGATCTGTTGTGGGTCCTAGAACTTTCTTAACAGTCCAAGAATTTCTTTGGTATAATTGTTCTGCTCTGCAGTTTGTGGGTCATCTGCTCTGTGGCTCTATGGTGGGGCTAATGGTGACCTCCTCCAAGACAGCTTATGCCACACACTTGGTAACCCAGGTCTGCTGCACACAGAGTCCCATCCCTGCGACAGGCCACTGCTGACCTGTGCTGCCACAGGAGACACTCACACACTCAAAGACAGGTCTGGCTCAGTCTCTCTGGGGTCTCTAGGTCCTGGTGCACATGTTTTGTTTGAGCCTTATGAACACTCTGATGGGTATGGGGTTTGATTCTAAATGTGATTTCGCCCCTCCTATCATCTTGTTGGGGCTTCTCCTTTGCTTTTGGACACAGGGTATCCTTGTTTGTTGGATCCAACATTTTCCCATTGACGGCTGTTCAGCAACGAGTTGCAATTTTGGAGTTCTCACAGGAGAAGATGAGCGCACGATCCTTCTACTCTGCCATCTTGTTGGTGCTATGAGGGAAGCTCTATCTTCGTAGCCCCTGGCAACCATTAACCTGACTTTTCTCTATAGATTCACTATTCTTGACATTACACTAAAATAGAATCATAAAGTATGTGACCTTTTGTCTATAAGATTATTCCATGCTATAGCATGCATCAGGACCTTATCCTTTTTACTCAATAATATTATATTCTACAGATGTAGTGCATTTAATCATCCATCAGTTGATGACCAGTTGGATTATTTCCAATTTGGGGCCTTTATGTATAAAGCTGCTATGAACATTAATGTCTTTAGTGGATATATGTTTTTAAGTCTCTTGGGAGACTTAAAACTCTACATTTAACTTTATGAGGAATTACCAAACTATTTCACAAAGCAGCTACAACATTTTATAATATATTCCCACCAGCAATGTATGAGAGTTCCAACATCTTCACATCCATACCAACAACTTGTCTGTCTGTTTTCTTAATTTTAGTCATCTTCAGATCAGATCACATAAGATCAGATCAGTCGCTCAGTCGTGTCCGACTCTTTGCGACCCCATGAACTGCAGCACGCCAGGCCTCCCTATCCATCACCAGCTCTCGGAGGTCACTCAGACTCACATTCATCGAGTCAGTGATGCCATCCAGCCATCTCATCCTCTGTCGTCCCCTTCTCCTCCTGCCCTCAATCCCTCCCGGCATGAGTCTTCTCCAATGAGTCAACTCTTCTCATGAGGTGGCCAAAATACTGGAGTTTCAGCTTGAGCATCATTCCTTCCAAAGAAATCCCAGGGCTGATCTCCTTCAGAATGGACTGGTTGGATCTCCTTGCAGTCCAAGGGACTCTCAAGAGTCTTCTCCAACACCACAGTTCAAAAGCATCAATTCTTCGGCGCTCAGCCTTCTTCACAGTCCAGCTCTCACATCCATACATGACCACAGGAAAGACCATAGCCTTGACTAGGCGAACCTTGGTTGGCAAAGTGATGTCTCTGCTTTTGAATATGCTATCTAGATTGGTCATAACTTTCCTTCCAAGGAGCAAGCGTCTTTTAATTTCATGGCTGCAGTCACCATCTGCAGTGATTTTGGAGCCCAGAAAAATAAAGTCTGACACTGTTTCCACTGTTTCTCCATCTATTTCCCATGTAGTGATGGGACCAGATGCCATGATCTTCGTTTTCTGAATGTTGAGCTTTAAGCCAACCTTTGCACTCTCCAGTTTCACTTTCATCAAGAGGCTTTTTAGTTCCTCTTCACTTTCTGCCATAAGGGTGGTATCATCTGCATATCTGAGGTGATTGATATTTCTCCCGGCAATCTTGATTCCAATTTGTGTTTCTTCCAGTCCAGCATTTCTCATGATGTACTCTGCATAGAAGTTAAATAAACATGGTGACAATATACAGCCTTGACGTACTCCTTTTCCTATTTGGAACCAGTCTGTTGTTCCATGACCAGTTCTAACTGTTGCTTCCTGACCTGCACACAGATTTCTCAAGAGGCAGATCAGGTGGTCTGGTATTCCCATCTCTTTCAGAATTTTCCACAGTTTATTGTGATCTACACAGTCAAAGGCTTTGGCATAGTCAATAAAGCAGAAATAGATGTTTTTCTGGAACTCTCTTGCTTTTTCGATGATCCAGCGGATGTTGGCAATTTGATCTCTGGTTCCTCTGCCTTTTCTAAAACCAGCTTGAACATCAGGAAGTTCATGGTTCACATATGGATAGGAAATGGTATCTCTTTTTGGTTTTGATTTGTCTTTACCTAATAACTAATGACAATGAGCATATTTTCATGTTTTGTTTTGGAAAATATCTATTCAAACTCTCTGCTTTGTTTTTAAATAAATTATTTGGTCATTGTAAGCTGCAAATGTAATTTTTTTAAATATACTCGATACTATTTCCTTATCAGATATATAATTTGCAACTATTTTCTCCCATTCTGTGGTCTCTCCTTTTAAATGCAAAAGTCTTTTATTTTGATGATATCCAAATTATCTATTTCCTTTTTTGTTTTTTGTAATTTAGTGTCATATCTAAAAAACCATCACCTAATCAAAGGTCACAAAGATGAACACCTATATTTTCTTCTAAGAATTCTATAGTTTAGCTATAGAATTCTATAGTTTAGCTCTCACATTTATGTATTTCAAGTTAATTTATGTTATGATTCTTAACACAAAATGAGGTGGGGGTCCAATCTCATTTGTTTTGTATGTGAATATCCAGTTGTCCCAGACAAAGTTTTTAAAAGATTATTTTCTTCACTGAATTGTTTTGTCATTCTAGTCCCCAAATCAATTAAGTATACATATTAGAAGTTATTTTTGAATTACCAATTCTATTAAACACTGTTTTGATTACTATAACCTTGCAGTAAAATTTTAAAATGTTTAGTGTGAACCCTCTACGTTTTTTCTTTTTGAAGACTCTTTTAGCTAACTTGTATTTTAGATAAGAATTTTAGGATTAGCTCATCCATTTTCCAAAAAGGGCAGCTTGATAGACAGCACTGCCATCTTAACAATATTAAAACTTGTTGGGTTGGATCATTTTAGTTGATTGGATCATCCAATCTTTGTTGATTGGATCATCAACAAAGGCACTGTTGGCACAGATGGTAAAATTTAAATTAGAGTCTTGAGGTGAAGAGCACACAATAAGTTACTTGCTCTATTCTTGCAACAATTATTTCAAAATAAAAAGTTAAAATTTAAGAATGTGTGCTTCCTAACTGCTATGAAAAGCAGGTACTAGTAATCTGATAAAATTGTTCTTACAAGAATTCAAAGTCAAAGCACAGTAGTGACTTCAAAATGTTAAATATCAAGAGAATATGGAAAGGATATGCTATCTACACTGAGTTTTTAAGTAAATTTTCAAATAAACCATAAGATTCTATCTCCTCCACCTCTAATATACACTGAAAATATTTTAGAATTCCTTCAGTTCAGATCAGTTCAGTTGCTCAGTCGTGTCTGACTCTTTGCAACCCCATGAATCGCAGCACACCAGGCCTCCCTGTCCATCACCAACTCCCAGCGTTCACTCAGACTCATGTCAGTCGAATTAGTGATGCCATCCAGCCATGTCATCCTTTGTTGTCCCCTTCTCCTCCTGCCCCCAATCCCTCCCAGCATCAGAGTCTTTTCCAATGAGTCAACTCTTCACATGAGGTGGCCAAAGTACTGGACTTTCCACTTTAGCATCATTCCTTCCAAAGAAATCCCAGGGCTAATCTCCTTCAGAATGGACTGGTTGGATCTCCTTGCAGTCCAAGGGACTCTCAAGAGTCTTCTCCAACACCACAGTTCAAAAGCATCAATTCTTCGGCGCTCAGCCTTCTTCACAGTCCAGCTCTCACATCCATACATGACCACAGGAAAGACCATAGCCTTGACTAGGTGAACCTTGGTTGGCAAAGTAATGTCTCTGCTTTTGAATATGCTATCTGCTGCTGCTGCTGCTAAGTCGCTTCAGTCGTGTCCGACTCTGTGCGACCCCATAGACGGAAGCTCACCAGGCTCCCCTGTCCCTGGGATTCTCCAGGCAGGAACACTGGAGTGGGTTGCCATTTCCTTCTCCAATGTATGAAAGTGAAAAGTCAAAGTGAAGTCGCTCAGTCGTGTCCGACTCTTAGCGACCCCACGGACTGGAGCCTACCAGGCTCCTCCGTCCATGGGATTTTCCAGGCAAAAGTACTGGGGTGGGGTGCCATTGCCTTTCCCGGAATATGCTATCTAGGTTGGTCATAACTTTCCTTCCAAGGAGCAAGCGTCTTTTAATTTCATGGCTGCAGTCACCATCTGCAGCGATTTTGGAGCCTCAAAAATAAAGTCTGACACTGTTTCCACTGTTTCTCCATCTATCTCCCATGAAGTGATGGGACCAGATGCCATGATCTTCATTTTCTGAATGTTGAGCTTTAAGCCAACTTTTTCACTCTTCATTTTCATCAAGAGGCTTTTCAGTTCCTCTTCACTTTCTGCCATAAGGGTGGTGTCATCTGCATATCTGAGGTGATTGATATTTCTCCCAGCAATCTTGATTCCAACTTGTGTTTCTTCCAGTCCAGCATTTCACATGATGTACTCTGCATAGAAGTTAAATAAGCAGGGTGACAATATACAGCCTTGACGAACTCCTTTTCCTATTTGGAACCAGTCTGTTGTTCCATGTCCAGTTCTAACTGTTGCTTCCTGACCTGCATACAAATTTCTCAAGAGACAGGTCAGGTGGTCTGGTATTCCCATCTCTTTCAGAATTTTCCACAGTTGATTGTGATCCACACAGTCAAAGGCTTTAGCATAGTCAATAAAGCAGAAATAGATGTTTTTCTGGAACTCTCTTGCTTTTTCGATGATCCAGGGGATGTTGGCAATTTGGTCTCTGGTTCCTCTGCCTTTTCTAAAACCAGCTTGAACATCTAGAAGTTCACGGTTCACATACTGCTGAAGCCTGGCTTGGAGAATTTTGAACATTACTAGCATGTGAGAATGAGTGCAATTGTGCAGAAATCTCAATTTCATAGTGACATTTTAAGTCATTTTTCAATATAAATCAGAGTTGCCTAAAAGATCTTGTTTACATAAGAAGAAAGGATTGCCATTGCTTTGAAAGAGATTTCTGACATATTCAAGGGACTTTCTGTCCAGGATTTCCTGGTTCCCAGGTTCTGCAATATTATTCTTCCCAGAGGTGAACACTTAACACATATGCGCACACTAACAGGCTCCAAACTGGTGACAGCCTTCATCAGAAGCAGAGTAAGTTTAAGAAACTGGATGCACATCACTCTCCTCTTTCACCCTCATTAACAGGATGTATATACGTGCTTTACAATCTCATTGGAAAATCATAATCAGCTTGTGCTATGGTGCCATGATTAACTGTATTTTGAAAGCTTGTTCAAGAAAAGTTATTTGACACTTGTCAAAATGGTAAGGAAAGCATTATTCAAGGTATAGTCTTGAATATCCCTATTGTAATACCCCTATGGCAATGGGGAAAAGATTGGGCTTAATTCTAAATACAGCAAATGGATATTTTAGCCAAGGAGCTGGGTTAAGTACTCAGTAGATAGAAAATTACTAATAAGAAGATACTAAGGGCATTCTTGTTAAAGTCAGGCCAAGGACTTATATATTAAAAGTGGGGTATGAAAAACTTGATCAAATATAAACAATGATCAGATATCAAAAGTAGGGAGACGACTTAGCAGAATTCTATGCTAAGACATGCCTGGAAAGGCCAGACATGAAGTAGACGGGAGGCAGAGAAAAGGGAGGTGTAGGGAAGTCAAGGTCCATTTGACAAGAAAACTCAGAGAAGCTTAACTCAAGATTGATAAAGAAGAGAATCTCTGTCAAGCTACAATGAAGATACTGGCAATAGTTTCTCATTATTCATGGTATACCCAAGTTGCATTATAGTCTCTAAGACAGAGTGAATCTTCATTAATAATCACTGAGTAAGCAAATGAAAATAAAGAAACTAAGGCTTCTACAAGTTCAATAGTTTGCACAAGGTCACACAGGGAATGGTGGAAAGTGAAAGTGAAGTCACTCAGTCGTGTTCGACTCTTTGGGACCCCATGGACTGTAACCTACCAGGCTCCTTCATCCATGGGATTTTCCAGGCAAGAATACTGGAGTGGGTTCCCATTTCCTTCTCCAGGGGATCTTCCCAACTGAGGGACTGAACCCGGGTCTCTGGCATTGTAGGCAGACACTTTACTGTCTCAACCACCAGGGAAGTCAGGAATGGTGGAGGTAGCAATGAATTCATATAACATTATGATGCCTGCCCTCCAAACCATCTCAGCACAGTTTCCAGTTGTTTTATCCTTCTGAAGGGAAACAAATATGAATTTTAGTCTCTCATCCTTTGGCACTACCTCCATTAGTGGTATAGACTGTGTCTTCCAACTCTGTCTACCAAAACTGCAAGAATTGCTTCTGAGGTCTTCTCACAGGGGCACTTTATTCAAAAACGGCACATTCCAAAAAGTGTTCTTGTAGCCTTTATCAAAGACTTCAAGTGAAGCATGGTTTGATGAAAACACAATTAAGCTTATTTAAATCATGATTAAATGGCTGGTGGCTTAACTATTGAAAGTTATTTTATTAGCAAGGCTTCCCTCATAGTTCAGTTGGTAAAGAATCAGCCTGCAGTCACCAGGATACCCAGGTTCAATTCCTGGGTCAGGGAAGATCCCGTGGAGAAGGAAATGGCAACCTACTCCAGTATTCTTATCTGGAAAGAAAGAAAAGTGAAAGTGAAACCGCTCAGTCGTGTCCGACTCTTTGCGACCCCGTGGACCGTAGCCCACCAGGCTCCTCTGCCCACGGGATTCTCCAGGCAAGATATACTGGAGTGGGTTGCCATTTCCTTCTCCAGGGGATCTTCCTGACCCAGGGATCGAACCCAGGTCTCCCGCATTGCAGGCAGACGCTTTAACCTCTGAGCCACCAGGGATAAACAGAGGAATCTGGAAGTCTACAGTTCATGAGTTCGCAAGAGTTGGACATGACTTAGCAACTAAACCACCATCACTGTGTAACTACATGCCAGGGCAAGTTAACATCTCATTTTTGAACCATCAGCCTGCATTTGGGGACCAGATAATCATGGCCAGAGTTTCAGGGACAGTCTAGCAACTGCATCCACTAGCTCTGTTCTTTGCTGCGATCGTTATATACCTCTTTATTATTGGCTGTGGGGAAATTCTCCTCCTAAGGGCTCTTGATAAAGAAGCTTTCACCAGAGACCTGATGGGTAAATGAGGTGTGAGTGCTCACCAGCTCCACCGATTATACCATCTCCCCAAAATGGGATTTGGGGGGAAATTATCCTCTTCCTAAAAGTCAGGAATTATTGTCTGTTTGTGCTGAATCAAGACTTGAATGTTGATACCTTTTCTCTGTTCCCAGTCTGGAGCTCAACTGCCAACATTTCCCCCTTTGGTTCTAGAGGAGAGAAGAGGAAAGAGGGGAACCTGAGAAAATGTTAAAACCTATAAAGCTGCCATACCGATGACTCTTCCTAGGAAAAGCAGTACACCAAAGAATATGTAGTAAACTCAGTGAAATTACTTAACTTCCTTGTGACTTCATTCCCTCATCTGTAGAACAAAGAAAATGGTAGTTACTATCTGCTATGAAGATCAAACTGTGTAACAGATGTAAAAGCACACAAACTTAAAGAGGTGAACAAACAATGCCAACTTTATTGGGTCCTATGATCTATTAAAATGTCATATATAATCATTGGTCTTTCACAACAAAAAAAGTCCCTCTTTAGCAGATGTTCCTACCCTCTTCCCAGGCTTGTTTCTGGAAATAGCTGTTTCACAACTGAGAACTCTTGACAATACATAAGACAGAACCCATCCGGGCTGTGCAGACACCAGAAAGTCACTTCTTTTTCCTCCACTGGACTGCCCTTGGCCACCTCAGCAGCATGAAAACAACAGCCTTTGTCCTGCTCTCAGCCCTGGCGCTTGCAACCATCCTCAGTGAGTATCTCCCTCATAACCCTTTCCCTGCCCTGATATTAAGAGTTCATGTTATCTTCTATCCATATAATTCTGAAATATATACAACACATATAATAAAGGAAAATTTTTGAAATGCACTTTTTTGTTTGTACCAATAAATGACCAAATTATATCATTAGGGTGCAAGTGGACCTAAATGGTCAACCAAGGCCAAATTTCTATCCATATAAACATTTAGTATAACTTCTTTGGGAAATGTCTATCCAATGTATCCTTGGACTTAATATCACTTTTTATTGGGATCTCATTTAATCATAAAACAATTCAATCCATGACTGGCAATCTATAGTTTGGCAGCATGAACTACTGTTCTTCTTCTTCCATTATTGAGTTGAAATCTGCCTCCCTAGAATTTTCAACTGCTAGTCCAATTTCTGTCTCTAGGCTTGTTACATAACAGCAGACACTTCCAATATATAAAACTTGTGGATTTTTTTTTTCTAAGTTCAGATGATGAAGTAGGAAAGAACAGCATAAACTCATTATTATAATAGTTATTTCACCTTTTGGGCTACACTCTAAACCCATGTCAAAAAAGAAAATGAAAAGTTCTATGCGAAGAGCTTCAACCTTTAATATTATGCTATACAGCTTTGAAGTAAATCTTATATTTTGATGACAGTCTGAGAGCTGAAACAAATCAAAGATTAGTTTTCTAATAAGATTAGACGCTTCCAGAGTTTAAATTTCTTTGTCTTTACCTTACAGATGTAGACTGTGTCAAACACCATGAACAGGTCTGTATGCCCATCTTGACATGAAAGTACTACTTTTGTATAATTTTAAAGGCCAGTATCAGTAAAGAAATACTCAACTCTATATATTAATTAAATGTCTACATGTCTAAAGGTTTATTTTTTAAGTTTCAAAAATTGTTTCTTTTAAAAACTGTAGATAGACCTTTCTAAAATAGAAGGGGCAGAACAGAGTGGTTAGACACTTAGCATGAGTGAATAGGTGCTGATTAAATTCTAGCTGTTTGCTAGTGTGCTCATGGGAAACAATACTTGCCTCATTATTTCACAATAGTGTGAAATTTAAAGCTGTAATATTTAAAAAGGGCTTAGCACAGTACCTGACACAAAGGAAAGCTCAGGGAGGACAAGTCATGACTTAAAATGTTTAAATGGGTCACATACATCTTTGTTCTCTATCTTAAAGAATGAAGATTTTAACTTAACCTTTTTTTCATTACTCATTAAATAATGACTACTGTTGAGACAATCTAGGTGTGGTAGTAAAAACTTAAGCTAGCTACCAGGCAATTTGGGTTTTAGACTAGCTCTACTGCTTTCTAGCTGCATGACCCTATGGCCCAGGCAGTCCCTTCCACTTCTTTGAGTCAAAAATTTTGGTTTCCCTGTTAAAGAAAATAAGATATTAAGACTATAAATTTTGGAGTCAGGATTGAGTTCAAGCCATCCTTCATGATTTTTTAGATCTGTGAGAATGAAAAGGTTCAGTTCAGTTCAGTTCAGTCGCTCAGTCATGTCCGACTCTTTGCAACCCCATGAATTGCAGCATGCCAGGCCTCCCTGTCCATTACCACTCCCGGAGTTCTCTCAAACTCATGTCCATTGAGTCAGTGATGACATCCAGCCATCTCATCCTCTGTCGTTCCCTTCCTCTCCTGCCCCCAATCGTCCCAGCATCAGAGCCTGTTCCAATGACTCAACTCTTCGCATCAGGTGGCCAAAGTATTGGAGTTTCAGCTTTAGCATCAGTCCTTCCAATGAACACCCAGGACTGATATCCTTTAGAATGGACTGGTTGGATCTCCTTGCAGTCCAAGGAACTCTCTCAAAGTCTTCTCCAACACCACAGTTCAAAAGCATCAATTCTTCAGCATTCAGCTTTCTTCACAGTCCAACTCTCACATCCATACATGAAGACTGAAAAAACCATAGCCTTAACTAGATGGACCTTTGTTGGCAAAGTAATGTCTCTGCTTTTTAATGTGCTGTCTAGGTTGGTCATAACTTTCCTTCCAAGGAGTCTTTTAATTCCATGGCTGAAATAACCATCTACAGTGATTTTGCAGCCCCCCAAAATAAAGTCTGACACTGTTTCCCTATCTATTTCCCATGAAGTGATGGGACCAGATGCCATGATCTTCATTTTCTGAATGTTGAGTTTTAAGCCAACTTTTTCACTCTCCTCTTTCACTTTCATCAAGAGGCTTTCTACTTCCTCTTCACTTTCTGCCATAAGGGTGGTATCATCTGCATATCTGAGGTTATTGATATTTCTCCTGGCAATCTTGATTCCAGCTTGTGCTTCTTCCAGCCCAGCAATACTCATGACATACTCTGCATATAAGTTAAATAAGCAGGGTGACAATGTACAGCCTTGATTCACTCCTTTTCCTATTTGGAACCAGTCTGTTGTTCCATGTCCAGTTCTAACTGTTGTTTCCTGACCTGCATATAGGTTTCTCAAGAGGCAGGTCAGGTGGTATGGTATTCGCCTCTCTTTCAGAATTTTCCACAGTTTATTGTGATCCACTTAGTCAAAGGCTTTGGCAAAGTCAATAAAGCAGAAATAGATATTTTTCTGGAACTCTCTTGCTTTTTTCCATGATCCAGTGGATGTTGGCAATTTGATCTCTGGTTCCTCTGCCTTTTCTAAAACCAGCTTGTACAGAAAGTTCACGGTTCACGTATTGCTGAAGCCTAGCTTGGAGAATTTTGAGCATTACTCTACTAGCATGTGAGATGAGTGCAATTGTGCGGTAGTTTGAGCATTCTTTGGCATTGCCTTTCTTTGGGAATGGAATGAAAACTGACCTTTTCCAGGCCTGTGGCCACTGCTGAGTTTTCCAAATTTGCTGGCATATTGAGGCAGCACTTTCACAGCATCATCTTTCAGGATTTGGAATAGCTCAACTGGAATTCCATCACCTCCACTAGCCTTGTTCATAGTGGTGCTTTCTAAGGCCCACTTGACTTCACATTCACGGATGTCTGGCTCTAGGTGAGTGATCACACCATCGTGATTATATGGGTTGTGAAGATCTTTTTTGTACAGTTCTTCCGCGTATTCTTGCCACCTCTTCTTAATATCTTCTGCTTCTCTTAGGTCCATACCATTTCTGTCCTTTATTGAGCCCATCTTTGCATGAAATGTTCCCTTGATAGCTCTAATTTTCTTGAAGAGACCTCTAGTCTTTCCCATTCTGTTGTTTTCCTCTATTTCTTTGCATTGATCGCTGAGGAAGGCTTTCTTATCTCTCCTTGCTATTCTTTGGAACTCTGCATTCAGATGTTTATATCTTTCCTTTTCTCCTTTGTTTTTCATTTCTCTCCTTTTCACAGCTATTTGTAAGGCCTCCCCAGACAGCCATTGTGCTTTTTTGTGTTTCTTTTCCACGGGGATGGTCTTGATCCCTGTCTCCTGTACATCACAAACCTCAGTCCATAGTTCATCAGGCACTAAAGCTTAATTAATATTAAACTTTAGGAGTTTCCTGCTTATACTGCATATGATATAAAGTCTGGCACTGTGGTTTGAACAGGCAAGAAGTGAAATCATGCTGGCATATACTTGACATCAGTTCAGTTCAGTTCAGTTGCTCAGTCCAACTCTTTGTGACCAACTCTTTGTGACCCCATGGACTGCAGCATGCCAGGCCTCCCTGTCCATCACCAACTCCTGGAGCTTATGCAAACTCATGTCCGTTGAGTTAGTGATGCCATCCAACCATCCTATTCTCTCTTATCTTCTTCTCCTCCCACCTTCAATCTTTCCCAGTATCAGGGTCTTTTCAAATGAGTCAGTTCTTCACAACAAGTAGCCAAAGTATTAGAGTTTCAGCTTCAATATCAGTTCTTCCAATGAATATTCAGGACTGATTTCCTTTAGGATAGACTGGTTGGATCACCTTGCAGTTCAAGGGACTCTCAAGAGTCTTCTCCAACACCACAGTTCAAAAGCATCAATTTTTTGGCACTCAGCTTTCTTTATAGTCCAACTCTCACATCCATACATGACTACTGGAAAAACCATACTTTTGACTAGATGAACCTTTGTCGGCAAAGTAATCTCTGTCCTTTTTAATATGCTGTCTGTGTTGGTCATAGCTTTTCTTCCAAGGAGCAAGTGTCTTTTAATTTCATGGCTGCAGTCATCATTTGCAGTGATTTTGGAGCTCAGAAAAATGAAGTCTGTCACTGTTTTCACATCTATTTGCCATGAAGTGCTGGGATCAAATGCCACAATCTTAGTTTTCTGAATGTTGAGCTTTAAGCCAACTTTCTCACTCTCCTCTTTCACTTTCATCAAGAGGCTCTTTAGTTCCTCTTCACTTTCTGCCATAAGGGTGGTGTCATCTGCGTATCTGAGGGTATTGATATTTCTCCCAGCAATCTTGATTCCAGCTTATACTTCATCCAGCCCAGCAATTCTCATGATGTACTCTGCATATAAGTTAAATAAGCAGGGTGACAATATACAGCCTTGATTCACTCCTTTCCCAATTTGGAACCAGTCTGTTGTTTCATGTACAGTTTTAACTGTTGCTTCCTGACCTGCATAGATTTCTCAGGAGGCAGGTCAGGTGGTCTGGTATTCCCATGTCTTTCAGAATTTTCCCAAGTATGTTGTGGTCCACACAGTTAAAGGCTTTGGCATAGTCAATAAAGCAGAAATAGATTTTTTTTTGAACTCTCTTGCTTTTTCAATGATCCAGCAGATGTTGGCAATTTGATTTCTTGTTCCTCTGCCTTTTCTAAAACCAGCTGGAACATCTGGGAGTTCATAGCTCACATACTGCTGAAGCCTGGCTTGGAGAATTTTGAGCATTGCTTTTCTAGCATGTGAGATGAGTACAATTGTGTGGTAGTTTGAGCATTCTTTGGCATTGCCTTTCTTTGGGATTGGAATGAAAACTGACCTTTTCCAATCCTGTGGCCACTGCAGAGTTTTCCAAATTTGCCGGCATATTGAGTGCAGCACTTTCACAGCATCATATTTCAGAATTTGAAATAGCTCAACTGGAATTCCATCACTTCCACTAGCTTTGATCATAGTGATGCTTCCTAAGGACCATTTGACTTCACATTCCAGGATGTCTGGCTCTAGGTCAGTGATCATACCATCATGATTATCTGGGTCGTGAAGATCTTTTTTGTACAGTTCTTCTGTGTATTCTTGCCACCTCTTCTTAATATCTTCTGCTTCTCTTAGGTCCATACCATTTCTGTCCTTTATTGTGCCCATCTTTGCATGAAATGTTCCCTCGGGACCTCTGATTTTCTTGAAGAGATCTCTAGTCTTTCCCATTCTATTGTTTTCCTCTATTTCTTCACATTGATTGCTGAGGAAGGCTTTCTTATCTCTCCTTGCAATCTTTGGAACTCTGCATTCAAATGGGTATATCTTTCCTTTTCTCCTTTGCCTTTCATGTCTCTTCTTTTCCCAGCTATTTGTCCTCAGACAACCATTTGCCTTTTTGCATTTCTTTTTCTTGGGGATGGTCTTGATCCCTGCTTCCTGTACAATGTCATGCTGCTGCTGCTGCTGCTAAGTTGCTTCAGTCGTGTCCGACTCTGTGCGACCCCAGAGACGGCAGCCCACCAGGCTCCCTCGTCCCTGGGATTCTCCAGGCAAGAACACTGGAGTGGGTTGCCATTTCCTTCTCCAATGCATGAAAGTGAAAAGTGAAAGTGAAGTCGCCTAGTTGTGTCCTACTCTTAGCGACTCCATGGACTGCCGCCTACCAGGCTCCTCCATCCATGGGATTTCCCAGGCAAGAGTACTGGAGTTGGGTGCCATTGCCTTCTCCAACAATGTCATGAATCTCCGTCAATAGTTCTTCAGGCACTGTTTATCATATCTAATCCCTTAAATCTATTTGTCATTTCCACCGTATAAGTGTGAGGGATTTGATTCAGGTCATATCTGAAGGTTCTAGTGGTTTTCTCTACTTTCTTCAATTTAAGTCTGAATTTGGCAATAAGGAGTTCAGCATCTGAGCCACAGTCAGCTTCCGCTCTTGTTTTTGCTGACTGTATAGAACTTCTCCATCTTTGCCTGCAAAGAATATAATCAGTCTGATTTCGGTATTGACAATCTAGTGATGTCCATGTGTAGAGTCATCTCTTGTGTTGTTGGAAGAGGGTGTTGGCTATGACCAGTGCGTTCTCTTGGCAAAACTGTTAGCCTTTCCCTGCTTAATTTTGTACTCCAAGGCCAAATTTTCCTGTTACTCCAGGTATATCTTGACTTCCTACTTTTGCATTCCAGTCTCTTGTAATAAAAAGGAAATTTGTTTTTGTCCCGGGACAAACCACAGGGCAGCCATACCTGACATGGGCACCACAGTTCCATTTTCCACCAAGCTGTACTAGCCTCTGAAGTCCTCTCCCATCATGTCATGCTTAGTAATCTTTGTATTGGCAGCTCTCAGCTCAGCTCTAAAATTTAGAAGGTTCATAAAGTATAGTAACTGAAGGAGTGGATGAATTAATGAAACATATCTGAAGTGGAACATGAATTTAAGCATATTTTGAGTTATCCAAGTGGAGATACTCAAACATTAGAAAAATATCATGTCTGCAAGTGCACTTATTTTTGAAACCAAATCAGAGTTGCAGACATAGAGTTCCAGGGGTGGGGGGCAGATTACTAGATGCAAACTAATATATATAGAATGAGTATACAATAAGGTCTTACTGTACACTACAGGGAAATATATTCAATGTCTATATAACTTAAAGCTTGCTGTATACCAGAAACTAACACAACATTGCAAATTGTAAATCAGCTATACTTCAATAAAAATAAATTTAAAAAAAAGAAAAATATGATGTCTGAAACTCTGGGACAGAAGGAGCTCGAAATGTAGAGTCTTTGATAAAGAACTGGAGTTAGTGTAGAATTGGAACTAAAGCCACAGAACAAAATTAATAGCTATCATGTATTCACTATTTACCATGCCATGTACTGCTAAGTATTTCATACATATCTTCTCAGTTATACATGTTTTACTTTAATATTACAATACAGTTATTATTACCTTCATTTTGCAGATAAATAAATTAAGGCTTAGAGAGGAAAAATAATTGTTCCAGGGTTATATAGTCAGGATTTGAATTCCAAAATGTTTGACTTTAATGTCTACACTCCACAATTTGCTCAAAGATGAAAAACCTAGAAAATTCTTTCTTGGTAATTGCCTACTTGGTCCTGCAGGCAACTTATCACCTTGGCTTTGGCTCCAGAAACTGAGATTAGTGGCTCTCAACTACAGTGTTAAAATATATCTGTTTGCCTACGTGCTAGTGAAGTGTATATCAAGTACCTTGGTACCAATAATTAATGGCAAATGTTGCTATGATACAGTAGTTCTTATAACTATAGTAGTTATCATCATAATATATCTCATACTTACATTCAGGCAGAACTTCTGAAGTGAAAGAAAGAAGTAGCAAACTGTACTACATGAGATATGTAGAAAACTCATCCCATGGAAATGGTTGTACTTGTGAATATGCTATATGTGTTGAGAATGGATGCATCAACCACTATGGTGGAAAAGATTCTATTTTAAAATAAATAATGATTCAGTTACCAGTTATTACAAAGAAGTTTATCATGAGTGATTATATATATAATTTTTTTTTTTTTTTTACTTACTGTATCTTGGGGTTAGATGAGACTAGACAATTGGAATAAGACACAAATGCACTGAGAGCTTTCTGAACTTGCTTGGAAAATCCTAAATCCTGAGAATAAAAATTTTGCTTAAGGAATTCAAGGCTTTTTATATGTATTTCCAGATTGACTGTAGTAAATATAAAATGTTACCATCAGAAGAAAGATTTTGTTATGAAATATATGCACCAATTTGTGGATCTGATGGCAAAACTTATGACAATGATTGCTACTTTTGTTATGAAGTTGAGTAAGTATTGAAATAGTTTTCTACATTTAAGGGTTAATAATTATGTGTTAAGACAAATGCACTTGAAACAGAAGGAGTTGTTTATGGTATAGAATACGTGAATCATCTCATGCTGACTCTGATGAATAGAATTCTCATAATTTACAGGATTTGGGCAGTCACTGGTATTACTGTGTCACTACATATTGGCAGTAAGAGTGAGTAAAGAACCTTAGAAGGAAGGAATCTTGGAAAGAAATTTAAAGGTCATCCAGTTCAACTTCCACCTATTAATCTATTGCTTAAACTCTTCCCATAAAAAATTCACCAGTTTGGCGCTCAGTCAATGCTTTGTTTATTTTCAGGGAAAAAGAAATATACCTCCATCTAGGCATGCCAGTCCACAACTGCTAGGATGAGCTGTGTTTATTGTTCAGCTTCAACAACTAAGTCTGGATATGTTAGAGCTCCTTAATGAGAAAAACCTAAAGAACTTGTTCTGAGTATGATTTCTCAAAAAAAAAAAAAAAAAAAAGTATGCTGGAGGTATAATAAACTTAAATTTAGAAAATCAAATAACCAAAAGCAGTTTAAAGATTACAAAGTAATCATCCAAAAGATATATTAGTATTAGCTCAAAAACACAAAATGATGACTAATATACTAGAGTGTATTTAGAAACTTACAGTTTCCTTTAAGTACTTTTAAAACAAACATGAATGAAAACTAGCACCTAATAATATATATGGCATATTGTTCTGATTCTGTTTTATTAAGAAAAAATTATGAACTCTTATAAAAAAAGGCTTACATGTATCTTCTTTAAATAAAAAATCCATTAAAATATATTTTTAGGGATATAAACTGACTGTGATGTATTATGAGCCTCATCCTTATGTAATCAGCACTAGCTGCTAAAAAAATCCCTAAACTGCTGTCACTCCTTTTAAAAGCATCAATAAATGGAGAGACTTGGCCACATTTTGAGGGGCTCGCTGTTGAAATGCAGATGCTAATGAAATGCCTATGGCCTCAGCATTTCTCATTTGTTGCTATTTTTGTCTCCACAGGAAAACTAACAACAAACTTAAATTTGTACACTTTGGAAAATGTTGAATCTGTCTTATGATTACAAACACAAGAGACACATTTCTTCTCCCATGTAATCTGTATCATATTACCTACGCTTGTCACTATTATGTCTTGATTTGCTTGTAAAATAAAGAAAGTGAAATAAATACATGTCTGACATTTTGTTTAGGAGTTGAATCTTCTAGATTTGTTTCACTTTTGTGTAATCTCTATAAGACAACTTTAGGGCCACATCCTGGGGGAAAGGAGCCAATTAAGACTAGTAGTGATGCTGAAGCGCCAATATTTTGGCCACCTGATGCAAAGAGCTGACTCACTGGAAAAGACCCTGATGCTGGGAAAGATTGAAGGCAGGAGGAGAAGGGCATGACAGAGGATGAGATGGTTGGATGGCATCCTGAGTCGCTGGACATGAGTTTGAGCAAACGCTGGCCGACAGTGAAGGACAGGGAAGTCTGGCATGCTGCAATCCATGGGATCGCAGAGTCAGACATGACTGAGAGACTGAATGGCAACAAATACTCCAATAAAAATTAAAGAATAAAATAAAAATAAAGAATGCCAGTCCGCACCGCCCCCCACAACTAAGCATAACAACAATGTTAAATTAAAATCAGCATGTTGTTATTTTGCTCTGTTGCTCAGTCATGTCAGACTGAACAACAACAAAGTAGGAACCAGAAAAATCAAAGGAGCTAAAGCTGGTGCCTTCTCTTGCCCAGGCCAGGAAAACATTCTCTGTGCATATCTTAGTTCTGGCCTATTCCTGAAAAATTCCTGAACACATAAAGAGGGAGACTTCAAGCACAACAATCAGGATATACTGTTTTGCTATATGTCTCTTGTGCTTAAGACACTGAAAGCAACCCTGGGTTGAGACTGCTACTTCTTCCCAGAGAATATGTCTGTAAAACATTTCAAGTAAATACAGCCAGGAAAGTTGTGCAAGTTCCCATGAATTAGTTGATGTCTCCCATGTTTTTCTTTCTTTAAAGTCTGATCTCAGGTCTAGGACCTGAAACTTGAAATGCTACTAATACATTATGTATCCCCCAAATTATATTTATTTCAAAGATTATATTATTTGTTCCCCAAAACAGAGTGTGCCTTGTAAAACTTTTAAATCTATCTGTACATCTATTCAATGAACACATATCTATTAATGCCTATCTATTATACTTTGAGTCTGTGTTAGACTTGGTAGCATATAATAGTGAATAGAATTGGTCTTATCCTCTTGGAGCTTACATTCTGTGGAAAAATTATTTGCCATGCTTAGTACAGTATCCTGTACAAAAATGATATTATACAAATATGTTTAGTAACACTGAATCAAAATTAAGCAACATTTCAATTGTATTATAACAGAGTCACATTATATAAGTATATAACATATGAAAATCTAACTATGTGATCTCTGCAAAGAAGGAAAAGGAGAAATCTCTGCAAAGATGGAGAAAAGGTTAAACTCTTTTGAACTGTGGTCTGATTTCACAAATTCATCAGAAATTTAGGAACTGAGACTGTCCACCACAATGACATGAAGTAGGAACTCAAGTAGGATACTGTTTGTTGTAGTGGTTATTTTCTTGTTTTCCTGAGTGTTTTGAAAAAAAACACTCCTTAGAGAAACTCCTTAAAGAAACTGAAAATAACTGACTTGAATGTCATTTATCTTTTCACCAAATACTGATTAAATATCCACATTTTGTTAGATGCTAGAAATGCATCAATAAGCAAATATAAAAATTCATTCTTTCTTTTTGAAGCTTTAAGATTACATAGGAATAATAATAAGATATCAATCAAATATGTATGTGTTTGAGTGTATGGCGAATCGTGAGACTAGTTAAGCAGAAAATTCTCTCTGGTGCAGGAGTGGAGTTGGGGGTAGGGTGGGAGGCAATAGTCACGGGGCTAAGAAGCAAGAAGCATCACTACAAGCAGAGACAACAAAGTAACTAACACCAACAACTGGTGAGTTCATATTTATAAACCACTTTTCCTCTCAAGCCCCTTCTATAATCCACTCCCCACAATCTATTTTCCAATTACTTCCGAAGTGGTAATTTCTGAAACACCGATCTCATCTTGTCATCTTCCTGCAAAAACTGTTTTAGAGAGTATCACTGCCTAATCCATTAGTACTGGCCACCTCGCTCTCCATCTGCATCCCTCTCCACTCCACATTTTGATATGAACTGCTTACCACTCTCAGAACCTTGCATGAACTCTGCAATTTTCCACATGCTGCTCCCTCTTCCAGTACTTCTCTTTCTCTGTTTCCAATACCAATTCCACTCATTAAAGATTCAGCCCCGGGGTTATCTTCTTTAAAAATCTCCTATGTATTCAGTCCTGCTAGATCAGCATGTTTCACATTATATTCTCATTAGCTTAATAAATATCTATCTCTTTTGTTATATTGTGAGCTCACAGCTGGCACACTGCATGTGTTCAAATAATGCTTTATAAATTAATTTAATTAAACTAAAATTAATTGAATTTTACTTCTATCAAGTAAGGAAGCAAACCATGGTGTCTTATCCCAGATAACCCTGAAGTCAGATGTCACTTCCTGATTCACCTGAAATTTTTGCATCTGTTTGCATATATCAACCGAAGCTCTGAATGGTTATTCAAGTTCCTACAAACAGAATTCACAGACACACAAATAATAGCAATGACTGTTTTCCTAGAGACTGCCACATAAAGACAGAGATGATGGTTACCTTGCACACCCACAGCCTAAAACTCTCCATTACGTTCCTGTTCTCTATATTCATATCTTGCAACACTGTCTTGTAAGTCAATCTTTATGATTTATAGCATGAAACCTGCCATCAAATTTTAAAGATTCCCAAATAAAATAAAGTAAAAATTAAATACATTGTCAAAACGTGTTCCCTATTCAAAGTCTAAGAAATCTCACTCTGCTTCTTTTTCTTCCTCATATTTAAGCAAAGCAGGTATTACTACATCCAATAAACCTGTCCTCCTGGAACAAGTAACTCCTGTCTCTCTCCGAAAACTAAGCTAAATGGAAGCACTGACTCTGACTTTGGAATTTTAAGTAACAATAATAGTACAGATCAAGGGAATGTAAGCCAGAGCCAGAAAAACACACCTCAACAAAATATCTACATGGACACACACTGAAAACTTTTCAGAATTTCTGAATAAAAGAAACTTTTGAGTTCTCAGAAAATTAAGCTTTTTAAGAGTGCCTAATAAAACTCTACAAACGAACTACTAGAGTTCTGAAAAATGCTTCTGGAGAGATCAGAAAACTGGATCGTTACCAGTTGCCAGGCTCCTATACTTCCTTTCTGGGATGTAAGGCATTTAACACTCAAAACAGTTTCTGAGGTTAAAAGAACTACGACCAGGCCCAGCCAAGTCCTCCATGGCTCATCCATCAACAAGCCCAGTTTTGGGGTTTCACGCTCCTTAATCCCAGTTCCTGAATCTCATTCTTCATGTGGGAGACCCCACCTGAAGCCCCACCTGTAACTGGCCCAGCAGCCAGACCATTTGGCTCTTTGCCCTTCCAGGTTGTGCTCCCTGTTTCTCTCTTCCTCTCTGCTTTACTGCTCTTAGAAATGAAGCCCAATGGCAGACATCCCTAAAATATTGGCAGACTTCTGCTGTGGTGCTCACCTCCCTTGTCTGCCTGTTTTTAGACTGCTTGTCTGGGCTCCAGTTTATCTATGAGGCCCACACATTGCCTGGACTACCATCTGCTTGCTGCCACTCTTTAGATATGAACATGTCCCCCAATCAGACTGAAATTATCTGTGATACTTCAATGGATAAGGTGGTGGTCATTTTGCAAAATGGTATATATACATGTCTAATCATTATGTTGTATACATTAACTAATATTATACATCAATTACATCTCAATTTTAAAGAAAACATAGATTTAAAAACTCTAAGAAAGCTGGAAAAAAAAGACGAGGGGTTTTGAAGAAAGAGAACTTTGGGGTAAAATCTAGATTTGCTACTTCTGAGAAACCTTGAGTTAGTGATTTAACCTCTGAGTTTCAGTTCTTGCACTTCAAAATGGGGGCAAAAGCAGCTGCTCATGAACTGGTATGAACCACTATACATACAGCATTTACTATTGTGCCTGGCACATAATTAGCCAAAAAATTAATAAATGATTTAAAAATAACAGAGCAAAAACTTGTGGTTGCCCTAAATTTGTATCCTAAGCACAATGGATGGTTCTGTTTCAGGTTCTGGCCCCTCCCTGTCTTCTTTCCAGCCCCACCCTGTTACCCATACCTGACCCCACCCTAAGAGTCACTATGAACCTCCTGTCAGGGCAGAGCCACAGAAGTCAGCAAGGTAGTTTGACTGCAATGAAGTAAAAACACACAGTCTTCTATCAAAGACTTTAAAGACTTCTGAAAAGATGGTCCTCATGTTTGGTTTAAAAAATCTATATCTATATCTATATATATCTATACCTATCTATATCTATATCTTCTGGTTTTGAGGCTCAAGAGCAAGAACTTTGGTCCTGTTTATATTTGTATCTAAAATGGGTATTGGTCTATCTGTTTCTGCACTGCCTGAAAAATAGTAGGCAATGCCTGACAAACATCATATATATAATTTTTAAACTGTCAAAAAAGAAAATATCAGAATAAACAGGGTGAATATAATCAAGGCCATGTATTCAACATCCTAATGGCATCAAGGGTCCCACACTAAATTCTGTATTGCCAGAAAATAACAAAAGAAACCAATATATTTAGCAAAGGGCAGAGAACAAGAGAACTAAATTCCTCCACAGACAAAAAAACGTTTCCAGAGTCTGTGGTTGCATAAGTGTCTTTGCTGGAGGAGGAGAAGACTGGTTGAATTAGGTGGGAGCTGGCAGCAGGAGATGCAATAAAGAATGAGAATTAGGGGCTTCTAGTGGCAAACTCAAAAGGTAAAAACCTCACTCAGACAACTTTCTGGAAAATTAACTGACTGAATACTTGCCTGAAGAACACTCTGCTTGGAGGTCAGAACAAAAAGACTACCACCAGAAAAGCTAAGTTAGCTGTACAGTGATGATCAGGCCTGATCCTAATTGCAGAATATCCCTGATTATAGGGATGGGTTGTGTCTTGGGTTGTGTCTCCCACCTCATCTCTCCAGACCACACCAGAAGATCTGTAATATTCTACCTGTGAAAACACTAGGAGTTCTTAGAAGGGAAAGAAGAAAGAGGATTACAGGGTAGAATGAAAACAGGGTGGAATGAGCTTGGGAAAGCAGGGTGCTTAAACTTGTGGATGACAATACGCAAAACATAACTTCCAAAAATCAACTAGAAGCAATGGGCATAGAAGATGAGAGGGGTATTTTTCAGGAAAGAAGACAGCTGTTCCCCAGCGGAAGAATCTGAAGAAGCACTCCCAGGCAGATGGGGGTAGGGGTGTTGTTGCTCTGCAGAGAACCCCCCTTCAAGATCCATGAAGAAGACAAGAAAGAACAAACAGAAGCCTTGTGGAAATGGAGATGGTGGCAACACTAGTGAAGCACTTCAACCACCTTGGAAGAAAAGGGCTCACTGTTGAAAGTTAGGAGACATTTAAGAGTAGAATGGAAAATAAAGATTCCAGAAGAATTAAAATCATGGCTTGTTGAGGACTCAGTTCAGTTCAGTTCAGTTGCTCAGTCGTGTCCGACTCTTTGCGACCCCATGAATCGCAGCACGCCAGGCCTCCCTGTCCATCACCAACTCCCGGAGTTCACCCAGACTCACATCCTTCGAGTCAATGATGCCATCCAGCCATCTCATCTTCTCTCATCCCCTTCTCCTCCTGCCCCCAATCCCTCCCAGCATCAGGGTCTTTTCCAGTGAGTCAACTCTTCGCATGAGGTGGCCAAAGTACTGGAGTTTCAGCTTTAGAATCATTCCTTCCAAAAGTTACTAGGAAGAAGCAGTTGTTTCAACTCTCTGCTAAGAAAAATGTAGATGTTATTCTACACAGCATTTACAAAAGCTATAAAGAGTATGAAAATTGCAAGAAATTGCTGGGAAATGTTGGTGATAAGGAGTATGTGATTAATAAAGTTGTGACAGGAATAGAAGAGTTTTTCAATGTGATACTGAGCACTCAGCTGTTCTCCACATTTTAGAGACTCCAGTATGCCAAAATCCTCTTGGCTCACCCTGATGTGCCAGTGTCCCAGGTTTAGGCAGCACCACACCTACTGAGATTATTTGTAAGAACTGGAGCAATGTTGGCACACACGCCCCTTGATGAGAAGAGTCTTGTACGATCTCTGGGCTGTTTGCATGGTTTCCTGAAATACCTGGCGAAAGATGCTGTCTCTGTTTACTGCCAGTGGTTAAAAAGTGGCTTCTGCTGAGAGCCACCACAAAGCCCTGTGAGGGTCTACTGAATACTCAAGCTATGTCTGGTATCTGTAAACACTCTTTTTGTTATTAGTCTTTCTCTTGCATAATTGATATTCTTTAAAATCGCTAACGTATAACAGGGCTTATGCTTCAGTTAGTTTTCTGTTTTGTTCTAAACAGAAAATAAAAGGAGTGCAGGCTCCTTTTCTCATTTCAAGGTTCCTACCAGTGCAGGCAGTAATTAGACCAAGAAGAAACACTGACTAGAACATTTTATTGCCTACTTGACAACATTGCTTGAATGCTTGTGGTTCTACCTCTTTGACACTACACAATTTTCTGTGTTAAAACTGTGTGCAAAAAATGCCCTGATTCCTAGTTCCAAAGGTTCAGCTTAATATATATATATACATGAAAACCCAAGCATTTGTGCTTTTTTTTAATAGTGCTTGAAGTAAAAGAGCCCATCCTCTGAAAGTTCATTTGTGTTGCTTGAACATTCTGCTAATATCGTTCAAATTGTTGAAGGATGGTAGTTTGGTCCATAGTTTTTGCATTTGAGTCTAATGCACATTCTAACATGATAGAGGCAATGCACTATTGTATAGCCATAGTTTTCTGGAGAAGTTGGTATTTTAGGAATTGTATTTCAGATTGTAAACAAAATTTGTCTCTAAATTTCAAAGTGATTAAAAAAAGAATGGGAATTAGGGAAGGGGCATATAAAATTTATATGATTTTATATAAGACATATAAGATTTCAAAGATACAGTTGTGCCATTTCTTATATTATGTGATAGGTATATGAGCATTGGTGCTGTGGTTATTGATATTATGATTATTGTTTAAACTGTATCTGTGTATTATTAATACATATACTCTTGCATGTACGATACATGATGAAATAGAGAAAAGACAAGGAGGAAAAAGTGGGGGGAAAAAGTAGATGCTCTCAGGTATAAATTGGCCCTGAATTTGAGAGGATTTGCTAAGTGCAAAGCATCAGTATGTTTACTTTTAAGGCATCTTGTCTTCTCCAATATCCACAGGTCTCTTTGACACCTTTTTCCTCAGGGACAGAGACTTATTCCTTTCCAAAAATAGTCCTAAGTAGACTAGGAAACTAACCCAATACAGAGGCCCACTTTACGGAGAAAGGGATGCAGACTGGCACAGTGCATTACATTATGCAATGGCCTGAATATCTCTATGAAAGTTCCCATGAAAAGCAAAGCAAAGAATTAAGGACATTTTGTGACAGAAATTGTTGGTCAAAAAAAGGACCTCAAATATTGATCCAGTGATACAGAGATTTCTAGGTTTCATAGACCAGTTAAATTTTTTTTCATAATTATTTATTGCAAATTAAAGTAAAAAGCACAATATAAATCTAAGAGAAAAAAATCACTCACAATCTTTAGAAAACAGCATTTTTATCACTTATCTGTATAGAGTTTCCTATATCAGTAATAATATCATAAATATAGTCTTGTTTATATTCTATTTTGCTTAATGTTATATAAGAATATTTTTTATTTTTCTTGTTTCTTTTTTCTTTCCTAACTTCCTAAAATAACCAGTATAAACAGTAACTTAAAAAATATAACTGGGAAAAAAATGGGTAATCTAATGTAGCATTGCCAATTTTGTTCTATAAAGACATTGATAAAAGTTACAATGTACTTTCATAATTGTTTCTTAATATCAAATAGAGTTATAATTTTGCATTCTTTTTATTACTTAATGGTTCTTATTTTTTTCTCATTTTGCCTTGGAATGGCCAAAAGTCTCCTATGAATCAGGTACTAGCATTTAAGAACCACTCATGAAAACCAATGGTCCTCAAACATCATTCTAAGGAACTCTTGGAAGTCCCTGGCATGGCCTGAATAGTGCAGTAAAGAAAAAGCAGGCCCAGTGATTTGGAATCCTCTATCTACTCTGACATCAATTCTGATACATTTGCCTTTTATTTATCTATATTGAAGTACAGTTGACTTACAATGTTGTGTCAGTTTCAGGTATACAGCACAGCAATTCAGTTATGTGTACACACACACACACACACACACATATATTTTTAGATTCTTTTCCCTTACAGGTTCCCTGATAGCTCAGTTGGTAAAGAATCCTGCCTGCAATGCAGGAGACCCCAGTTTGATTCCTGGGTCTGGAAGATCCACTGGAGAAGGGATAGGCTACCCACTCCAGTAATTTTGGGCTTTCCTTGTGGCTCAGCTGGTAAAGGATCCACCTGCAATGCAGAGGACCTGGGTTTGATCCCTGGGTTGGGAAGATCCCCTGAAGAAGGGAAAGGCTACCCACTCTAGCAACCTGGCCTGGAGAATTCCATGGACTGTATAGTCCATGGGGTTGCAAAGAGTTGGTTATGACTGGGCAACTTGCACTCTCACAGGTTACAAAATATTGAGATATTTAGTTCCCTGTGATATACAATAGGTCCTTGCTGGTTACCTATTTTATATATAGTAGTGTATATATTTCGGAGAAGGCACTGGCACCCCACTCCAGTACTCTGCCTGGAAAATCCCACGGACAGAGGAGCCTGGTAGGCTACAGTCCATGGGGTCGCTAAGAGTCAGACACGACTGAGCGACTTCACTTTCTCTTTTCACTTTCATGCACTGGAGAAGGAAATGGCAACCCACTCCAGTGTTCTTGCCTAGAGAATCCCAGGGATGGGGAAGCCTGGTGGGCTGCCGTCTATGGGGTCACACAGAGTCAGACACGACTGAAGTGACTTAGTATAGCATAGCATAGTGTATATATTTTAATCCCAACCTCCTAGTTTACTCCTCACACCACCCTCCCCACTCCTCTTTCTTTTTTTATTGGGTTATAGAGGATTTTTCTTTTTCTAAGAATATGGGTAGTAAGCAAAAAGCAGGAGTCAAGAATTTTGATGAAAGACTCAGAGGACTATGTGTGGCTTTATTTTTTTTTTTCAAAAATATACCAGTGTGTGTCTGTGCAGAAGAGCAGGTGAAACTTTAGTAAGTCGGTGGCAGAAGTTAAGGGGCAAAGAAGTAAGTTTCAGTTAAGATTTTACAATGCTGTACTAGGGCTTAGTTTTGGGAGAGCAATGAAATAATAATAGATACTTAATTAGAATGCATATTCCTCTTGGGAAAAAACGTCATCTTCATGGAAAAGGGCCATATATTTCCTAATCTCTTCTTCGTAATGATCTTTAGCTGGAGCAGACTTGAAGCCATACAGCACTGGAGGAAAGTGATGGAGCTGTTCCATAATGCACATAACAATGTATAACATCTTGAAGTCAAAGATGCCAATTGTAAAACATACCTCTGTAAAATTTACAATAAGCTTAAACATATTCTTTTTCTCAGGGAAAAGGTCTCTTTAAGAAATATAGGCTCCAGAATGTAGTCTTTAAGCTAGCTGTTATCACTTCTCCCGAAGAGAAGGGGCTACAGGTGAATTGTGCATGCATGCTAAGTTGCTTTAGTTGTGACCAACTCTTTGTGACCCTATGGACTACAGCCCACCAGGTTCCTCCGTCCATAGGATTCTCCAGGTAAGAATACTGGAGTGGGTTGCCATTTCCTCCTCCAGGGGATCCTCCTGACCCAGGGATCGAATCCAGGTCTCCTGTATTGGCAAGTGGATGCTTTACCACTGAGCCACATGGGAAGCTCCCTCTCCCCCTACCCCCACTGAGCACACTAGTTCCTAAAGAGTTTTCCTAAACTTTATGCCATGCTACTGAAATATATGTCATTATTGAGTATCTTGTAGCTTATGTAAAATGCATTTGGGGAATGCAATTCAATGGTAAAGGCAAATCTATACTTGGATAAAAGTACAGGTGCATGTGGGAAAGAAAAGTCATTTTTTTGCCAAAAAAAAAAGACTTCAGTTATAGCTGGAATATCCTTCATCTGTGCCATTTCAGAAGGCAAGAACCATCTTCATACTTTTCCATCTAAGCAATGTTTTGTTTTTGTTTTTGTTTTTGTTTTTGTTTTTTTTAACTTAGAAACAAGGTATGAGATGAAAAATCCCCAAGGAGATTAATGTAAGTGCTCAACCTGAGGGTTTGGTATTTTTCCACATGAAAAATACTCATGAAGCGGAGGCTTATTTCCCATTAAAAAACCTGATAAAACTGGCTTAAGGTACCTGGCTAATAGGAAATCACTAGTAGGCATGCATCAGCTTGCTGACTCTTCAGGTAAGCTAAATACCAAAGGAATGACATGAAAGCAAATCCTTAAAGAATGGTAGTAGAATGGCTGAGGAGACTATAGGATAGGGACTGAGTTTCTGCTTCTGAAGTATCATGTATTTTACCAACTGGACACAAAATGAAGCCTTATATCAGAGATTGACCAAAAGGAGCACCGCGAGAAAGTTACAGAAATATTTTCTAACTCTATCACTGGATCGCTGTTTGAATTTTGGCATGTTTTTTTATTTCTATAACTCAACTTCCTTTCTCATTAGTTATGTTGGCATTCTGTTTGTACCCTTTTCATGTAATTTTTTTTTTATTTCTGAAAATGCTTTGTTTTTTTAATCAGTATACATTAAGTATAGAATTTCCTTAAAAATTAACAAATACCTCTAAATTTCACCGTTAAGACATTGATATGGAGAAGGAAACATCTGGCTCTTTTGACTTTTTACATTTATTCAAGTTCTAAATAGATTCTCACGTTACGGTTCTTCTGTGCTATTTTTGTCCAAGTTGCGACAGCTGTTTTATGAACTGTGTAGCATTAAAAAGTTCACTGCAGCCATATAAAATATGCTTGCCTTGTTTCCCCTGTATGTAGTCATCCAGATTTTGATATTCGATGTAGTTGCCTCCTCCCACCACAAAAACAATTGCCTCTTGGAATGGATTTTTGTTTCTTGGAACTGAGCTGTCATCGCCCCGTAGCATTTTGGGATCAAAATACCTATAGTCATCAGTTTCAGGGTTTGACTTCATCTCCATGAGATTGTCTAAAATACGAGTAACAGGTAGATTTTGCTGTTTCAATACCAGGTTTTCCACTCCTTCCATCACAAATTGTGATCCAGTATTCATGACTTGTGATAAGAGACCCATTGGCTTAGCGGTGGTGTTGCCATAGCTGGTGGGAGCTGAAGCCATGTTGGCAAAAGCCTTCCACTGTTTGATATATTGTAAGGGATTAAGGTTGCATCCTGCATCAGTTAAAGCTTTTTTGCACTGCTCCAAATCAGCCTCAGAAGGCGCTTGCTGTGTACTTACGTAATAGATAAGAAACAGCCTCATTTTATCTTCTGGAGTTCCTGCATCAGGGTCCGATATTATATCTAGAGAGATTTATCCAAAGTAGTTTTGCTCATTATTTTTTCTTCATATTCAAAATACACATCCAGTTTTCTTGCCTTTATATGTTCTAAAACAGCAGTGGCAACATTTGTATAGAGATCAATAAGTCTTTTTTTTTCCACGGAGTTCTGGCAAAGAGCTAACAGCTGATGTTAGCTTAGCAGTATTGTCAGAAAGCATACTTATGGCTCCTTCATCTTCGCCTTCTAGTCCCATAATGCTTTTAAGTCATTTAACCTCATCTTCCTGTGCTCTGTAAGACTCTAGTTCTTGCTGAACTGATTCTGCAACTTCTGGGAATGGACTTCCTTTATGTTTCTGCCAAAATTTATCAACTGGAGTTAAATCATAAGATTTCTTGTTTTTTCTCTTTGGTCTAGCACCAGCTGGAGAATTCTCCATTCCTGAAGACTCTTTCAAGTTAACTCGGTTCAAGTGGAAATCCAATACATCAGGCACCAACATTTGATATGTCTAAGTATGGTGTAAAGGAGTTCCCAAATCTATGTTTCTGTCAATAAGGACTAATAAGGGCCTTTGGAAGCTGAATTGGCCAGCTCCAAGTGTGTCACTTGTAAAAAGACTGTTTCTTGCATCTCTCAGATTTTCCCGAAGTTTCTTATCCAGTTTCACTGCTACCATTTCTACTGCTGTTCCTCTTGAACATCTGATTATAGGGACAGCACCCAGTGTAACAAAAAAACAAAAGAGGCTGTCAACAATAGTGTCCGTAACAGTTTCCATTTCCGTGTCTGTGGTATCTTGTCTGTTAATGGCATAATATGAAACAAGCTCCTTATTTTGATTACATAATACAAACATGTAATCTTCCAAAGTAATAAAATTGAGATACTGATCAAAAACCTTGGCTACTTGTGTTACTGCACTAGCCGCTAATGCTGCATTTGCAATATCTTCCAGTTTACTTCTTGAAATAGCAGAAATAAAATTTAAATAATATGATTCATAGAGTTGATTTCGAAGATCCTGACACATTCTGTCAATATTTTCTTCAGTTGGCATTACAAAGTACACTTCGGGAACATCTGGAATAGGATCTCAATCAGAGTGCAAAAGCAGATGCAGAGTGATTCCCATGTCTCTTAGCTCCTTCACAGATAGCAAAGGGGAGATGATATCTTGGCCAAATCTGTCATAAATGAGCACCTTCCAAACTGGTTCTCCAGTGCTATTTTGAACATGAGGCACATTAAAATTCAACATACGCTTCAAAGCCACTGTTTGTCTGTCTCAGATACTAGCTGCTGAGGCGGCTGCCATCTTGGCTCCCACCATCCACTGCCTGGCTCCTTTTTCATGTAATTTTTGTAGGGATTAAATGAATTCATGAATGATAAGTGCTTAGAATATTCATAGTATGGTATAACTCAATAATAAGTATTGTTACTGTTTAAAATGTGTAATATATAAAAAAGAATATAATACAATCTTCACAACTCAATGCAGGAATTGCCATTATAAGATTCTTAACAGATATTCATGCAGTTTCTTCTGGGTCCCCTTGAGTGAGAAGGAACTCCCACCTTTCTGAGACAATCATTAATGGGCAACTCTTACTATGAAAACTTCTTATTTTTATCATGCTTAAATTTACTGTATATTATTTACCTTCTCACTTGTCCCTTGGAGCCACAACTAAAAAGTCTAACTGGGAAACTTTTTAGTATTTTAAAGATAGCTCTTTTGTACTTTCTGAGTTTAATATTATTACTTGAAGAAAACCTTCAAACATGTCTTATGCTAAATGCTATACATAGTGACCTCCTTTAATTCACAAAACAACCCTGATAATAAATTTATATAAATAAAAGTTTATAATATTTATCATGGTAAGTCTAGCTTCTAATCTAGTTCTGAAGCATGACAGGAGCTAAAAAGAAGAACAATCAGTTAATGAATAAATCTGCTTTTTATTTCACTTAAGAAAAGTAAGGTTTACAGATGACAGATGTAGGGTTATGATCGACAAGAGTTCTGCTTGACCCCAGAGCTCAAGCTCTTAAACACTGCTGCACCATGTTCTCTAGTCAGCATCATAATCCCCACTCCTATAGCAGCTCATATCACCAGATTCTGGAATCTTTATTAATTTCTGGGAAGACAAACTTGAGTTCTATTTGGCACTGCCCTTCCAGTCCAAAGAAACCATGTCCATTAATGTTATGGAGAACACCTTCTAGTTCCTGAACTCAAAAGGCAAGAGCAGCTACCAGTCCTTGCCACTTACCAGTGGTCTTGCCATAGAGCCACGCAACAGCTCTTTGAAATCGTCATTTTCCACTGTCAAGAGTTTTCTTATAGCACTTAGCTAACATCATAAATGAAGAATGTTTTGTTGAAATATTGGTCAAGATAAATAAGTTACTTCCTAATATTTGGCATAGTGAGAAGTGCAAATGCTTCTCTTCCTTTGGAAAATGTCAGTGCAGTTGATGATATTACTAGCTAAGTAAGACTAAGACTAAGTAAGACTAAGACTTCCCTGGTGGCTCAGATGGTAAAAGCGTCTGCCTACAAAGCGGGAGACCCAGGTTCAATCCCTGGGTTGGGAAGATCCTCTGGAGAAGGAAATGGCAACCCACTCCAGTATTCTTGCCTGGAAAATCTCATGGACAGAGGATCCTGGCAGGCTACAGTCCGTAGGGTTGCAAAGAGTCAGACACGACTGAGCAACTTCACAACAACAAGCTAAGTAAACCCCTTGATACTGGGTGTGAAGAGTTCTTGATACATTAAACTATACTTGATTTCTTCAGGTCAGCCCTATTTGGAGACAAAGCAGTCATGGTCAAAACATGAGGGAGAGCCCAGCTTACACACCATGGGATTCTTAAAGACGTCCACATTGACCCTTATACTGGTGCTTGGAGATGCCAATGATCTTCTCCTTTAGAAACTTATATTAACTTCCAAAAAAGAGTAACTATATTCCCAGTAGTTATTCAGCTAGTTCCATCATTAGCACCACTTCCACCACAAAATATGGAGCTCTCGAGAAAGCCATTTTCTACTGTAGAGCATGCATCACTACTTTAGCCTAATCAACAAAGACAATGACTGGATTTCTTTGCTTTGTGTCCAGTATGGAACAGACCTGCAGTCTTCCAGTTGATGAGGACTCTGTGTAAAGGGCCAAGACGGCTGGTCTCAATAGCTGCACCAATCATTTTATCAATGAACAAAAATGGCACTGTTGCAGAAAATGAGGAACCCAGGAACCTGTCTTTAAGACTTATTTCAGACATTTACTAGTTCTAATATCTTAAGCCAGTTAACTTATTTAAAACCCAATTTCCTCTTCTATAAAGTGGAGATGACAGTAATATCCAACTCAGTCTTACACGTGAATCAAATAAAATATATGTGAAAGCACTAAAGAATTGTTTATACACCATCCAATTGCATAAGCCAATTGTTTATGCATCAAATGTAAAGTAGAATCTGGGTCATATTATGTAATCATATTTTACAAGGAAATATTTCCCATGATTCATTAAGTCTTTTGAACCTGTTCCCAGGGTCCTGTTCTGGGAAGCGGCTATTTCTTAATAGAGATGACACATCTGGCTAGGATATAATGCAAACCTCAAATGGGCTAGGCTGATAATAGCAGTTCACTCCTCTTGACTCCACCTTACTGCCCCATGGCACTTTCAGCATCGTGAGAGCAACAGTCCCTCTTGGTACTAGAACATTCATTTATTATGAGAATCTCAACTAAGAACCTGTGTCCATGAAATTCTGAGATTCTTTCATCTCAAAAGAGAGCAAGTTTTGTTTTGTTTTGTTTTCATTTTTCTTTTAAAGCATTTCTCTCTCTCCATCAGGAAATCACTGAATTATATAATCTCAGCTTGGGAGTAGACCATAAAATTCATATAAACCAACTTCCTGACTATATAAGAAATACCAGGAGATCCCTGAGAAGTGAAAAGTCATCTATCTGGCTTCTGATTTGATGAAAGAAAAAAAAAAACTCTATTCAAAGGGGGGAAAAAAAAAACCCAGCCCATTCATGACCCGAGTCAATATTCTCACCTTATTCAGTAGAATTCAATTAACTCAGTCATCCATGACTGATATAAAATTTTAAGAATTTAAAAATATATCATTTATTTATCTACTCCATATTTATTGAATACCAAATACGACCTGGCATCACTTACTAGAAAAATGACTCGTGAGTTTCTGTTCAGGGTCCTTTTCCTCATACTCCATTCCTAATCCAAAAGAGCAATCGTAGTATTCACACCTTTGCTGAGTGAGAGAACTTGAGTATTATTCTGATTCAAAGCCTTGACGAGAACTTCATGTCACCTAGCACACACTAAAAACTGAAGTAAAACTCATATTTTCCCAAAAATAATTGATTTTCATTATAGAAAGTGGTCACTTCACAACATGTGGTATAGAACTACTACTTTTATGTTATCTCAAAATTGGGATGAATTTTTCTATCTCAAAATCAAAAGGTCTTCCATGTATCTTAAAATGTTTTAGCATAATTTTTATAGAATCAGAGATAAATCTGACATAATATAGTTTTGCTATGAAGCTGAGTATTTACCCCTTCAAGTGTCAAACCTGGTTCTATTAAAAGAATTTTAAATTCAAACCATTATTAAATGGAGTCAATAGAGAACAGTGGTCAAGTGTACTGGCTTCAGAGTCAGACAGAATTCTGTTGGTTCCCAGCCTTGTCACTATATGACTAGGACAGATCACTTTAATTTTCTGGACCTCAGTTTTCTCATTTATACTGTAAGAAGTGCTATAGTACCTACCTATTTGAATTTCTAGGTGCTTAAATGCTATAATTTTTGTAAAGGGCTAAACATAGCCCTTCCTATATAATAAGAATTCTAGGATGTTTAGCAAGTATTATTATAAAATGTCATGTTTCTCTACTTACTCATCAGAGGATGAAGAATGTGATTTAAATTTTCATTTTGATTCAGAGTGAAAATTATTAATATATTTTAAAGTATACATGTATGTGGTAATAAAAGTATTTTCCTTAACTCTCTTTGAGGTTAAGCCTTATAAGTAAAAGAGAATAATACATTAGCATAGAAGTTAAGAATATGTTCTTTGAAGTCACAAACTTTGGTTCAAGTAATATATTCATCAATTACTAGCTGTATGGTCTTAGAAATTTTATTTAACTTTCTCTGTTTGGGTCTCCCTTTCTGAAGGACATATTGATGATTACTTCTCAGCCACAGTCTTCTATAAAACCAGGTGCAAAATTGGTTGTTCTCAGCGTACCTCAACCCTTTGAACTTAATGTTATATTTTTCAAGAAATACTGTAATTCTTGTCTCCAGTAGAGTCTGTAGCTCTTCTTGGCCAGCATAATGTCTTACTTAACTCCAGTATCCATCCTAAGACCTAAAAAACTATAAAGACACAACATGTTGCAGCAGAATAAATAAATGCTAGAAGCAGATCAACAGGAAGAAGATGAGCTTAATTTTGGATATGTGATAGGTTGAAGGTACTGCAGAATATTCAGGTAGAGGTGTTCAAAAATTAATTAGAAATTCAGAATGGAAACCCTGGGATAGTAGGAGATACTGATGAATATTTTATGTCATCTGGATGTATAACTGAAGTCACAGCTAAACATAATCCCTAAAAATATCCCCAAACTATCTGTAATACATTATGAAAAGGGAAAGTGAAAGTTGGTCAGTCTTGTCCAACTCTTTGCAACCCCATGGACTATACAGTCCATGAAATTCTCCAGGCCAGAATACTGGAGTGGATAGCCGTTCCCTTCTCCAGGGTATCTTCCCAACCCGAGGGATCAAACCCAGGACTCCCACATTGCAGGCAGATTCTTTACCAGCTGAGCCACAAGGGAAGCCCAAGAATACTGGAATGGGTAGTCTATCCCTTCTCAAGCGGATATTCCCGACCCAGGAATTGAACCAGGGTCTCCTGCATTGCAGATGGATTCTTTACCAACTGAGCTATCAGGGAAAGCCCATAATACATTATAATATAAACTAAACTTGGATGATTGCTTTCATCTTTCATCACTGCAAATGCAGAGTTTGTGTGATTGTCTCCCGTTAACAGGCAAAGAACAGAGCTATGTGCAATTCTGTAATTCAGAGATCCATTTCCTTCTTATATTTCAGAGAAGACAGACACGGACCAGGTTTTTGTATTTAGAGTCTATCAGACTTAACTGAAAAAGCCAAAGGCATGAAATCAGGAATAGCTCACAAAAGTTAATATTAATATATTATAATAATAATAACACTATTATTTAAAATATAAAAATATCTTTCTTATAAGAAACAGCCACCAGGAGGAGTAATTATATATCAAAGTGATGAACCTGTAGGCAAAACTTGTTCCAAAAATTAACATTTTAGTTCCAAATTTAAACAGTTTTTCTTTATAACTGAAAGGTGTTTCAGGGGATTTAAAGTGTTACACATTTGCTCTAAAGAACAGTATTCTGCTGATGTATAGGATTTTCAGATCTATTATGTTCTTTTTCTCACAGTATAAGCCGTGCCAGAGAATCATAAAATATCCCATCCACACAGCCACTGCTTAAATTCTCTCACCAGGAAGCCCACCAGGTGACCCACCCAGCCATGCTGAATACTTCTATTGGCAGGAAACTCACTCCCTGTTAGTTTGCACAACACATTCTAGGACAATGCTAACAGCTAAAAAGAGGTTGTGCTTTTTAAAACTGGCAAATGGTGCAAATGTTTTGCTAAACCTAAAACAGTTCTGTTGTTCTATAAACCTCAAAGGAGATTTGAAGAATAAATTATATGGACTAAAACAGTCTAATAATTTCAAAGTGATCGTCTTACAGAACCTATTAGTACTAGTGAAAGAAACATAGAACAGAATTACAATTGACCTTAAGATATACATATGTTTCATTTTAATTATTTCCAAAATGTATTATTTATGAAGGAAAGAAGCATAAAATGTTTCTAGATGTTTATTTAGGTTTCCTTATCCTCTGCCATTTTTTTAAAGTAATAAATCCAGAATGAAAGAAAGTTTACAAGCTATTTGACTTTTTTGAAAACAAAATTAATAATAACTTGAAATGGTGATTTTTCTTCACTGCATTACATCAGTCACTAAGGTATCCTTGTACTGCAGCCTTCCCTTTAAAATTGTTGACAAGCAGGAATAAGTTTCTTCAATCATAATGGTGAAATCTGATGCTAAAAAAATACTTACACGTTTAATATGAATCATTTGTCTTTGTAATCTATCTATGAAGTAAGTAATAATAAATCTGAATTTTTACAGTTGGGAAAGTTCTAAAATAGTTTATAGTGCATTCTAAGCACAGAGGTCATTTATTTGCCAGGAAAAGGTTGCCATGCCTTGGGCACCACAATAAATTTAATTGTTTTTAAGTAAAACAGACCTACAGTAAATTCTTTCCAAAACTTCTGGTATAGAATTTAAATCTTTAGGGTTTACTTAAGCCACAATTAGTAGCTAATAGACCATTACAGAGTCTTTTTGTACTAAATTTTTTTTCCTTGCCAAAAATGGAAATTAACAGCTCAAAGAACTTAAGACGCATGCTTTTTTCTAACCCATGCCAAGTAAATAAACCCTAGGTTTTGCTTGATTCACGTGGATTCTTCACTAAAACCTGAAAACATGAAAGAATTCATGGGAAGACTGCACCCTTGACATTTACCAGGAGCTGCAGGTATCCCCTCAAGTATAACATGGAGAACCGCCCTGGATTAGGATTCTCTCTCAGTGTTTCCTTCATCCCTAGTAGACTGGGATGAAGCATTTAGGAAATGAATCCTTATAAAGTTATGCATATTCTAGTGGGTCAGCTTCTGTCCTTCCATTACTGTATTTGATCCCTAAGACCCTATTTGAAGTATTTTATACCCTTTTTTGATCTTATACCCTTATTTGGTCTTTGGAGATTTTTCTCCGGACAATCTGGATTGTTAATGTTGAAGTGAAATTGTCATCACCAAATGAAAGGCTAACTTTTACTTCTCATAATTATGACCACAGCCATCAGTGTCATCTGTGAGCAATGGCATTGGTTCAACTGTTTCTGGCTGGCTTAGTAACCACAGGAGGATGCCTTGATCATCTTTGAAATTCTTTCATCTATCATTAATCAACCAATCAACCACTGAATTCCTAAATGCATGGTATTGTGCTAGGCTCTGGGGCAACAGAAGATAAGATGGTTGGATGGCTTCACCGGCTCAACTGACATGAATCTGAGCAAACTCCAGGAGATAGTGGAGGACAGAGGAGCCTGGCATGCTGCAGTTCACAGGGTTGCAAAGAGTCAGACACGACTTAGTGATTAAACAACAACAACTGGGAAAATAATGATAAATGGAATTGACTTTGTTTTTGACTTTGTCCCTGCTCTTACAGGTGGACCTTATTATTATTATTATTATTATTATTATTTTGAAGTTGGGGAGATATGATATACTTAATGCAGTACTTTAAATGTAAGAGCCACTCAATAAATAACTTTTGATTAAACAGTAACTGGGTTTGGGTAGCATCAGCATTTTCATTGTGCTATTCACCACTTAAAAATTTCCAGTGGATACTCTGAGAATTTAAAGAAATGAGAAATGGTTCCTAACTTTATGGAGCTTGCATCTGGACTTGGGAGACAAGTACATAGAGGGTACTTGTTAAAACAAATGAATAAGGCAAGAGTCCATAGGATAAATACAAAAGAACAGACACTAGGTACTACAGGTGATCAGAGTATGAAATGATTGCTAGGCTGGACCACTGTGAGAATGCTTTTGAAGGACCTGGGCCTTATCCTGTAAATCTGACTAAAGACTTCTTAGTCAGCTTTCAGCTAGAGTCTCGTCTTTGATGATTTCTTGGGTGACTCTCCTCCAGCAATATCTATTGTCTCCATTTTTGATGCTACTGTTTATATATTACATCTATTTCTATGTTATTTGCCACATTGAACTCAGCTTTACATTCGATATCTTGATGAAATGATTTCTACCTCTACCCATAATGGATTCTTAAATGCTGGATTGGGTTAAAGGAATAAGCATTAGTTGCTAAAAATGACTGAGAGTTTGATGTTTTTATGTGATTTTTCCACAGTCAAGAAACTGATACTAGAGTCTGTGATAAGGTAAGGTATCCAGAACTACAGTAGGACTAATAAAAAATACCTAATATTATTTAATTCTTAACTTGTTTTAGGCACTATGCATATAAACACTTCTCACACATTAAATTATTAATTTGTACGGCAATTCCAGGAGATATTATCCCTATTTTTAAATGAGGAAAATGAGTTTCAGAGAAGAGATTTACCCATAGTTACAACACCAGAAAGTGACCCAGTCAGGGTTTTACTTAAGGGAGTCAGACTCCAGAATCCACATTCTTAACCAGCTAAGTCTGTGCATAAACTTGAGAATGGGCAATATTTACCATAGCTGCATCTGGTATATAAGGGGGAAACATTTCTGAAGTGTCAAATATATACACTTACCTATAGCAACTGCCAGCTTTCTGGTGGGCTGTTTCCTTTCTCAGGTTTTCTCCTCCTTCTTCAATACCCTAGAGGGTTTTGGCCCTCCCTTTTAGGAGGGTCCAATATATTAAAAGACGCTTACTCCTTGGAAGGAAAGTTATGACCAACCTAGATAGCATATTCAAAAGCAGAGACATTACTTTGCCAACAAAGGTTCGCCTAGTCAAGGCTATGGTCTTTCCTGTGGTCATGTATGGATGTGAGAGCTGGACTGTGAAGAAGGCTGAGCACCAAAGAATTGATGCTTTTGAACTGTGGTGTTGGAGAAGACTCTTGAGAATCCCTTGGACTGCAAGAAGATCCAACCGGTCCATTCTGAAGGAGATCAATCCTGAAATTTCTTTAGAAGGAATGATGCTAAAGCTGAAACTCCAGTATTTTGGCCACCTCATGCGAAGAGCTGACTCATTGGAGAAGACTCTGATGCTGGGAGGGATTGAGGGCAGGAGGAGAAGGGGACGACAGAGGATGAGATGGCTGGATGGCATCACTGACTCGATGGATGCGAGTCTGGGTGACCTCCGGGAGCTGGTGATGGACAGGGAGGCCTGGCGTGCTGCAGTTCATGGGGTCGCAAAGAGTCGGACACGACTGAGCGACTGATCTGATCTGATCTGATCTGAATATATTGACACACAGGTTCTGTGGTTGTTCTATATTGACAACAGTAAAGATTTCCCCTTAGCAAAAAAGTAGTCACCTCAGGCTTACTGAATCATATAGGGTCGAGCAGGAAAGAGCACATTCAAATTGCTCACTTTGATTAGGGGACAGTTTACTAAATTGTGGGAATAGTGTACAGAAATCACTGGGAGTACTCCAGTGGCTTGTAGCCAGGGACAGCAGAAGTGCACCACCATCATTCCTAGGCCTGCAGGGGAAACAGGAAGAAACCTAGAAAGAAGAAGGCCATGTTCTGTGGAGAAAATGGCCTGACACACTGAATGAAAAGTAGACTGTGGAGACCCTACAGGGAGGGCATCTCCTTCCTCCATCTCCTGCTTGCACTGCTCATTAGATGAATTAACCAGTAGCTACAGGGCAAAGAGCCCTGTGATGAAGTCCACAGCAGTTCGCATCCTAAGGCACAGAGCAGGGTGAGGAAGGGAGAGGTGAACGGAAGATACCAGGTATAGGCCCTCAGGCTTCTTGGATTTTTCCACCTATCCTGGAAGTGGTTTTCAACTGAAGACCATTTGACTATGGAATCAGAGTACTGGAATTTGGAATCTCTAGAAAGGACTTCAGAGAACATCAGAGGCATCCAGATAACGAATACAGAAATCCTACTTACAACATCCCTGACAGCTTCTGCTTAGACACCTCTAGCAATGGAGAGTTCATCAACTTAACATGGACACAACTGAAAGATTCTAATGGTTGGAAAGTTCTTCCTTATGTTGAACCCCTATATCTTCCTTTAGTTTCTATCCATGGGTTTTAGTTCTGTCTCGTAGTGCCTACACAGACCAAGTTTGTTTCTTTTCAGAGACAGACTATTATAGGTTTTAAATGACTTTCATGGATCATGCTCAGTCTTCTCTTTTCCAAGTTAAACATTCTTGGAAAATATTCTCATCATCTAATACTCACCAATGATACTTACCAATTTGAGTCAAAAGATGGGTTAAGGACTGGCTGTATCATGGGACCCTGGATCAGTCACTTTGGCTGAGTCAGAGTCCACATCAGCTGATAAAACTGGAGACAGAAGTAACTCCACTTCATACAGTTAAAGTGAGGACTATCAGAATATACGTGAGAGGAAACATGTGGTGGAAATGGCACAGGCATTCATATCAAAGAGGGCTGGTCTCAAATCTAGTCTCACTTTATGATCATAAGCCAGTCGCTTGTCTTCTCAGAGTTGTTAAAACATTTTTTAAATGGGAGTAATATCTAGGCCCATGCATTACATTTGGGAGCTGAAGGCAAAAATTAAAATGGAAGCCCATATACTGTTATGTATATAATGCAACCCCATGGACTGTAACCCTCCCGCCCCCCTCCCCCGCCCCAGGTTCCTATGGCCATGGGATTCTCCAAGCAAGAATACTTGAGTGGATTGCCATTTCCTTGTCCAATGATCTTCCCAATCCAGAGATCGAACCCAGGTCTCCTGTATTGCTGATGGCTTCTTTATCATCTGAGCCACTAGGGAAGCCATAATTTACTTAGCCCAACTATTTAAAACTTATAACCAAGACACATTTAAATAAAATTACATCCTCCTACCTTGGCAAATAATAGCATTATTGCAATATGAAAACCCAGGTTGAAATGTAAAATTCTCAAACTCCTTAGAATTCTTTCCTGGAATATGGTAGCATGGGAGAAATTGGTCATTGGTCCCTCTCCTGACCTGCAGAAGTTCTCTTCTCTCCACTCCCAATCCTGTCATGCCTCATGAAGAGCCCTGTGCACACACACTTGCACACCAAAGCCTGTATGTCCAAACTTCACTCAAACCCTGGCAAACAGTCACACCTAGGTGACATTTTAAGGTGAAGGGTTTGTACCCCAAGAACACAAGCTGCCTTGGAGAGTGAAGTTGAAGAAGACATCTACATAGTTCCTGTTAGCAGGATAAAGTTCTCTTGGGATGGGAATTCAGGAGATTACAAGTGTTTCCAGGGCATGTCTTTGATCTACAAGCTCCTAGTTCTGTTGGGAGAGGCAAAGAAGTCCTTTATGCAAAGGTTTGGGGCTTCCCTGGTGGCTCAGATGGGAAAGAATCTTCCTGCCATGCAGGAAACACAGGTTCCGCCCCTGGATTGGGAAGATCCCCTGGAGAAGAGAATGGCTACCCACTCCATCATTCTTGCCTGGAGAATTCCATGGACAGAGGAGTCTGGCAGGCTATAGTCCATGGGGTTGCAAAGAGTTGGACACGACAAGTGACTTTCACACACACTAAGATGGTACCAATGATACTTAATTTTCAAAACTATCATACGAATTAGCAGTTATATTTCTCCATCTATTAGTGTTCTCTTTGATTTCCTTCACCAGTGTTTTATAGTTTTCTATATATAGGTCTTTAGTTTCTTTAGGTAGATATATTCCAAAGTATTTTATTCTTTTCATTGCAATGGTGAATGGAATTGTTTCCTTAATTTCTCTATTTTCTCATTATTAGTGTACAGGAATGCAAGGGATTTCTGTGTGTTGATTTTATATCCTGCAACCTTACTATATTCATTGATTAGTTCTAGTAATTTTCTGGTGGAGTCTTTAGGGTTTTCTATGTAGAGGATCATGTCATCTGCAAATAGTGAGAGTTTTACTTCTTTTCCAATTTGGATTCCTTTTATTTCTTTTTCTGCTCTGATTGCTGTGGCCAAAACTTCCAAAACTATGTTGAATAGTAATGGTGAAAGTGGGCACCCCTGTCTTGTTCCTGACTTTAGAGGAAATGCTTTCAATTTTTCACCATTGAGGATAATGTTTGCTGTGGGTTTGTTATATATAGCTTTTATTATGTTGAGGTATTAGAAAAGGCAGAGGAACCAGAGATCAAATTGCCAACATCCGCTGGATCATCGAAAAAGCAAGAGAGTTCCAGAAAAACATCTATTTCTGCTTTATTGACTATGCCAAAGCCTTTGACTGTGTAGATCACAATAAACTGTGGAAAATTCTGAAAGAGATGGGAATACCAGACCACCTGATCTGCCTCTTGAGAAATTTGTATACAGGTCAGGAAGCAACAGTTAGAACTGGTCATGGAACAACAGACTGGTTCCAAATAGGAAAAGGAGTACATCAAGGCTGTATATTGTCACCCTGTTTATTTAACTTCTATGCAGAGTACATCATGAGAAATGCTGGACTGGAAGAAACACAAGTTGGAATCAAGATTGCTGGGAGAAATATCAATCACCTCAGATATGCAGATGACACCACCCTTATGGCAGAAAGTGAAGAGGAACTAAAAAGCCTCTTGATGAAAGTGAAAGTGGAGAGTGAAAAGTTTGGCTTAAAGCTCAACATTCAGAAAACGAAGATCATGGCATCTGGTCCCATCCCTTCATGGGAGATAGATGGGGAAACAGTGGAAACAGTGTCAGACTTTATTTTTTTGGGCTCCAAAATCACTACAGATGGTGACTGCAGCCATGAAATTAAAAGACGCTTACTCCTTGGAAGGAAAGTTATGACCAACCTAGATAGCATATTCAAAAGCAGAGACATTACTTTGCCAACAAAGGTTCACCTAGTCAAGGCTATGGTCTTTCCTGTGGTCATGTATGGATGTGAGAGCTGGACTGTGAAGAAGGCTGAGCGCCAAAGAATTGATGCTTTTGAACTGTGGTGTTGGAGAAGACTCTTGAGAGTCCCTTGGACTGCAAGGAGATCCAACCGGTCCATTCTGAAGGAGATCAGCCCTGAGATTTCTTTGGAAGGAATGATGCTAAAGCTGAAACTCCAGTATTTTGGCCACCTCATGCGAAGAGTTGACTCATTGGAGCAGACTCTGATGCTGGGAGGGATTGAGGGCAGGAGGAGAAGGGGACGACAGAGGATGAGATGGCTGGATGGCATCACTGACTTGGTGGATGTGAGTCTGAGTGACCTCTGGGAGTTGGTGATGGACAGGGAGGCCTGGCGTGCTGCGATTCATGGGGTCTCAAAGAGTCGGACACGACTGAGCGACTGATCTGATCTGATCTGATGTTCCTTCTATTTCTGCTTTCTGGAGAGTTTTTATCATAAATGGATGTTGAATTTTGTCAAAGCCTTTCTCTGCATCTATTGAGATAATCACACTGGGACGACACAGAGGGATGGTATGGGGAGGGAGGAGGGAGGAGGGTTCAGGATGGGGAACACATGTATACCTGTGGCAAATTCATTTTGATATATGGCAAAACCAATACAATATTGTAAAGTTAAATAAAGTAAAATAAAGAATTAGCAGTTAATGCACAGAAGGGAAGTACTTAGAACATAAAAATGCTATCAATGCTAAAATATATAAACATTGTAGCTATGATTCCTGTTATTAGAATATGCTTGAAAACCATTAGGTGCTACAGGAACACATGGAACATACTGGTAATGCTGACTCCTTTGGACTCTATAGTACCTTGTCATTTATTAAAATATCAAGGAGAATCTACACTTGTCATAGTTTGAACTATGAACTATGTTGAACTAACAATCTACACTTGTTATTCTGAAGAAACTCTTCTGCTCTGAAGTCTTTTAAAGTCCAGACCAGCAGTATAGGTAGGATCCCTGAGAAGTTTGAGTCTTGTATCTCCTTTCTACTTTATGGCTCTAAGCTTTCTTTTCCTAAATGAAAAGAAAACTTCTCCCTGCTCAGCAAAAACTTCTAGCATGCTTTTACCATCTCAAATCACTAAGAGATGATTTAATAATCAAGATGAGCTATCCTGCTGAAAATATTAGAAGTACAGAAGGCTTGGCTGGCACTGCAAGCCCATCTGTCTTGCCACTACCTCACTGCCTTTGGTCACCTCAGCAAATGAGAATAGAACTTGCTTCCAAGCCTTTTGCTTTTGCTTTCCATCGGTCTTCAGTGTGTATTTCCCTTTCAGCACCGCCCTATGCGTGCCTGAGACGAGAGCAGCCCTATGACTATCTTCTGCCCAAAGAATTCTCAGACACTGTCACCTCACAGCAGAAAATTGTCTGCTTGTAATCTTTTAACTACTCATATCGATGTATCATATCCAGGCACTGGGCTAGGAGCCCAAGATGCAATGGTGAGTAAGACTGTCCTTGTGGTTAATGAACTCTTTTATGTTGAACCAAAATGCTAAATAATACAGTAGTTAAGTTGATGAGCTCTGGAGTCAAATTTCCCAATGGTGTGTCCTGGGGAAATCTGAGAACTGATGGCATTTTTAAAATAAGACTTCTTTCCTTAAGATATAGGCCTGATTTTTCTCATATGTTTGTTCTGGTTACAGTATGAATTAAGCCCCATTGCACTTGGCCATAACACAACCTTCAGCACAGAATTACTGCTTCTTCATGAACTCCAGGACGCTGCCTTGTTATGAAAGCTACATATTATAATAGAAATCACACATAATGGACCTGAGTTTTCATGCATGCACCCTGGTTATTTATTTAATATGTCTTATGTCAAATATGAGATAGTACATGGTATGAGTAGTGAAGTAGGAATGGGTCTGGTAATAATAAAGGGTAAAGAGATCACTCTAGGAAAGGATCAAGATGGTGGAGGAGGAGGATGTGGAGCTCATCTTCCCCCAACAAACACATCAAAAATATATCTACATATTCAACAACTCTCACAGAAAACTAGAGGCAGAAGATCTCTTATATAACTGAACCTGCAAGGAAGATCCCTATTTAACAGGGTATTATGGAGGGGAAAAGGGCATCAGGATGGGACCAGTATCTCTGGGAGGAAACTATAAAGGGTGGAAGGTCCTCACAAGTGATCCCTTAGCCTGGGAGGCCCCCTTGCTTGCTAGGAGGTCCACCAAGACAGAAAGAGAGGGTGGAGGGGTCTGGCCCCCACTCATTAGGAGTGTGTATTGTTGGCTTGCTAACAATCAAGGTCGGGAGAAAACCAGCACTTATGGTTGCCTCCTCACTATACTTCCCTATCCAAAATATGCACTAGACGAGGCTGCTGGTATGAATTGCACATAGGCTCTGAATCTTTGAGAGACGGGCCCTGGGAGAAAATTTGGTCCAGCTGTGCAAGACTGCGGAGAGGGCACCCAAAAGGGCTGTGGCAGGCACAGGGCAAAAAGGATGCCCCATTGAACATCCAGTGCAGCTTTTGGACACCACAACATCATTACACTCCCTGCTAAGGGGGTAACAGACAGCACACTCTGAGGAAAGACGTGGCTGGCATCCATTCCAAAAATAGCCCTGGTACCAAAAATATTGGACTTATACAGTCTACGCAGGAACATTCCCATGTAAAATCACCCCTTCAAGGGCACAGTAGATTTCTCATAAACTCATCGAATCAGAAAAAGTTAAATAAAATAAAAAAGCAGAGGAACTATTCCCAATTAAGAGTATAAGAGAAATCACCTGAAAGAACAAAGAATGAAACAGACCTCACAGTTTACTAGACACTGAGTTCAAGATGGAGGTAATAAAAATGCTAAAGGAATTAAGAAAGATTATCACTGTAACAAAAAACTAGAAACTATGAAGAGGAATCAATCAAAATTGGACAACTCATTTGCCAAGATAAAAACCAAGCTAAATACAATGAATAGCAGATTAAATAATGCAGAAGAATGAATAACTGATCTAGGAGAGAGAATAATGGAAATCACCCAATCAGAACAGCATATACACAAAAAAGAAGCAAACTATGAGAGCTATGGGGTAATATAAAGTGTGTTACTGAAGCGACTTAGCAGCAGTAGCAACCTATGCATAATAGGGGCCCCAGAAGGAAAATAAAAAAGGAATTGAAAATGTATGTGAAGAAATTATGGCTGAAAACTTCATAAATCTAAAGAGAAACAGATATCCATGTACAAGAAGCACAGAGGGTCCCAAACCAGACCCATACAAAAATATATCATAATTAAAAACAACAAAAGTTAAAGACAGAATTTTAAATGCTGCAAGAGAAAAAACAGAGTCAATAGCAACGGAACCCCCATAAGGCTATCATCTTCTCTCTCTACATAAACTTTATAGGCCAGAAGGGAGAGGTACGATATATCCCAAATCCTGAAAGGAAAAACCTGCAACCTAGTATACTCTATCCAGCAAGATTATCATTTTACAATGCATGTATGTGTATGTGTGTGTGTGTGTGTGTGTGTGTGTGTGTGTGTGTGTGTGCACGCGCATGCTCTGTTGTGTCCACCTCTCTGCAACCCCATGGACTGTAGCCCACCAGGATCCTCTGTTCATGGGATTTCCCAGGGAATAATATCAGAATGGTTTGCCATTTCCCACTCCAGGGGATCTTCCTGACCCAGGAATGGAAGCCACGTCTTCTGCATCTCCTGCTTGGCAGGTGAATTCTTTACCACTGTACCACCTAGGAAGGCCAGAGAAAAGGGAACCCTCCTACATTATTAGTGAGAATGTAAACTGGCACAGCCACTAGGTAAAACATTAGGGAATTTCCTTAAAAAACTAAAAATAAAGCAACCATATGATCCAGCAATCCTACTTTTGGGCATATACCAGAAAATATGTAATTAATTCAAAAACATACATGTATCTCAATACTAATAACAGCACCACTTACAGTAAAATAGCCAAGACATGGAACTCAAGTGCCCATCAAATAATAACATATATATATATACACACACACATATATATATATACACACTTTCTTAAACCAATCATCTGTGTATGTATGTATCACATGTGTGTGTATATATATATTCACAATGGAATATTCCTCAATCATAAAAGAGAATAAAATATTGCCATTTGTAGCAACAAGGATGGATCTAGAGAATATAGGACCTAGACCTAAAGAATATAGTTAGAAAAATATATAGTTAGAAAAATATTTCTAACTGAAGTCAGAAAGAGAAAGACATATATGATATCAATTATATGTGGAATCTAAAAAAATAATACAAATGAATGTATCTACAAAACAGAAACAGATTCACAGACATAGAAAATAAATTTATGGTTTTTACCAAAGGGAAAGTGAGGTGAAGAGGGATAAATTAGGAGTATGGGATTAATAGATACAAACTAGAATACATAAAATAGATAAGCAAAGAGGATTTACTGTATAACACAGGGAAATATATCCAATATTTTGTATTAACCTATAATGGAAAATAATCTGAAATATATATATCTATGATTAACTTTGATGCATACCTAAAAATAACAAAAGAGTATAAGTCAACGATATTTCAATTTTTTTTTAAAAAAAGGAGATTGCACTAACAAAACAGACAACTGCCTTTAGGAAGTAAAAGAGAAAAGCTCCTCCCAAATCAACCCTTAGTAGAATATTATAGTCTCCTAATCCATTGGTTCCTCAAAGAGACTAATCAGATTCTACTATGCAATTCAAATGTATGTGTATTATATGTCTGAGTCACACTATACCTACTGAATCAGAATCTTTGAGTTGAGGGGAGCAAGTGTTGAAGGAAGACATCTAAGTTTTTAAAAAGTTTCTCTAAATTACTCATTCCAAGTTCATCTTTTTTTACATCTGTTTCTTCTTGCTAGTTAAAAAACGAATATACTTCTATGGAACTGAATAACAATCACAATAATGTTAAGTCATGCTGTCAGAACCTTAGCTCCACAGACTGTTAAGAAGAAACATTTTCCCTGGAAGTATTGTTCTTTAGTAACCAGATGACTTTATCCTTGATGTCACATGTAAACAGGTTATTTGCAAAGTGACTTCATAATGGGAATCTAAGGTTCTCTCAAATCATCAAGAGAATTGAGGCTTTGAGGATTTGCTATGAAACTTTCAACAGAAGGAACTCCCGTGGATGAATTACACTGTTCTTTATGGAAAAGATGAAAACTTTCTTTGTGGCTCTCATGGTTATTGGCTATTTCTCATGTAAGGATTTATTAAAGAACCTGAGGGAGGGAGTACACAATTGATCTAAGGGAAGTAACAAGCCAATGATAATTGTTTTCTAGATGAAGGAATTTCTGAAATTTTGACATTTCTCTTGGAGTTAAAAAATTCACTACCTCGACTAAAATAATTAGTGGTGGTTGAATCCATTTTTTAGTATCCCAAGAATTCAGCCATAGACAGGTTTAGACTCAAGATATTTTAAGGGATGATCCTAAGAAGTATAACCAACATTTGACAAGTAATTGGTCTTCAACTTTATAATCAATTTCATCTCTCCTCCCTCTTCTTCCTAATACTTGCACACCAGCCAGAAACCTCCACAAACTTGTACTTTTTGTGTGCACACGCACAAATGCCTTCTGTACAAAGCAGTGTCAGTTTCTGATGTGGCTTACTCTTAGAGCACAAGCCAATGATACCAATGTCACCAATAAGGGAAGTCCATGATGGGAAACTGAATCTGCTGGCAGGATGGCAGATAGAGGGGGAGGCAAGGAGGAGCTTCTGTCTCAGCAGCTGAAAGAAGTCAAGGCTGTGAAGTAGACATGAAGGATGAAGGTAATAGGAACCATTAAAAGTTTGAGTAAGCAGTTGCTGACACAGAGGCCAAACAAAGGAAGATGTTTCCTTGGAAGCAGATAGAGTTTGGAAAGAGTATATTCAGAAGGACAGGAAATGACTTTTTAAAATGGAGGCAGGTATGTAAGAGTTCTGTCAGCAGGTAGCCAGGATGACTATCAAGAATTAGACTTTTCTCTGAAATCCAGTAGTGGAGGATATGCTGAGTCCAGGATTCAAATCTCTTCTGCTTAAGGTCAGCATTAAAGCTAGGTATGGGCTAAGACTGAATTCTCAGGTGGCACACTGTGTGTCAGGTATGAGGAGAGGAAGGGGGCAGTGTTCAGGAATCAGGCCTGACCAGACAAACCTTGCGTGAAGGAGCCACATATTTTTCTGTGAGTTTCATGGCTATGAATTTCCATGGGATTACTTAATGGGTGAATTAGCTGTTTACATCTCAACATTACATTTCTTGATCCATTTTCTGAATATTTTTGTTTCAGATATTTTTGGTAACTTCGGAGATAAGGTAAGTTTGCTACTTCCTGCATAAGAATGATTTTTACAATCTTAAACTTGTAGCATTTCCATTAGATTGAAGCATATTAACCCATACGAAACTGCTAATATTTGATCATTGTTTAGGCAGATCGATGGTTCAAGCTAAACATCTCTGTCAAAATAAATGCTGAGGAAAACCAGGGCTCATCCCTGTCTCTTACTGCTTCTTCACCTTTTTATCAACCACTAGATATTAAAGCTACTCATTTTAATTTTTTAAATATCTTTCTTCCTTCTAAGTGCTTCCCTGACAGCTCAGTTGGTAAAGAATCTGCCTGCAATGCAGGAGACCACGGTTCAACTCCTGGGTCGGGAAGATCCTCTGGAGAAGGGATAGACTACCCACTCCACTATTCTTGGGCTTCCCTTGTGCTCAGCTGGTAAAGAATCTGCCTGCAATGTGGGAGACCTGGATTCGATCCCTGGGTTGGGAAGATCCCCTGGAGAAGGGAAAGGCTACCCACTCCAGTATTGTGGCCTGGAGAATTTCATGGACTGTATAGAGTTGCAAAGTTTCATGGATTGTATATGGGTTGCAAAGAGTCAGACACAACTGAGTGACTTTCACTTTTTCCTTCTAAAGTCATTGCTGACGCTTTCATTCAAGCCCTTCTCACTTTTTGCCCACATTATTGCAAGAGCCGTCTAATGATCTCCTTGCACTTAGTTTGATCCAAGGGCTTTGAAAAATAGAGTTTTATTGGAACACAGGCATACTCATTTGTTTACATCTTGTCTCCAGCTGCTCTTTCAACAACAAAGCAAGGAAGATGTAGTATGGCTTTTAATAGGAAAATATTTACCACCTGGATCTTAATAGGAAGTTTGCCAATCCGTGCACTAATCTCCACAACCATAAGAATGGGCCTTCGAAAATGCAAATCTGATTAAGATGCCACCTTCCTTAAAGAAAGGCTCCTACTAGCCTTAGGGTAAACTTTTTGCATATCCTCCTTATCTTAGCCTCTTTCTCCCTAAAAGGAGAACTTCCCTTCTCTCACTTTAGATTCTGCTGCTGCTGCTGCTAAGTCGCTTCAGTTGTGTCCGACTCTGTGCGACCCCATAGACGGCAGCCCACCAGGCTCCACTGTCCCTGGGATTCTCCAGGCAAGAATACTGGAGTGGGTTGCCATTTCCTTCTCCAATGCATGAAAGTGAAAAGTGAAAGTGAAGTTGCTCAGTCGTGTCCGACTCTCAGCGACCCCATGGACTGGAGCCTACCAGGATCCTCCGTCCATGGGATTCTCCAGGCAAAAGTACTGGGGTGGGGTGCCATTGCCTCCTTGCTATTTCAGTGTGTCTTTGTATTATAATTCCCTCTAATTAAATTATTCTTCTTTCTATACTCATATCCAACTTCAGAAATCCCTTTCATTCTTCAGGAACCCACTAAAGAATCAATTCTTTGGTAAATTTTTCCCAAACATACTATATGGGCTTAATCATTAAAATAAGAGCTAAGAGACATAAACAGTGTTTCCCACAGTGATTTGAGTATTAGTGATGATTTTAGTTAATATCTAATGAATATTTTGTATTACAATAATTATAGCTTTTTTAATGTGTTAGAATATAATAACAACTTCAAATTCAAGACAACACAGATATTCATACTTAGGACAAATCTAAGGTGAATAGTCAAGTTTAAAAAGGCAGCCAATTCAAGGAAACTTAAAAAAATGGCTCTTGAATTCGGAAGGAGTCACAAACCAAATGACTGAAATTTGGAAAACATTACTGTAAGTAATGGGAGCGACGGAAGTTTTGTACACAGGGCAGTAGCTGGAAAAACTGGATATATATGGATAGACTGTGACCTGAATCTATGGAGTAGGGAACTGGGACAGCTCATTCCTAATCTGCTCATTACAGAATTCTCATGAACTTTACAAGTCTCTCTGTTGCCTGCAGACAAACTGTTCTGTCACTCAAGTTCCTCTAAGACTAGCTTACTCCAACTCTGGTAATATTGAAGAAATCAAAATAAAATGGGAGGGATACTGGTAAAATTTGAACCTGGTAACTTCTTCCATCACTATTCCAGCTTCCAAATCTGAGTGGGACCACTCAGGGTGTCCCAATCTAGGCACAAGAGTTAATGGAGGGTGGGTTTGGATGAATTAATATAACTCTGGAGTCACGTGAACAGTGGTTGTAGTCAGTTATTTCCAGACAGTGAGTACAGTCATTATTGCTACTCCTCAGAATAATCTACTTCTCCAAGAAGTTACAGATATAAGACAGTCAAGGACCAGGGCTGCATAGCCTCAACTGCCTTTCAGAGTGAAAATTGCAAAGACTCTGCTGAATTTAAGATAAGAAAGTTTTCATCTTTGAATTTTAAAATAAGACATATTTTATCATTATCTCCTCTGTGCACAAAGTTAAACACCTAAGTACTTATAGTAGAAGCCATTAAGAGAACTTGTTGGGTAGAGAGTTTGACCTATGAGTTTTGTTTTAGGACATTTCATGCAGTTATTATCAAAAGAAGACTGTACAACAGACACACATATGCTCCATAAGAGTCAGCCCAATATGTGCCTCTAATAATGTTACATATTCTAACTCCTGCGTGTTCTGCTTTGCTAAAATGTAAGTGAAAACACCAACCCCCAAACAGAACCCTCTTTTGAAAATCTATTGTGTAGCTGACTGATAACACTTCAACATATTTTGGAAAATGTGTGTGAACTCCTTAAGATGTGATTCTCTAAACTAAAAACAATGTTACTGGAATTTCTGTTGTACTTATTGAACCCAAGGCGTGTGGGGTAACTGATATTAACTGAGATTTTTGAGTCACACCTCCAACTCTAGCAGAGAACATTCCCTTTATCAGCGTTGAACATTAGGTTTCAATATGATTTTATGGGGAAAAGGTTTTGTTCCTAAAATGTTTGAAAACCATAGTTGTAAGACAAATCACTCTTTTCAAGATAACAAATCAACAAGTCTGAGGACCCTGGATTGAGTCCCGCCCCTGTGGTTAAGTGATACTGAGAAATCTCATAACTACTCCAAACCTTGAGCTCTTGTTTAAAATCTGAGATTGTATTTATGATATTTACTGCTTCACTTGCTAAATATCGTTTGACCACAGTAACCTTCTTTCCTGATATTTTCAAACGTACAAAGCTCTTTGCTGCTTCAAGACCCTAGGACAAACTATCCTCTCCTATAAGAATGTTGGCCCCTTGATTTTCATAGAACTAGTTCTCCCTCATGATTTAAACTTCAGCTTAAGTATTTCTTTCTTACAGATGCCTTCCCTGACCATCCTGCTTAACATAGATTTATCTCTGACATTTTCCATATTAATATGCTTCTGTCTATAATTCTTGTAATACCCAGATTTTCTATTTATTTCCTAATTTTAAGTTCCATGAAGTCAGAAGCCAGGGTTTTTTATTTATTCATAATACTTAGCACAGTGTCTAGCTCCACATAAGCATTGTAAGTATATATTTATTGAATGAATGAGTTCTTGAAAAGAATGAACATAATGGGTATAAAAAGCATTTTTAAACTTAACCTTTTACAGGCTATGTTTTTTTTAAGTTTTATCACTTGTTGTATTGGCTCAATCTCTCAGACTTGAGCATGTGGTTAAGAGTAAAGACTGATCCTTATAGCCTTGAATTGGAATTTCACCTCTTCTATTTAAACTATGATCTAGGACAGATAATTAACCTCAGTAATTACCTGAGAGGCTGGTCATGAGAATTAAAAGGCATAATGCACAAAGGGAGCCTAGCATAATGCCTGTCATACAGTAGGCCATTAGTGTTCTTGTTATGTCGTTTCTAACTAGAGGACCAACCATCCCAGTCTGCCTGAGACTGATGGTTTTCCTGGGATGGAAAACTTTGAGTGCTAAAACAGGACAGGCTTGACCAAAATAGTCATCTTACCATCAACATGCTTTCATATCAACCCCTTGTTCTCCTTCTACATTTCCCAACTCTTTTCTTTACTCAGACCACAAAAACTATATCATAGTCATCTTCGGCTAGTACAACAATATCTTTGAGACAATCTCAACCCTCATCTTACAGGCCTCCAAGGTATTGGTCACAATAATTCCATGGAACACACTTAGAGGGAAGGGAAACTGTATAGATGATGTTCAAGCTGGTTTTAGAAAAGGCAGAGGAACCAGAGATCAAATTGCCAACATCCGCTGGATCATCGAAAAAGCAAGAGAGTTCCAGAAAAACATCTATTTCTGCTTTATTGACTATGCCAAAGCCTTTGACTGTGTAGATCACAATAAACTGTGGAAAACTCTGAAAGAGATGGGAATATCAGACCACCTGATCTGCCTCTTGAGAAATTTGTATGCAGGTCAGGAAGCAACAGTTAGAACTGGTCATGGAACAACAGACTGGTTCCAAATAGGAAAAGGAGTACGTCAAGGCTGTATATTGTCACCATGTTTATTTAACTTCTATGCAGAGTACATCATGAGAAATGCTGGACTGGAAGAAACACAAGTTGGAATCAAAATTGCTGGGAGAAATATCAATCACCTCAGATATGCAGATGACACCACCCTTATGGCAGAAAGTGAAGAGGAACTAAAAAGCCTCTTGATGAAAGTGAAAGTGGAGAGTGAAAAGTGGCTTAAAGCTCAACATTCAGAAAACGAAGATCATGGCATCTGGTCCCATCACTACATGGGAAATAGATGGAGAAACAGTGGAAACAGTGTCAGACTTTATTTTTCTGGGCTCCAAAATCACTGTAGATGGTGACTGCAGCCATGAAATTAAAAGACGCTTACTCCTTGGAAGGAAAGTTATGACCAACCTAGATAGCATATTCAAAAGCAGAGACATTACTTTGCCAACAAAGGTTCACCTAGTCAAGGCTATGGTCTTTCCTGTGGTCATGTATGGATGTGAGAGCTGGACTGTGAAGAAGGCTGAGCACCGAAGAATTGATGCTTTTGAACTGTGGTGTTGGAGAAGACTCTTGAGAGTCCCTTGGACTGCAAGGAGATCCAACCGGTCCATTCTGAAGGAGATCAGCCCTGGGATTTCTTTGGAAGGAATGATGCTAAAGCTGAAACTCCAGTATTTTGGCCACCTCATGCGAAGAGTTGACTCATTGGAGAAGACTCTGATGCTGGGAGGGATTGGTGGCAGGAGCAGAAGGGGACGACAGAGGATGAGATGGCTGGATGGCATCACTGACTCGATGGATGTGAGTCTGAGTGACCTCTGGGAGTTGGTGATGGACAGGGAGGCCTGGCGTGCTGCACTTCATGGGGTCGCAAAGAGTCGGACACGACTGAGCAACTGATCTGATCTGATCTGATCTCTTCTCTCAAATTAATAGCTCTTCAGTTCCGTCTTTTCTTCAAATTTACTATCTACCCACTTTCCTAGGATCTCAAGGTTTCAGGGAATTGAAAAATAACTTCTCAGTGCTAAGAATTTACCCTTAGGGTTTCAGTTTAAAAGCAGGGTGAATATTAAATTTACTTTGTTAAAGTATACAATTCAGTCTTTAGTATAGTCACAGAGTTATGAAACCATCACAGCTATCTAAAGGTCAGAACAGTTTTCACCAAATATAAACCTGTATCCATTCTACCATTCCCTCAGTATCTGGCAATCACTACTTTACTTTCTACCTTTATGTATTTGCCTATTCTAGACTATCAGTAAAAATGGAAGGAATTTAGGGACTCATTCAAAATATCACAGCTTGTGAGGGGAGAAGCCAAGAAACAATTCCAGGAATCTAACATCCAGAGCCCTCAAGCTTAATTTTGAATTACTTTGATTAGAATCTTATGTTTGACCAGAGTTTTAGAATATTTAAAAACAATCTTTCACACTTCTCTGTTTCACGAATCTTTAATAAATGCTTAGTAAGTTCTACACGCTGTGCTAGGTGCAGGGAAAGAGTGGAGAAGAATAAGATACTATTATTCTCAGGCTATTACTATATGTCACACAGATATATAACTAAAAGCATGCTATAGTTTAGAAAGTATTTTCCTAAACAGGGCACCTATGAAAGCCATACCAATACTGGATGGTAGGCAAGAATGAGATTATTCCCTTTTTATACATAATAAGAAAAGACTCCAAAGTTAATTTCTTTCCTCAAGTCAAATTGGAAGGATTTACGGAAGATGAACAATGTTTTTTTGTTTCCTATGTGGCTATTGTTACTTTTTTTAAATGGACCACTTTTTCATGAAAAATGCAATAACAAAAATCCATTGACTATAATTTATCACAAAATGTAGTAACTGGCCTGCTGTTGTTATTACATTTCTGCTAATGATGACAAATATTTTCACTTGTGTTTTCTGCACTGCTGTATTTATCTTTTTCTTGACAATTATGCTCTTTGTCCCCCACAATAAGAATCCTCCCTGTTTGTAGTTCATAGAGCCCTTTCACAAGGATCCTCAAAGAGCCTTTCTCGGTAGGTACCCATAATTATGGCCATTTTACAAATAAGTAATTCTGGTTCAGAATACTGAAAAGATTTTCCCATGGTTCTTCAGGGAGTCACTGTTTTTCCCTCTCCCTATTTTAAATACAAGTTTATACATCTGTTAAAAGCCCTAATAATTCACCATGATTACAATGTACAGCGGTTTCCAGAGTGAAGGGAGTACTGAGAGGAGAGGCAAATCTTTGTAGCTATGGGTTATTTTTAAGTTAAGAATTTACAAATCAAGACTTGTCTTCGCTTAAAGTCCCTAAAACAGTAAAACTAGAGGAGGAGAAATAAAGGTTGTATTTCATATGAATTGTCACTAAATACTTATATCAATTTCTCTTAGAGCTTTGGAATTCACTCTTTCAGTTCGACATTTTGGAAAATGTGAGAAGTTTAAAAAATCTTGACTGTGATGTGACTTTCCTTTATTCGTCATAAGTGAACCAACCATCATCTTTCCTTCAAAAAGCAAAATTCACTATATTTTCTTATTAAAAAATCAATAAATCTTATGCTATGGAAAGTTCCTCTTTAACTCAAGATATATTTAATGAGACACACCAGAATTGTGTTTGTTTCTAGAAGTACAGAGCTGAGTAGGAAGTGACCTCTGCCTTTGAGTAACTCAGTCTGATAGGCTAATTGGACAATTCATTTATTCAGTAAATATTCTTTAAGAACTTATGAACTGAGAGACTTGGCTACATTTGGGTCCTTAATAGTAATCAAAGTAAGTCTGTTCCTTGGGCAGTTTACAATCCAGGGAGGGAGCAAGAAAACAAGATTATAAAAGATATAATACAATGTGAAAAGAGAAAAACAACCCATGACATCCAGGAGCTAACCTTGGAAGTGCCATAGCACTCATGGGTCCAAATTAAAAATGAAAAATAAGTGGCCTTGATGTTCTTCTATTTAGCAAACAACTTCGCAGAATATTAACATCCAACAAAGTTGGTCTGCAACCGTGATGAATCAAGACGAAGACAATACTACTCTATAATTAAGTCTAAACTCAGGCAAAACAAACATTATGCAAACTACCAAACATCCCCTATTTTAGGTTAATATGAGTGTCTGTTGCTCCTTTACCAATTACAACTTTAGCCTATTCTGAAGAGTTGACTCTTTGGAGAAGACTCTGATGCTGGGAGGGATTGGGGGCAGGAGGAGAAGGGGACGACAGAGGATGAGATGGCTGGATGGCATCACTGTCTCGATGGATGTGAGTCTGACTGACCTCCGGGAGTTGGTGATGGACAGGGAGGCCTGGCGTGCTGCAGTTCATGGGGTCGCAAAGAGTCGGACACGACTGAGCGACTGATCTGATCTGATCTTCCTCCTTCTAAATAAGACTTTTCAAGATGCCAATCATAGAATTCTCACATCCTGAGGGTATCCAATCCAGGGCAAAGTCATTAAAACTTCCCCAAATCAACCTAATAATCCCAAATCTGGACAATAAATCCTTCCTAATATCCTTTTACTGAGGTACCCTATGGCTTCCATTGTTTTCTCTCTCACAGAGATGAACAATATATCCAACCTGTCCAACAAAGAGGCTCCTCATGTGTGGTCTTGTGTATATGCAAAACTTGAAAGTGGCAACAATACCATGCCTGTTGTTCAAACCCTCTTTCTTGCTTTTCTCTTCAGGGGCATAAGGAACATGAAATAGGTACTATAGAACTCTTAAAATAAGGGGTAATATTCATCTGTTTATTCACTCATTGGCTTATACGCTAACTTGTTCCAAAAATAATTTAAGGAGGCTGATATTATTCAGTGGGTTCAGAGGTATAGAGGGGGGCAGCTCCCTGATAACTGTTATATAAAGACAACACTCTGACCTAACAGGACACCTAGAGACAATGGAACCCATTGGAACCCAAAGGTGGGATGAAAGTACCCCAGTGACCCTGATGTTTAATAGGATACCCCTTCCCCAAAAGCCGAAGCTCCCTCTATCCTTTCCTTAACCATATGAATCACCTGCTGTCAGTTGATAGCTGACTCCCTGTCCTTATAAGCATCTTCTTCCCTTTATAGGACACTCTTCATTCCCATTTCCATTGTCGATTCTTCTTCACTACTGGTGGAAAGTCGGTTCTCAGGTTTTATAAGAAAATCCTCATTCTTTTTTCCTGTTAGTCTTCAAAAACATAAGAAGCTCTAGATCAACCTTCAAGTAAGTCTAAGTCAAGTCACTCTCAGCCAAACATAATGATTTTCAAGTGACTGCTCTCATAAGACGCTTTTAAAAATATGTTGGGATTTTATTTTTGTTTGTCGCAGTGACTGGAGTGGTACTATTGCTATTCAGTGGATAAATACCCTTCAATGCACTACACAATAAAGAAGCGACCCATCCAAAATGCCAAGAGTTGACTTCCCTGATGGTCCAGTGGTTAAGAATCCACTTGCCAGTGCAGAGTACATGGGTTCAATCCCTGTTCCAGGAGGATTCCACATTCTGTGGGGCAGTGGAGCCCATGCACCACAACTACTGAACCAGTGTGCCCTAGAGCCCATATTCCACAACAAGAGAAGCCACTGCAAGAGAAGCCTGTGGACCACAACTAGAGAGTAGCCACCACTTGCCACAACTGGTGAAAGCAGCACAGCCATAGATAGATACATAGAATTTAAAAATTTTTAAAATATCTGCTTTAACAACGAACAAACAAAAAACCCAAAATGCGAATGCTACTCCTACTGAGAAACATCTCACCCATAGAGGCAAAGTATCTATTGCATCCAACCCTGCTGCTTCTTTCCATGCCTATCCCAGGTATTGGTAATCAATGAGAGTACACTCCACTGAGCTGAACATAGTTTCAAAATCTTTCTCAACATAGCAAGCAAAGCATGTTGTGTCCATCAGATTTGGCATGGAAGACAAAACCCATTTGCCATTCTGGCCCTTACCTTTTTAACACAAAGGAAACCTCACTGTTCTTGAGATGAAGTCTCCACGTGGCACCTGGGTCCTCTTCCATTTCCTTGCCTTGATCATCTATCTGTAACAGAGAAAGAAAATACCGGAAACATGTGATAAGCCCATTCTCAAGGCTCTACCCCTCGTTTGACCTTTTAAGGTAGAACATTTTTCATTCATATAGAAATAAAAATTTGCACAGTAGAGAGTAACAGTTGGCTTGTTAGAAGTTTACAGGAATGTCATGACCTAGAACGTCATGACAGCTAGAAGCACAAATGATTCTGGCACCGAAAAGTCTGCAACAACTGATCACACTCCCTCCACTTTTAATATAAAAGAAGCCTGAATTTTAACTCTGGATACATTAGCTCCACTATCTTCATGATTTGCTGGCTTTCCAAATAAAGTAGTTATTCCTTGTCCAAACACCTCCTCTCTTGATTTATTGTTCTGTCATGCAGTGAGCAGTATGAGCCTGGAATTGACAATATGACCATTCTCCCAGGTCTTCTAAGACAAGGGCACCATCAGTGATGTGAACTCTGTGGCTGGGACTCTGCACCATCCCAACAGATCTAACTGAAGCATCTAAAGTTTTGCTCCTTATGCAGTGAGTGAGCTACACCCTCTAGTGGGGAAAACACATGTAGTATATTGAACTTCTTTGGAAGAATAACACCACCCCCCCTAAAAAAAAAAAAAACTCATCTCAGATACTGAATTAAAAAAAAAATGGGGTGGTGGGAGGTAGGACTAAAGTAGGGGAGGTGGGGAGGATTTCCATGGCACTTGTACTAGAAAAATCCAGAGGGATCTCTGAATTCAGGCATGGCTCAACTCAGTCTCAAAAATTGTTGCCAGGTGTTTTTTTGGGTCTCCTTTTTTCGATCCATCCATGTTTTCCTTGACATTGTCTTCATTCTCAGGCTTTGACTTCATCCATCCCAGAGGTAAACCCTGGCAGCTCCAGAGTTACAATTTCAGTAGAAGAGAACTTCCCTTTCTTAAAACTTCTAGTAAAAGATTTGAAGCTTATACACTAGTTGGGATAAGATTGCTGAATCAGTTTTTAGGGCTACAAGTGTGCTTTAACTTTTATTGAAATAGACTAAATTACAAGGCACTGCAGGAGCCAGGGGTGAAGAAGTCCTCCTGAATGGACTAGACAAGGATAAAGAACTGTTCCCCAAAGGAACATTAAGACACTATCGCCAGGAAAATGAAAGAAGTAATTACTTCTGTAAAATTACTTCTGTACTTCTTTACAGTTCTTTACAATTACACATTGATACTACCCTTTAGGGATTCCACTTTTCCCTCCTCTGAATCTGAGGTTGTCCTCAGGCCTGCCCAAATTTCAATTCCCTGCTATTTTCCTGCCTTTACCACACTTAACTATCTGTATCATAAGTTATGGTATTGCCAGGACCCGAAACACTTTACTATCTTAGTAGAAGGCAGGAAATATCACCCAGAGAGCTAAACCTTCTGGAAAATACACTTTCATACCCATACAAAATCATTTGATGTGCTGGCCCACAAACCATGGGCATTCTGGTGGCCTCTCAACTTCAGAGGACCCCAGAGCATTTCTGTTCTCATGGTTACTTCTTGCTCCATATTCCTAATTTTGCAGAGTTCTCCATTAACCCCTCATTTCACCTTTTAATATTATCCACCACTTTGGTGCAGCACTTTGGTGCTTCATTCCCTCAAGCATGTTCAAGGCTACTCAGAGTAACATGTTTTCTGAAGGTTTAGGATAATAGTCAAGGTTATGGTTTTTCCAGTGGTCACGTATGGATGTGAGAGTTCGAGTATAAAGAAAGCTGAGCACCAAAGAATTGATGCTTTTGAACTGTGGTATTGGAGAAAACTCTTGAGAGTCCCTTGGAGACTCTCAAGGGACTCCAAGGAGATCCCTTGTTTGATCCAACCAGTCCCTCCTAAAGGAGACCAGTCCTGGGTGTTCATTGGAAGTACTGATGTTGAAGCTGAAACTCCGATACTTTGGCCACCTCATGCGAAGAGCTGACTCATTTGAAAAGACCTTGATGCTGAGAAAGATTGAGGGCAGGAGGAGAAGGGAGCAACTGAGGATGAGTTGGTTGGATGGCATCATCGACTCTATGGACATGGGTTTGGGTGAACTTCAGGAGTTGGTGATAGAACTGGCGTACTACAGTTCATGGGGTCGCAAAGAGTTGCACACAACTGAGCGACTGAACTGAATTGAGGACAATAGAGGAGGTTAATAGCTAACACAGCATAGGAAATATTATCAGGATTATTTTTGGCAAAAGTGATGAAATCTAACTGAAACTTAGCCTAAGTCAAACAAGAAATGGGTGGGTTCATGCAATTAAGAGGACCCATGGTTTTAATTCAAGATCAGCAGTATCCTGACTTAAGCAATGCAAGGAGTCTTACTGTCCACCTTTGACCTCTGCTAGGTGGGCTTCCATCTATGGGGTCGCACAGAGTCAGACACGACTGAAGTGACTTAGCAGCAGCAGCAGTCTATGAATTGCATGGAATGCTGGTTTTGTCATCTCCCATACAGATTCCATCTACATGATGATTTAATGCTGTTACCACCCTAGTCATGTGTCCTCATAGCTTGAGAGCCAAAAGGAAAAGGGTTGGGGTGGGAAGAAGGGAAAATCATGGGGCTTAGCTACTCTCCATCAATATGCAACTACAATCTGCCAATATGGGGAGTTAAAATTTTTAAGTAATTATCTTATAACCACAAAAATATTAAATTTAAGCATAGAAATGAGGAATAAATCACATCTATATTGTAGTTTGGGTTAAGAAATAGTCTACGAATAATTATAATTTAAAATATAGATACTTTAAGAAAATATAAGAGTAAAGAATATGATGGATGAATTGTGTGATTCCAATTTGAAATCTTTAATTATTGATTTAAATTTAGAATTTTAAGAGAATAAAAATTTTATTAAGTGTGTATTATTGGTGCTTTGAGAAGTTGTCATTTGCCACATTTGTGTTTAACTGAATAGAACTGTAACATTTGGAAATAATTTTGTTATAATTGAAGTACTTAAAAGCAAAAATTGAGTACAATTATCCTTTCATTAATTCCTTCATCCAACTAAGCTTAACTGTATACCCAGCCCCCCATCTGTTTGTTTGAGAAACTGATTCATCTGAATGTTTGCCTGACTCCCTTGACCAAACTGCAGGTAGAAATATATTCACTTATCGCTGTTTCTTTGCAACTAGTCCAGTACCTCCCCTTAGAGCAAGCACTCAGAAAATATTTGTTGAATGAATTAATGAACCATGTCAGATTCAAAACACAACCAGCGTTCGAAAACTACACCTGCTTTCTACCTGTTACTTTTGGAATTTAAGGACCATCCATTTCCATCCCCAGAGAAGGCAATGGCACCCCACTTCAGTACTCTTGCATGGAAAATCCCATGGACGAAGGAGCCTGGTAGGCTGCAGTCCATGAGGTTGGTAAGAGTCGGACACAACTGAGCAGCTTCACTTTCACTTTTCACTTTCCTGCATTGGAGAAGGAAATGGCAACCCACTCCAGTGTTCTTGCCTGCAGAATCCCAGGGACGGGGGAGCCTGGTGAGCTGCCGTCTATGGGATCGCACAGAGTCGGACACACTGAAGCGACTTAGCGACAGCGGCAGCAGCAGCAGTTTCCATCCCAGTATTAGGCTCATTTGGGTGGGCCCAGTCCTTCAGCACTTTTCATTTCTTTCCTTGTGACAGCTCAATGAGGTTAATTCACCTTCTACTAATCGGGGGGCAACTTGCTTATTTAGTCAAGGTCAGGAGAGCATAGAGTATGTGAGAGGAAACTGATTCCTGAGTGTCCTATATGCAGCAAAAGGAGATTAAAATGCTAGACTGCAACCAGGGCATACTGGGCCTTGGAATTCCAATCAACAAGAAATAAATGTATGTTTTAAGGTTTAAAGTTTAAGAAAAAATGAGCCATTGACACATTCCTTGTGTGCTTTAAGAAAATTAACCAGATTGTTATTTGGAGGAAAAATTACAAGACTGCACAGGAGGAATACGGATTTTGAAGTAAGATAGATAAAATTTCATAGTGATTCTCTTTATTTGCTAGCTGTGTGAACTTTAGCAAAATACTTAACCTCTCTGAACCTGAGTTACATTACCTGTAAGATGGGGTAAGCAACACTTACCTCATAGAATTCATACGGATTAAACATAATGATGTATTTAAAATGATTGGTAGAGAGATATTGTGATTAAAACAATGCAAAAACAAAACATTAAGAATTTGCAAGTGAGATATTAGAGCCAGGATGATGAGACAGAGACACATAATTAAGAAGTAATGACACAAGCTCGTGGGGGAAGGAAAAGTGAGCTGAACTGGGTGTTTGTAATTACTATTTCAAGCACAGCTGCACAAAGCCTGGACTCTGTCCTCTGTACTGCTCGGGTATCCTGACATTCCACTGGGCCAGGGTTTCCCAAACTTCACTTAAGTGTTCTTTGTAGATGTCTCCCAGATTGCTTAGGAGCAGAAACTGCTACCTAGTCACCTCTGCAGCCCTAACAGTCTAACATATTCCCAGGCCCCACACAGTCTTTTAGTAAATGCTGGCTCATGGTAAATAGTTCTTGGCATTTCAAATATCTCTTTTTCTAAAAAATATCTTCTTTACTCTCACATCTCTAGAGAGCTGGCTAAAAGATCAGCACTCAATGCAGTTGACAGGGAAAACACAGTAAGGCTTTTTTGAGTTCTTGAAGTTTCTAAAACTATTCACTTTCTTGAGATGTAACCTTGAACAGTATGGTCAAAATTAAAAATGAAAAACAATGGCCTTATTTATTTATGCTCATTTAGGCCTCATGTTTTCGGGGAAGGCAATGGCACCCCACCCCAGTACTTTTGCCTGGTAAATCCCATGGACGGAGGATCCTGGTAGGCTCCAGTCCGTGGGGTCGCTAAGAGTCCGACACGACTGAGCGACTTCACTTTGACTTTTCACTTTCATGCATTGGAGAAGGAAATGGCAACCCACTCCAGTGTTCTTGCCTGGAGAATCCCAGGGACAGGGGAGCCTGGTGAGCTTCCGTCTATGGGGTCGCACAGAGTCGGACACGACTGAAGCGACTTAGCAGCAGCAGCAGCAGGCCTCATGTTTATAAAAGCTACCCAAGAAATCTTTTCTTTTGTCCTTTTGTGTGTGTATATGTGTGTGTATGCGCACGTGCGCACACCTAATCTACCACCTTGTATTTGGTTTTGATAGTGCAATTCACTAAGCATATACCTACTTACAACATATTTTCATAGCATTTCCTTATGTAACTTGGGAAATTTTAAGATGCTTTGAAAGTGAACTTCAGAAAAACCACATGCTAAGAATTCAGTCCTTGAAACTTCAAACACTGCTGAGAAAAAAACGGAAAAAAAGAGCCTCTGAACAATCAACTAGTAACAGCTAACCTTTTCAGAATATTTCTTATGTGCTTATTTAACTTATATGCAGAGTACATCATGAGAAATGCTGGGCTGGAAGAAGCACAAGCTGGAATCAAGATTGCCAGGAGAAATATCAATAACTTCAGATATGCAGATGACACCACCCTTATGGCATAAAGTGAAGAGGAACTAAAAAGCCTTTTGATGAAAGTGAAAGAGGAGAGTGAATAAGTTGGCTTAAAGCTCAACATTCAGAAAACGAAGATCATGGCATCCAGTCCATCACTTCATGGGAAATAGATGGGGAAACAGTGGAAACAGTGTCAGACTTTATTTTTCTGGGCTCCAAAATCACTGCAGATGGTGACTGCAGCCATGAAATTAAAAGACACGTACTCCTTGGAAGAAAAGTTATGACCAACCTAGATAACATATTGAAAAGCAGAGACATTACTTTGCCAACAAAGGTCCGTCTAGTCAAGGCTATGGTTTTTCCAGTGGTCATGTATGGATGCGAGAGTTGGACTGTGAAGAAAGCTGTGTGCCAAAGAATTGATGCTTTTGAACTGTGGTGTTGGAGAAGACTCTTGAGAGTCCCTTGGACTGCAAGGAGATCCAACTAGTCTATTCTAAAGGAGATTGGTCCTGGGTGTTCTTTGGAAGGAATGATGCTAAAGCTGAAACTCCAGTGCTTTGGCCATCTCATACGAAGAGCTGACCCACTGGAAAAGACTCTGATGCTGGGAGGGATTGGGTGCAGGAGGAGAAGGGGACGACAGAGATGAGATGGCAGGATGGCATCACCAACTCGATGGACATGAGTTTGAGTGACCTCCGGGAGATGGTGATGGATAGGGAGGCCTGGCGTGCTGCGATTCATGGGGTCGCAAATAGTTGGACATGACTGAATGACTGAACTGAACTGAGGCACTCTTCTTAGTGGATTAGAAACATTATCTCATAAAAAAAAAAAAAAGAAAGAAAGGCCATTGAGAAATTGGAACCCTTGTGTACTGTTGCTGAGAATGTAAAATAGTGTAACTACTATGGAAAAATTAAAAATGGAATTTCCATATGATCTAACCATCCCACTTTGGGATATATATCAAAATAATGGAAAGAAAGAAAAGATACCTGCACACTAATATTCATTGAAGAATTATTCACAATGTCTATTTACAACAGACATGTGGGAAGCAATCCAAATGTCTAGTGATGGATGAATGAACAAGCAAAATATGATATATGCATACAATGTAATATAACTCAGTTTAAGAAGGAAGAAAAATCTGACACATGCTGCAGCATAGATGAACCTTGAAAATATTATGCTAAGTGAAAAAAACAAACAAACAAACAAAAGGACATATTGTATGAGCCTACTTATATGGGTACAGAGAGAGGTAGAATGGCGGTTGCCGGGGGCTGGGCTGCAGCAGGTGGGCATTGTTTAGGGCATATGGAAGGGAAGATGAAAAAAATCTGGTGGTAGATGGTGATATAGTCACATAACAACATAAACAGTCTTAATGCCAATGAATTAATGCCACGTTAACACTCAAAACTGGTTAAAATACTGAATTTTTTTACATATATTTTGGTGGTGGTGATCTAGTCCCTGAGTCGTGTCTGACTCTGGGGACCCCATGGACTGAATGGAGCCCACCAGGTTCCTCTGTCCATGGGATTAGGCAAGAATATTAGAGTGGGTTGCCATTTCCTTCCCCAAGGGATCCTTCTGCTCCAGGGTGGAACCTGTGACTCCTGCATTGGCTGGTGCATTCTTTACCACCGAGCCACCAGGGAAGCCATGTATATTTTACAATTAAAAATAAATCATGTAAAGAATCACTAAGGTACACCCTCAAGACTGTACTGGTGGGGCTACCAGCCTTCCTTTTTGAAGCCTGTGCTAATAAAATCTATATATCTCCCCGCCACCAAAAATCAAACAAAGGAGGTACTGTAGTAAATTAAAGATGGACCCTCAATTTTTTGCTACTTATTAAATTAAGAGGTGGAATCCTACCCTTCTCATTTTAAATCTGGGTGGCTTCCTTGACCAACAGAATGTGACAGAAGTGACTTCTGGGACTCCCAAGGCTGAATCATTTGCAGTCCTGTCCTTGAGTTTCCTCCTGTACTGCTTGGAACAGCTCACTTTCTTCTCTGAGTGCTCACTATCATAACCCAGCGCTCTGCTGTGAGAAATCCAAACCAGAAGGATAAATCATGTGTAGGTACTCTGAAGGATAGTTTTAGTTGAGGCCCTAGAGGGCTTGCAGACTAAATTGTCCATGATGCAACTTCCATTTGAATTTGCAGTGAAAAGGCTCAGCCGACATTTAACATCAAATACATGTAACCCCAATTTACAACTGCCCAACTGAGCCCAGTCAACTCACAGAATCCTAACAAATTATGGTTAGCCACTAAATTCTGCGGTGGTTTTGTATGTACTTACCATAACAACATCCCTTTTCTTCTAACAAACCCAAAGCTTAGCGTTGACATCTCAAGGTCACAGAATGAGTACTCACTCTGTGGTTGCTTGAACCCACAGATGTGGACTGCAGTAGGGAAGGCCTACTGTAAACTTATACTCAAATTTTTGACCCCTAACCCCAAAGTTGATCAAGGGTCACCCATTCTTAGGGGCAAGGCATTTGGAAGGTAAAAAATTTTGGTTTCAGTCTAGCTGTGTGACACTGCGCAATTATCTCTACAGACATACAATGGTTCATGTCATTTTGATTAAGGACTGTTGTGGTCATGGAGCCATCAGTCACTGCAGCTGTGCCTGAAGGTACATCCTAATGAGATTCAGTTCGGAGAAAAACAGGATTATAGACCCCAGAAACTTAAGGTACATATCATGAGAATGATTTCATTAAGCCCAGATTCTAATATTACCTCATACATAAAAAAGAGCTAAATTCATTAATTTGACATTTTGTTTCTTTAACGAGAAGTAATATTTTCACGTTCAACTACCTGCTTTTTTTTTTTTTTCAAACTCTCCTACACATCTGCACACCTTATCTCTTCAGAACAGTCATTCGCAGACATCTGAGAGGCCATCTCCACAGCTTAAGTCCTCAGCCAGTTCGCTGAATAAAAGGTAATTCCCTACTCTAGGCTGTGGGGTTTTTTTGTTTGTTTTCTTTTTTTTTTTCAGTCCACACCCTCTCTGAAGATAATTTTTTTAAGGGAAAAAACGGGTCAACTTAACTCCTACCAATACATCACGGTCGTGGCAAGTGTTTAATTAGACAATGATGAGGAAATCCTTTGGAAACTATAAAATACTGTAAAGTAGGTACATACACAATGTCTCTACATGTCTCTACAAATGTAGAGAGAAGCTGACTTAACATTGACGTTTTTACCCCACCTCACCCTTACCAAAAAAAGTTTTTCTGTTTTTCAGGTGAGTAAGTTTTGGAAAAAAGTCTCTACCGGAATTTATCTACTTTGCAACCGAAAAACGCGAAACCCTGAAAGGTGCACCAAAGCCACCCAGAGGCAAACCGCAGAATCTGGACTATTTATCCAGTGGCAGACGCTACATTCTTTGGGCGTGGTAACGCTGTCACGTGAATGAAGGACTTACAGCGAGTTTATCCAAAAGCCACGCTTAACATGGCTGCCAGGCCTGGACGTCCGAGCCTCACACCCAACATGGGCACAGGGAATGGGCCAAGCCCCGGATGCCAACATTCCGGAAGTGCTCGAGGGGCGGCGGAAGCGGAAGTGTCCTGGCGGTGGGGTCCGCGGGAAGTGTTTGTCTCGTTTCTCCCTCCCTCTTCACCAGTACAACAAACGGAGGGCTGGCATAGGTGAGGCGGCGGCCGAGTGGGCATGGGGCGGGCGGCGAACTACAGAGCCCCGGGTGCGTACAGCGGGTGGAGGCGGCTGGATCGGGCTCTAGGGCCCTCGACCGGTTGGGCTCTCGGTCTCCGGCCCCTTTCGGGCCTAGAGCTCCTCGAAAAGCCGGGATTGGGTTTGTAGTGCTTGGTCTTCGAGGCCCTGGTGGCGGCGTTTGCCACCTTGCCTGAACTTTGCCCAAGATCCCGGCATATAGCACTCTCTATGAATCTCGATTTCCTGAACAAAATGGGAGTTTTGGCTTGGCTAACTTCTGGGACCCCGTCGTACTCTGGGCGTCACAAATTCCACGATTTTAATGTTAAGTCAGTGTTTTAACCTGAGAATTAAAGCCTGTAGTCGGCTTACTGAGGGGATTATCCCAGCAGGACGCGGTGACTACATCTTTGAGAGGCGGCCAACCGGGGGATAGGGAGCCCGGAGTTCTAGTGTTACCTCGTCCACCGACTCACTCTGACCTTGCCCATGTCCATAATCCTCTCTGTGGCACGGCTTACATATCTGTAAAATGAGGGTGTTGGGTGCGTTTGGTGCCCTTCCAAGCTCAAAAGTCAGAATCTCAACTCCCTTGTAAGGAGTCTTTACTTAGAAACACGCCTGAAAGCATCTCTTTTTTGTATTTTTGGGTAACCAGGAGATGACTTAACAGAGGTGTCTACCATATTTATTTCCAGACACCAAGGCAACCAAGGGCACCTGGGCAGTTAGGAAGGTTGCTGTGTTTCCTGTGCTCTGAAAAGCTCTTTCCTGAAGACTTTTTTTTGAACCTATATCAGCAGTGTAAATTAACACGCAAATGTGAAAAACAGACCTTTGTCTTAAAACTGCTCTTAAATTGCTGGTTTACTTACTTTGGGCAAATACCTTCCTTTCTCTGGACTGGAGATTTCTCATCAGACAAATAAATTAGTTAGATTAGGTCACAGGTTCTTAATCCCCTTTCTCATACTCTGCAGGCTGAGCAGTAAAGAACACTCCTGCCAATGCAGGAAACGCAGGTTGGATCCCTTGGTCGGGAATATCCCTTGGAGAAGGAAATGGCAACCCACTCCAGTATTCTTTCTTGCCTGGGAAATCCCATGGACAGAGGAGCATTGCAGGCTACAGTCCATGGGGTTGCAAAGAGTCCGGCAGGACTTAGTGACTAAACAACAAAACAAAAACTGCACAAATGAAGAATAAAATAATAACTATAGATCCATGATTTTCTGGGGGAGGGGAAAGGTGAGATATGGAGGTTACATATTATGTAGCCATATAGATAGAAAAATCTGTGTTTCTAATTTTTAAATCTCATTTTTGACAATTACTGGTCTAGGTTGTTATCACTAAGGCTCTTTCTCTTTAAAATTTGTTGTGCTGTGATTCATTTGTCCTCTTTGCATAAACTTTTGTGTGTGTTTGTTTAAATGACTGTGTCCCTGGAGGTATGCTCTTTAGTTAAAAAAAAAAAAAATACTAAGATATAGAAAAGGAGAAAAAGGAAAAGCCAGATTATAGTAAAGTGACATAGTGAAATAAAACTGGACTTGAGTTAAAGATACAGACAGCACCGGTACTGGTACCTTAGCACTGATACTTTCTGGCAAGCCAGCTTACCTCTCTGGTTCTCACTTTCCTTATCTGAAAAATGAAAGATTCAACTGGATGATTCCTAGATATTTTCAGCACTGTAATTCTGTTTTTCTTATTTGTTTGTTTTTTATCTGAGCAACTTGGTGGATATGGTGCAGCATTTCTTTAGGCAGGAGAGGCTGTTCTGGGTGGTAGACGGAAGATCTATGAGGAATGGTGTCAGATTAAGTGACATACAATATTACTTTGATATGAGCAAACTGAAGCCAAAAAAAAAAAAACAACAGCAACTAAAGAAAGGTGTTAGAAACCTAAGGGGCAGAGGAGCCCTTGACGGTGGAGCTTCATGGGAGGAAAGGCTTTGCCGTCTATGGAGTCACATAGAGTCGGACACGACTGAAGCGACTTAGCAGCAGCAGTAGCACCTAGTAGGCAATAAAAAAATAATCAAGTGAGAGGATGGTTGGATGGATGGATAGATTGATAATAGCAAGTTTTAAAGAAGGAGTTTCTCCAAAAAATTGTTATTAATTAGATACAGAATGGGAAATTGATTCAGTATTGTGAAAGTCTGATAAAAGCAGAGGTCCCTAAGTTTTCTAGTTAATTGTAAGATAAGTCAGTTTATCTCTTCCTTATAAAGTATGTTAGTAAGAGACCAACAGGTACCTTGGAGGGTCCAGTGTGATCTGAGGAAGAGAGTAATTAGAATAAGAGAGATGGAAGAGGATGTTGACAAGACGGAACAGGTATAAGAAGATTTCTAAGTTGGACATTTAGGGAGTAAAGGAGTGGATTTATGTAGGACTTTTTATAGGTATCAATGATAGAATTGTGTACAATAAGTGTTAAAACTTCTCTAATGGAAATAGAGAATAAGAAGGGAAATGATTTTTGCAAGCAAGGAATTGTTGGTGCTCCTCAGCAAATGGTAGAAATAGCCTTGAGGGTTAAGATTTAAAAGAGAGTGATAAATTTGGGAGCAACCAGAATGAATTAAATTAGTAGAGGATAGGTAGTCTAGTTTGGGATAGGGGGAAACTTGAACTGGTAGATTGCAAGGAATGAAGCACCCTAAGAAACTGTGTTAATGAAAAGGACCTTCCTTCCCTTGTCGAGTTTCTCAAATTTAAAGAATACTCAGAAACAACTCAGACTTATTGCTAGTTAGAATGTACTTGGACCACTAGAACAAAAACGATGCTTCCTTTGGCTAAAGTCTGCTACACAGCTTTTACAGGATGACTGTAGAGACCCAGGGCTTCTGTAAGCTATTGTGTGGGAATCAAATTAGATGGACCACGGGCTCTAATTTGTGAAGGAGGGTGTGGTCAGCAGTTTTATCACAGCATCAAGAAGTGCGTCTCCAAGCACTGGGGCATAGTTCTGGAATGCAGCAGCCAGCTGAAGTGCAGAGGACTGACTTGATGACAGGTTATATACAGTGTAGGCTGAAAAATCTGAATCCCAGCATGAACTCTTGACGCTTAATATATGCCTTTGGTTCTGTTTGTCTATCTAAAAATTGAGGAACCAGGTTTGGATCAGATCAGATCAGTCGCTCAGTCGTGTCCGACTCTTTGCGACCCCATGAACCGCAGCACGCCAGGCCTCCCTGTCCATCACCAGCTCCCGGAGGTCACTCAGACTCGCATCCATCGAGTCAGTGATGCCATCCAGCCATCTCATCCTCTGTCGTCCCCTTCTCCTCCTGCCCTCAATCCCTCCCAGCATCAGAGTCTTCTCCAATGAGTCAACTCTTCGCATGAGGTGGCCAAAATACTGGAGTTTCAGCTTTAGCATCATTCCTTCTAAAGAAATTCCAGGATTGATCTCCTTCAGAATGGACTGGTTGGATCTTCTTGCAGTCCAAGGGACTCTCAAGAGTCTTCTCCAACACCACAGTTCAAAAGCATCAATTCTTCGGCGCTCAGCCTTCTTCACAGTCCAGCTCTCACATCCATACATGACCACAGGAAAGACCATAGCCTTGACTAGGCGAACCTTTGTTGGCAAAGTAATGTCTCTGCTTTTGAATATGCTATCTAGGTTGGTCATAACTTTCCTTCCAAGGAGCAAGCGTCTTTTAATTTCTTGGCTGCAGTCACCATCTGCAGTGATTTTGGAGCCCAGAAAAACAAAGTCTGACACTGTTTCCACTGTTTCCCCATCTATTTCCCATACAGTAATGGGACCAGATGCCATGATCTTCGTTTTCTGAATGTTGAGCTTTAAGCCAACCTTTTCACTCTCCACTTTCACTTTCATCAAGAGGCTTTTTAGCCCCTCTTCACTTTCTGCCATAAGAGTGGTGTCATCTGCATATCTGAGGTTATTGATATTTCTCCCGGCAATCTTGATTCCAACTTGTGTTTGGATAGTGTCCTGTTAAAGAGCTTGCGTGTCTCTGTGAAGCCCCTGGATGTATATGAGTCTCGAAGTGTTTTGTGTTTCTCTCTGGGGGATGTACAACTGTTGTCATAGTCCCAAATGGGTTTGTGACCCACAAAAAATTAAGAACTGTGTGACTAGTCTCTGAGGGACCCTTCACCTTTTAACTTTCCTTGAAAATGAGTTTTGTCATTCAGAATGACATTTCTTAGAGGTTTAGAGTCTTAGCCTACAGAACTTGTGTGCGTGTGCTCAGTCGTGACTGACTCTTCCACCTAGGGGCTGCATGCGACCCCATGGACTCCAGCCTGCCAGACTCCTCTGTCCATGGGATTTTCTAGGCAAGAATACAGGAGCGGGTTGCCATTTCCTACTCCAGGGGATCTTCCCGGCCCACAGATCAAACCCGCATCTCTTGTGTCTCCTGCATTAGCAGGTAGATTCTTTACCACTGTGCCACCTGGGAATCCCCCCAAATAACACCTGTTGCTGCAAATAATAGTCTCTCTATATTTGTACTCATTATTTATACTCACCTCTTCTTACCCTCCATAACTCCTCTGCTAAACTTATTCCTATGTGTCATCTTTATCTACTGCTGATAACCGGAATTTCCCTCTTTTCCCCTTTCAGCCTATTGCTGCTTTGGACCGTCCTACCTTGCTGAGTTTCTCAAGTGACAAGTGGTGATATTTTGGAGAGGGGTAGGAGGAAACCAAGACATAGAAGGCTAGTCATCGTAGTTTTCTTCTGTCACCTTTTATCCTTCATTCCACTTAAAGACAAGCAGCAGAGAGAGAGAGTGCACATATAAGAGAGACTTCATCATCACTAGGTCTCTATGTCTTTCATAGTGTTTTCTTCTCAAACAGGGATACCAGGCCTATGTACTTAGTGCTTAGGATTAAATGCTCTCAGCATAGTCTAGTCATGTATTTCACTCAAGTGATGATAAAGCCAGCTTCAGTTGAAACATTTGTGTGGGGTGTTTTGGTTGTTGTTGTTTGTTTTCAGTAGGGTTTGAGTGGTGGTAAGGGAAAAGAATTGAGTCTTTGAAGAAGTCTTTAATGTCCTTAACACTGCCAGGGGCACTACTGGGACTGGAGAGGACTTGGCAATTTCCCCTATGTATGGGTCCTGAGCTGTTAAAGCCCCTAGGTGGAAGATGGTAGTCTTATCCTTTACCCCAGTGTTCATCTCCACGAGTCCCTTCCCCACTGAAGGTTTGTAGCAGGGGCATCACTACTCCACTTGCTGACAAATAAGTAGCTCTGTGACCAAGTTTTCAATTCTAGACTTGATATGGGAACTATACATACAATTTCACCTAAAGTTTTGTTACAGTCCTACTAACTTAGGCTCTTTGGTAGTTAGTGTTAATGCATATTAGGTTAAATGGATCTTTGTAGGCTTGCTGGAGACCTAACCTGACCTTTCTATAATGTTGTATAATGTCATGTCTGTGAGTAAATATTTTTCTGAGTTCTAAACGAGAGAAATTATATAAACTCTGTGATATTTAAGGAGCAGTCTATTTGTTTAAAATTTCAAGTGTATGCTGTGTACTGGAGCTACTAAATCTGATTCACACAAAACCTCAGTATTGCAAAATAAGGAGCGATAAAAAGTGGAATCATAAGATGAGGGTAGCAGATCTACACCACTTAGTAAAAGGAGGATGAAGAGCCAAGAAAGATTTTTACTTAAAGGATGAAGTCAAGAACATGGTATCCATGCATGATTAGAGTGAGGGTGTAAAGGGTGAAGCATGTGCTAAATAACATAATTGGAAAATTAATCCATGGTTGGATTGGTCTGTACTGATTAATAGTCTTGTCACCGTATTTGAATGCCTCAGGGTAGCTATTTTGTGTTCTTATTGGAGTGTGATTATATTTTTGCCAGGGTTACAGGCTTGTTGCTGAGATCCTTGAGTGCTGTGGTGGCAAATAGAGTGCTCATAGGAGCATGAAATGGTTCTTAGCAGCCTTGCTGCTGAGCACATATGGAAGAGTGGGAAGACCTATGGATAGTTACACATCAGATGTATGATTTACTATGAACGAGGACTTGTCATCACCCAGTGGCAGGAGATTGAGATTCTTTTCCTTTTCCTGGCAGAGACATAATCAATAAAATACTTACTATCCAAGTTGCTATGGGAGAAGCATATGTTAGTGAAGTATTACAGGGACCTCAGAAGAGAAGTTTAGTAGGAGACATTTTCTCAGAGAACCTAACATTTAAACTAGATTTTGAAGGCAGAATAATGCCTTTCTAGCAAAAAGAAAAAGAAAGGAAAAGGAAGGACTTTCTAGCTGGAGTTAGTAGCTTATTGGGAATAAAAGATGAATGTTAAATAAATGCATGAACTGAGATTGGTGTGGCTGGAATGAGCAAGTGATAAAAATTGAAAGATGAGATTGGAAAGGTGCTTGATCAGATTGGAAAGACTTTATACTCTGGAAACTAGGATTTCTTATAGGCTGATTTGGTTTCTGTTTGATCATGTGTATATATTTCTTTAAAAACAAATTCAGTGAACTGAAGCTCATGTACCTACTCTGTAGAATTCCTTCAAGCCATAGTACTAAGTTCATGTTAATATTAATCCACCCACAATTCTAAAAATTTATTTCTTTGGTTTTCCAGGCCATAGCTGATTAGAAGCAGCAAATTAAGAGGTTTGTGTGTGTGTGTTTAGATGGAGTGCAGAGAGAAGCAAGCATGCTGACACCTGCCATAATTCACAGTGCATAACCATTCAGTGAGAGAAGAAGAGACCAGAGCATACACACAGATGCACACACAAAAATATAAGAATTCACTTAGCCTTGTAGCTTTCTCCCATCTGCTGAAGCAAAGGAGCCCCAGGAACTCCATATAGTTCACTAATCCCTGAGAATATATTGCAGAATATCATGTATATTCATATTGATCACTTCAGGTCATCAAGAAAAGGTGATGGTTTTATTGACTCATCTGTGTAAGAAAATGGAAGCACGTGGTCCACTTTAGAAACTTTTGGTAGTACCAATATAATTAAGAAAAAACATTGGTGCATAAAAGGGAGCAAACACTGTAAATGAGAGACTGACAGATTTGCAGCAGCAATTCTTTGCATCACTGTAACATGATTAAGTTTAAGCTCTGAATTCTAGAGTTCTCTCACTTTGAATGCAGCTAATTTTTCAGAATTTTACCAGAGATAATTCATAATACTATTTAAATGACACTGTTATTCTTGTCTGAGGGGTTCCATGGACAGAGAAGTCTGGTGGGCTGCAGTCCAGGGGGGTCACAGGAGACCACATGGACATGACTGAGCACAGCACAATCAATATTCAATAATAGAAGAACAGTTCAGTAAATTTTGCTATATATTCACTTTCTATTCAAATTCAGTTACTAAAAAATAGGATTTTAATAGCACAGGAAATTTTTCTCATGTTGAGTGACTATTTTACATGAACAGGTAAGTGAAGTGAAGTTGTTCAGTCGTGTCTGACTCTTTGCAACTCCATGGACAGTAGCCTGCACCAAGCTCCTCCGTCCACGGGATTTTCTAGGCCAGAGTACTAGAGTAGGTTGCCATTTCCTTCTCCAGGGAATCTTCCCGACCCAGGGATGGAACCCAGGTCTCCCGCATGTAGACAGACACTTTACCATCTGAGTCACCAGGGAACAGGTAAAATATATATATATATATATATATATGAGCTCAACCAGGTTAAAATATGCACAGAAAAAATGACTAGAAGGAAATACACCGGTTGCCTTGAGTGGTATAACTTTTCTACATCTTTATACTTTTCTATACTTTACAGACTTTCTATAATGAGCATACAGTAACTTCATAATCAGAAAATAATAAAGATTTTATAAAAAAAAAAAAAGACACTGTTTTCACATAGTTCCCTCTTAACCTAACCTACAAAATAAACCTCTAGGCGGAAGTTCACTCATCTTAATTTTCTCTCTTTTCCCCCACTGCGTTCTTCCTCCTTTCTCCCTCGCATTCCCTCCTCCTTCCCTCAAACAAAGCATACATACGTTTAATACAAAAGTGAGTTAACTTCTGCTCCTTAATATTTATGGAAGAGAGAGAGGGAGAAGGGTAGTTTTATTCTTCTGAAGTTGCATATAAAATTAAGAGGGCTTTTTTGGTTTTTGTTTTTTGTGGAAAAGGTTTTTTTTTTTTTTTTAATTAAGTTCTTAAAGGAATATGTGACCCACTGGTGGAATCGGATCCCCTCACTTTATTGGTGGGAGAATTTAAACAGTGGTTCCAAGTTCATAGAAATAATCTGAGGCTGACCCAGGACTAGAATCTAAGAGTCTTCTACTTTCTGCTGTTAAGGGCAATCCTAGAATCATAAGCACCTGTATCTAGTTTAATGATCTTACCTTACACATGGGGAGAAATTGAGTGAATTAGCTAGAAAGCAACGGTACAAATAGAATTCAGGACTCCCTACTCTTTGGATTTTTGTTCATTCTAAATAGTTATTACCTTTACTTCTCTTCAGAAAAAAAGATACTCTGTGCCTTTTGTGTAATATTTTTGTTAATTTGAATGTAGCCTGTATCACTGTAATAGCACCACTGTTGTGTGTCTGTATTCTAGAATAGACATTGTTTTACCTGTGTTTTATAAGGATAATTTCTGTCTGGGTTTGGCATGTTTTACTCTCCTCTAATCACTGGTTGCTTTCAGGTGCTTTGAAATCAAGTAACCAAGAGGGGAAATTTGCTCTTTGATCCTGGAGATAACACAGCAATGGGTCCACGAAAGAAAAGTGTTAAAACATGTGTCGTGAATAATGAAATTCCTGAGGAAGCAGTATCCGATGAAAGAAAGGACTATATGAATCAACTTTCACATGAAGTGCTTTGCCATATTTTTAGGTAAGGTTTTGTTTGGTTGATTTTCACCTATCTGGAATTTATAGGTAGAAGCAAATCCTAGAGCTGTCTGTCCAGTATGGTAGTCACTAACTACATGTGGTGTTTAAATTAAGGATCTGGTATGGCTAGTAGCTACTATATAGGATGGCACAGACAGTGAAGAACTTTCCTGTGTTGCAGAAAGTTCTGTTGGGCAGACATTATCTAGACGGTTAACATTCCAGGCTTCTTAGAATTCCTATTGACTGATAGACTTGTTGACTTTGATTATTACAGTACCGTTTGTGCAGCGTAAGACAGAGTTCTGAGTTTTTGATTACAGTCCACAGTAAGAAACAGCATTTTGCTCAGTGTGCACATATATGTAAGTAAATGGAAAAAAAAGTTTTGTGAAATAATAACCACCCTATGCAGTGTACACATTAAGATTGTTTTGACAAATTTTTTTCCAGACCTTTTTTAAAAATTATATTTTTTATCTAAACTGTACTTAACAACTGTTAGAAAAACCAGAAACAAATCCAAAAAGACAACCAAAAAATTCTGTCATTATAATTTTTCCTGCTCTCTTCTTTCATTATTACTCAAATAAACACATCCTAACATACTTTGTCTCTGGGATGAGAGACCAGAGTTTGACTCTTGAGTCTCATTTGCTAGCTGTGGACCAATGATAGATATAAAGATGTTATTATGAGGATTCAGTGAGATAATTTTTTTTAATTTATTTATTTTTTAATTGGATAATTGCTTTACAGAATTTTGTTGTTTTCTGTCAAACATCAACATGAATCAGCCATAGATATATGTATGTACCCTCTCTCTTGAACCTCCCTCCCATCTGAGATGATTTTTTAAAGCACTTTATACACTGCATGACACAAATACTTGGCAAACGTTAGTGATTATGACTGTGTTGTGCCTTTTTTCATATTACTACATGGCCTTTATCATTTCAGTCACTGCTTTCTATTCCACTATGATGTAATTACCTTTATACTTGTATTTCATCTGGATTACTTCTAATTTTTCTCTTAAATAATGCAATTAACTTCTCTAAACATTTGAATTTTCCATTGTTTTAGATTATTTACTTAGGGGAAATTTCCACATATGAAATTCCTAGAAAGGTTCTCAATTTATAAAAAATTATTAAATATTTGCAGATTATATAAAATAGTGATAGAGTTACTTTGGGGAACCATAGGCACTTTGTTTTTTTTTCAGTATAAATTTGCCTCAGTCTTTATCTTCTGCAGTTTGTTATTCTATCAGTGTAGTTTTTGTTCAGTTCTGTCTGGTAATAGAAGGCCCAACTAATAGACCTTTTAAAAAAAAAAAAAAATAGTAAGATGATACTAAAGTTAATCTGACAGGAAAAATCCTGTAGCCAAAATTTTCCAGAAGTAGTCTGACCCTGGCAGATGTTCAAATGTATTCTAAAGTATAAAATAATTAAAGATTTGGTATGGGAGAAGATAGCCAGCCAGTTGGGTAAAACAGACTCCATATATAGGCTCCATATGTGGATTCAAATATATGTGGGGATCCAGTTTATGACAGACTAGTTATTCACATCAGTGAAGAAAAGCTGAGTGGATTATTCAATGATGATGTCACAGCCTAAAAACTATTTGAAGAAAATAATAAAACATGTTCTTATCTCTCTGACAACTGTATTCTTTTTTAAAAAATTAATTTATTTATTTTAATTGGAAGCTAATTACTTTACAATATTGTGGTGGTTTTTGCCATACATTGACATGAATCAGCCATGGGTGTATGTGCTGACAACTGTATTCTAAATGTTTCAGTGAATTAAACAATGAAACTATTAAAATTCTAGAGGAGAGCATAGGTAAATTGGTTTCTAGGGATTTGTGTTTGTTGTTTGTTGACTAATGGTAGGACATATGAACAAATTTGATCATATTTTAAATTGATAGTGGATTTGATTTTGCAGTTCAGACAGAATATGGCAGTAGAACGAGTGGAATCAAGGATGTACCCTAGTTATTTGATCACATTATAAATTGATAGTGGATTCGATTTTGCAGTTCAGACAGAATATGGCAGTAGAAGGAGTGGAATCAAATAGAAGGATGTACCCTAGTTTTTATGAAAAAAAACATGCAACAGATTGGCAGAATGTAGTGATAACTGTGAACTAAGCTGACTGCTTGAATTTGATCTGAGATGTTTATTCTAAAAATAAACATTTATTTTTTTAGGCTTCTGAAGTTTTTATTTGAAGATTCTTTTTGTAGCCCTGTACTGTTTAGTATATTTTCATGAAATAAGAAAAAACTATGGTTTCCTTAAAAGAAACCCAATCTTTGCTGTACCTGCCATATTAAACACATCTTTTCTAAAACATATTTGATCTGTCTTTTCAACTCCAGCTTTTTAACCATGTATCTGTAGAGTAAAAATACATTGTTCATCTAATCTTCATAAGATTGCTAATGTTTCTATTGCTAATGTTTCTATCTCAGGAAGTATAATATTAAGTAATATTAACTAAGGCAAATACTTTGGTTAAAAATTAGTGATTTGGGGGAAAATTTTAGTGGCAAAAGTTGATTTAGAAAACAAATTCAATTTTTCATTGTTTATAAAATGCATAGTAATGTAGTTTCTGAAAATTATCCTCATATCTGAGAAATAGAAACTGTAGATTAAGTTGGCAATAATTTTTTTTTTGGTAGAAAATTTGACTTTATTTTATTCGCTTTATTTAAATAGTTATAAAGGAGAAAGCAAAGGGGCCAGATATAGGTGGGGGGAAATAGAGTACAGAAAAATTCAGCAGGCGTACTTGGATTTTCCTTTAGAATTAGCTTAATTTTTAGGAAATAGACGTACCTATTGACATCTATTCTCTTCCTCTCTCTTATCTAACTGTTGACATTTTTTTCTGGTTAGCTTTTTGATGAATTTCACTACTTGTAAAGTGGAATAATGGTAGCACCTACTATATCAATGAGAGTTTTAGAAGAAAGCAAGGTATACTTGGCTGGAATTTGAAGATAATGAAGGAATCATTCAGAGAAGTGTAGGTATGGTTAAGGGAACATGTAAGAGATGTTAAAGAATTCATTCAGCTAGGGGATTAGCAATGGCATAAAGCTTTTGCCCTGCCCTCCACTGGCCAGTCAGTTCATAAAGGGATGAGTGGGGGGCTGGGGAACACGGCAGAACAGAGAAGGGAAGAAAAAGGATTGCAGGAGGGCTGTGTTTCAAACAGGAAAAGAACCTAGCTTGCAAAGTTGTGAAATGAAATAGTGGCTATAGTACAGTGTCTGTGATGCAACACTAGGTCAATAAAGAGGAGCTTTGCCTTTTTTCTTTTCCCTTAAATTAACCTAGATCTGTTGAGAAAGAGAGATGAGATTTTTCTGATCTTTCAAAATATATAATATATTCGTATTACTGGAAACAGATCAAAAGTAGAGGTTAGTTGAAAAGTTTCATGAAGGAACCAGATAACAGGGGAGGTTGGAAAAAGAAAATTGTAATTCAGATGAGTTTATGCTTATGCAGTACTTAAAGAATATGTGATTAAAAGGTAAAAGATCTAGGGGAAAAGGTACACTGTAAACTTAGTATACAGATCTGTTGATGAAGAAGATAGTAGAGATTCTTTGTGGTGGTGAACGGGAGCAGAGAGGAGTATTTTTAGCCACGTTAGGAAATGGATTCTATAAAACTATAAAATAATATAGGTTAGATTTAAATTAATCATTTCTCTCTAATCTTTTTTATATTCCCATATCACCATACCTTGCGGGGAAGGCAATGGCACCCCACCCCAGTACTTTTGCCTGGAGAATCCCATGGACGGAGGAGCCTGGTGGGCTCCAGTCCATGGGGTCGCTAAGAGTCGGACACGACTGAGCAACTTCACTTTCACTTTTCACTTTCATGCATTGGAGAAGGATATGGCAACCCACTCCAGTGTTCTTGCCTGGAGAATCCCAGGGACGGGGGAGCCTGGTGAGCTTCCATCTGTGGGGTCGCACAGAGTCGGACACGACTGAAGCGACTTAGAATCATCACCATACCTTGAAATGTACTTTTTTTTTTTTCTTTTAGATTTTCTTTGTTCTTGTAAGGAGAAAGGCATGATTTATATAATGCTATATGGAGGGAGCTCAACAGTTTCTTTGGATGCTTAAGTATTTGCTAATTTTTTTTTTTTAGTAAAATCCTATGTATTTATATTAATCTTAAAACCTGGTAAATATTCCTAGGGTTGTATTTTACTTGAGGCAGGAGAATGGAGGAAGGAAGAAAATAGCCTGTCAGTTAGATGAAGTAATTACCCACTTGATAAATCCGGGTTTCTTTCTCTTACAAAGGTACCTCCCCCTGCAGGATATCATGTGTATGGAGTGTCTTTCCCGGAAGCTAAAGGAAGCAGTCACCCTATATCTGAGAGTCGTGAGGGTTGTAGATCTCTGTGCAGGGCGATGGTGGGAATACATGCCAAGTGGTAAGTAAATTTAGCCTGTAATGTACAGTGAGTGGAGCCCCACTGGAAACTAATAATAGTGTTCATATCAAAAGTTACTTGTTGCTTTGGGATAGTCTAACACTTTTAGAAGGTCTATACTAGGTCTTGGAATTTTCTCAAATTATGCCTTGGCCTTGCACGTGAAGAACTCAAAAAAGTTAGTAGCCTAACCATAAAAAATGGACCTCGGGTAAAGAGACCACTGGAAAAAGTCAATGACTTTAGTTAAGCGGAGCACACCTAAAAGGGAAGAATTAATATTAAGAGCTAACCAGACTTCTTTTCAGTTAACAGCGGTCCTTTAAGTACTCTACTTTAATGCTTAGCAATTCTGAATGTCTTTTTAAACTACCTTTGATCAACAATATTCATATCATGATATTTTGAAAATGTGATGAAGCCATAGTGCTTCATCAAATGTGATGAAGCCATAGTGCTGGGCAAAGTGGAGTGGTGGGGAGCTTAATAGAAGTGAAGGGCTGAGGAGATTATTGTCTTGCTCTGTTCTGTTATGAGGAACAAAACAGAGTGCCTCTGAAATACTGAGATATTGTTCAGTTTGGGTTGCTACATAGCCTTTTAACTGATAATTTTGTCACTTGATCAGAGTTATCACTGTATCTTTTTCTGAAGAACACTGCAAAGACATGAGGCTAGAACCTAGCTTGGTGTGATGTTTATCTTCAGATACTTTAAAGAAACTGTTGTAAGGGAAGAGGATTTATCATATTGCAGAGATAGAGAAAAGAAAAAATTAGAGGCAATGTGAAAAGGACTGTTACTTGTTTTATTATTTTGCTTTAACAGAGGTTAGGCCAGTAGGAATTGTGGAGATGGGGTTAATACACTAAAGAGACAGGAGAGCAGAGCTCCTGTGTGGTGCAATCTTCCAGTGAAAATCTCTGCCCCTTATCAAACTAGAGAAGAATGTGTTTTTACATTGCTGGCTTCTTTTAGACTGTGATAAATACCTGTGAGCCCAAGGCTTTCCATCAGTGTAACAAATGTAAAAAAGTGAAATCAAAAGTCTCTAGCCTAAGATCTCACTAACCCTGCTTTGCTAGTGCCACTTGGGTCTAGTCTCTGGAGTTTATACCCTGATTCTCTATATAATAATGCTAAATAAGGTTTTTGTATAGCATTTTATGGTTTACCTATTTGATATTCTTGGACTCTCCCACCAAATGTGTAAAGGTGGAACTTTACCCATTCTTGGGTAAGAGGCAATGTGTAATAAACAACAAAAGAGGATGGCCATTGGCAAAGGTAATGTTCATTTTTTATATTTTTAAATGGGGTAATAAACTTTTTTATTGGGTTGTGAGAGTAGATATGTGAAATGATTAACACATTGAATGGCTTAGTCAGTGCAGTTACTATACAGAACAATAATGAGGACTGGTGTTACAATTAGAGAGACCAGGTAATCTCTGAGGTCCCTTCTTAATCTTCATTATTTGTGAATTTGGAGTTTACACAGCATCTTGACTAGCCCTGTACAACTAGAACAACTTTTGAAAACCGTAGTAAGACTTAATGCTTTGGAACGTTTATTCTTGAAAATTATTATTTTTATTTATTTTTAGTGAATAAACAGTTGCCTTACTGATGGCCTGCATTAAAAACAAAAATTAAGATACTTATCTCTTTACTTACCAGGCACTAGCAGCTCGTACTATGGAAGTATTTCTCTCTTCCCAATCTGGTGGATTCTCACTATGGAGCACAACTGGCCTTTGAGATAAATAGTTTTCTGTCAGCTCAGCATCCTCATAGTTTGGATCACTTATGTTCTCTTAGCTAACTTGCATCTGTCTTGTTCAAAAGAATGAATTGTCTAAAATATCCTGGGAATGATGTTAAAACACAGTATAGAGCAATTGTTGTGACATGGGTACCTAAGAGAACCCAGTTTGAGAGGGGATTTCGGTTAGAACTGTGAGCTTCCTGAAAATGGGGACCCTGTCTGTCTTATTTTTTGGTTGTGTGCTCTGTAGAGCATAAAGGTTTTATGGACCAGAAAGTGCTTTTGAGGAAGGAGAGTGGTGGTCAGGTAGGTTGTCCTTCATCACCCCCAGGTCCAGGTCATCTGGGTTGAAAGTATGGTGTTCCTAGTTGAAGATGTCTGTTCCTTAAAATCAGCAGCAGCAACAACAACAAGATAATAAAAAGCCTCAACTGTGAAGTATCAACTCAAAATAGGTGGTGTTTCTAATATATTTTCTGTTCCTAAGGGAAGTATTTTCTGTTTAACCATTTGTTCAGCTGTAATATTAGCCTTAAAAAGGACATCTTTTTGTTGTGGTTAACATTTGATAAAAATTACAAGTGGCGATAAACTTGGCTCTAAATAGTTGTGAACTTCTTAGGCTTCACAGATTCCAGTTTTCTGACACTACTAAAGAAGATGCCAGATGTCGAACAGCTATATGGCCTTCACCCTCGATACCTTGAGAGGCGAAGGGTACGGGGCCATGAGGCTTTTAGCATTCCAGGAGTTCTGGAAGCTTTGCAGGCATGCCCAAACTTAGTGGTGAGTGCACTTGGTTGAACATTTGACATCAACTGATTAATGAAGCACTAAATTAAAAGAATGATAGAACATGTTCATGCAAATTTCATTCATAACGAACTTTTAAGTTCCACTGCATACTTAGGATCTTATGATATAGAAATAGAAGCTTTGGATGCTAAATAAAAGCCTTTCTTATGCTTGCTTTGGCATTATTTTGTAGGGTGTGGAAACTTCTCACTTGGAATTAGTAGAATCCATTTGGACGTACATGCCACATGTTCATATTTTGGGGAAATTTCGTAACCGTAATGGAGCATTTCCAATTCCTCCTGAAAATAAACTGAAAATTCCTATAGGAGCCAAAATTCAAACTTTACATTTAGTTGGTGAGTACATGTTTCTTGGGTTGCTTGTGACTCCTTTAAATGCCATACAGCTGAATATTAGTGGAAAGGGAATAATGGGCATTTTAGAAATAGCTTGGTGATTGCTGATGGCAACCTAGAGGGTAGGATGGGGTGGGTGGTGGGAGGGAGGTTCAAGAGGGAGGGGACATATGTATACCTATGGCTGATTCATGTTGATATATGGCAGAAACAATATTGTAAAGCAGTTTTCCTCCAATTAAAAATTTCTTTAATTTTTAATTAAATATTTTTATTTTAAAGTACATATGAAAATGAAAAAGAAATGCTTGTGAGACTTGCATAAAAATTTAGATTTCCCACTAAAGAGCCTTTGGGGCCAGGGGCCTGGTGGGTAGGTGAGAAAACTACTATTTCAGAATCAGTCTATTTTCATTTTAATAGACAGTTTGAGTAATTTGGAAAGTTGTTGGGCTTTTTGTGTTTTTGATTTTTTGAATGAGCTGGAATCTTGCCCCTGTTTTCTGATACCCCCCTTTGCTCCTAGTTCTACCCTTTAGAGGAGAGTTTAGAGAATAGTTCTCCAGTGCAACTTACTGTGATGATGGAAATCTCCTGTATTTGTAGTATCACATATGGTACCCACTGTGGCCAGTGAAACAGAAGAACTGAATTTTTAAATTTTATTGTAGTTTATCAGATAGCCACATGTAGCTAGTGGCTAACTGTATTATCCTCTTCAGTTCTAGAACATGACAGAATAAAAAATCTTAGATAAAACTCTTAAATTTACTTGTATCTTCTCTAAGCAGAAAACTCCCCCATTTCTTCAACCCAGAGCTTCTGGAAAACTCTGCCACTTCTCTTTTTCCCTGAGAAATGAGGAGGGAGTGGTCTTTTTCCAAAGACACCTTATTTGCAGTGATCACGGTGTGCATTGTTCATCTGAATATTCTCTGAAATTGTATCCCAATAATTTCAAACCTAAGTAAATGATAAGGACAGATATTTTACAAATTTAATTTGTTGTCTTTGGCTTAGATTGCTGAAAGGAATTTCAGGGTGGTTGGGGAGGACTCCTGTTACTATAGTCTGATCTTTAATACTGATTAAGTATTTTATTTGACTTGTACATATTGAGTATCTGCTGTGTTCCAAGCATTCTTGCAGATATTGGGGATGGTCCTGAAGAACTGGATATTTCTGAAACTGGAAAGGGAGAGCAGCAAGAATGATAAAGAGTAGGTCTTAAAAACTATTTAGATGCAGTTATGGGAGACATGCAAAGCTCTCTAGCAGTGCTTCCTTTACAAGATAAAGGAGTAGTTCTGATGAAAGACTTGGATATCTAGTTTGAATTTGGATTTTTAGATAATAAAGGAATTCTATAATATCTGAAGTTTATAATATAAGCTCTCTAAAGTCAGAGACTGTGGTTTTATATCTATATTTTCCATGATGCCTGTCACAGTTCATTGCAAATATAAATACTTGGTAAATTTTGTTGAAATGCATTAATTCATTTGATTAATTCAACAGTTTAACACTGTGATGGTGATACAAACGTGTATAGTAAATTAATGAACATGCTGGGGAAGACAGGTAATTGTGTCCTTTGTTTATAGAATGGATTTGGGATAAAATGTGGATTGGGCATAGAATATAACTGTCTTGTCTGGGTCTGTCTCACCCTTGCTGCCCTTGGGTTTTCCTAATCAGAACTACCACCATAATGGTAGATGCTAAATATACCTTTGTGAGTTTTGCGTCTTGAGTCTCAATCTGTACCTTACTTCTGCTTTTGTTCCTTTGGACTAATCACCAGTGAGTATAGTGTTTACGCATAGTGCAAAGCTAAAGCTAGCTATGCTTTTTGGGTGGACCAGGTTAAGGAGTAACAGTAGAATGTGCAGAATTTAGCTTTCAAAGAACCACCGATTTAAGTACTCCCAATTTTGCTTTCTCTAGTTGCTGTTGCTAGCAGGGCTTCTACTGACTCAAAGTTGAAAATTATATTAAACTGATTTTGCCAGCTGTTGCTTTCTAAATGTCATCACTCTGGATCCTTGAATTTCTTTCTGAGAATTTGTCACTTCTTTGCTGTTTCCTAATCTACAGTATTTAGACTTTTGGGCAAGTTCCTCAAACTGCGTCCTTCGATAAGAATTTTCAGATTACCCATATTCTCTTTTCTTCCATGTCTCTTGACTTATCCTCCTATGGTATATCCCTTTTCTTTCAGAAATGGTTCTCTGCATGTATGATTCCTGGTAACTCTTGAAGAGTTACAGAGTTAAGAGAAAAGCTTGTGTGTATAAAATGTTGAAATACTTTATAAATCCCATCTTTCCATTTGCCTTTTCTAAAGAAATTACAAAGTAGTCTGTCTGTTGTTTGTTTAAATTGTTCTTTACAAGCCTGTTTTATATAAGCTTAGCTTCATAGGAGCTAACTAGGTAATTTGTTCTGATGAAAATATCCAGGAAGGATATATTGTCAACTTGAAAAATAGACTGTTGAACCTGTACACAGCAAACAGTGTCTTAGTGATTTTCTTGTTTTTTTCTTTTTGTGTGTATATGCTTTAGGGGTGAATGTTCCTGAAATTCCTTGTATACCAATGCTAAGGCACCTTTACATGAAGTGGGTAAGACTCACTAAACCACAACCGTTCAAAGATTTTCTTTGCATCAGTTTACGAACTTTTGTCATGAGGAACTGTGCAGGTAAGGGTCTGTAGTTGTAGTGGAAATATACATATACCATTCTAAAAATATCCTAAAGCAAACTGCATAGATAGGATACATTTTAAGTGAAATTATATTATGCTGTTACTATTTATGTTTGTAACTTACCTTATGTAAATGTACTTTTTTTGTTTTAAGGGCAGTAGACATATGATTTGCCTTTGACCCTTCACAAAGTGTCAAAAATGTCTCTACCTATTTCCTATGGACACTTTTTATATAAGTTTGTTTTAATAAATTGTTGTATACTTTCTTTGTCTCTGGTCTCTTGATCTTTTTGCATGTAAATGTTGTCTGACTTAATATACCTTAAGGCATAAAACACTGCTTTTACAATACTACATTTTTGTTTCAAAACCTTCAGTATTTCTTCTGTCCTAGTGTGTCAAGTGGGAACTGTTCTGCTTCAGAGTTCATAACAGTCAGAGCTGTTCTTGATACCTTATTTCAGAGTCCTTTCCAAAGTACCCCTTTTATTGTCAGGCTTGCCTACTCACTGTTCCCAAACAGCCATACCAGCTCTCACCTGAGTATCTTCTTCTTATTTTCTTGTCATGAGGTTTAACACTTCCTTCCTCCTCTTTACTTGTAGGCATCTTTTATGCAAGTTTTGCCTCATTGACTTACTTCCTTCTCTTTTTTATGTAGTACACCAGATTTGATTTTTGTTCTTGATATGTTCTGCCTTTTTATCTTTTTATAATTATTCGTGTTTTATGTCCATGTCAGTTGCAAACTCTTTGATGGATATGCTCCCATCTTGTAATCTTCCATAACACCTAATATAATACTGGTCACATAGAGAGATGTTTAAGTCATTGAGCTATTTATTCTAATGAAGGATCAAATTGTCAACTTGCCTTTTCCGCCCTCAGTTATTTTCAGCTCAAAACTATTGAGACTCCAAGGAATTTAAAAAAATACTAAATCTCCAATGTTACTGAAAAATCCTTATGCTGAATCAGTATGTGGTTGACTTATTAATGGTTTTGTTTCCAATGATAAATTGTAGAGAGCCAGCCACTCGGCTATCATTTTCAGACGTAGAATTTATAAGTTATTCATTTCTGTTGCTGATTTGAAAAATCATCTTGGCAATTTACATTGTTCCATTGAAATTGTTTTTCTTCAGGACCCACAAACTCCTTGAAATATGTCCCTTTAGTAACAGGCCTTGCCTCTGCCCGCAACTTGGAACATTTAGAAATGGTTCGAGTTCCTTTCCTTGGAGGTCTTATTCAGCATGTAGTTGAAGACAGTTGGAGATCAGGTATTCATTTTCCTTTAGTTACTAAATATTTTAAAAATCAGTTAAAAAATTTATTAAGCTTTTATTTAGCTTTTATACAGTCTTTATAAAAGAAATGCTTGCTAGTAATTTTACTTCTATCTGGTGTATTTGATGAAGAATAAGTAACTGAGTGTGGCTAGTATTCATTTGCTTCTTATCCAGTGTTAAACCTTCTCAAAATGATAAGTCATGTTTTCTGGCTTGTTAATACTTATCAGTTAGTTAATATTCATGGTATATTTGAAATCTTTCTGAGAAATATTAGCAGAAATATCCTAGTGGCTATTGCTGAGAAGAGATATTTTTTGACTTAGACAAATTATGTCTACAAAAGAACTCAGGCATTAGAAATGTTAACCTAACGTTTGTCTGATACTTTATAGTATATAAAATGTTTTAAAGTTTATCAATTGGATACTAGATCCACCCATACCCATCAGATGATGGCTTTTAAAAGAAAAAAAGATTTTACTGCCTGGCACCCATAATTATATTTTAAATGATCATGTGTAAGTAGAATGTGCTCCATGTTAACTATCTCCTCATTGCAAGAAAAAGACCAAGAAGTATAGTTATATAGATAATTAATAGTTGGGAACAGAAAATGTAACCTTGAATGTCCAAAATGTAAATGGAAAATCATTGAGTATCATTGGTAACAAATAGATGTTATCATTAATACTGTTAAAATGAGTAAGCAGTGCATTTTTAACATTTTGTCAGTTAATCAAATCTGGTGCAATGTAGTTCATTACATTGTGTGAAGGGAATGGAGACTGCCTCAAAATGAACAGCACAATTTTTACTCCATGTCTATAGCTAACAAGATTAAAGTCAGAAAGGAAAAGAAGACCACAGTGGAATTGTTCATTAGAAGACCTAGAGAGAGGTGCCAAAAGCCAAGAATTTGCACAAATGGCCTAAAAGAGCAACAGAGACTTTTCTTCCCTAATAAGTATTTAAGAACAACTCTAATTTTACTTAAGGAGCCAGAATACCTCACACAATAGTTAATTTCAGAAAAATCATAGATCCAAATACAAAAAATAAACTTTTTAAAGGAAAAGTTTGGAGAATGTTTTCTTTAACATTGTTGGGCAGAGATTTGTACATCAAAAAGCATTTACCATAAAGAAAAAAATTGGTAAACTGTGCTAAATTAAAGACTTTTTGTTGTTCATCAAAAGGCAAAAGTAAGAGCTCGAGTAAAAAAGTCAAGCTACAGAGTGGAAGAAGCTATTTGCAGTACAGCTATCAGATAAATATTTAGAATACAAAGTAATGTTCAAAATTCTCTAAGCCAGACTTCAACAATACGTGATCCGTGAACTTCCAGATGTTCATTCTGGTTTTAGAAAAGGCAGAGGAACCAGAGATCAAATTGGCAACATCCACTTGATCATCGAAAAAGCAAGGGAGTTCCAGAAAAACATCTATTTCTGCTTTATTGACTATGCCAAAGCCTTTGACTTTGTGGATCACAATAAACTGTGGGAAATTCTGAAAGAGATGGGAATACCAGACTACCTGACCTGCCTCTTGAGAAATGTGTATGCAGGTCAGGAAGCAACAGTTAGAGCTGGACATGGAACAATAGATTGGTTCCAAATAGGAAAAGGAGTACGTCAAGGCTGTATATTGTCACCCTGCTTATTTAACTTATATGCAGAGTACATCATGAGAAATGCTGGGCTGGAAGAAGCACAGGCTGGAATCAAGATTGCTGGGAGAAATACCAATCACCTCAGATATGCAGATGACACCACCCTTATGGCAGAAAATGAAGAAAACCTAAAGAGCTTCTTGATGAAAGTGAAAGAGGAGTGTGAAGAAGTTGCTTTAAAGCTTAACATTCAGAAAACTAAGATCATGGCATCCAGTCCATCACTTCATGGCAAATAGATGGGGAAACAGTGGCTGACTTTATTTTTTAGGCTCCAGAATGACTGCAGATGGTGACTACAGCCATGAAATTAAAAGACGCTTGCTCCTTGTAAGAAAAGTTATGACCAACCTAGACAACATATTCAAAAGCAGAGACATTACTTTGCCAACAAAGGTCCGTCTGGTCAAGGCTATGGTTCTTTCCAGTAGTCATGTATGGATGTGAGAGTTAGACTATAAAGAAAGCTGAGCACTGAATAATTGATGCTTTTGAACTGTGGTGTTGGAGAAGACTCTTGAGAGTCCCTTGGACTGCAAGGAGGTCCAACCAGTCCATCCTAAAGGAGATCAGTCCTGGGTGTTCATTGGAAGGAATGATGCTAAAGCTGAAACTCCAGTACTTTGGCCACCTGATGCAAAGAGCTGACTCATTTGAAGAGACCCTGATACTGGGAAAGATAGAAGGCAGGAGGAGAAGGGGATGACAGAGGATGAGATGATTGGATGACATCACCGACTCAATGGACATGAGTTTGAGTAAACTCTGGGAATTGGTGATGGACAGGGAGGCCTGGTGTGCTACCATCCAGGGGATCACAAAGAGTTGCACACGACTGAACAACTGAACTGAACTGAAAGAATTTAAAATACATAAATTCTAATTTATGTATTTAGAATACAAAAAGAACTAATACTAGTGAGAAAAAGTCAGAAATAAGAGGAAAAATAGGAAAGCATTTTGAGTAGAAAAGATCTTAATGAAAGAGGATATCTGAATGGCCAGCAAACATGAAAATATGGTACATTTCACTGATCATAGAGAAATGAAAATTAAAACCACAGTGTTATATACAAGCACTAAAATGATTATACCTAAACAATTATCACTGAAAGTGTATATAAATGCTTTACTGAAAGTGCTATGGTCAAATGGGATGATAATTGTTTTTGTTCCTTTTTTCCTTTAACTAGGTGGTTTTCGAAATTTGCACACTATTGTTTTGGGAGCTTGTAAAAATGCACTTGAAGTAGATCTTGGTTACCTCATCATCACTGCTGCCCGTAGGTATGTTTTGTCTTCACATTGGGTCAGAATTATATTTTTATCTGTTTTATAAAAATTGACAGAATACGTATATGATGTTTGATCATGCCTTTTTCAGATTTAAAATACAGAGAAGCTGTTTAAATAAAGTAGGTTATCATTTAGGGGAAGTCTTCTGTACAACTGATGACCAACTGAGCTGCAGTCCAGACCGAGCAAGTGTTAAAATGCGCATGGTTTCATCAGAAAAAAGCTGTCAGTTATCTGGAAGTGCCTGAGATTCCAACAGAAGTCAGTACTGATACTTGCTCAGGAGCCATTGTTTCATCCTCTGGACAGTTTTCTGAATTGTTTTAGTTGGTGATAATTGCTATTTAGAAATCACTGTTTTAAGTCAGCTTTTTCAGCATCCTGACCTTTAACTCTTTAAAATTTTTAAGCTATCTTCACATCACTTTATGCCACATTTACTGTTTCCTACATATCAAAAGTCTGCCTCTGCTTTTACTTTTATAATATTTAAATTGAATTTTAAAAAGGAAAGTCTTCCTTTCCATCATAGAATATGAAGAGTATAAATAAAACTGTATTTAAGTGAATAGATATTGTTACCTACTATAGGACTATACTCTGTTAAAAACAGGACTTAATGTTAGCCTCTAAAAGGTATTAAAGAAATACCAGATTCTTACCATGACTTAATCAGGTTTAGGAAAGTACCAAAAAGGATATAAGATTATTATAATTTGTTCTTACTGTGACTTTAGTGTACACATGAGATGTGCCCACACTTTTATAAAATGCTCTTTTAATGGAAGCATCTCTGATATTTTTTCACGGAGGAGGCATTGTTTTTGCATTTGACACAATTCAGTATGATAAACTTCTTTGAGAGCCTTACATTAGGAAGAACCTTTTATTCTGATGGCTTTCATTTTATTCCTTTATGTGTCTCTCATTCGTAGGTTACATGAAGTTCGGATCCAGCCTTCCCTAACCAAAGATGGCGTCTTTTCCGCCCTAAAGATGGCAGAGTTGGAATTTCCCCAGTTTGAAACCCTTCATCTGGGATATGTAGATGAGTTTTTGCTGCAGAGTAAGAATTAGCTCATTTACTGCCCTAAAATTATTGTTGGAAACTTACTTGACAAAGTGAACCCTAAATTCAGATGAGCCATTATATTCTTAGACATAAAAATACTTCAAATCTCATGTGCTCTCACTTCTTGAAAAATTTGAACTTGAAGTGCCAGTAATTTTTTATTCTATATTGCCTCTGATTTTAGCTTATTACAGAAAATGAAGTGATTGCTACCCAAAAAAAGATCCTTACCTACATTTGATATTGTCTCCAGTTTGCTCCCCAACTTTCTCTCCCATTCTGCCTCATTGTTTTCACAGAATGTCATCCTTGCTTCTGTTTGCTGAATTTGATCTACCACACTTCTTGAAGCTTTTGCTGGTCCTCTCAGATGAGGTCTTAGCCCCTACCCCTGCTCTTCATTTCTGTAATAAGCCTGCTGGGGGTTCTGGATTTTCTGATAGTGTTAGCATATTTTGGTCAGTATTCATTTAATGATAACTGCTGTTGGAAGGCTTGTTCACACCATTTTTTGGAATGTATTTAAAATTGGGAACTCAGTCCTTTGGGTTTGAATGCATGTCAGTTCACTATTCAAACTTACCCACATGACAGTAGTGAGACATGCAAGAACATTTACACCATCAACATGTTTTCATTTTTGCAAGAATTAGTTTCTCACTCATGTAGTTTATAACAAGTCTTTCTTAAACTCTGGGTGTCATACCAGGTGGCATTGTTTTTCCTTTGGATCTAATTCACATTGTAAAAGAACGTAAGAAGGCTTTGTTGTTTACGGCCTTCAGTCGCTCAGTCATGGCCAACTCTTTGCAACCCCATGGAGTGCAGCATGCCAGGCTCCTCTGTCCCCCACTGTCTCCTGGAGTTTGGCCAAATTCATGTCCTGGAGTTTTGCTCAAATTCACTGATGCTCTCTATCGGATCCTCTGCTGCCCCCTTCTTTTGCCTTCAGTCTTTCCCAGCATCAGGGTCTTTTCCAGTGAGTCGACTCCTTGCATCAGGTGGCCAAAATTATTAGAGCTTTAGCATCAGTTCTTTCAGTTACTATTCGGAGTTGATTTTCTTTGAGATTGACTGGTCTGTAGTCCAAGGGACTCTCAAGAGTCTTCTGCACCACAGTTCAAAAGCATCAGTTCTTCAGTGCTTAGCCTTCGTTATGGTCCACCTCTCATGTCTGTACATGACTACTGGGAAAGCCATAGTTTTGACTATATGGACCTTTGTTGGCAAAGTAATGTCTGTACTTTTGAATACACTCTCTAGGTTTGTCATTGCTTTTCTTCCACGGAGCAAAGATATTTTAATTTCAGGGCTGCACTCACCATCCACAGTGATTTTGGAGCCCAAGAAAATAAAATCTGTCACTGCTTCCACTTTTTCCCCTTATATTTGCTATGAAATGATGAGACTAGATGCCATGATCTTAGTTTTTTTTAACGTTTGAGTTTCAGGTCAGCTTTTTCACTCTCTTTAACCCTCATTAAGAGGCTCTTTAATTCCTCTTCACCTTTTTACCATTAGAGTGGTATCATCTGCATATCTGAGGTTATTTCTCTCAGCAACCTTGATTTCTTAAGACAGTCCAGATCAAACAATATGACTGTTGTTTTTCCTTTTTCAGTGAAATTGTTAACATTCTCTGTTTCTACAGTGTCTATATAGTAACTTAAAATTATTAGCTTTAGCTTAATTTTATTAAGCTAATAATTTTAAGTTTACTGTATAGTAACTGAAAATATGTAATATATATTACTGTATAGTAACTTAAAGTTTTAAGTTAATAGTTAAAATTATTATTGGTAATTGGTGCTTTTTCTGCAGTCTTGTTTTTTGTTCTTCCTAAGAGCTAAAAACTTGATGGATTTGTATATTCATGATGACTATATTTTATGTCCACTGAGAATTGTCTTTATAACCAACTATTTCTCAGTAGTGTTCGTTTCCCCTCAACACACATTTTCATTTGAAAACACTTTACCTTTTGACTACCATTATCTTATGTTTGCAACATAGCTTATTTCATAGTCTAAAGTTCTTTATACTTAATAATCTGTTTGTTATCTTTTTATAAGTCATTCTTCATATTTGCTACAGTTCACCCATTTCTCTTATATATGTACTTTCCTCTGTTACTCCAAAGATAAGTCTGGGATTCTCTGTATGGGAATAGGTGCCAGGTGCCTCTAACAAACATGGAGAGATTACATGTCCCTGTTTATACCCTGTCACTAATCTCTTGCCTCTCAGCCATTTAGATTTTGAAATATCTTTCCAGGAGGTTGGGGTGGCTCCTGGTAAAACTTGCATCAGTTATTTATTCCAGAGATTCTGGCAAAATATAGAAATATCACCTTTGTTCCCATACATTTATGGTAAAAGTGGCAGTGCCAGGTTGGGGAAATGGGTGTGCTGAAAAGTAGATGCTGTGTACTAGGAATGTAAGAAAAGTGATCCAAGGATGAATACTTTGTTTACATGGATTCATGATTTCAGAGTTTTGTGAGAAAGTGCTTGGGGTGTAAAACTCATTCAGATTCAGGAGAAGTATAGAGTAGTGTTGGGACTTTGGAAAGAAGGAGTGAGATGGAATTTTATTAATCATGGGAGTAGAAAATGGTCTTATATCCATTTGACAAGTGAGAAAACATGGACACTTAGAAAGCATTCAATAGGGCTTCCCTGGTGGCTCAGTGGTAAAGAGCCAACGCAGGGGATGTGGGTTCAATCCCTGGTCCGGGAAGATCCCACATGCCTCTAAGCAACTAAGTCTGTGTGCCACAACTACTGAGCCAGCATTCTAGAGCCCTCGAGCCACAAGTGCCGGAGCCCAAGTGCCCTAGAGCCTGTGCTCTATGGGAAGCTACCACGATGAGAAGCCCGTGCACCACAACAAAGAGGAGTCCCCACTAGCTCAAAGCACTATAACAAAGAGTAGCTCACCACAATTAGAGAAAGCCTGTGTGCAGCAAGAAGACCCAGTGCAGCCATAAGTAAAATAAGTAAATATGGTAGCTTTTACTTCTAGGTGACCTCTGGGCCGAAGGAAAAAGAAACAACCTAAGTCTTAGGTGATGTAATCAGGGTTTTGAAGAAGTGTGACAATCAGGAGACCCTAAAAATAGGAACAGATATCAAAGGAATGAATGTAAGACATGGATTTATCATGCTAGGCTGCAGCAGTAATGCTGGAAACACCCACTCAGGTTAAAGATGATCATAAGGGAGAAGACAAATTATACTTCACAGAGCAAAAACAAAGTTTTTACCAGGAGATTAAAGAGTATTTCTCAGCAAAATTATGAAGAATTGGTTAAGGTAAAATGTCCAAGAATGCCAGTAAATACAAAAAACAGGGACCCTAGGAGCGAGACCATGAATTGTATGGAAAGAGATAATCCCAGTAACGGGCAGGACAGCTTCCCCAGAGCAGCAGTGTTTTCTTTGCAGTTTGTGTCAGTTTTGATTGCTGGGATTGTGAGAGACATTTATTGGGTTCCTATGTCCCAGTATTACGCTGGACATTGAAAATGTAACTGCAGACTAACTAGGCAGAGTCTAGTTTTCCTTCAAATTGCTCATAGTAAAGTGGACCATCCTATAGAGTAAAGGTCAGGCAGGTGGCAGGAATAATAATAGGAAGCAAGAGACACAGTGTGATATCCAGTGGCATAATCTAGACTGGCGGATCATTTTTTACTAAACCCAGCCCCTACTTTCTGACAAGACAGTAGACCCTAAAACCCAAGGACAGAGAGAGTGAATGTGTCTGTTTGAGTTAAAAGTCCACTCTCTAAGGTATAAATATTTACTAACCAATACCATAGTTCTAAAAATGGATCCAAATTCTCAAAGTTCACTCTTCCCTACACATGGCCACACCTGACTTGGAAAACACTATCCTTATAGAGCAAAAGAGTTACATTTTAAATAATTAATTAATTAATTTGGCTGTATCAGGTCTAAATTGTTCATTGCGTCACGCGAGATCTTTCAGTGCATCACACAGACTTTGCAGTTGTGGTGTGTGGGTTTAGTTGCTCCATGGCATGTAGGATCTTATTTCCCCAAGCAGGGATCAAACTCATATCCCTTGCATTGCAGGGTAGATTGTTTACCACTGGGCCACCAGGGAAATCCCAGAGAGTTAACGTTTTTAAGATTTTATTTTTCTTTTTAAAAGCTAATAAAACTTTACCATAAATGTAAACTGGTGCAATGTATCCATCAGTTTTGCTTTAAGACTTCACATTCTTTTTTCCTTTTCTAGACAGTTGAAAATAATCTGCTAGCTGTCCCTTAACTTTTAACATAAATTTTTATTTTGCAAAATAAAGGCTACTGTTTGTACAGAATACCTAACCGAAGATTGTATCTGAACCTGACAATGGACAGATGAAGCAGGATGGTCAGAGAGTAATCATACTGCATGTTAAAGAGTTGACAACTTAAGTTGTCCAGATTCCATGACACTAAAGAATCTTTTATATTTTAAATCTTTTTCTAGGCAGAATGGCTAATGCAGATCTGGTGAAGTATGGTTTGGCTGATGTGGTGGAAAATCCTGGTATTATCACTGATATAGGGATGAAGGCAGTCAATGAAGTTTTCTCCTGTATCAAATATCTGGCAATTTATAATTGCCCCCATCTACATAACCCATACAATTGGATCTCAGGTACTATATCTTAAGTATAGGTATATTTTATGGATGTCAAAATAATACATATCTTTATTTTCTGTATGGCATTAATTAACATTCCTCATGTAAAATGTAGATTTTTATATAGATTGTTCATAGAAGCTCTGGGAGCCTTTGATAACTGAGTTGAAAATACTTTCAGTGCCTCTTTGAACTCCTGAGATTCCCTGCCTAGAAATTTGCACTTGTCGAGATTATAGATTCAGTCGCACTAATTGTTACGTGTTTTTCTTTGGGCCGGGCATGTAAAATTAAGCTTAGGAATTGTTGCCTGGGACATTATGGTTGTTTTCTCTGTGTTACCTTAAAATGACTTACCATCTGAACAGACAAAGTAGGTATGTATGTATTTTAAAAACTTCAATTAAGTTACATACTAAACATGTAGTGAAATTTTCTATTACCTTAAATTTTAGGCTACTTCAGATGATATCTCCCTGCCTGATACCTTGGGTACAGAAGTGTGACTTTTGCATTTGGTACTTTTGCTTATGAGAGGAGTTTTATTCCGCCCCTCCCCCCACCCCAAGAGAGTAATGTTATTTATTTTTTTTAAGGCACTTCTTAAATACCTAAATTCACAAGCCTTTAATAAAGTCAGAGGTAGAGATTTTTCATTTTGACATCCTCGTACCAAACAGGCCCTCTCACTAACAGCTGCAAACCAACACTGAACAGCTCTCTGAGCCACCACACAGGGATACTACAGCTCCACACAAAACCCACCTCGAGGCCTATTGCAGGGCTCCCGAGCCTCTGCTAAGATCACTTGTTAGAATGGCCATGTCTCACCCATGGGAAGAGAAGTTCTACCCCTTGCCCAGCTGCACCAGGAAGCTATTGAAAAGTACAAACTTTAGGTTGTAGCCGGCATAGATCACTTTTAAAAAATAACATTTATTGGGTTTTTGGTTTGTTTGTTTTCTTAAATACAGAAGAGTATAAAGAAGAAAATAAAAAATGGCCTATAATCCCATCACTCAGAACTCCTGTTAACACTTAAAAACTAAAAGTAATACATGCACTTGATAAACAGTATCAAACAGTACAGAAAGGTACAAAATGAAAGGCCTCCTCTTCTCAAAGGTAACCACCATCAATGGTTTCTTGTATATTCTTCTGGACAGGTTATTTTGTGCATTTGCAGCCTATACATGTATAGCATTTAAAAATGATTTATGTATACAGAAGGACCTTACTATGTATATACATTGTCCTATAACTTGTATTTTGCATTGAGAATATTTTGGAGAGCTCTCCATACTAGCAAGCTTATTCGGTTCTTCATTCTTTTAGTAGCTGCATAATGTTTTATTAAAGGAATACACCAACATTTCTTTTAACTAGTGTCCTGTTGTTAAATAGGCATGTAGGTTTTAAGTGAATCACATTTAAACAAAGACAGACTTACTTTCAAGTTAACGATTTCCAGTCCATCTGGTTCTCATGAAATTGGGTAAGGAGACATCATAGTTTAGAGTCATTAAGTGTTAGAGATCATGAAATAAGATAAAATTTACACAAAGAAAATGGATTTGAAAGTCTTTGTGACCTATGGCAAAATTTCATGAGTAATGGAGAAAGTGTTAGTTAATACTTTGTCTGGCCATCTCATTTCTTCAACAGACCACTCAAGGTGGACTCGATTGGTTGATATCAACTTAGTGCGTTGCCATGCTTTGAAGCTGGACTCCTTTGGCCAGTTTATTGAATTGTTGCCCAGCCTGGAGTTTATTTCACTGGACCAAATGTTTCGTGAACCACCCAAAGTAAGTCACATTTGAGAGAGTTTTGTACTCAAGAAAACAACCTAAGTAACTTTTTTCCCTAATGATATGCTTTTACAAATGATATAATATGACTTTTTACTGCCAGCCTCAGTGAAGGAAGGCATAAAGGTTATAATAATGGATGGCCATATGTTCTTGTGAGTGAATACTAAGGGGTTTCCAGATAAAGAAAAAAGTAAGTGGAAAGCTGTCTCCATCAGGTTTATAAAGTTAAGGTAAGAGCAAGGGTGGAAATTTGAGCTAAAGCAAAAAATTATTAAAGTAGTTATCTGAAAGATTAGATCTCTAATTAGCAACCCAAAATATAAGTAAGGATTAGGAACTTATTTTGGATGTTTTCTTTTGCTGCTACTTTTTCTACTCAGTTGTGTATCTGGGGAAATCTGAAGTTGCCCAGTTGTACAAAATGTTATTTTAAAACTTCTTAATGTATATAGGAATTTAACTTACTGTAATAAAAACTTAATGTTTCAGTGAATTAGGTTCTCTCTTGTCAATTCTTAATGGTTATACCTTCACTGTTGAAGCAGTGCCATATAGTAGGGAAAGCTCAGCGTTTGAGGACAAATTATTTGGTTTTGTCTCAGGTGTAACACATATTGGTGATGCACTGTTGGGCAGATCCCTTCCCATCGTGCATGTTATCATCTGTAAATAAAGACTAATAACTTTGTCTTGCTTGAGGTGTTGTGGACCTTAAATGAGGTTCTTTATGAATAGGTGAAAGTATTTCATAAAGTGCTATATAAGTATTCTATGTAAAGATGAAATGAAGGAATATTAAAACTGCAGTGTTTTATTCTAACCCAAATTAATAAACATGTGGTTTTGTCTTGCTTCAGGGCTGTGCTCGGGTTGGTCTGAGTGCAGGCACGGGAATTGGGGTTTCCTCGGCCCTTGTTAGCAATCAGAACTCCAACAATGACAATGATAATAATGCCCAGAATAATGCCAACATCCACGACAACAATCACCATCACCCAGATGACTCAGATGAGGAGAATGACTTCCGGCAAGACTTGCAGCCAGGAGAGCAACAGTTTGCTGCCGACGGTAACCCAGACCTTTTGTGAGCTCCAGATAGAGATGATTTTTACTTTGGGTCATGTTTCTCTGACTCTTCTGTTTCCTTCTCCTCCATTTCATTTTGTCACTTTACAGATTGGGAAACCTTGCTAACAAAGCACCTGATGGGTGGATGGAGTTTGCCTGTCTGCTTGCTTGTTTCAAAGTTGTCTTTGCGATGTCTCTTGTCCATAGAATCTATTGGAGGTACCTACAGAAAGGGAAGGACTCAGATGCCATGAGAATTAGGGTGCAGTGAGCCTTAGAAGCCTGGCTTAATGGAGATTTAGCTGTCAGGATTTGGGTGAAGAAGCATCTTTCAGTATCTTGCTAAACAGTAGATATTCTCTCACCATTGAACTTGAGTGTGGAGATCATTTTTGGATGTACCAAGAACTGGAAAAATGAATACCAGATATGTGCTAGACATTGTGTTGGAAACCCTTCACATAGCTCTTGGCATTAAGTCTTCAAAACCACTGAGAAAATTAAGCACATGAGCTAATAAGGACGTATGGGATTTCACTTATGTAACTGTCCATCCAGTTCTTTGATACTGACTGAACTCCTGCTCTCTGCCACCCCAGGTGTTATTAGGCTTCATCCGCCCATACTGATGAGTGAGAATGGAGTGAAATTGTTTCCTTACAGATGTTCCAGTTTCTCAGTTGACACTTAAGAACTGGAAAAGGAATCTCTTCTAGCCACTTTTTTGGTTGTTGCCCCTTCACTTATTCTCTTGGGCAGAATAATTAATGAAAATAGGGTGCCCTGGTGTATTCATTACTTTCATAATGAAAGTATTCTATGTATAATTTCCTTTAAGATCACTCTGTAGATGCAGGTCCTGACCTAAGAATCATTTGTAGGCATTGTCCTTACTTCCGTACCCTACATGTTCTCTCTATAGAGAAGTCTCCATTTTGGCTCTTGGCAAAGTCACCAGTGGCTCTTTTATAAAGGTTAGTGATCTTTTCTCCACTTGTATCTTCTTTGACATCTCATCTCAGCTGCATTTGTCACTGTTGTCCACTTCTATCTTCCTGAGGTATTTGCTTCTCTTGGCCTTTCTGAAGGATTTGGGGAGTGATTTTTCCCCAATTTTGCTGATTTTTCCTCCTGTCTCACTGGACACACCTCCTCAGGTTCCTTCACTTATACCACCTCCTGTCCTCCACTCTTGTCTTTGCTCTCTCTTTTTCTTTCTATAAGCTTACCCAGTTTCATGGCTTCAGTGCCAACTATATACAATTGAATTCTAAACCTTTATTTTCAGCTTTGATATTTCTGCTTTTTAAAGTAATTGCAGTTATACCAACTTCATACTTCTGATTTCCACAGGAGTACTTTTAGGCATTTCAAACTTCTGGCTAAATCTCCTCCTAAAACACAAAAACAAAAGTGCAGAGCCAGGGGTTAAGGAGTGGAGTGTGGAGTCCTCTGTTTCTTTGCCTTCTTGTCCTAGTGTGCCATCACAAAGATCTGGACTTAGAGAACACTGACCATCTGTAGGAAACTGGTGCAGCACTTAAAGTGCAGCACTCCCCAAATCCTACGAACCCACCTGTGTTTGGAGTTGATGTACTAGACAGAGCATAGACTCCACTAGAAAGTTACATGGCCATTGGCTTCTCCGTATAGAATGGGGGGTGCCTTTCATTGTTAAGTCATATATTGATGCAGCGCGAACCAAAACATATGCAAGAATATTGTATTTGATTTAAGAGAGAACAATGAAACTTACATCCACTAACATTTGAAATTAAAGTTCAATAGGTGTGAGATATAATTACAAAACAAATAACCTGAGGTACCGAATTTGTCAGATGTGTTATCTTCAAATGCTGAGAAATAAAGGAGGTTAGTGACAAAATGCCAAGATTGAGGAACTAAACAGCCTCAACAAGAGGAAACCTAAGAATACCAAAGATGGTGGCAGCATTTTAGAGAAGTAAATATTGGCATGAAACATTAGGCTCCATGGGTCTTTCCAACTTCATGCTATATTTTTGTGTATTTATTATTACATACATGTCAGGTTAATTCTTTTAAATGAAAAATAAGGATGCGGGGAATTCCCTGGCCATCTAGTGGTTAGGACTTAGCACTTTCACTGCCATGGCCCAGGCACCCACAAGCCACAAGGCACAGCCAAAAAAAAGACCTGGAGAAAGGGCATGTGACTGTTGATCAAAATTAGAAGTACAAAGAATTCAAGTAAAAGAAACAACAACAACAAAAAAAACATAAAGAGTGGTATAGGGATTAAAAATAAAAGAGATCATGAAGAATGAATGTTAGTTGAAATGACTAATATTAATGCTTGTACTCCATAAGTACCAATGTAACAATATTTTAAACATTAGTTTGAAATTGATATTCACATGTCTACTTACTGTAGAATTTTAGAACTTTTCATGAATGTACTTTGAGTTAGTGCTAGAATGAAGTAGATTTCACCCTGTTGCCCTGTTGAACTTAATCAGCTTGCATGAAGTAATTGGCCTGTCAAAGAAGGGCATTGTAAAATTTTAAAGACCATTTAATTTATGTACATTAAGTGTCCCTGCTAATAAACCACTGAAATAAAATACGGTGTTTTTTTAGTGAGCATTATTATGAAAGTAATAGATGACTCTAACAAAAATATGTTTTCATTGTTATACAGAGTACTATTTAATTTACCAAGATTCAATAATTTGGTTACGGATATTATCTTAGATTTGCACTTCTAAAGCTGTTAAGATTTAGAATGCTTTATTGTGAACTACTTATGTTAACTGAAAATCTCAGTTCATTACCTTCATTTTGCAGCACTGTAAAATAGGAGGAGATATCCATATTTTTTAACAATTCTCATTGTCTAACAATATTACCATCTGTCAAAATCATGCTTCTGTAATTGCTAAAGCATTTTGCCAAGTTATTTAGATATGATTACTTTTGAAGTAATTATAGCTACATAGTTTTATTTGTATATCATTAACTGTTTTTCTATCTGGATTTAAAATAAATCCCATGTACTTACTGCTTTCAAAAGTGGGGTGCCACTCCATTCCCTCACCACCACCCCTGCAAATTAACCACTAAGTGAAACTGCTCTGCAGCATTTATTTTAGACAGTGGTTCTCAAATTTATATATAAAAGAGACCAGTTAATGTATATGTAAAAATCGCTCAGCTCCATCAAGGTTTGTAATTATATTAGGTAAAAGGATTTTTTTATAACTGAAACAACATTTCACCTGAACAGAATGTTTGGTAAGCATTGATATTTGATTAAAAGATAGCTTACATAGTTTCTGTAAGTTAAAAATGTTCTGAAAAAGATGTACTTCCTAATGATAAAATACTTTGAAACAAAAAATCAAAACCAAGAATCACTTAGAACTTGCCTGGCCCCAAAGTACCGTCATCTCATTTAGTTACCAAAGACATCTATTGAGATATTATCCTTTCTTTTCTTTTTTTTTAATTATTTATTTTAATTGGAAGCTAATTACATTACAGTATTGTAGTGGTTTTTGCCATACATTGACATGACTCAGTCATGGGTGTACATGTGTCCCCCATCCTGAAACCCCCTCCCACCTCCCTCCCTCCCCATCCCATCCCTCAGGGTTGTCCCAGTGCACCAGCATTGAGTGCCCTGTTTCATGCATCGAACTTGGACTGGTGATCTGTTTCACATATGGTAATAGACATGTTTTAGTACTATTCTCTCAAATCATCCCGCCCTCACCCTCTCCCACCGAGTCCAAAAGACTGTTCAGTACATTTGTGTCTCTTTTGCTGTCTTGCATACAGGGTTATCATTACCATCTTTCTAAATTCCATATTTATGTGTTAGTATAATGTATTAGTGTTTTTCTTTCTGGCTTACTTCACTCTGTATAATAGGCCCCAGTTTCATCCACCTCTCTAGAACTGATTCAAATATATTCTTTTTAATGGCTGAGTAATATTCCATTGTGTATATGTACCACAGCATTCTTATCCATTCTCTGCCAATGGACATCTAGATTGCTTCCATGTCCTAGCTATTATAAACAGTGCTGCAATGAACATTGGGGTATATGTGTCTCTTTAAGTTCTGGTTTCCTCAGTGTGTATGCCCAGCAATGGGATTGTTGGGTCGTATGGCAGTTCTGTTTCCAGTTTTTTAAGGAATCTCCATACTGTTCTCCATAGTGGCTGTAGTAGTTTGGATTCCCAGCAACAGTGTAAGAGAGTTCCCTTTTCTCCACACCTTCTCCGGCATTTATTGTTTGTAGACTTTTTGATGGCAACCATTCTCACTGGTGTGAGATGATACCTCTTGTGATTTTGATTTGCATTTTTCTGATAATGAGTGATGTTGAGCATCTTTTCATATGTTGGCTAGCCATCTATATGTCTTCTTTGGAGAAATGTCTGTTTGGTTCTTTGGCCCATTTTTTAATTGGGTCGTTTATTTTTCTAGTATTGAGCTGCATGAGCTGCTTGTATATTTTTGAGATTAATTCTTTGTCAGTTGCTTGGTTTACTGTTATTTTCTCCCATTCTGAAGGCTGTCTTTTCATCTTGCTTATAGTTTCCTTTGTTGTGCAGAAACTTTTGAGTTTAATTAGGTCCCATTTGTTTATTTTTGCTTAAAAGGTGGGTCATAGAGGATCCTGCTGTGATTCATGTCAGAGAGTGTTTTTCCTATGTTTTCCTCTAGGAGTTTTATAGTTTCTGGTCTTATATTTAGATCTTTAATCTATTTTGAGTTTATTGTTGTGTATGGTGTTAGAAAGTGTTGTAGTTTCATTCTTTTACAAGTGGTTGACCAGTTTTCCCAACACCACTTGTTAAAGAGATTGTTTTTACTCCATTGTGTATTCTTGCCTCCTTTGTCAAAGATAAGGTGTCCATAGGTGCATGGATTTATCTCTGGGCTTTCTATTTTGTTCCATTGATCTATATTTCTGTCTTTGTGCCAGTACTATACTGTCTTGATGACTGTAGCTTTGTAGTATAGTCTGAAGTCAGGCAGGTTTATTCCTCCAGTTGCATTCTTCTTTCTCAAGATTGCCTTGGCTATTTGAAGTTTGTATTACTTTTTCTAGTTCTGTGAAAAATACTTTTGGTAGCTTGATAGGGATTGCATTGAATCTATAGATTGCTTTGGGTTTATACTTATTTTCACTACATTTATTCTTCTGACCCATCAACATGGTATTTTTCTTCAACTATTTGTGTCATCTTTGATTTCTTTCATCAGTGTTTTATAGTTTTCTATATATAGGTCTTTTTTGTTTCTTTAGGTAGATTGATTCCTAAGTATTTTATTATTTTCCTTGCAATGGTGAATGGAATTGTTTCCTTAATTTCTGTTTTTTCTGTTAGTGTATAGGAATGCAAGGAATTTCTGTGTATTAATTTTATATCCTACAACTTTACTATATTCATTGATTAGCTCTAGTAATTTCTGGTGTATTTAGGGTTTTATCTGCAAACAGTGAGAGTTTTACTTCTTTTCCAATCTGGATTCCTCTTATTTCTTTTTCTTGTCTGATTGCTGTGACTAAAACTTCCAAAACTATGTTGAACAGTAGTGGTGAGAGTGGGCCCCCTTGTCTTGTTCCTGACTTTAGGGGGAATGCTTTCAGTTTTTCTCCGTTGAGGATAATGTTTGTTGTGGTTTTATCATATATGGCTTTTATTATGTTAAGGTATTTTCCTTCTTTGGCTGCTTTCTGGAGGGTTTTTATCTGCATCTATTGAGATAATCCTATGGTTTTTATCTTTCAATTTGTTGGTGTGGTGTATCACATTGATTGATTTGTGAATATTAAAGAATCCTTGCATCCCTGGGATAAAGCCCACTTGGTCATAATGTATGAACTTTTTAATATGTTGTTGGATTCTGTTTGCTAGAATTTTTTGAGGATTTTTGCATCTACGTTCATCTGTGATATTGACCTGTAGTTTTCTTTTTTTGTGGCATATTTGTCTGGCTTTGGTATTAGGGTGATGTTAGCCTCATAGAATGAGTTTGGCAGTTTACTTTCCTCTGCAATTTTCTTGAAGACTTTGAGTAGGATAGGTGTTAGCTCTTCTCTAAATTTTTGGTAGACTTCACCTGTGAAGCCGTCTGTCCCTGGGCTTTTGTTTGTTGGAAGATTTTTGATCACAGTTTCGATTTCAATGCTTGTGATTGGTCTGTTAAGATTTTCTATTTCTTCCTGGCTCAGTTTTGGAAGGTTATATACTTTTCTAAGAATTTATCTATTTCTTCCAAGTTGTCCTTTTTATTGTCATGTAGTTGCTGATAGTAATCTCTTATGATCCTTTGTATTTGTGTTGTCTGTTGTGATTTCTCCATTTTCATTTCTAATTTTGTTGATTTAATTCTTCTCCTTTTTTTCTTGATGAGTTTGGCTAATGGTTTGTCTATTTTATTTATCTTCTCAAAGAACCAGCTTTTAGTTTTGTTGATTTTTGCTATAGCCTCTTTTGTTTCTTTTTCATTTATTTCTGCCCTAATTTTTATTATTTCTTTCCTTCTACTAACCCTGGGGTTCCTCATTTCTTCTTTTTCTAGTTGCTCTAGGTGTAAAGTTAGGTTATTTATTTGATTTTTCTCTTGTTTCTTGAGGTAAGCTTGTATTGCTATGAACCTTCCCCTTAGCACTGCTTTTACTGAATCCCACAGGTTTTGGGTTGTTGTATTTTCATTTTCATTCGTTTCTATGCATAGTTTGATTTCTTTATTTCTTCTATGATTTGTTGGTTACTCAGAAGCGTGTTGTTTAGCCTCCATATGTTTGTATTTTTAATAGTTTTCTTCCTGTAGTTGACATCTAATCTTACTGCATTGTGATCAGAAAAGATGCGTGAAATTATTTCAATGTTTTTGAATTTACCAAGGCTAGATATATGCCCCAGGATGTGATCTGTCCTGGAGAATGTTCCATGTGCACTTGAGAAGAAGGTAAAATTCATTGTTTGTGGGTGAAATGTCTTACAGATATCAATTAGGTCTAACTGATCCACTGTATCATTTAAAGTTTGTGTTTCCTTCCTAATTTTCTGTTTAGTTATCTATCCATAGGTGTGAGTGGGGTATTAAAGTCTCCCACTATTAACATGTTACTGTTAATTTTCCCTTTCATACTTGTTAGCATTTGCCTTACATGTTGCGGTGCACCTATGTTGGGTACATATATATTTATAATTGTTAGATCTTCTTCTCAGATTGATGCTTTGATCATTATGTAGTGTCCTTGTCTCTTTTCATGGCCTTTATTTCAAAGTTTATTTTATTTGATACGAGTATTACTTACTCCTGCTTTCTTTTGGTCTCCATTTGCATGTAATATCTTTTTCTAGCCCTTCACTTTCAGTCTGTATGTGTCCCTTGTTTTGAGGTGGGTCTCTTGTAGACAGAATATATAGGGGTCTTGTTTTTGTATCTGTTCAGCCAGTCCTTGTCTTTTGGTTGGGGCAGTCAGCCCATTTACATTTAAAGTTATTATTTGTATGATCCCATTGCCATTTACTTTGTTGTTTTGGGTTCAAGTTTATAATAAACCTTTTCTGTGTTTTCTGTTTAGAGAAGATCCTTTAGCATTTGTTGAAGAGCTGGTTTGGTGGTGTTGAATTCTCTCAGCTTTTGCTTGTTTGTAAAGCTTTTCATTTCTCCTTCATATTTGAATGAGATCCTTGCTGAGTATAGTAATCTGGGTTGTAGATTTTTCTCTTTCATGACTTTAAGTATGTCCTGCCATTCCTTTCTGGCCTGAAGAGTTTCTGTTGAAAGATCAGCTGTTATCCTTATGGGGATCCTCTTGTGTGTTATTTGTTGCTTTTCCCTTGCTGCTTTTTTTTTTTTTAACTGTAAAATATTGTATTGGTTTTGCCATATATCAAAATGAATCTGTCACAGGTATACATGTGTTCCTCATCCTGAACCCTCCTCCCTCCTCCCTCCCCATACCATTCCTCTGGGTCGTCCCAGTACACTAGCCCCAAGCATCCAGTATTGTGCATCAAACCCCTGCTGCTTTTAATATTGGCTCTTTGTGTTTGATCTTTGTTAATTTGATTAATATGTGTCTTGGGGTGTTTCACCTTAGGTTTATCCTGTTTGGGACTCTCTGGGTTTCTTGGGCTTGGGTGGCTATTTCCTTCCCCATTTTAGGGAAGTTTTCAACTATTACCTCCTCAAGTTTTTTCTCATGCCCTTTCTTTTTGTCTTCTTCTCGGACACCTGATTTGAATGTTACGGTGTTTAACATTGTCCCAGAGGTCTCTGAGGTTGTTCTCATTTCATTTCTTTTTTCTTTTTTCCTCTCTGCTTCATTTATTTCCATCATTCTATCTTCCACCTCACTTATCCTATCTTCTGCCTCAGTTATTCTACTGTTGGTTCCCTCCAGAGTGCTTTTGATCTCAGTTATTGTATTATTCATTAATGGTTGACTCTTTTTTATTTCTTATAGGTCCTTATTAAGCATTTCTTGTATCTTCTCAATCCTTGTCTCTAGTCTATTTATCTGTAACTCCATTTTGTTTTCAAGATTTTGGATCATCTTTACTATCATTATTCTGAATTCTTTTTCAGGTAGACTCCCTTATTTCCTCCTCTTTTGTTTGGTTTGGTGGGCATTTATCATGTTCCTTTACCTGTTGAATATTTCTCTGCCTTTTAATTTTGCTTAGATTGCTGTGTTTGGGATGGCCTTTCCATAGGCTGGAAGTTTATGATTCCTTTTTATTGTGGATCTTGCTCCCTGTGGGTGGGATTGGACTAGAGGCTTCTCAAGCTTTCCTGGTTAGGGGAGCTTGCGTCTGTGTTCTGGTGGGTAGAGCTGGATCTCTTTTCTCTAGAGTGCAGTGAAGTGTCCAGTAGTGAATTTTGAAGTGTCTTTGGATTTGGCAAGGCTTTGGGCAGCCTGTATTTTAATACAGGAACATAGCAACACAGGGCTATGTTCCTGTGTTGCTAGAGAATTAGTGTGGCATGTCTTGGTCTGGAACTTGTTGGCTCTTGGGTGGAGCTTGGTTTTTAGTGTAGGTATGGCAGCTTTTGGATGAGCTCTTGTTTATTAATGTTCCCTGGAATCAGGAGTTCTCTAGTGTTCTCAAGTTTTGGATTTAAGCCTCCTACCTCTGGCTTTCAGTCTTGTTCTTACAGTAGCCTCAAGACTTCTCCATCCATGCACCACAGATGATAAAACATCTAGGTTAATGGTGAAATAATTTTCCACAGTGAGGGACACCCAAGAGGTTCAGAGTTACATGGAGAAGAAAAGAGGGAGAAAGGAGGTAAATGTGACCAGGAGGAGAAGACAGGGAGTCAAAAGAGGAGAGAGCAGTCTAGCCAGTAATCAGTTCCCTAAGTGTTCCAGCCCAGAACACCCAGAGGGATTCACAGAGTTAAGTAGAGAAGAGAAGGGGGAGGGAGGAGATAGAGGTGACCTGGAGGAGAAGAGGGAGAATCAAAAGCGGAGAGAGCAGTCAAGCCAGTAATCACACCCCCAAGTGGAAATGGATACTGAAGATTAGATTACTAAAAGTACAAAATTGATAACAAATACCAAAAAGCAAAGATTAAGAATATGGATAGAGGTTAAACTCTCAAAAATACAATATTAAAAAAAAAAATCAGTCACAAAAATTATAAATATAAAATTATAAATATATATATATGAAATTTGCTTTAAAAATAAGGTCCTTTTTTTGCAAGGTAATAATAGGTTATAAAAATGAAAATTAAAGGAATAGTAAAGAACTTAAAAAAATTTTTTTTTTTTTTTTGATGATAATAATAAAAATGCTTATGGGATCCAAAAAAAAAAAATACGGGAATTTCTCTGGAGCTGTTGTGGGCAATGTGGAGTCTGTTCAGTTTCAGACGCTTACTCCTTGGAAGGAAAGTTATGACCAACCTAGATAGCATATTCAAAAGCAGAGACATTACTTTACCAACAAAGGTTCGCCTAGTCAAGGCTATGGTCTTTCCTGTGGTCATGTATGGATGTGAGAGCTGGACTGTGAAGAAGGCTGAGCGCCAAAGAATTGATGCTTTTGAACTGTGGTGTTGGAGAAGACTCTTGAGAGTCCCTTGGACTGCAAGAAGATCCAACCAGTCCATTCTGAAGGAGATCAATCCTGGAATTTCTTTAGAAGGAATGATGCTAAAGCTGAAACTCCAGTATTTTGGCCACCTCATGCGAAGAGTTGACTCATTGAAGAAGACTCTGATGCTGGGAGGGATTGAGGGCAGGAGGAGAAAGGGACGACAGAGGATGAAGATGGCTGGATGGCATCACTGACTTGATGGGTGTGAGTCTGGGTGACCTCTGGGAGCTGGTGATGGACAGGGAGGCCTGGCGTGCTGCGGTTCATGGGGTCGCAAAGAGTCGGACACGACTGAGCGACTGATCTCTCTGATCTCTCTTGTTCCACCTTGTACTTCTTCTCAAGGTCTCTATAAGCCCCTTCCAATGCTTTGTCAATGTTTACTACAGGGTTTTAATCTGTTGCTATCACTTCCAGAATCACTTCCACCTCTTTATTTATTTTGGCCTCCTGTTTGTAAGTCTCTTCAGTGTCTAATATCTGTCCTGACGCAAGGGGGCAAAGGTGTTCACTTATTTAGGCTCACTTGTTCGGAGGAGGAACACTGCAAACAAGTATCACTGGCATGTGTGGGGAGTGCTCACAGTGTATGGACCACACTGGGTTTGCCCCAGCTCAGTGTGGCCTGTGCTTTCTGGGTCTACACTGCTCAGACTCCATGTTGCTCTGCAGGAATACTGTCCAAAGCTGGCCCTGAGTTTTATGCACTTCTCAGGTCTGAGCTGCTCAGGTTCGGGTTCTCGGGTACTCCACAAGGGCACAGACTCACTTGGGATGCGTTTTGTGCCCTTCCCAGGTCCCAGCAGCTCAGGTGACCAGGTGCTTGGCGAGCACACTGTCCCAGGTGGACCGTGCATCTTAATCACCTCCCTGGTCCCCCCTACTCAGTTTCCCGGGGGGTGCCGCAAGAGCACTGTCTCAGGTGTGCTTTGTATCTCCTCTGGGGAGATGATCTCAGGCTGTGACCCTACTGGCAGATGTCAGTCCTCCAGGATCCTAGGAAGACGTGGTTAGCAACTGGGAGCCTGCTCACAGTTTGGTGGAGGATGCAGTATCTGGGGCTGAGATTGCCCCTTGCCTTCTGGCTCTGGCTGTTGCATACCTGCCTCTCTGCCTCTGGCAGGGGGGCGGAGGGTGGGGGCGGGTCTGTATGCAGCCAGCTAGCTCTCCTTTGGTATTCATTCAGTCGTTTTTTTCTGTGAGAAGAGGGCCAGGTTAGAGACCTGGTTGGGGCAGGGAAAGTTCTCTTTTTTTTTTCTCTCTCTCTCTTTCTCTGGCTATCCCACAGTTTGGGTTGCTGTCTCACATTAGCTCCCTCAGATTGTCCTCAGGGCATTCAGGCCTGGTCCTTCCCCTAAGCATGCAGCCCAAGGCCCCCCTGCTCACTGGTAGCAGACACAAGCCTCTGGGCTACTTCTCCACTGGGAGTTGCGTTTAGGCACATATTCTGTGGGGTTGTTTTTTTTTTTCCTCCTGGTTATATTGCCCTGTGAGATTCCAAAACTGCCGACAGACCCTCCGGTGAGAAGGATTCCTGCTGTTTGGAAACTTCTCCTTCACTACGACTCCCTCCCCAGGACGGGTCTCCATCCCTAACTCTTTTGACTCTCTTGTCTTTTATATTTTGTCCTATTTCCTTTCAAAGAGAATGGGCAGCCTTTCTGGGTGCCTGGTGTCCTCCACCAGCATTCAGAAGTTGTTTTGTGGAAGTTGCTCAGCATTCAAATGATCTTTTGATGATTTTGTTGGGGAGAAAGTGGTCTCCCCCATCCTATTCCTCCACCATCTTGCCTGTCTTTCCCAAGATATTATCCTTTCTTTGTTTATACCACCACCTACCTGCTCTCTCCAACATGGAGTCTTCAGTAAGTTCTGTTGACTGTCTCTAAAACATGTCCCCAGTCTATCTACATTCTTCTTCCTCATTGTACCAGACCTTTTTTTACCTAAATGTTTTAATAGCTTTTACAGCAAAATTAGTTCTTAGAGTAGGAGGGCAATTTTTAAAAAACAAATACAGGCAATGTTACTTCCTTTTGTAAAACTTTCTGACAGCTCCCCTCTGCCTTAGAATAAATCTAGTTTCTTGATTTGGGCCATAAAGCGCTACATAATCTGGCTTGTTCTCACCTTGTACTACTCCCCACCTCACACACTGTGCTTGAATGTGCCCAACTGGCACCAACTGTTGTACTAACTGCTGCCTCTTCATAGAATGGCCTCCCCTCCATCTTTGCATGGCTGGCTTCTTGTTGATATGTAGGTCTTAGCTTAAATATTAATCTCAGAGCTGTCTTTGCTTACCACCTTAATCTTTTTTTTTTTTTCACTTGAGGTATAATTGACACTATTTGTACATATTGCAAAATGATCACAATAAGTTTAATAAACAATCACCATACATAGTTACACAGTTTTTTACTGTGATGAGAAATTTTAAGATCTTCTCTCAGTAATTTTCAAATATGCAGTAGAGTATTAATATAGTCTGCATGCTGTGTGTTACATTTCCATGACTTATTGAAACCTTTTGATCACCTTACCACTTTCATTTCAGTTCAGTTCAGTCGCTCAGTCGTGTCCAACTCTTTGTGACCCCATGAATTGCAACATGCCAGGCCTCCCTGTCCATCACCAACTCCTGGAGTTCACTCAGATGCACGCATCGAGTCAGTGATGCCATCCAGCCATCTCATCCTCTGTCGTCTCCTTCTCCTCCTGCCCCCAATCCCTCCCAGCATCAGAGTCTTTTCCAATGAGTCAATTCTTTGCATGAGGTGGCCAAAGTACTGGAGTTTCAGCTTTAACATCATTCCTTCCAAAGAAATCCCAGGGCTGATCTCCTTCAGAATGGACTGGTTGGATCTCCTTGCAGTCCAAGGAACTCTCAAGAGTCTTCTCCAGCACCACAGTTGAAAATCATCAATTCTTCGGTGCTCAGCTTTCTTCACAGTCCAACTCTCACATCCATACATAACCACTGGAAAAACCATAGCCTTGACTAGACAGACCTTTGTTGGCAAAGTAATGTCTCTGCTTTTGAATATGCTATCTAGGTTGGTCATAACTTTCCTTCCAAGGAGTAAGCGTCTTTTAATTTCCCACTTAAAGTGCCACTAATTCATTCTCTTTTATATCACCCTCTTTTAATTTTATTTTCTGACGTTTTTATTGTTGACTAAAAAATAATTTTACTAAAAATTTTTTCTTCCCCAACTAAACTCCATGAGATTAGAGATATTGACTATAACCACTGTCTTTTAGCACCTAGGAACAGTAACACATTGCAGTAAGCTCTAGATAAATATTCAGTGAATGAATGCAGTTGAAGTTTAAAATAACTTTGGGGTATTTATAGTATTTCCACAGGTTATTGTGGCAACCTAAAAAGCAATTGCTGAACAGCTTTGGAAATCTTACCACATAGATAGAAGAATGTAGTTCTGTCCTAGAGGTTTTCTTCTGCCCATAAGAGGCAGTTTTAAGCTTTTCACAGCCTGGGACCCAGGCTACCTTTTTAACCTCCTGTCCTCTTTCACACCCTTACCGCAACTCAAATTCTTGTTCTTTTTATCACTGACCTACTTACTCTTCTGGAAAATGTTACGTGCTTCCTAGTATATATGAAATATCACTCCATCTCAGTGAAACCTTCTCTGTCCAACAGGAGACTTAACAACTGCTTTTTTGTCCATGTTCCCTTTACTTGGACTGTTCTAGCACTTAATCGGAGAAGGCAATGGCAAGCCACTCCAGTACTCTTGCCTAGAAAATCCCATGGATGGAGGAGCCTGGTGGGCTGCAGTCCATGGGGTCGCTACGAGTTGGACGTGACTGAGCAACTTCACTTTCATTTTTCACTTTCACACAATGGAGAAGGTAATGGCAACCCACTCCAGTGTTCTTGCCTGGAGAATCCCAGAAACGGCAGAGCCTGGTGGGCTGCCATCTATGGGGTTGCACAGAGTCGGACACGACTGAAGCGACTCAGCAGCAGCAACAGCAGCACTTAATGAGTATGTGTTGTGCTGTGCTTAGTCGCTCTGTCATGTCTAATTCTTTGCAACTCCATGGACTGCAGCCCACCAACCTCCTCAGTCCATGGGATTCTCTAGGCAAGAATACTGGAGTAGGTTGCCTTGCCTTGACCTTATTTTATATGTCTTGACATTTCTGCTAGAAGGTGTGCATTCTCTGAGAGCAGGGACTATAAATTTTCTACCTACTCATCGTCTGTGTTTTGTATCAAGCTTTGGAAAGGGACCTCATTTCAAATCCCCTTAAATTGCTAACCCTTCTAAGCCTCAGTTTCCTCAACTGCAAAAATTAGACTAGTAATAATACCCTCATAAGATTGCTGTAAGAAATAACTAACGTATTTGAGGGCATTTAACACAGAGCCAGACATAGTATATGTACACATTAATTACTAGCTGCTATATGTACACATTAATTACTAGCTTCTATTCATAATTGCTCTTGAGAATTGAATGAAAGAAGCAAATTGATTGACGTTTATCATGTAATATTTCTTGACAAGATCAATCCTTCTTTTCTGGCCATAAATGAAGTGTAGAAGCTAGAGTTGGGCAAGAGTTTGGGATGGGAGGCTAAACATGAGAGGGAATGTGCTGTTGTGTATTTTCAAAACCAAAGCAAACCCCAGTGTCCCTCTGAAATCTTAGACCTCTCTGCTGTATATTCCAGTAGCATTTATCTGAATAGGATATTTCTGGCATATACTCATATTTTACCTTGTTTCTTTGTTAATTGTATGAATTTTTCTTGTCTCCTTAAATAGATTCTTTAGTTCTTTCAGGAACAGTATCTTGTTTTCTTCTGTGTTGGAGTCTTCATTTCATGCAAATGGTTGGTTGATTTGATAGCAGTAGTGTTGTACACCCATAGGTGTTGAGTGGTGCACAGGGTAGACACAGCCTGCCGCCATCTGGGTCCTGGCCATGCTGTAAACGTAAAGGACACTACTGGTATTGTCCTGATTCAGACTGAGAGCAGGCACCCTAGCTTAGGGGTTGGGAGTAAGAGGGTACTGGGGTGAGTGCTTTGAATACAGACTTGAGGGATTTGAATTTAGTCTTTTAAAATCTTGAAGCTTATCAGTCTGAAATTATTCAATGTGCTTATCATCTGGAAAAATATAAACATTCCCATTCACTGATAGGCACTAATAGCCTTAGAAGACTTAGATACAGATTAAACATTTGAATGATGCTAAAATGTTAAAAATGTACTTCCTGTGTTTAATAATCCGTGTTACACATGAGCTGAAAATATGACCATATTCTCTAGAGAGCAGAAAAAGAAACAATTTGAGCTTGCCTGTTCAGTGCATCCTGGTTCAGGTGGCAGATATAAGACTAACTGCTTACAAGATGATCATGAGATCTTGCAGTAGCTGGCTGTCACTGCCATCAAAGAAATAGCTTAGAGGGAGACAAACAGTTGCCTCGTATAGCCATCCCTGGTAACATCTTCAGGAATGAATAAGTGCTTTCTTCTTTCAGCTATTCCTTTTTCTGTCCTTTCACCTTAAAATGGTGGACTTTCTTTACCAAGTAATCGTTTTCCCATCTGTGGTCTCCCCTCCTATAGAATGGGACACTTCTTGTTGATGTCGATAGAATGAAGCGCATTTACATGACATTCTTTTAGAATGGGCCTAGTGATCATGAGACTGTTCATTTCCTAATGGTGCCACAGTTCTGCCTGCCATTGTGGTTTTCTTAGACATCTCCTGGTTTTGCTTTGACTGTGGTTATTTTTGTTTAAGCACTGAATGAGATGGAAGACATGGTGCAAGAAGATGGAGAGGTGATGGCCGAGAGTGGACGTGAGACTCCAGCTCACAGTCAGGCAGTTGTTCCTGTGGATGTTGACGAGGAACAAGCAGGTAATCTTGTGACTTCCCACATTTAGGGTTCTAAAAACTAGGGCCTGACTTTAATGAAGAAAGGAAAACACTGAGAATGATGTTCTTTTTTGACATGACAGCTAATGATGCGTTACATGCTATTTATTTTTGACTGTTTGTGTGTGTGTGTGTGTATCTTATTAGTTTGTTTTTTATTTTTTTGTAACTGTGGCAGCAGTTCCTCTTTATTGGTACACACACACGTGTGTGTGTAGAGAAAAAAAAAAACACTCAAGTTATAAGTAAGAAAATAACCTGATTAAATGTTCTGCTTATTCTCTCCCTTCATTTTGGTGGGGAGAAGAAGCAGTGGAGAGGTTGATTTGGTATAATAAATAGAACAAGATCTAGTCTCAGTTTGGCACTGGGTCATTTATAGCAGTCATATAATCCAAAAGATTTTCTGATATAATCTTTCATCTTTACAGATAGGGAAACTAATATTCTTTCAAAAGTTTGAATGGTTTACTCAAGACCACTCAGCCATTGATCAAGAAACAGAATTGAGATGAGAACTAAAATTTTCTCACTCCTGATCTGTTCAAATGCTACCTTGCCGTTGAATTGAAAACATCTTTAACTACCCTTGTTTTAAGTGTCTTACAGATGCAGTCGCTCACTCAACAAATACTCGAGTGCCTACCCTGTGCCAGGCATTATACAGTATGACAGGAAAAAGATAGGAAAGTTCCCTCACTTGTCAGAGAAAGTTGGGTTATGAGAGCTGAAGGTTTACAATGTGTAATGACAAGCAGACAAAAAATTTTTGTTGTTATATAGTCACCAAGTCATGTCTGACTATTTGTGACCTCATGGACTGCCAAGCTCCACTGTCCCTGGGATTTCCCGGGCAAGAATACTGCACTGGGTGCCATTTCTTACTCCAGGGGATATTCCCAACCCAGAGATTGAATCCATGTCTCCTGGAATGGACAGGCAAATTCTTTACCACTGAGCCACCAGGGAAGCCCCAAACATTTTTTACATAAATAATCAAAGAACCAAATTGTAGCATGCATCCAGCCTTTCAAGAACATATCTGTGACATCCAGTGCATTAGACCTGTAGTTAGTTAAAGAATGCAGAATTCTCACCAGTCTATAGGTGTCAGAGGCTTGCTTTCATGCAGACGTTTGCAAAATTAGGAAAATATCTAACTTATTTTTCAAATTATTATAATGAGTATTATTTTTAGGATAATTATGTGACTCTTTCCAACAGTGAAGATCTTAAAGGGAGATGTCATATGCTCTTCTACTTTGATTTTCCTTTATAATGTTGGGTGGTATATTAGTCATACTTAATATTTACATAATACTTTAGAGTTAAAGTGTTTTCACAGTGTCTCATCCAAGTATATATGCATGAAAATGAGTGATCAGGGAGGTTTCATAGAGCCAAAGCATCTCTCTGATCCCAAAATACTGAAACAGTATTTTGAGTGAAAGCCTTTCTTGGGCAAAAATTGACTGTTATGCCTTTGATGTTTGTTTTAGGACCCAGTGGTCTTCAGCGTATAGTGAAACCAACCCCAATTACTGTTCATGACTCAGAGAGTGATGATGAAGAAGACAGTCTAGAACTCCAAGAAGTCTGGATTCCTAAGAATGGTGCCCGGCGTTTCTCTGAGCGTGAAGAAAAAATTGGAGAGTCTGTGCAGTCCAGGGAATTATCAGGTGAGAGACTGTGTCTTACTCTGACCTGTTAGTGAGAGTCACCATGAGAACGGACACACTGGTCTTTACATACTGTGTCCCTACCACAGCTTGTGGTACAGTTGACATATACTTACGAAATGTGACAGGGGCAAGAAAGGCAGCAGAGCAAGCAAGAGAGGAAAATCTGGGTGGCACTGCCAGGGGCGAGTGCAGCATAAGAATATTGTGGAACTGGGGCTCAGGGAAGAGAAGATGTGAGGACTGTCAGTCCCATAGTGGAGGCTTTAGGAAGTTGTGGCATCAGAGTTATCAGGGATTAGTGAGGGCCTGTGCCTCACATAAAAGATGACAACCGAGTCATCCAGAGCAGTGAAGAACAGCCATTCCCCAGGTGGTCATCTGTCCACTTGTGCTTATTTAGCAAATGTTGGTGGTTAGTTTGGTGCTTGAGGAACTCCTGAAGTATGTTCTTATAATCCCTTGTCTCCCTTTAAATCCAGTCTACAACCTTCTGCCATTTGCCTCACCAAGAAACTTTAATTCTGTTAACTTTTAAGTTTATACTTCTTTCCTTGGTCTTCCCTTCTATTTCTCAGAACCATATGCTTACCATTTTCTGCAAAGGATGAGGTTCTTTTAAATTGTCCGCTCATTTTTCCTTGAAGACCCTATTCCTTAGTGTATCTGAATGTTTAGTATATATGTGTATACATTTAACACTGAATCTGAAATATACACACATTTCTGTGTATGGTAAGCTCAGTTCTTTAGACTTGGAATAACTTACTAACCACTAACTGATTACTCACTTTTTACTTTATTCCTTTTAAGAAATTCAGATTTATCTTTACACTTATTTAAAGGAGCTTTTATGGACACTGACATTTAGGAAAAGTCATGTGACCAGCTGACTAACCTAATGTTTCCTAGAAAGTTTAATTTCTGAATTTAGAAACCAGATTTTGTGTCAGCCAGACAAAACCTAATATAAGTATGCTTTTGTATATTCATTCAGCCTTACTGTGCCCACAGGTACTGTGTTAGGTGTTGTGAGGGGTGAGATGAATAAGTCTTGACCTCTATTTCCCTCCCTCTGTCGGGAACCTCTAGTCTGGTTGAAGAGTCAGGTCAGAAACAGACTATATTTTAGGGCATGTACTATGGTGGTTCTGGGGTGGGAGTGCTGAAGAGATTGAACAGATGTCCAAAGCACCCCTCCAAAAAAAAAACTGGTGAGAATAAAGGCTCCTAGGTAATAAGACAGGGGTATATTCAAAGAAAAGTTTGGGTGGGGGTATAGAATGTTTATAGAGGGAACAAGAATGGAAGGTTAGTTTGCAATTAGGTCATGACAAGCCTTGACAACTGATCTCAAGAGTGTTAATCAGGTAGGCACTAGAGACCCGTAAAGAACTCTTGAGCAGCTGAGTGATGTAGTCACCATTATGCCTTAGGAAAATTCGTGTGCATTGTTTCCTGTTCCAGATTTACTCTTACCTTTTGTCCAGAATTTGTACTGAAATCTTTTCTTTTCCTCGGGCCATTCTTCTTTTTCTGTAAGCAGTAAGTGGAAAAGGCAAGACTCCACTTCGAAAGAGGTACAACTCCCATCAGATGGGCCAGTCGAAGCAGTTTCCTCTCGAGGAAAGCAGCTGTGAGAAAGGCTGTCAGGTCACCAGTGAGCAGATCAAAGCCGATATGAAAGCAGCTAGGGATATACCTGAAAAGAAAAAAACAAGGATGTTTATCCCAGCTGCAGCAGCACCACCGCCAGCACAGTGGGAAACTCCAGCTCACACAGCACTGCTTCTCAAAGCCCCGACTTTGTAAGGACGGTGAACAGCAGCGGCTCTTCCGAGCCTAGCCCTACAGAAGTGGATGTGTCCAGGCAGTGTGTCTGCTCCCCCGGTGGGTCAGAGGACTCTGAGGCCATGGAGGAGGGAGATGCAGAGAATTCTGTCTGCCCCAGATGCTGCTGTCACAGGCCCCAGGAATCCCAAAGGAGAACTAGCAGGTGTTCTGATGAGGAACGTCCTTCAACCAGCCGAGCCTGTGTTGTGAATGGCCCGGATGGTACGAGATCCGCCTTTTCCTTTAGGACTCTGCCACAAGGGGGGTCTTCAGGCCCAGCACATGATGAGAGGACTAATGGGAGTGGCTCTGGGGCTACAGGTGAGGACAGGAGGGGGAGCTCCCAGCCTGAGCGCTGTGACGTGCAGTCTAATGAAGACTACCCTCGGAGGCCCCTAACAAGGGCCAGGAGCAGACTCTCCCATGTACCGCTGGTATCTGAGTCAGGTATGACAATGCTGCCAGGATTAGCTACTGCAGGTTAGGACCAGAGAAGAGCATCTGCTCGTTCTAAAAGTTTTCTTACATAAAGCCAATTTGGCAAATTGATTTCTATGTTTGGTTTCTATGATCATATAGATCTTGAGCTAATTTTCATCAGTGGGATGGGAGTGGGGAGTGGGGGTGGCATGTAAAACAGCTTGTAAGATATCCAGCCAAGAAAAGCTTAGATAGTTATGCTTCTAAAAAAAGTATAATTGTGTATATGTATTGACCTTAAATACTGTACTGATTCTGATGTCTTATTCCCAATATATAAACTCTGCTCCCATTCCACATTCAGAAGTCTTAACTTTTAAGACTTAACTAGTTTTAAAACCTTAGCCAAAAGGTAAGGACTGTTAAGTTGTTGGGGCTGGGGGAGCACAGCATATGGGTACACCCCTGTATCTGCTTCTGCAGTATGTAGTAATTTTTACCAAAGTCTAGTTTTGTTTCCAGTCAGGTTTGCCAAGAGATAAGCAGGTAAGTAAGTGATTTAGCTGAGAATTATTTTGATGAAGAAATGTTCAAGATGTACATATGTATACAGTTTCATTAATATTTATTTGTTTGCCAAGGCATTGGATTTGGTAGGGGTAAAGCACATTTCTTAATTATAGTTCTGTTTATATTTCTGATCTTATTTTTAAATACTCTCTGCTGCCTTTATTAAGTTGTATATAGCTGTCAATGAATAATAATACATTTTATTTTCTCTAAGTCTCACTCAATTTTAAAATCTTTACATCAACACCCAGTACAGAGTACCTTTTTATATACTAGAGTTGATTAAATCATGTCGAGTTTAACAAAAGCAAGCTTTCGTAAGATAAATATGAGACCTTACTTATATACTGTTATCGGTCATAAACTCAAAGTATATGAATTTTATTTGAAGATTTTATTATGCTTTGCAAACATTAGTTCTGCCGTGATGAAAATACTTTTCCCAGCTTGAATTTTAAATGCTTTTTATCTTTTTTAATACATAACATGGATTTACCATTTTAATCATTTTGTAGTATATAGCTTATTAGCATTAGGTATATTCACATTGTTACGCATCCATCACCACCATCCAGCTCAACTTTTTCATCGTCCCACATTGAAAGTCTGTGCCTGTTAAACAGAAGCACCTCATTAGGACACCCTTTGTTGTATGGTTTTCATATTTGTAAAGTCAGATCTACATGTTTAGTTTTGTGATATCTTTATTTTTATGCTGTGGAAAGCCTTCTGTACACCTGGTTCAGATAATTGTTCACATCTTCTCATTCTTTTATTCATGTATTTGTTTATTTCAGTTTAAATCTTTATTATAATCTTTGGGAACTGTTTTTTAATTACAAATTGTCACCTAATTGTCTCAATACTACTTATTGACATCCATCCTCATCATTTTTTTTGAAATACTCTTTTATCATGTACTTTGCCTCTGTTGCAGTTTACCTCTTGGCATGAGGTCCTATTCCAGTGTTCTGTTCTCTTTCATTACTCTTTGCAAAATTTCCTTGGTTAGTCATGCATTTATCACTTATTTTTATAGTTTTATAATTTGTCAAGTTGCAGAAACAAACATTCCTATGTTTTGTTTGTAATTCCTTTACATTGATGGACAAAAGATAATGATCAGTTTTTGAGTCTTCCTATTTAGGGACTGTTTTTGTCTCCTGTGCCTTGGTAAAGTTTTAAGAGTTGTTACTGTTTTTGGCGGGGGTGGGGGGGTGGGTCGCCTGTGTTTTTAGTATGGGTCCTTCACATTAACCATCTTAGGGGAAGGGGTTTGACTTCTTTGCCTCATGTTCTATTATTCCCTTTGCCACTTTCTTCTGACTTGTTTCGTGACTAGAACTTTTTCTTAGGTTAAATAATTTACTAGAATTAAATTATGTAGTGCTTTTTACTTTTTAGGTAAATTACATCTGTTGTCTTATTGATTTTTTTAAATTCCAATTTGGGAAGACTTATAATGTCTATATTTAATGTGTATAATGTATATGGTAGGTAAATTACTTTTTAATATTTTTAAACACAATACAAATGTTCATTTTCTTTCAATAACAGCTTTTCTGGGGAAATTTCAAACTGCTGATTTTTAAATTATCCATATCTCTTTTGGGAAGAACAAGTTACGTGGGTGACTTTCAGTTTGCTATTTTTAATCTAGCATGTTTTTTTATATCTGTTGGCCATTCTGCTTTAAAAGTTTTAAGGAGAAAAGTCCAGACCAATAAAGGAACAAACGTGACTGAGTGTTACAGATATTTTTAAAATCACTTCAAAGAAAATATTTAAGTTTTTAATTTGTTTCTTTTATTTATGGCCCTATGTAGTGTTAAAACCATGTTAGAAATAGTTATTTGTCTTGTGATTTCCTATATTGGGAATAAATGCCTGTAAGTTGTTCTTTTTCTCCTCATTGTATAATGCTTTATAAAATAAATATCATGAAAATAACTAACTGGATTGTCAAAGAATGGCATTTAAGATGAGTATGATACGGTTCTCATGAATACTAACCTCTTCCTTAACACCCATAACTGCATTGGTCTGCTTTTCTGTGTTTCTGTAGCATCTCCACTAATGTCAATTACACTGTGTATTGTAATTCCGTGTTTTACTGTCTATTTTTCCAATAGAGTATGAGCTCCAAGAGGGCAGGGACAGTGTCTGCTTGCTCACCATAATATTCCCAGCTTCTAGCACAATGTCTTACATGATATGGGTCTTGAGTGAATAATTGTGAACTTAATAAGTGGTAGGAGCCATCATATGAGGTATGTTGATGCTGGTGGATGTATAAAATCACTAAAATTGTCCCTAAACAAAGAAGGAAGCATAAGAAAAAAGCACAATGAACCCTGTTTTCTTTTTACATTCGGAAGCATTCGTTTTTCAAGATTATCTACATATAAAATGTGACTTAGTTTTATAATTTTTCTTAGAAAACAAACTGCCAATTTGGGTACTCAGGAGAATAGGAAATTTAACTTTGAGCACCATCAATTTAACTTTGAGCACCATATTCTGATCAGTTGAAGAGTAGAGGAGGGAAGTAATCCATGATGGTGAGAGGTTGAAGACTGGAGCATGAAAAGAGAGTGCTGATAGCAGAGCCTTATTTGGACACTGTGATGAAGTAATGAAAGCCAGCCTGTTTTTGCTTTTGTGGTGCTGGGAGAGGGAACCAGGACTTACTATTGGTTCAAACAGGTGTGTGAAACTTGGCTGTTGTATGAAATGGTGCTGCTGTTAGATTCCCTGTCAGTGAAGATCATTAGATTATTCATGAAGCTCCTTCAGGAGTACTGTGTAAGTCGGCCTGCAGTGTATCAGTAGTTTTCTTTTCCAGAAACCCAGGGTTTTTGCTTGGGTTCAAAGTCCTTGGAGGAAGTTTGATAGGTAAAAACTCTTGGACTCCCTTCTAGGTTTCAACCAAAGTACCTGTCTTCAGTTGTTTTGCATAATATTTCACAAAGATTTTGAATGGTAGAGGAAAGAGTTCTGGTATATTGAAAAGAAAAAAAAAACCACTTGAACTGGTTATATAGAGTTACTATATAACCCCAGGCCTTTGGAAGTTTTCAGTATTTGTACCTTGTTTCCCTTTCTTTGTGGTCTTTCAAGTTAGAAGTGAGAGAGTTACCAAGTGGAACGTTTATAATCTAGTAGTAGTATGCAATATGGTGGGATTTAATTAATAAATGTCAACCTTACTTCATTCAGTATATGCTCTGCTACAGAATGACCCTAATGAAGACAGTGATTTAGTGTCTTGTCTTCGAAAATATATGTGCTTGTTAAGTTTTTGAGATGAATTTCGAACTTGTACTTAAATAATATCAACATGATATTTGATGATTACATAATTAAACTATAATGTTTTAGAACAATACTAGTAAACGAATTAGAGCCTTACCAGGCAGAGCTTGAAAGTGAAAGTGAAGCATTGGAGAAGGAAATGGCAACCCACTCCAGTGTTCTTGCCTGGAGAATCCCAGGAACAGGGGAGCCTGGTGGGCTGCCGTCTATGGGGTTGCACAGAGTCGGACACAACTGAAGCAACTTAGCAGCAGCAGCAGGCAGGCTTTGGCAGATAAGTAATTGCAGATTTTCTAGCACAGTCGTAAATACCTTGGTAAACTGTTTTCTTTTTCCATGTCTAAGTTTACTTATTTGTAAAGCAAGGAGAATAATCTATTTCAGAGGGCTGTTAACAGGATTAAATTAGTTAATATAAGTAAAACCCTGAGAAAAGTGCCTGACACACAGTAAGCGCTTAGTAAATATTTGCTATTATTGTTACTCCATTGATGTATCTGTGATGCTGTCAATCATTCAGTGAATGCTGAGTGCCATTTCATTCAATAAATGTTCATTTTAGCTTATCCTTAGCAGCTGATGTTGATACGAAGATGAAATAAGACAATGTTGTTGTCTTCAAGGAGCTTTTAGTTTAAATGGAGAAATAAAACATATACAGGGAATTATAGAACCAGATGTTTGGGGATCCAGGTGACTTATTAGAGCAGGTAGCATTTAAGCTGGACCTTTCAGGGATGGATAGTATTTCATAAATTGAAGTCAGGAAAGGTGGGCAGGAAAAGCTAAAATGATCAGTGACTTCAGAGCCCTTGGCAGTAGGAGATGACTAGGATATGATATGGGGTAAAATTGAGAAAGGTTGGGGCTAAAGTATAGCTCCAAATGTCAGGCATCAATATGTATTCCCTAAGCAGCAGTCAATGATGTAAAGTTGTTTAGCAGGAAATCGGTGAGTTTAATCTTACCAGTAGTATTTAGGATGGGTTGAGTGTCTAGAGACAAGAATGTTGATTAGACTGTTGGAATGGCCCAGGTGTGAAAAGCAAGGTGTATATTTGATGTTGGTATGTTTGAGACAGTGGAAGGCTATCTTATTTTGGAAGTCATTTGGAAATGGCAGTCTGTATTCCTTTGAGAATCAAGTAGTAGAATTGAGAGTTGCCTTAATGGAGTTTATACCTATGCATTTGAATGTGCTCTCTTTGAAGGAAAGACAACAAAGCTAAAATTTTAATTTCCTCTCACCTTTTTTTAGAAGTTGCCAAAACAAAGCCACGTCATGCCATGAAGCGGAAGCGGACAGCGGATAAGTCCACCAGTACCAGTGATCCTGTGATTGAGGATGACCATGTGCAGGTGAAGGGGAAAACCTTCACTTACCTTTCAGTCCTGCCAAGTTCCTGAATAATGTAAAGGAACTAAAGTTTCCGTCTTAACATATTTTCTTTGCCCTAAAGAGAAGAGATTGGTAGTAGTTACTTCTCAGTTGTGCCAGTGAAAACATTTTAAGTTTTGTTTTTTAAATAAAAAGTACATATTCTAGAAGGTACATCTTTTAATTTTTTTTTCCTTGTAGGTCCTTGTATTAAAATCCAAAAATCTTGTTGGAGTCACTATGACCAACTGTGGAATCACAGATCTAGTGCTGAAAGACTGTCCCAAGATGATGTTCATCCATGGTATGTGCTTAGGCCCATGTCATACTACAGCATCTGACTGAGCTTAAAGGATTAAAGTCTCATAAATACTATAATAACATTACTGTATTGCTTTTTCAAAAGAATCAGTTAGATTTTTCTAATTCTGTCCTCATTCTGTAGTTCTCAACTCTGTAGTTTGCAAGGGGTCATGTGTGGAGACTTAGTTTATCTTTTAATATAGACTCTCCTCCAGTTTCCTCAAGATAATTGCAACTTGATCTGACAGAGGTTAAGTCAACAGCATTTTTGGGCTTTGGAGTCAAGTAGGCCTCACCTTGAATCCTTCTTTGCTATTTTCTAGCTGTGGTGTTGGACATGTCTTTACGTGTGTGTTTACAGAGGGAGTGGTGACTGGGCCTTAAGTGCTTAACTGCTCTGGATGTGATACCATCAGTCATAACCTCAGTTCGTGGCACATCACCCTTAGTCCAGGCCCTAATTTTCTTTCCAGTCCCATCTGTCCCGCACTGCCAGTCCCACTGGCTCCCATTACCTCTGGTTGTGTATTTAATATAGATCCTTCCAGTACATTTCTCATGTCTTTTTAATATACATATTTATCTCTGAGCAAATAAGTGAGTTATTAAAAGTTTAAAATTTTTAAATTGAAAATGTATGAGTTAAAAGCTTCAGATACATAGTATGCCTCATGCATTATCTGCTTATTTTTCCATTATACTCAAAATTGTTTTTGATACTATCCATGTAAAATCATTAAGAACTGACTTGTTTCTTGCTTTGTGCCACTTATATATTCTGCATTGATTTTTTTTGGTCTGTAAAATGTACATAATTATACTTACTTTATAAAGCCAAGGTTTAATGAAGTGATTGATACATGCTTACATATATGTATATGATATGTGAGATTAAAAAAAAGGAAGGGGGTATTTTTCTGAAATTGGTATCTTACTGTAGTTAAATGTGTCACATTTACTTTTCTCTATAACCTCACATTTGTATGTTAAATGGGAAGAATATTTAATCATGTTTCAGAGCAGCACTTTAAGTAGTACTTTCTGCAGTAATGGAATATTCTGTATCTCTGTTGTTTTATATGTAACCACTGGCTACTTGTGACTTTTGAACATTTGAACTGTGACTAGTGTCTGAGGAACTAAATTGTTTTATTACATTTTAGTTAATTTAAATTTACATAGCTCCAGGTATCTAATGACTACCATACTGGACTGTACAACTTTAGATCAAAGTATCCAAATATTTCTGAGTTGTTTTTTTTTTTTTTAAGGTTCTGGTTTTATACTGTGATAAGAATTGAAATCAACACTGCTTATTCCCTGTGGGCAAATGAAAGATAACATATGTGAACCATTACCCATAAAGTTTATAGTTCAATAATTGCTATCATTCATCCTCTTCAATAAAAGTTTCCTAAACAGTTCCTGTATTTAGGCAAGTCATTCTCTGAGACTTGAATTTCTTGTCAGTAACATCTTAGATAGGAAAAAGTACCTTCACCTCCCTTCTAGCATGAGGGTGACAGTCCTCCTTTGAATGGGACAGAATCATATTTTCAAGTCGTTTTGATGACAGTCACTTGTCCTGTATAATAATACTTGGCCTGTGTTAAAGATGTTTTTATCTGCAGTATTTTATGCTAATGAAAGATGTGCCAGTCCTCCAAAGAGGATTCCAAATAGGCTATATTCATTGTTCTGTTATTTTGTATAAATTATTTGTAGATCTTACCTTTGTTTTCATTTTGTAGCTACAAGATGTAGGGTACTGAAACATTTAAAAGTAGAAAATGCACCAATCGTAAACCGATTTGATTATGCACAGTGCAAGAAACTGAATATGGATCAGGTACTAGACCAGATACTAAGGATGCCTCCTGAGAGAAACCGTATCATATACCTACGCCCCATGCAGCAGGTAATGAGCTCTGCTTCTTTTTGGTGATGACATATTGCACTCATCCTTTTTTTAGTCTTGAGCCTTTTTAAAATTGGCTTTTATTCATTTGCTGAATCCATAGTAATGTTTCTTTGGATTCTCCAGTTTTTTAACCAACCTAGACTGTCTTGCAGTTTTCTGCATCAATGCTTCTCTAATAGATCATTGTGAGGCTTTTAGCAAGTTATATGATGAAGAGAATTGTTTTTCAACAAGTTTTTGTACTTACTAAAAGTTGCCTGTGATAAAGAGCAGACTCTGGTTTCAGACTTCCTGGTTCCAGTTTTGGTTCACTGATCTGTAGCAGATTGCTTGACTTCTGTGTTTTAGTTTCTTCATCTCAAAAATTAGAAGAATAAAAACCTGCAGTTACTGTAATGGTTAAATTAATACATGTTAAGTGCTAGCACAGTTTCTGGCATATACCAAGCAATCAAATGATAGTTGCTGTTACTACCATTATCATTATTAAGAGTAAACATTTTATAGTATCCATATGAGATGATGGCTGTTAGCTGAACTTTTTGTGGTAAAATTTCACAATATATATATTACTAAATCATCGTGCTGTATACCTTAAGTGTATACAGTGATGTGTGTCAATTATTTCTCAGTAAAACTGAGGGAAAAAGAGTAGCATTGCATGTAAAACTGCTTGATGTCAAAAGAACGTTTAAAGGAAATAGTAACCTTTAAACAATCAGTGTTTGCAGTCAGTGTTTGAACCTGGCCTGAAAAGAGTCATATCAGTACACAGATTGCTTTTTGAGTGTCTATAATTTGCTGGGGCTAAGAAATACACAGGTCATCATCCTTCTCTTGAGAAATTTGCCTTTCCACGAAGGAGGTAGACATGGATGTCATTAAGATGGTAAAGTGGGATTTCATAAGTATAATAGGGATGCAGTGTGAACAAAACCTACAAGGAAGCAAGGAAATGTGTTATGTCTTTAGGAATGGACAATAGTCCAGTTAGAATGAGGTGTATGGTTCTGCACTCACAGTTCTATAATATATTGTCTTTAAACCTGTAAAGGACATACTCAGAAGTGAATTGCTGGGATCGGTTACCTAAATCCAGATTCTCTGGTTTAATTTGCGTTTATACAACAGTGAGATGTAAATTGTTGAGCTTGCTAGACAGATGAATTTGCTTAGCCTTATTCCTAGCATGGCAAGTTGTGTTCAGGGCAGAATGTGACTATTGGATTTTCAAATCAGCCAAAGATTCAAAAACTGAGGTCCCAAGATTGTTCAAGCCGAGGAGACAGATTGCTAAGGCATTCTCTTCCTTGGTTCCAAATCCTCTCTGGTAATTTCCACAGGTGGACACACTAACATTGGAGCAGAAGCTGTTTAGTGGTCCCTACCCCCTATCATATCTGTATTATCCATGAATTCAGTAACCCTCCCAATGTCCGGAACAAGGTGCGCATTCGCAGCTGGATGGACACGATAGCAAACATTAACCAGTAAGTAATCTGCAGCCCTGACAGCCTTCTGTATCATTCCGTGGAGCAAGGACACCCAGAAACAAATCCTAATTGTTTTTTATTTTAAATGATTTCATCCAGGCTTTTCAGGCACTGACACACATGAAATATGTGAAAAAAATGAGGGAAATAAGACTTAAAACTAAAATGCATACATGTGTGTTTGTAACTTTTTCTTTTCAAACTTAAAAACCACAAGAACAGGCTGTACATGTGCCTTTAGTTTCACGCCTTTAGCCTACAGCATATTTGGTTGGTTATGGTGGTTTAGTCGCTAAGTAGTGTCCGACTCTTGAGACCCCATGGACTGTAGCCTGCCAGGCTCCTCTGTCCATGGGATTCTCCAGGCAAGAATACTGGAGTGGGTTGCCATTTCCTTCTCCAGGGGATCTTCCTGACCCAGGTGTCAAACCCAGGTCTCCTGCATTGTAGGCAGACTCTAACAACTGAGCTACAAGGAAAGCCCCACAACATTTTTAAAAGAGGTCAAATTAAAGATCTGAAAAAACTCTGCGTTTAAAAACAAAAAAAAATATTTATTTTTGGCTCCACTAGGTCTTTGTTGCTGTGCATGGGCTTTCTCTAGTTGCAGTGAGCAGTGTCTACTCTTCATTGTGGTGCACAGACTTCTTATTAGGGTGGCTTCTTTAGCTCTGGAGCACAGGCTCCAGAGCACGTCGGCTCCAGTAGTTGGGGCCCACTGGTTTAGTTGCCTTATAATATGTGGAATCTTCTTGGAACAGGGATTGAACCTGCATCTTCTGCATTAGCAGACGGATTCTTAACCACCGGACTGCCAACCCACTCCAGTATTCTTGCCTGGAAAATCCTATAGACAGAAGAGCCTGATGGGTTACTGTCCATGGGGTCGCAAACAGACACAACTTAGCAACTTAGCATGGGCCACCAGGGAAGTCCAAAACTGTGATGTTTTATATCATCAGAATATATCCATCAGTATGCATTTGTTATTTTAATATTTTGTTTGAGATCTTCATTAGAATCAAGGCAAGACACATTTTGATATTTCCTTTCTAACTTATATCCCAACTTTTTTTTCAGTTTTATAATTTTTTTCTTGTTGCCTCCAGAGAGCTCATTAAGTATGAATTCTTCCCTGAAGCCACACGAAGTGAAGATGACTTAAAGAAGTACCCTAAGTATCCCTGGGGTAGAGAAATCTATACTTTAGAAGGTGAGCATTTGTTTGTAAATGGTTGGAAAACTAAATAGCTGTTAACTAACTAGATGGAGAGACATATCTTAGGGAAGATAGGAGTAGGAGCCTTACAGTTTGTCAAAATAATGGGAATATTAAATATCTGCAGGTAGCAGGGATGAGATAAATATTGCTCTCCCTGTATGAGTCTTTGCCATCTCTAAAATAATCAACAGTATTGAAACAAAAAGTAAAAGAAATTGAAACTTGATATGGCTTGAGTTGCAGTGACTTGAGGGAACCTGTGTTATAGCCTCTTTATTTGTGTATAAACACACACACACACACACACACATAAAGGAAGAGAAACCGAGGCTTAATGAAAGCCAAGGATGATCAAAATCACATGACCAAGTAGTAGCAGAGCTAGAATTCGAATCCATAGCTCTGGTGCTGCTTTCGAAATGCACAGCATTTGGCCCTATCCTTACTTCCCCACCAGTAGCACCATTGATCTGTCTTCTTCTAGGTGTTGTGGACGGAGCGCCGTATTCCATGATTTCAGACTTCCCTTGGTTGAGATCACTACGGGCAGCAGAACCTAACAGCTTTGCCAGATACGATTTTGAGGATGATGAAGAAAGTAATTATGACCTGACTTGATTTTTATTCTCTAGTTTGAGAGTTAGATCCTGAGTATTTTGTTTGCGTTACAAGCAGTGCAGCTTTTAATCACTTCCCATATAAATGTTTTTGCTTTTTATTATTATTTGGTTCTCCCCTTGCTCAAAAAACAGAATAGCTTTAAATGCGTACAATAGGGAATCATTGACTTAACTAGGGATATGTAGGAAGGAGCCCTTCAGACAGATTTTCCTGCCTAGTTTTTTTTTGTTTTTTTTAACCTAAATGTTGATGATCTTGTTACTCTTTTATTAAAGAATTGGTCAATTATATTGTTTCAAAATTGTTCCACTTATACTAATTATTCTGCTAATTATGAGCTGCTGCTTGTTGGGTAGCTTATGGGAAATTAACAGTTTAGGTGTAGATTTTAGGAGGAAATAGATTTCATAAACTAAATGTACATATATATGACTTACGTCTCTGGTGCATTTTCTCTTTGGGCCTTTAATCATATGCACTCTTTTTGGCATCCAACACGGTATTATAACCACACTGATGGGAACCCATTCCATGAGCTAAACATATATTAGTATGCTGCATGAGAGTATACAGGCATATTTCATGGACCAGCTTAATCAGAGTAGCTTCCCAAATGATTTTGATAATCTTGTTTCCCTTTTGCTTTCTACTTTCCAAGGCACCATCTATGCTCCTCGAAGGAAAGGGCAGCTGTCTGCAGACATCTGTATGGAAACAATAGGAGAAGAAATTTCAGAGATGCGGCAGATGAAGAAGGGTGTGTTTCAGCGAGTAGTGGCGATCTTTATCCACTATTGTGATGTCAATGGAGAGCCTGTTGAAGATGACTACATTTAACTGGCCCTTTTCTGTCTAGCTGTCCTGGGAGTGCTGCTGGGGCTGTCCAGCTGCCAACAAGCCCCACAGAGACTTGGGGGTGTGCAGTTGGGAGGCCCGGGCTCATTTTGGTGTATAGAAAATGTATCAGGAACATTGAAGTTGTATACAAAGATTTGTACATAAAGGAGATATACAAAGATACTTCCTAAGTACCAGCTTTATATCATATGTTTATACAATTTAATTTAAAAGTTCATTTTAATGAAGGCAGGTAATTGGAAAGAGTTCATTTTGTTCATTTTTCCAGACTTAGTTCATAAAGTATCACTTTTTGGCTGAGCCCCCATTTACTATATTCTTAATAATCACTGTCATCCCCTTAAATCTGTGCCTTTTTCTTCTCGAGCGAAGCTGTTTGAGTAAATCTTTTGAAGAGTCTTTTTGTCTTGTGCTTTTTTGTGTTTATTAAAACTCCAGCTAAACCTTATAGTCAGAGGCGGCTATACGTTTCTGTACAAAGTTGTGGTTCTTTTTTCTCTTGGTATTTTAGTTGCCATATTTCTTAAAATGAAGTTAAAAAAAGACTCGAGTTTGAGGGGGAAATGGAAAAGTTTCCAAAGCATTTCTAGTTATTTATTTCCATATTCAGTTGTGTATATGCTTTATCTTGAATATAAAAATAAAAGTTTATTAAAAATTTTTTTCTTGCCTTGGAACTGAATCGCTCATTTTAAAGAAGAGCAGATACTACACAGCAAAGGAATGTGTAGAGTTGTGTCTAAGTAACATTTTAGTGTAACCTAATTTCTGATCGCTTTTTTAAAAGTTCTGTAGCTGCAAAATGTTGAACTCACAGACCTCTTTTTGATAGAACACTGAGAGCAGCAGAATTTCCCCAGATGCTTTGTCTTTGGGAAATATGCTTTCTCAAGGAGAGAAATTTACCTGATACACAGCAGTGATAAATGCAGTATCACAGTGTCCAGGATTAAGGCAAAAAAAGCTTTAGAGCAACACCTGCATTTGGGTGCTGGCTTTGCCAGTTTCTAGCTGAGTAACCACAACAAACTACACAAACTGAAGGTCTGTGGGAATATTTTATAATTTCTTTCCAAATAGATTGTGTAATTACAGTCTGTATGAGATGTTAAGTGTCCATCCCCTTCATTTACAGGGGATTAATTGAAGCCTAGAGGGAAAATGGCTTTCCATGGTCAGGGGCGGATTAAGGTCAAGCTGGACAAGAATTCTAGTGTCTGATTCCTACCAGGCTGCTTCTGTCTTCATTGTTAATACTTAAAGAAAGACAAGGTGTTGGCAAGTATTTACTAACACTGTTAAATCAGTGTCTTAAGACTTTAATTAAATTTGCCTATTTATATTAGGAAGAATGGTGCCGCAGTCAGTCATCTTTTCATTACCTTGTTTTTAACTCAGCTACCTCTCTTCTAAGAGTGTATTCCACTCTCCAGGTGAGACCTATGACCACTAAAAGGTGGGAAACAAATTACAGGACATTCTAGAGATTTCAAAGTAATACAGAGCCCCCAGCTCAGCCAAGACTCATCTAAACCTGTTTTTTCACCGTGACCATAACATGTGTATGTGAATGTTAGTCTCTCGGCATTTCCAGCTCTTTGCAACCATTTTGACTGTAGCCCGCCAGGCTCCTCTGTCCATGGAATTCTCCAGGCAAGAATACTGGAGTGGGTAGCATTCTCTTCTCTAGGGGATCTTCTTGACCCAGGGATCGAACCCAGTGCTCCTACATTGTAGGCGAATTCTTTTACTATCTGAGCCACCAGTGAAAGTTGCTCAGTCGTGTCTTAACTCTTTGCAACCCCATGGTTTATACAGTCCATGGAATTCTCCAGGCCAGAATACTGAGTAGGTAGCCTTTCCCTTCTCCAGGGGAATCTTCCAAACCCAGGAATCAAACCCAGGTCTCCTGCGTTATGGGTGGATTCTTGACCAGCTGAGCCACAAGGAAAGCCCCAAGAGCCACCAGGGAAGCATAATAGCCAAATCTAAGTAATGTTTCTGGCTTAAAACTCAACATTCAGAAAACTGAAGATCATGGCATCTGGTCCCATCACTTCATGGCAAATAGATGGGGAAACAATGGAAACAGTGACAGACTTTATTTTGGGGGGCTCCAAAATCACAGCAGATGGTGACTGAAACCATGAAATTAAAAGACACTTGCTCAAAAGACACTTGCTCCTTGGAAGAAAAGTTACGACCAACCTAGACAGCATATTAAAAAGCAAAGACATTACTTTGCCAACAAATGTTCATCTAGTCAAAGCTTTGGTTTTTCCAGTAGTCATATATGGATGTGAGATTTGGAGTATAAAGAATAGCTGAGTGCTGAAGAATTAATGCTTTTGAACTGTGGCGTTGGAGAAGACTTGAGAGTGCCTTGGACTGCAAGATCCAACCAGTCCTTCCTAAAGGAAATGAGTCCTGAATATTCATTGGAAGGATTGATGCTGAAGCTGAAACTCCAATATTCTGGCCACCTGATGCAATGAACTGACTCATTTGCAAAGACCCTGATGCTAGGAAAGACTGAAGGCAGGAGGAGAAGTGTTCAACAGAAGATGAGACCGTTGGATGGCATCACTGACTCAGTGGACATGAGTTTGAGTAAGCTCCGGAAGCTGGTGATGGACAGGGAAGCCTACTGCTAAGTCACTTCAGTCGTGTCCAACTCTGTGCGACCCCACAGACGGCAGCCCACCAGGCTCCCCTGTCCCTGGGATTCTCCAGGCAAGAACACTGGAGTGGGCTGCCATTTCCTTCTCCAATGCATGAAAGTGAAAAGTCAAAGTGAAGTCGCTCAGTCATGCCTGACTCAGCGACCCCGTGGAGTGCAGCCTACCAGGCTCCTCAGTCCATGGGATTTTCCAGGCAGAGTATTGGAGTGGGGTGCCATTGCCTTCTCCACAGGGAAGCCTGGCTTGCCACAATCCATGGGGTCACAGAGTTGGATACGACTGAGCGACTAAACTGAAGTAAAATGCTTAGATTTAAAGCCACTAGAGGCCGCTGCTCTCTAACTTTTGTTGGTTTACTGTGTCTCAATGTCTCACCTGATCCACTCTTAGAACAAGCAGACGTACAGCAGGGAGCGCTTAAATCATTAAAGATCCCCAGACTGGAACAACTGAAAAACAAAACTTGGAAGATGCCTACCATCGAAGGCAAATTGTCTGTAGAATGAAAGGCTGGATAGTGATTGCCCTAAAGCAGCTGTCAGCACACTTTTCTGTTCAGGGCCAGAGAGTAAATATTTTAGGTTCAACTATGACAACCACTCTGGTGGCTCAGTGGTAAAGAACTAGCCTGCTAATGCAGGATATGCTATGCTGTGCTAAGTCACTTCAGTCGTGTCCGACTCTGTGTGACCCCACAGACGGCAGCCCACTAGGCTCCCCCGTCCCTGGGATTCTCCAGGCAAGAACACTGGAGTGGGTTGCCATTTCCTTCTCCAATGCATGAAAGTGAAAAGAGAAAGTGAAGTTGCTCAGTCATGTCCGACTCTTAGCGACCCCATGGACTGCAGCCTACCGGGCTCCTCCGTCCGTGGGATTTTCCAGGCAAGAGTACTGGAGTGGGGTGCCATTGCCTTCTCCAGCTAATGCAGGATACCTGGGTTCAATCCCTGGGTTGGGAAGATCTCCTGGAGAAGGAAATGGCAACCCACTCCGGTGTTCTAGCCTGGAGAGTCCCATGGACAGGATCCTGGCAGGCTACAATCAATGGGGTTGCAAAGAGTCAGCACGACTTAGCAACTGAACGACAAACAAAAATGACAACCACTCAGTTTTGCTGTTGTGTGAAAACAGCCATAGGGGAAACCTCAAGGAACGGGCATGGCTGTGTTACAATACAACTTTATTTTTGGAAACTAATCTGAATTTCACATGATTTTCACAAAAGTGTCACAAAATATCTTGTTTTCCAATCACTTGAAAAAGTAAAAACCAGTCTTGGTTTGCAGACTGGAGGATTTGGTCCCTAAGTTCTTTACCCGTACCTACCTGCGATAGTGGAGTTGCCTGTTGGTCCATTCAGTTGCGTGTAACCAGCTCTTGGTGCAGTGTCTGGCAGATATTTTAAAGACCTTAAGAAATGTTTCATGAATGGATTACTGAATTAATGTCACTTTTAGAGAATCAGGCCAGGTGTGTGAGTCCTAACAACCTCCAAATAATAGCTGATGCCACAATTCTTCCAGGAACTTCATATTGGAATCAAAAAACTCAGGCTCATATTCTGACTCCATCAGATGACTGCTGGGTGCTGTGGCTGGTCAAAACCCTTAGATTGGAGCCTCAGTTTCCTCGTGTAGACAGGACTAACACCCATGCCACATGGCAGTTGTGAAGGTCCAATGAGAGCTTTCAGTAAACTGGACAATGTGATGCAAGTGGAAGTAATGCTTCCACCATAATCCCCTTTATTGTGAAAGGGTTATCTTTTTTTTTTAACCTAATCATACTATAACCTTCTGTTCCTTAGACCAGATCCCAGGATGATAAGAAGCAGAGATGGAACTGGTGAGGCCATTATGAGGAAGCAATGATACCAAGAGGGTATCCCTAGTGACTCACCTGCCACACTGCCTCAGTGTCTCCACCTGCCAATGCAGGAGACTCAGGTTTGACCCCTGGGTCGGAAAGATCCCCTGGAGGAAGTGGTAACCCACTCCAGTATTCCTGTCTGCGAAAATCCCACAGGCAGAGGAGCCTGGCAGGCTACAGTCCATGGGGTCATAAAAGAGTTTGATGCGACTTAGTGACCAAACAATAACAACGATACGATGAAAACATTTTTAAAATGTTTTACCAAGTGCTGACCATATATATCCTTATACCAACACTTTAAACTATGCATGATCATTAGTTGCCTACTTATTGCTGGGGAAACTAGTGTTTAATAGGTTTAATATCTTGCTTACAAACAGACTGCTAAGAAGTGATGGAAGCAATCTGACTCTAAAGCCCATGCAACTGAGCAAAGTGGCTTAGTTCTCAAAGGGAAGGAGACCACGCGAGGCCCATCTGAGAGAGCCCCATCCCCACCCTCCACCCCCGCCCAGGGAATCTACCTATCAGAGTTCCTGCTGCCACTTAAACCTGAAGCAGTTTCTTGACCTTCATATGTTAGCACAGCCCCAGAAGAATAGAGGCTGTTGATTTTCTGATGCAGGCCTCAAACACCCCACTCAGATGTGAGATGCAGTAAGAACATAAACAGCACTGCACACTAGACAGTGTCTATCGTGTGAGACACACAGCAACTCAGAGAATGAGGAAGCACGTACTGCTGTGACATGAAGCTACACCTTAGCAAAGGTAATTTGTAGTTATACACTGCATCATCTTATTTATATATAACAGCAAACCAAAACCATGCATTTGTATATGTACATTTTGACACGTATAAATACAGAGAATATGTTCTTAAATTATATAAGCCAGATGAGGAGGACAGTAACTTCTTGGGAGGGGAGTGGAACTGAGTTGGTGTCAAGTGGTATTTTGTGGTATCTTTATTATTTGATAATTTTTACTTATTAGATCTTTATTATTTTATTATTGTTAGATGGGGATGGCATGCATAAATGCATTATCAGTATAACCCATCATTTATGTAGTCTTAAACATATAATTTGCATATTTAGAAATAAATGTTAAGAAGAGGAGGAAGAAAGCACTCAGCTAGGATGGAGTGACCGGGCATATTTTCAGCCCCCATTTCTGCCCCACTTATATGCTTATGCTGTGTTCTTGGGCAAATCAATTTCCTTGACAAAGTCTGCTTCCTTTTCTAGAAAATGAATCCCTTTCCCTAAGCTGCTGGAAGAGGCTCAGAGATCCCACTGTGAAAGTGTGGAGAAGCTGTAAAGGGCCTGCAGTGCTGAGCTGATGAGACAAATGGAAACCTGTCTGCGTAGTGTTTCAGGTTCCAACTAGAAATGTGAGGAAGTCAAACTGCCTTCCACTGGGGCCAATCCTGCTGTGGGGCCACCCCTGCTGATGGTCAGGAACAAAAGACTAATCTCTTTGGCTCACACACCAGATCCCCAAGGTCCGTTGCTGGTTATTCAGTGACTCCAGGCTGTTGAATATTGAGAAGACTATGAGACATCAGTAGGGAAAGGCCTTTCCTTCTGATTAATCTTCAGTCTGAATCCCTGCAATGTTTAAAGATGGATATTGAGGCTCAGAAAGTGAAAGGGAGCAGAAGATACAGCAAGTGCATGGCAGAGTTTCACTCTGGAGTAGACATGTCCCTAGCTCCTCTCCAGGCCCCAGGCCTACAGGGAGGGACACTCTCAGGCAGCATAGGACAGGGGCCAGCCTCGGCTTGCTCACGGCTCTCTCCTGAACAGGGCTCAACGTGGGGACGTGGAGTCAGTCAGTCCCAATAAGGAACTGTGTCGCACGCATGTAGGGCCATGGGGTTTAGAGTCCGACTGACTGCCAGCATTCCCACTCCACATCCACAGTTCCCAGGTCTGTCACTGTGGACTAGTCACAGACCTCTCAGTGGAGGTGTGCTCATCTGGAAAGCAGGGCAAAATCTGGTACTTATCTTGTAAGGACGTTATGAGGGTTATAGATGATCCATGTAAAGCACTCACCACAGTGCCTAGCAGAAAGGAGCTCATTAGATGTTCCTTCTCTTATTATTGATACATTATATTATTATTATTATTATCATTTTATTATTACCTAAGACGTGTTCTGGGGTGACCTGAAAAAGAAATGGAAAGAAGAAACCTAATCTGAATCTAGTGTAACAGTAGTTAAGCAGAAAATATAAGCAGTTTCACTTCCCTGCTATATTGCCAAAATGTAGGAATGCAGCTTGTCATGAAACCACATTAACTCAAAGTTTGGGAGCTCCTCTCAGGTAAGTCCCCTTTCAACTCTTCTTAGTTTAAAGACACCTCATGGGAGGCGGGTGCCCTAACAGCTCGCTGATACTCACTGTTTCCCTTTCAAACTGGGAAGCAGAGAGCAGGCTCTATTAAATCTTAATAACTTTGTTTTGTTTTCACTTATTTCTCTCTATGGCTGCTTTCTATTTATGGCAATACTGATTTTCTATTTGGGGTACTGACAGAATGTTTCTCTCTAAAATAAATCTATGTGAGTACAAACTTGAATTGACTTAAATAAAAATATTAAATAAATTACAGGCAGGACACATGTTTGGTAAAAATCCTTGGCTGACACATGTTAGAACACTCAACAATCCTACCAGCTCAGAGACTTTCTCCATTTTGTAAATGAGATACGTGAGGCAAGCGCTGGTTAAGGAAGGCCCAAAGTGACACGGTATCTCAGACTCGAGCCTTCAAATCCATCCCTGATTTGTTTACATTCAAATCAAATATTCAGCCTCAGTTTTCTAGATTGGATGGAGAAGACATTGCACGTTATGGCTAGAAGAAGTAAGTGCAGTAGTCTTTTTTCCCCCCGCTCTGCTGCTGCTGCTGCTGCTAAGTTCCTTCAGTCGTGTCCAACTCTGTGCGACCCCATAGACGGAAGCTCACCAGGCTCCCCAGTCCCTGGGATTCTCCAGGCAAGAACACTGGAGTGGGTTGCCATTTCCTTCTCCAATGCATGAAAGTGAAAAGTGAAAGTGAAGTTGCTCAGTCGTGTCCGACTCTTAGCGACCCCATGGACTGGAGCATACCAGGATCCTCCGTCCATGGGATTTTCCAGGCAAAAGTACTGGGGTGGGGTGCCATTGCCTTCCCCGCCCCCTGCTCTAGACCAGCTATTACAGTAAGGATTTTAACCAGAGAAAACCAGAGTCATACAGAAAAAGAGAAAAGCAATATTGATTTCTCACCAAAGAGAGATAGAACACCAAAGAGAAACAGATCGACAGCAAAGGCACCAAGAAGACATTATTTTGTTTCTTACTTGAAGACAATAACGAAGGAATTTAGTTATAGCCACTCCCCCGCAGCCCACCCCCCTTCCTTCCTTCATCCACCCCATGACCACCCCCCAACCCCCAGCTAGACAGCAATTTGCTACAGCACAGAGCAAGTTAGCAGCATGAAGAGGAAACGGTGAGATGAAAGGTGAAGTCTCAGAAAGGCTATTTTGCAGACACATACTTGAGTGTTAACTGAAGTTGGCATTTTATCATTTTTGCTTCCTAGCTGCTGATCATGAGCTGGATGGGGAGTGTCAGGGCCTCTACCTGGACAGCCCTGAGGGCTGGAGAGTCAAAGTGCAGAGCAGCACAGGTGAACCCCCTTTATCCCAGGCATGGGTCAATCTGGCTGTCAAGGCTAATCTGGCAGATGTGGCTGGGGTCGTGTGCCCTCCTCCCTGGGAGCATCCCTTCATGATGTTGCAGGCTTTCTGGAAAAGGATGACCTCAGAGAAGACAGCAAAATACCTCTTCCTTGAAAACCTCCAGTTCTTCTCCTTCTGACTCTTCCATCAGATCAGATCAGATCAGATCAGTCTCTCAGTCGTGTCCGACTCTTTGTGACCCCATGAACCACAGCACGCCAGGCCTCCCTGTCCATCACCAACTCCTGGAGGTCACTGAGACTCACATTCATCGAGTCAGTGATGCCATCCAGCCATCTCATCCTCTGTTGTCCCCTTCTCCTCCTGCCCCCAATCCCTCCCAGCATCAGAGTCTTCTCCAATGAGTCAACTCTTCGCATGAGGTGGCCAAAATACTGGAGTTTCAGCTTTAGCATTATTCCTTCGAAAGAAATCCCAGGGCTGATCTCCTTCAGAATGGACTGGTTGGATCTCCTTGCAGTCCAAGGGTCTCTCAAGAGTCTTCTCCAATACCACAGTTCAAAAGCATCAATTCTTCGGCACTCAGCCTTCTTCACAGTTCAGCTCTCACATCCATACATGACCACTGGAAAGACCATAGCCTTGACTAGGCGAACCTTTGTTGGCAAAGTAATGTCTCTGCTTTTGAATATGCTATCTAGGTTGGTCATAACTTTCCTTCCAAGGAGTAAGCGTCTTTTAATTTCATGGCTGCAGTCACCATCTGCAGTGATTTTGGAGCCCAGAAAAATAAATTCTGACACTGCTTCCACTGTTTCTCCATCTATTTCCCATGTAGTGATGGGATGCCATATTACCTAGATTCCTAGAAGCCAGAGATTTAAGTAATGCCATGCCAGCAGCTGTCCAGACAGAGCAAGTCTGCTTCTGTTTCGTGAGGCTCCAATGTGAGCATTTGGTGGATCACCCACATCATCCCAGCCCTCCTCCAAAGACAGAGCAAAAGATGCTTGTGAGATTCTCTCTGCAAAAGGGACTATCTTCCTGACAATGGCAAGGGCTCCTGTTCCTGCAGTTGCTGTTCTTTCCCTGACCCAGGGTGCATGTGACCTTTACAGACCCCACTCATGGGCTGGCCCACATAAGCATATCCAGAGAGTCCAGAAGATATGGACCCATTACACGGTAGGGCTCATTTTCCCATCTATGTTGTAATCTTTGGATCCCTGATGAGTTCAAGTTGCCACTTAATATGGGAGACTACTGCTGAGAAATAATATTTTGCATAAGCAGATATGCTTGTTACGCTCCTGGGAAAAGAAATATTTCATAGAGAAGAAATCCTACTGTATTTGTGTATGCATGTATCACATATGTATTATATAGTAGAAAATATTTACTTTGTGAGGCATTAAGGTGTACCAGCTGCCTCAAAGCTAGGATTGTCTTAGTCTTTCCCTAAGAAGTCCTTTATCCTTTGAGGAGAACAAAGACCACATTTAGATAGCATGTGGAAAAGTCTAGACTCCCAAATTCACTTATTTCTGCCTTTTCCATGAAAAAGTGAAAATAAAGGAAGTGCAATTCTGAGGAGGAATATTAACCCTCGGCACAGGGAGGTTCCCAGCAACGGGGTGACCATTCAGCCTAGTTTATGTGAGATTGAAAAGTTTCCTAGAATGTGGGGCTTTGGGTGCTAAAACCAGAGTGTAGTTCACCCAGGTCTCATGTTGCGTCTGACCATCCTCCCCCAATCTGATGGGTCCTTCCCTTGTGGATGAAATGGCTGATAAGGAGACAACTGTGGCTTCTGGGATCACTTAGGAAGGAAAGTGGGGACAACAGACAAGTGAAAGGGCAAGGAGAACTGGTGAGGCTAGAAACTTCTGGCTCTTGTTTATCTTGTAGTTCACATTCTATACACTCCCAACTACTTGCCACGTTGCCCCTTCCCTAGGAGTCCCCATAAGGACCAGCAGTGAACACTCTCAGTGGGTTTTTATCAGCAACCAAAAGAGAGGCAACTGAAAAACCAGAGTCTTCAGCTGAGGGTATAATTCACCCCAACGTAAAGTCATTTGGTGTTGGCTTTGACATCAGGGAAGCATCTCCTTAGGAGCTTGGAGGCAATGGGATACCTCAAAAGATGTAGAAAATGGTAGCCCAGAAACTTCATGGGAAGGAGGCCAATGAAGTTTCCCATGAAAGTAAGCCCCTAAGAGGGGCTTATAGGAGCAACTGAGTTTCCCTTCCAAAATCTGAATTTTAGGACAATTCTCAGTCAACATTCTTGGTAAAGGTGTAAGTCCTTTTCCCACTGTCATGGAAGGGGAGTGAATCAAGATTTATTTCCAATGACCTCACAGCAAGTCTGCCAATGAGAAAATATCTTTAAACACACACACACACATACATACACACATCAGAGCAGCTGTAAAGAGGCCTTTTGACAATGGATCCAAACCAAAACCTTGGGGATAGGGAAAAAAAAAAGAAAGAAAGAAAAATGTTCATGTCTATGAACCAATAAACACTGATGCTTCACTTAAGAAAATTCAGTGCTTCTGGACAGACATCTTGGCACTGACATCAACCTACTTTCTTTGTGAGAGCCTTGATTAATTCACCCACCAATGCACATCCAGAAGAAGATGGCCAGAATGGAATTGTTGAGTTCAGAGAGAAGACTTTAAAAGGTGGATAGGTGGCAGTTTATGGTCTTCCAATATTTAAGAGCTCTCAGTGGACGAAGGGAGCCAATTGCTTGGTCCCAGATGCAAACTAGAACAGAGACAAATTTGTGTTCCAACAAAGGAAAGAGCTTCCTTATAACTAAATCTTCTCCACAATAGAAGGAGCTGTGTTAGGAGGGAGTGAGCTCCTGTCCCTGGAGGTTTAAAAGCAGAGACTGACCAGCCTCCAGGATGCAATGGAGGACGCCGCTTCTGTGTTGGCTGGGAGCCTGCATCTGATGGCAACTGAAGCCTCTTCTCAGCTCTGAGGTCCTCCATGCTTTGCCTTTGGGTCCCGTCCAACCCGGTCACCCACATGCCTTCCCTGGGCCCTCGGCCCCACAGCCCCATGCCTCACAGGTGGTGATGAGGGTCAGGAGAGATGCCAGGGTGTCCTGTTCATGCAGACATGAATGGGAATGAATGGCTTAGTTGTGAGCCATGTCCTCAATCAGAAGCATGATTCCAGGGATTCCGGGTCATTGTGTATGGGCAGTTTCTCAAGTTCCTGGTGTCCACTGTGCAGAACTGTGTACCTAAGGAGGAAGAAAAGAAGGCTTGAGAATCTGACAGGCATTCTTCAAGTGTACCAAAGAGAGCACTCCCATCACTCTTGACGTCCTTTCCCTGCACGCTTCTGAGAGCTTGGCGAGGTGGGGCTGGGCAAGGGCTGGCACTTCAGCAAGAGGGAAGAGCATCTGAACTGCTCCTTTTAACTGAAGTCCAGGAGGAAAGGACAGGTCCAGGGTTATACAGAGTGAGGGGTAGAACTGTCATTGGTACTCAGATTTCTTTACCTGCAACAAAACCTGGAGTTCTCGTGTTACTCATCAAAATGGACCCTATGTACCACTTCAAGCAGTGTCTATTATAAATATCTTAGCAGGGGTGGTTCTGGGTTCAGAAATACCCAAGCTCTGAACTGAGATTCATAAACTACTCAGAGCCTGAAAGACAATGTAGCTGTACTTGTTCGTTGGATTTCTTCTGGTAACACTGGGGACAGTAACTCAATTAGATGGATCCAACAGCAAGTTGACTCTAAGCATCAGAGTGAACTTTACTATTTGACAAGTGTTTATTATTTTTCTGCAGTATCACACACTTGCACTCAATATGTTAATTGCATTTAAATCAGTCTCAATCACAAGTGGGTCTTATCATCAGTAATCCAGTTTACAGCATCTGGCAGATTCTTTTGACATTTCTACAGTTTAGAAAGCCTATTACCTCTCATTCTCACAGCCAGTGTCAAGTCCATTCAGTAAAATAAACACACACAAGTTACTTGGCATCATATGTTGACAACCAACTTGATGGTGGTTTCTCAAGACTTATACTGATGCTTTCCTTTGAATTATATTAATTTATTGTTGACTTGTGTTGACTGGTTGGTATATAGTAGGTACCATACTAAACTCTCTCCACTCTATATAATCTGCACAACAACCCCATGATAAGATTATGTCTATTTTTCATTTAAGCCAAATTACACATAGCCTCAGTGACTTGCCCGAAGGAGTACAAGCAATATGTGAAGATACAACCTATCAGACCTGGTCTATTTTATGCCAGCACCCATGTGCTTAACTGGTTCACACACAAGTCATGGACCAGCTATAAATTTAGATTATTGAGTCTCAACAGAAACAATCTGGAGGCACTTCTGCTTGTCATGGCAGGGGTGATGCTAATGGTATCTAGTGCGTAGAGATCAAAAATGCTGCTAAATATTGTTCAGTACACAGCACCTACTCCCATAACAAAAAATTAACTGGCCCAAAATGTCCATGGCGTCCTGATCTAGAATAAAATGTCCTCCTAGCTGGACAGAAGCAGTTGTTAGCTGAGGAACAAGAGATGAAGGGTATGAGTCTGCTCGGTGACAGAACTGTCACTGCAGATGGTGCTAACAGAAAGGTGAGCAGCAGAGCTATGACCCAAAGAGCCACAAGCACCTGCTAGGTGAGTGCTGAGGAGAAAAACGAAGTGGAAAGAGTTATAGAAAGGGTTGGACCACACAGTTTTCATGAGGGTGGTCAGGACAAGTCCCAGTGAGATATATGGGTAAAGGCTTTAGAGTGGTCAGCATTCCAGCTATAGAGTCCTAATCTCTCTGTCTCAACACCACTCTTCTAAGCTTGGCTTTCTGGTTCTGCAAATCAAATGCTGGCTTGTGAGCTGGCTCCTCTCATGCTCCTCCAGCAGAGGACTGGAGGCCTGGATGAAAGAGAAGAGCCTTGCTCCTCCTGCGAGCTTCCTACCTACTCCTGCTTCTCGTGAGCATCAGCCCACCCACGTTTCCTCAGCAGCAGCGCTGCCTTGCAGTAGCGGCAGAAGGTCTTGTTTACATTCTTTCCAACTCTTACATAACCAGCTTGACAACAGCCCCTCAGAGATAGTGCCTTCTTTTCCTCAGAGGTCCAAGTTTCTGCTCTGTGGGATCTCTCTAAGTTTATAGGTTTTGTTTTGTTTTGTTTTGGGGGGCGGTGTTTTTTTGTTCTCTCAGCCCTAGAGGGGGCAGTTGCTTCTTACAGTTGCTGCTGCTGCTGCTGCTGCTAAGTCACTTCAGTTGTGTCCGACTCTGTGCGACCCCATAGACCTACCAGGCTCCCCTGTCCCTGGGATTCTCCAGGCAAGAACACTGGAGTGGGTTGCCATTTCCTTCTCCAATGCATGAAAGTGAAAAGTGAAAGTGAAGTCGCTTAGTCGTGTCCGACTGCTACCTATTGAAATATTGTTTAAATAGCTGGTGTGGTTTCTGTCTTCTGACTAAATTCTATGAAATATAATAAAGAATGGAGACAGGTGCATATCAGGGAGAAAAACATTCCAGGTCAGAGAGAACAGCAGGTTCAAAGGTCCTGAGGTTAGATTCTGTCTAGAAGGTCTGAAGAAAAGCAAGGATGCTGGGCACCAAGGCAGAAAGAGTGAGGGGAAGAGTGGAAGGAGTTGAGAATTGAGGTCAGTGAGGTAGCTGGGGCCAGAGTGGAGGTGGAAGGGCCATGGCTTGCAGATTCCTGTAAAGCTTTGACTTTTACTACATGTGAGAGGTTTGAGCAGCGCCCTGACATAATCTGAATGACTTCTTAGCTGGCTCTCTCCGGTTGCTTTATGGAGAGTAGATGGAATGGAGTTGACGTGAGCACAGGGATTCAGGGGGTTACAGCAATAACCTGAGTGAGAGAGTAGTGTGCTATTACACTTACTCCTGCCAGAAGATCCGGCCTTTACTACTGTTCTCAGACCCTGTCATATGTGCTGGTGCTTCCCTGGCCTTGTCTCACCAGCTAGAGGCTGTGTCATGCAGCACAGTGATAACAACTGTGACTTAGTTAGCAGACCTTTTTCCCAAACCAGGCTCTACCACTTACCAGCTTTGTGATATTTAGCAAGTGATTCAATGTCACTATGCCTCATTTTCCTCCAGTGTCACAGAGTGACCGAGACACTGCACAGTCCTGGTATACAGATCAAATTACACCATGCATGAAAAACAGGAGCATAGAGTCTGACACAAAACGAAATCTCAAAATATTGAAGCTAAATTATTCTATTTACTTCTTTCCCTCAATACCTCTTTTAGATGTGAGTATCTAATAATGACAATAATTATATATGTACAGCATATATAATTCTAGGATTAAAAATATTTTCCTCCTTTATTTCCTTTACAGGCAAAACTTAAAAGAACTCAAGATATTGAAGGCTCCCAGATCTTGTTCTTTCTCCCTTATCAGAAACACAAGCTCTCATTTGGCAAGCATGGGCACCAAAGCAGCACTAATTGATTTTCCCACCCATGACTTCATAAGTAGCTTTTCAGGCCAGGCAAGGTAGGCAATAAGACCAACATTATATGGAGAAAAATGTGAAACTTGGTGCATCTGAATGAGTAATGAGCATTGTGGTAAGTGAGTGGCAGAGCCTGACCAGGACCACAGTCAGATGCCCACCTGTTCACTCATATTCACATCCATTGAGTCGGTTATGCTATCTAACCATCTCATCCTTTGTCATCCCCTTCTCCTCCTGCCTTCAATCTTTCCCAGCATCAGGATCTTTTTCAATGAGTTGGCTCCTCCCATCAGGTGGCCAAAGTATTGGAGCTTCAGCATCAGTCCTTCCAATGAATATTCAGGGTTGATTTCCTTTAGGACTGACAGGTTTGATCTCCCTGCTGTCCGAGGGACCCTCAAGAATCTTTTCCAGCACTGCAGTTTGAAAGCATCAATTCTTTGGCACTGAGCCTTCATTATCGTCTAACTCTCACGTGTATACATGACAACTGGAAAAATCATAGCTTTGACTATTCAGACCTTTGCTGGCAAAGTGATGTCTCTGCTTTATAAAACACTGTCTAGGTTTGTCATAGCTTTCCTTCCAAGGAGCAAGTGTCTCTTAATTTTGTGGCTGCAGTCATCATCCACAGTGGCTTTGGAACCCAAGTAGAAACTATACTAGGACATATTTTACAAATGAGAAAACTAAGACTCAGAGAAGTCAAGCAATTTACTTAAGGCCACAGTGTCCATGACACCCACACTCTTAACCTCAAAACACATTCCCAAACCTTTGTCCTTTTCATGGCCAATAAGCCATGCTCACTGGCAATCAATCAAGTCCATAAGAAGAGGGTGTCCTGGTTGAGGCATCTTTTCATATTTATATAAAAAGATATGCTGCCATGGAATCAGGCACACCTCCACAGCAGCCTTTAACATGTCTCTCTGGAGTATCTGTTTCTGTGTGCTAATGAATGAGTTGTTTAGGAAAAACAAGTGGAGGCTCCAGAGTTCCATGGAAAGGCAAAAGCTCCTATTATACATGGGCATGTTTCCTGTTACAACATTTGGATGGTCCTGTCACCATCGTGGGTGATACACCCAGAAAGGAGAGGCCAGTCTGAGATTTCCTCAGTAGGACTCTAGCAGAGGGCAGTGTGTCTTACATGGTTGTCTAACATGCAGAGGTTTCTCCAAATCTCATGAGACCTATTTTTAATTTGGTATTTTCACTTTGATAGTAAATAAGTAATCTGAGCAGATTTGGGATGAGATGGTAAGCTATCTTATGAACTCATACTGCTTTGTGAGTTCAGGTCCACCTGATGTGGTGACAGTGACTGGCTTTGGGCAGCATTTCTCTAACGAGGGTGCATGAAAGCACACGATACTGCCAAACAGCATTCAGACCCTGACTCTACCATTTACTAGATGTGCTACCTGATCAAGTAGCTTAGTTCTACCTACCTCACAGCTTTGTTGTGATAAAATCAACAACTGTAAAGATCTTTGCAAAAGGCTGGACGTGTAGTGGGTGCAGAAATCTTCACTGGTAAGGAAACCCAGGTGCAAAAAATACGACACTCCCAGGGTCAGAGAAATAGTTATGTATGAGGCAGTTAGGAATATAGGCTTTTGAGTCAGAATGCCTAAGTTTAATCCTCCTCTAGCACTGACTAGCTCTGTGATTTACTCAAAATGTTCTGAGTCACTGTGGGCATTCAGTGAAATAACGCACATAAAATGCTTATTAGAACAGTGCCAGTTGGCTAGTAAGCGCTCCATAAGTGTCTATGAGAACTGTTGCTGTTTGATGATAGAAGTAAGACCTGAACCCAGCACTTGATGGCTGATTTGCAGAAACCCATTCTTTGGTAATTAATCAAATATTTATTCACTTAGTCACTGATCATAGGGCTGAAGGAAACCTTCAAGGTGGATTTACAGATAAAGAAACAGCCCCAGAGAGAGGTTGTTCTGAGTGACAAAAGTCTCCGGCTCAGTTTGGTGGAAGATTTGTTTGATGTAAGAGTTGCAATCTTGCAGCTGAGTTGTGGAGAGCAGACCCCAGATGTGTGAGTGTACCTGGATAGCTTTGAGTCCAGATGAAAAAACCCAACTGCTGTCTCCCAAGCAACAGGAAGGCAGGAGGCAGCTCTCTTCAAGCTGGATTGCTTTCCCTCTCTGCATTAATTTACTCAAACATGACTGAAGCTACATTAGGTTTGGTAATTACCTGAGTCTACAATTTATTCACTGAGCAATTAGCATCACACTTAGAGCAGCCTGGATGCAATAATTAGTCGCATGATAATAGCCCCCTCTGTCTGCCCAACTTAGTATTATAAGGAAATGATTAGACTTTATTACACATGCAGCCCTCCCCTTCATGGCAGTGCTCACATGGGGGCACTTGCGAGAAGATGATTTAATTAAAAATGCAAGGTGCATAAGTTTAAAGAGATTCAACCCTAAGGCAAAGTTTCATGGAAGCCAGAGCACCATCACCTGGAAACAAAGATCTCACATTGGGTGCTTTTTTGATGTTCAGGGGAATATGAGATTTTAAAGTTCTTAGGTATTTATTCATTCGACCACTTATTTGTTTAAAAACATATTATGAGTGCTTATCACTGTGTCATGCCCTGAAGGTAACAGGGCAGTGAGGAAAAGCTACAGTCCCTGTCCGCAAGGAGCTCGCATGGCAGTGTGGGAGACCCACAGCGAGGTGGAAAATGGCCAGCCTGAAAAGAGTTAGAGATGAAAGGTACTTGGCGGTGCTGTGAGAACATGTCATGGGGATGTGGCCGAGGTGAGTGTGTCAGGGTAGCATGACTGAGGAAGTGAGGGAGATGAGAGCTGAAAGATGGGTAAGGGTTAAACAGGTAAAGAGGAGGAAGATGTTGGCTAAGGGCCAGCAAGAGTAGAGGACCACAGTCCTGAGGCAGGCGTGACTGCAGAACAGGGTGCTCAGCAGTCTAGCAGGAGGGTGAAGGCCTAAGGCCTTGCTAAACACCGTTTTGCTCATCCTCAGAGCAGTGGGAAGCTGGCCAAGGGACCAAGAGTGGGCTCATGAAGACTTTATGATTTGGAAGACTATTCTAGCTGTGATGTGTGGAGAGGGCAGAGGTGGGCTTGCAGAGGGGGCCAGAGGCAAATCAGGAGTTATCTCAGCTTCCCATTGATTCTATAATAAATTACTATAAACTTACTGGCTCAAAAGAATGCAAATTTATTATCTTCCAGTTCCGGAGGTCAGAAGTTCAAAATGGGTGTCAGTGGGCTAAAGTCAAGGTTCTGGGTAGAGCTGCACTCTTTCTGGAGACCCCAGGAGAGAACGCCATTCCTCACCTTTTCCAGCATCTAGAGGCTGCCCTCATCCCTCAGTCCGCGGCCTCACTGCTCTGAACTCTGCTTCCACCATCACATATCTTCCTCTGACCCTGATCCTTATAAGGATGCTTATGATTACAGTGGGCCCATCCAGATAATCCAGGAAAATCTCCCTCCTGTCTCACTGCTGCTGCTGCTGCTAAGTCGCTTCAGTCGTGTCCGACTCTGTGCGACCCCATAGACGGAAGCTCACCAGGCTCCCCCTTCCCTGGGATTCTCCAGGCAAGAATACTGGAGTGGGTTGCCATTTCCTTCTCCAATGCATGAAAGTGAAAAGTGAAAGTGAAGTTGCTCAGTCGTGTCCGACTCTTAGCGACCCCATGGACTGGAGCCTACCAGGATCCTCCGTCCATGGGATTTTCCAGGCAAAAGTACTGGGGTGGGGTGCCATTGCCTTCCCCGCCTGTCTCACTACCATAGCTTAATCACATCCACAAAGTCCCTTAGCCATCTAAGGTAATAGATTCATCAATTTTGAGGATTAGGATGTGAACCTCTTCAGACACTATTTTGCCTGTCACAGGTGACTTTCTTTCTTTTCTTTTTTGTAAGATGGTATACACTGAAGCAATAGTTAGAACTGGACATGGAACAACAGACTGGTTCCAAACAGGAAAAGGAGTACGTCAAGGCTGTATATTGTCACCCTGCTTATTTAACTTATATGCAGAGTACATCATGAGAAACGCTGGACTGGAAGAAACACAAGCTAGAATCAAGATTACCAGGAGAAATATCAATAACCTCAGATATGCAGATGACACCACCCTTATGGCAGAAAGTGAAGAGGAACTCAAAAGCCTCTTGATGAAAGTGAAAGTGGAGAGTGAAAAAGTTAGCTTAAAGCTCAACATTCAGAAAACGAAGATCATGGCATCTGGTCCCATCACTTCATGGGAAATAGATGGGGAAACAGTGGAAATAGTGTCAGACTTTATTTTTCTGGGCTCCAAAATCACTACAGATGGTGACTGCAGCCATGAAATTAAAAGACGCTTACTCCTTGGAAGGAAAGTTATGAACAACCTAGATAGCATATTCAAAAGCAGAGACATTACTTCGCCAACAAAGGTTCGTCTAGTCAAGGCTATGGTTTTTCCAGTGGTCAAGTATGGATGTGAGAGTTGGACTGTGAAGAAAGCTGAGCACTGAAGAATTGATGCTTCTGAACTGTGGTGTTGGAGAAGACTCTTGAGAGTCCCTTGGACTGCAAGGAGATCCAACCAGTCCATTCTGAAGGACATCAGTCCTGGGTGTTCATTGGAAGGACTGATGCTAAAACTGAAACTCCAGTACTTTGGCCACCTCATGCGAAGAGTTGACTCATTGGAGAAGACTCTGATGCTGGGAGGGATTGGGTGCAGGAGGAGAAGGGGACGACAGAGGATGAGATGGCTGGATGGCATCACTGATTCGATGGACATGAGTCTGGGTGAACTCCAGGAGTTGGTGAAGGACAGGGAAGCCTGGCATGCTGTGATTCATGGGGTCGCAGAGAGTTGGACATGACTGAGCGACTGAACTAAACTGAACTGATACACTGAAGCAACTTCGTACACATGCACATGCTGATTTTAGGGGCTTCCCAGGTGATAAAGAATCCACCTGCCAATGCAGGAGACACAGGTTTTATCCTGGGGTCAGGAAGATCCCCTGGAGTAGAAAATGGCAGCTCATTCCAGTTTTTTTTTTTGCATGGAAAATTCCATGGACAGAGGCACCTGGCATGTTACAGCCCGTGGGGCCACACAGTCTGACACAACTGAGCAACTGAGCACAACAACATGCTGACTTTAGTTTAACACTGTTGTTACACTTATGTTGGAGGAGTAGGCAGTGTGGACTGGCACTCTTTACTTTTATTCTATTTCTTAATTTTTATTGTGGTATAGTTCATTTAAAATGTTGTGCTAGTTTCAGGTGTCAGTAAAGTGAGTCAATTATACATATATATCACAGGTGATTTTTAAGGTGTCTAGAGATGTCAATGTACCCTACTCCAGTACTCTTGCCTGGAAAATCCCATGGACGGAGGAGCCTGGTGGGCTGCAGTCCATGGGGTTGCTAAGAGTCGGACATGACTGAGCGACTTCACTTTCACTTTTCACTTTCATGCATTGGAGAAGGAAATGGCAACCCACTCCAGTGTTCTTGCCTGGAGAATCCCAGAGACAGCCTGGTGGGCTGCCATCTCTGGGGTCTCACAGAGTCGGACATGACTGAAGCGACTTAGCAGCAGCAGCAGCAGCAGAGATGTCAGACATCTGGTCCCATCACTTCATGGCAAATAGATGGGGAAACAATGGAAATAGACTTTATTTTGGGGGGCTCCAAAATCACTGCCATGAAATTAAAAGACACTTGCTCCTTGGAAGAAAAGTTATGACCGACCTAGACAGCATATTAAAAAGCAGAGGCATTACTTTGACAGACAAAGGTCTGTCGAGTCAAAGCTACCGTTTTTCTAGTAGTCATGTATGGATGTGAGGGCTGGACTATAAAGAAACCTAAGCACCTATGAAGAATTGATGCTTTTGAACTGTGGTGTTGGAGAAGACTTTTAAGAGTCCCTTGGACTGCAAGGAGATCCAAGCAGTCAATCCTAAAGGAAATCAGTCCTGAATATTCATTGAAAGGACTGATGCTGAAGCTAAAACTCCAATACTTTGGCTACTTGATGGAAAGAACTGACTCATTTGAAAAGACTCTGATGTGGGGAAAGACTAAAGACAGGAGGAGAAGGAGACAACAGAGGATGAGATTGTTGGATGAGCTATCTGTGACTCAGAGATTTGAGGTGGTAGCAGTGCAGGTGTTGGAAAGTAGTCAGATTCAGGTTCTACCTTGAAGGTAGGGCTCACAGGACCCGGTGGTGCACTGAACATGGGGACGATGAGGGCTTTCAAGGTTTGGCATGGGCTAGGTGAAGGGTGGAGGCAGGAAAGAGCTTAGAGTGGCATCCTTAGTTTGTGGAATGGTGATTGTTCTAAAAGTATCCTACATGGTAGGGGTGAGGTTGCTGGGAGATGAGGCTTAGAAGAAGTTGAGGCTCCATGACTAAGGGTAAGGAAGTTGGGCTTAATCTTGCGGTAAAGGAGAATGAAATGAACATAGGCTGCACTGTGGGAAATAACTGGGACAATGGGGACACCGAGACCAGTGTGGAGGCTCGTTCCTCAGGAAGAGACAAGACAGATCATAAGAACAAGTAGGAGCAGTGAGTGGGAGGAGAGAGAAGGACCTTGTAGAGAACGGGGAGCAGGACACCCTCACTGGTCCCACCGATCGGGTGTCTGGTCTGAATTTAGCCTGCAAACCTAATGGGATGCCAATGTCATTAACGATGCAGCTCTCAATCACCGGTGCTGAGACTTTTCTTCTCCAGGAGAAACACCTCCAAGTCCTTCAGGATTCCTCGTAGACCAGGGTTCCTACGCTCCCTTGGCTCCCTGGTTGTTCCGCTCTGCACTAGCTTACTTATGTAATTAGAAAACAGATATTATTCCTAGGGACCCTGGCCTCAGGGCCTCTCTTTGATTATCAGTGGAGCCGGGATTAAAGTCCACACCTATAATTCAGCTGTTTGTTTTTACACAGGAATTTATAACTACTCCAGAACAGGAAATGTTTCCTTTAACTGTGTTCCTTTCTTGGTCTCCCCACCCCATGCTATCATAGGCTCATGGTTTCTTAAACGTGCTTCTTTACCACAGCACAGAGCCGTCCCATTTCTTCCATAATCTAAGGACCAGTCCCCATCCCTGCAGGAGGCTCTACCTCTTGGTCATGTGTTAGTCACTTAGTCGTGACCCCACGGACTGTAGCTCATCAAGCTCCTCTGTCCATGGGATTCTTCAGGCAAGAATACTGGATTGAACTGCCATTTCCTTTTCAGGGGACCTTCCTTGAGCCAGGGAAGGTCCCCTGCATTGCAGGCAGATTCTTTACCATCTGAGCTATAGGGAAGTCCACCTCCAGGTCATAGAATCCAAAGTTAACTCTGCTTCTATCTCCAGGAAATATGTGACTGGGGGATGTAGAGATATTATTATGGTCTTAGTGCTTAACTGAGAATGGGAAGGGCTGCCTAGGGGAGCCAGGTTTGACTCATGTGTTCATAGAAACAAAGAAAGGTGATCTAGGAAGAGAAAAGAATAAAGCTGATAGTCAGTGAAAAATAGAAATAGATTATGGTCTCAGAGACGGAAAGAGGAACTTAATCCTTAAAAGCACCCATGTTCCTTATTTGTCACCAGGAAGGCCAGTGAGTTTGCTATTCTGGGGATCCATGAGACATCTCTTTTCAATAAATCTCCCTGTGTTTTTCTTCAGGAAGGATAAATGGGTTTACAGTCTGTAGTAAACATTGTGAGCTATTTAAAGCAAAGTCTCACACATTCTTTTTTCTTTCTAACAGAGCCTGTCTCTGAGTATAGGCAAAAATACCAGGTGCATTACAGCTAAGGGCTTGGCCTGTGATCATCTTCCGATTAACAAGACTTGAAGGTCTGCTAGGGGGATGGAAAATGTTTTCCTCCTGAATAAAAGACAAGTACAATAAGAGTCTACCTTATCTTCTAGCACTTGGTTATGATTATGTGAGAAAGATGCAGTGTTTGGAACTGTTGCAGCTAGTTTGTGACCACAAAAGTATTATTTAGAATGAAAACTTATAGGCTGAAAAGAGCAGAGGAAAAGCATCTGGGTCCTTCACAGTGCTGTTCAATCACTGAAATAACCAATCCTAAAACTACCAAACTCTACCAAACCAAGCTTTGTATCATGTAAATGGATAAATAATCTTATTTTTAAGTTAATTTTAGTTAGGAATTCTAGCACTTACAGGCCAAAGTATTCTGAATGACACAATGCCCACAGTCCCTGTATCCCATGTCTACAATGACTTCCACATTCTACCACATCCAAATTCCACCCACTCTTTAAGATCCATTCAATACCACCTACTTCCAGGAGCCTTCTACACCACCCATGAGCATTTATTCTCTTTAGGAACACAAATTATCTGCTAATGTGAGGTGTCTGATTGGACATATGTCTGGCCTCCTGACACTCCTGGAAGGCAGAGCCGGCATCTTTTTAAAAGAAGAATCATTCTTTCAGCCCTCTGTACCAGACCCTGAGTACTCTAAAATGCTATTGCATTTAATACTAACAATGAGTCTATGATGTTAACACTGTTATTTTATATATTTCCATTTCACAGATGAGAACACTGAAACGTAGAGTGGTTAAGATTTGCCAGAGCAACGGCAAAGCCAGGATTCAAACCCAGACATGCTGGAATCCCAAGCCCTTTTTGCTATTAGTACTTGCAGCCTTATTCTTTTTAATACTTGCTACATAGCTGACAATATATAGTGCAGAATATCATATAATATATAGAAATGTTTACTGACTGGATTGCAGAATGAGACAACCCTCCTCCACATTGCCTGGAATTTATACTGATTACAAAGTATGTTGGCAACTGTTCTCCCACTGATCTTCACAGTAGCCCTGTGTGTTCACCACTCAGATTACCTCTGCAATAGTGACAGCACTTTCCATTCTTTCATGTGCTATGCCATATCTTCCAGAGGACGGGGTGGGGAGATATAATCCCCTCCACACATTCCTCTTTTGGAAAAAAACAGGCTGAGGGTATTTCTGGCTGTGGGTATTTCATGTCAGGAGGCCAGACATATGTTCAATCAGACACCTCACATTAGCAGATAATTTGTGTTCCTACAGATTATAAATGCTCATGGGTGATGTTGAAGGCTCTGGAAGGAGGTGGCATTGAATGGATCTTAAAGGGTGCATAGGATTTGTATGTGGTAGAATGTGGGAAGTCATTGTAGACATGGAATAAAGGAATTGTGGGCATTTTGTCATTCAATCCTTCCATGAGGAGGATACTGAGAAACACAAAACTCACATCATGGGTTGGGTCACTTCCATGGACACCCCCTGGCAAAGAAGCTAGGAGTCTGAAGATTGAAAAAGGAATATCTCTCAGCTGGTACAGAATGGAAACGTATTATAAACCAAATGTTTTTATTTTTTCAAAAATTCATATGTTAAAGGTCTCAACCCAAATATGATGGTATTTGGAGGTGGAACCTCTGGGAGGTAATTAGGTTTAGAAGAGATCATGAGGGTAGGGCATCCATGATGGGGTTAGTACCCTTATAAGAAGAGGAAGAAAGAGCTGAGTCCTCTCTCTCCATCCTCCACCTCCACACCGTCTGTCTCTCTCTCTCTTCGCAATGCGAGGAGAGTCACAAGACATCTGTCTTTAAGATAGGGAGAGGATTCTCACTGGGAACCAAAGTTGCCTTCACCTGAATCTTGGACTCCCCAGCTTCCAAAATTGTCATAAATAAATGTCTGGTGTTTAAGTTACCTGGTCTATGATATGTTGTTATGGCAGGCTGAGCAGGCTAATACAGAAGGTCTCAAGGAGTCAAAGAAAGAATGTGGATGGAGAGAAAAGAAAACAATGGTATATGTTGTCGAAACAGGACTCTTCACTGCTAGCCATTAATTCAGGAAAACCTAAGGCATCAAGAGAAAATGAACCATCAGGGGGACATCTGTATGTATGTGTTCCTGTGAATCTTTTACTAGCAACACTTCATTTATCCAAAGGTCAGTATCCAGTGACCTTAATTACCCAGAAACCTACACCTTTGGTTTGTTTGTTCTTTTCAAAGGTCTCTGAGTAATCAGAGTAGTTGTCCCAAAGGTGTGGACTTTTCTTGCAGTCTTCCTCATCTTTCACTCAGAGAATATGTAAACTTAGTTTGCATACAATTCTAGAAAGCTCCGCCCTTCTACACACAGCAGAGCAAAGACTGGAAACCAGGATGAGAAGGGAAATATGTGATGCTTCTGTAGATAAAATGATGACAGGAAACAAGGATAGGCGGCATGTGCAGAGAGAACAGAAACACAAGAATGTCTACAAAAATCAACACAGCAGAACCAACTGGGACCATACAGGGCAGAAGAAAACATTTCAAACATCCCTCAAGGCCATTACAGTAGTGTAAAATAACTTAATAATGGAAATTCACAATAATGACTTTGAACAAAGTTACTCATAATCTGATTTGATACTAGGGGAATTCAAATAAAGTCTGTGTTTCACTTAATAGTATTGGATAAGTGCTAATTTTCTAGCTTTTGATGAATGTCCCAAGGTTATATAAACTGTTAGCATGAGGGGAAGCTGCGTGCAAGGTATATATGCACACTATGTACTATCACTGTACTATTCGTTTTAAGTAACTTATTTCTATGACTGTGTTGGGTCTTAGTTGTGCCACGTGGGATCTTGGTTGCGTCATGCAGGATCTTTCACTGTGGCACACAAACTCTCTAGATGTGGTTCATGACCTTAGTTGCTCTGCAGCATGTGGGACCTCAGTTCTTTGACAGGGATCAAACCCACATCTCCTACACTCCAGTATTCCTGCCTGAAAAATCCCATGGACAGAGGAGCCTGGCAGGCTACAGTTCATGAGATTGCAAAGAGTCAGGCATGACCAAGCATGCACGCATGCGTGCTACTGCATTGCAACGCAATTTCTTAACCACTGGACCACCAGGGATGACCCTCTACTATTCTTCTACAGATACAAAGTATTTCAAAACAAAAGAATTTTTAAAAACTGAAAGAAAAAAAAATTAATCACAATCATTTGTTTGAGAAAGATGGCATTCACCACTTACAGCCAAGGAGGCATACACAGGATGAACTGGGGCCTGGGAAAAGCCTCCGAGGACCACGGTTAACACTGCTGGAATTCAGCTCAGTCAAGCGCTCATCTCCTAGAGGGCTTGAGAAGACTGTGCGCCCAGAACAGGGAAGAAGCCCAAAACAATATTTAAAATTAAGTGAAAGAAAATAAAATAAAGCTCTCAAACCATATGAATCTTTGGCCTTCGGGTCAACAGCAATCAAGGTCCAGAAGGACGTCTGCACAGGCTTCAGCCAACAACTGTGACGTTTCCATGATATGTGATGTGTCCACTGGACTCAACATGGCCCAGTGAGGGCTGAAGAATAAGAAAAACCAAGGACCTTTTGTGGGAAGAAGTGAATGAACAGATGCAGGTATACTCACAACACAGACAGTGACAGACTTACAGAGTACGTTCAGAGCTATACAGGAACCGGTCTATTGCAGAAGAGCAGGAAAAAGCTGGAGACAGAGGAGCAGCCACTTTTAGTTGAAACAGAAAACAGCCACAGAAGTTGGGGGAAAAAAGAAATGCAGAGGTTAGTGTACAGGTGATCTTAGCCCAACTGAACATTCTACTAGAATCAATGTGCCTTTAGGGGAGGGTAAGGAAGGGAGCATAATTATTGCACAACATGGTCATACCATGCTGTACCTCTGAAAAGCACTTTAATAGCTTGAATCTCATTTGAGTCACAGAAATGCTTGGGAGGTTTACACTGTAGGTTGCTATCATAATTAACCAAGTCAGAGAACAGGTGCTGGGAGGAAAGTTACCTGTCCGAGGGCACCCGGTATTTAGCATCTGAGGCAGAACCAAGACCAAGTACCCTAAATTACCTGTTATGGTATTATGGCCAAGCTATGTATAGAAAGCCACCCTCTTTCCTTCTTCCTCTTCCTCATCACTAGCCAGGCCTCGTCTTGTATTCCATACATGAATCATCCCATGTAATATTCCCATATACAACATTCCCATATATAATGTTGCACATAATATTCAAGCCAACCTTGTGAAGTAGACACTATTAACTCTCATTTCCTAATGTGGAACCTGAGGCTTGGAAGCAGGATTGAATGTGACCAAAATAATCTGGTTAGTAAGAGAGATGGGGGGTTCAGTTCTATGATCTTTGAAAACAGTTCAAGGAGAAAGACTTAACCAAGAGAAGACTGATAAAACACTGGAAGTCATGTTGATTATTGCATAATGTTGAGTAAAGTTAAAATGGTTTTGTGGGGAAAAAAAAAAGAGGGAAAACCCTGATCTGACCTCAAGGCCCTCTGACAGAACCACACACATTTAAAGCGAGCATCTTGATCACAGAGCCTCCCTTCTAAAGGCTGCTGCTGCTGCTAAGTCGCTTCAGTCGTGTCTGACTCTGTGCGATCCCATAGACGGCTGTCCCTGGGATTCTCCAGGCAAGAATACTGGAGTGGGTTGCCATTTCCTTCTCCAATGCATGAAAGTGAAAAGTGAAAGTGAAGTCGCTCAGTCGTGTCTGACTCTAAGCAACCCCATGGCTAGAGCAACCTATTCCTCATCCCCATCCGGCTAGCCCCCAGTAGATTCTGGATCAGGCAAGGAATGAAGCTCATCTTGAGCTCTGGGTCCCATTCCAAGAAAGAAAAGCCATGCATAGCTTTCTTATATTTCCCAGAGCTACCCCAATCCCCGCATTAGGAAACCCCATCCAAATACTCCTTCATACTTTCAGGGCCCCAGGTTCTAAAAGGCTCTCCTAGCTTTGCCCACTTTTTCCCTCAACAAGACATCAAATTTCACTTTTTCATGAGGCAAGAGGCCAGGTGGAAAGCCAGGATCCTGGAGTCAGAATTGTTAAGGGCAAGCTGATTAAAACAATTCCCTTTCCCTTCTCCAGGGGATCTTCCCAAGCCAGGGATCAAACCCAGGTCTCCCACATTGCAGGCGGATTCTTTACCAGCTGAGCCACAAGGGGAGCCCAAGAGTATTGGAGTGGGTAGCCTAACCCTTCTCCAGCGGATCTTCCTGACCCAGGAATTGCACCAGGGTCTCCTGTATTACAGGCAGATTCTTTACCAACTGAGCTATCAGGGAAGCCCCAAATAATTCATCATAAGGCTGAAAAAGCACAGACCATACCCTCTTTGTCCTTCTTCCCTCTTCTTTAGCTAACTTCCTATGGTATGTCCATGCTGAGGAATCTTTGAGAATGTTGTTGGGTAGGGCTACTTCCTCCTTTCAGCCATCTCTGGCCATCTCAACATGATATTCCCTTTCCCTCTTTTAAACAAACATAGCCCTTTCTGCCTCTATAATTTACTTGACAATATAAACTGCCTGTGTGATAGCCCTTACTGTGTCTTGTTAAATACAGCTGTACATACACTTAGATAGCATGTTTCCAGATAAATTACAAACCTCTTGTGGGAAGGAACTATGACTCATTCATCTAGTGGTTTTTACTTTATTGACCATTAGCCAAACAATGGTGGTTGAGAGTCAAATATTCAGATTTCTAATCACAACTTCATCACTTACAAGCCTCACAACCTCAGACCTCCCTATACCACAGTTTCCTCATCTGCCACAGAGATAAAAACAGTATCTCCCTCAGCTAGCTATGGTGAGACATGATCATATTGCTCATTGTGCCTGGCATGGTGCTCATGAACTATTAGCCAGTACTGTGCTGCTGCTGCTAAGTCGCTTCAGTCATGTCCGACTCTCTGTGACCCCAGAGACGGCAGCCCACCAGGCTCCTCTGTCCCTGGGATTCTCCTCTGTCCCTGGGATTCTCCAGGCAAGAATACTGGAGTGGGTTGCCATTTCCTTCTCCAATGCATGAAAATGAAAAGTGAAAGTGAAGTTGCTCGGTTGTGTTCAACTCTTCGCAACCCCATGGACTGTAGCCTACCTGGCTCCTTCGTCCATGGAATTTTCCAGGCAAGAGTACTTGAGTGGGTTGACATTTCCTTCTCCAGTATTCCACTAGTCAAACATTAACTACAAGATTTCACAGTGACATGGACCCACATCTTTTTTCTTCCTTCAACTGGTTCTCTCTAGCCCTTCATTTTTTTCCTTCAGGGTAGTCAGTCTCCTTCTTTCTGCTGCTGCTGCTGCTAAGTCACTTCAGTCGTGTCCAACTCTGTGTGACCCCATAGATGGCAGCCCACCAGGCTTTAGCAGCCCTTCATTAGCCTGATGACATGCTTTTAATCCTTCACAATCAAGGCTCTTCTACCATAACAAATACTATGTCTATTCTATGAAAAGTTTCAATTTCAATAACTCATATATGGTATGACAATTTAAGAAAGAAGCTCAGAAACTTTCAGTGAGCTATAAACCATCAGCTGAAGATTTAAGTATCTGAGTGTCTGTTTGTATGATATGCTTTCCTGGAAATCAAACAATTAGTTCTTGGCTACTCAAACAGTAGGAGCCAGGATGTTTCTGAGTGCAAGAGGAGCTGAGACACTCCATGGCTCTGAGCTTCCACAGTTCAATAGTTTCCAGTATTTGTGTGAGGCTGAGATTACACATAGGATAATACAAACTACTATAAATAACTAATACTACAAATATATGTAAGTCCTTAATAATTACTTAATTAAAAATTTAATTACTCTTACATTACTCTTACTCCTTTTAATTACTGTAATTACTCTTATATCCTTTTAAATGTGAGTAACAATATTGTTTTTCTTGGATATAACCCTTAACGAGTTTAATGAGCAAATTTTGGGAATGCAATGTATAGGTAAGTTATAGACATGTCTGAAATAGTGAGAAATTCTAGGGGAAAAAAAACTTTCCTTATAAAAATCTCAGAAGAAGATATAACCTTACAAACACTTTTTTTGTGCTGCACTATACTTAAACATGGGGGATGAGATTAAAACTACACATTGCAGAAATGTTAAGATGAAATTTAAAATATTTGTATAAAATAAAAATTTAGATTTTCATAAATTTATAAAATGTTTTAAAGACCTTATTCCCTGTCACTTGTCCATGTCAGCCTTGCTGAATAGTTTTCCTGTGACCTCTGGCTGTTTGAATTTTTACTGGCTGGAGTGTTAATGTAAGATTTCTTCCAGCTGAATCTATGTTTTTATATACAGTTATTTTCCCTTACATTTGTACTGTAGACCATGATCTTACAAAGCCTTTGACATCCATCATTTTACTTTTTACCCACCACGAACCCAAGAGGTTGATATTGTGAAAGTATGAGCAGAAAAGAAATCACACATCCCTTCCCTTGCCCATACAAGACATGTAGAGGACCATGCTAACTGATCAGCCTTACCTTTCTTAAATTCAAACATGTTTGGTCCAGGCAGAGCCTTGGCCTGGCAGCTTGGGACAGAGCTGGGCCAGGTCACAAACCCAAGAAACAGCACTGTGCAGGCTGCCTTGGCTACTGTTTGGATACGGATGTGACAGGCTGGGGATTGGTTGGTGGTTAGCCAACAGCCTGACAGCAGGTGTTAGATAAACTCATACCCAAAAAGACAATGTTTGGTGGCAGATAGAGGGAAGAGGTCAGACAGAGAGCTGGCATCCTAGATAATGGCTCGGAGTGCTTCGAACACCTGGATAGCTCCTGCCACCTGCTGTGACTAAGAACCTTGGCTTTCCCGATTAGCTCAATCCCTGTTATGCTTGGAGGAATTCTTTGCTACTAGACAGGGTCTTATCCACAAATACTGAGTTAATACCTTAAAATCATTTGCCATAAGCTCAGAGGAGAAGCCTATATCTGGCCCGAGGTAGGGACTCACAGCAGTATCCTCCCTGGGAAGTGAGGTCATATCATCCTCTTCCTCAGACTGAAGGCTTTATGTCTCCTGGACAACAGTTGAGGACCAAGTCTCAAGGCTCTTTTTAAGCAAAGCTTAATGCCATAACCAAAGACAGCTTCCCCTAGCGTGGCAAATCCCTACAAAGTGTACTTTCATATATTCTGCCCTATACATCAGGGACAACGCTGAAATTTCTTAAGGGTAATTTTCATTATTTTTGCAGTAACAATATCAGGAAACACAACTTTACATACTGCCCAACAACAGTGTGTGTTTTTAATCTACTGCCTTAGAAACATCTGACCTGAAGTTGTTCTAAGCTAAAGCTGATTGTAAGTGACTGGGACTCCTTCCATAAGCTAACTTTGAAATATCATCTATTTTTATAGTCATTAACTCACTCTGAGGCTCCACTACTAACGATCTTAACAACTTGCTATAACATCACTCTGAGGGCATACTTTGCTCAAATCAAGTTTAGCCAAAGCCAAATAAAATATAGTTCTGATCTGACTACCTCAGCCCTGCTGTCAAAAATGTCCTGGCTCCTTACCTCACTCTTCCCTGTGCTAGGGACCTCTGCTTGTCCCTAGTGGGAGGCTAAGTTCTGGCACATTCTGAAGCCACCTCTGCCCTGGATAGGAACTATTAGATGGGATCTGGTTGCTGTTGATGAATTTCACTCTCTGTAGCATTAACAATGAAGTCCTGCAGGGGGGTTGTGTTTGTTTGGTCAGGGCTTTTTCCATTAGTTTGGTCATCAGCAGTTGGCTGGTTACAAATGCAGCCCCAAGATTGAAAGGCTGGAATCCAATTATCCCAGCTTCCTGTCTGCTGAGCCCTGCCAGGGAAGAACACAGTCGTGTTTGCCTGCCTTGTCAGGCTCCCAAGACTCAAAGTATATCATTTGCAGAAAACTAATAAACAACAGATCCTCAGATGTTTTGATGGAGAGGCAACATGGTGAGGAAAGAGGATGCACTGGTCCAGAACACAAAATCTAACGCGATTCCATATTTTGCCTCTTTCTGGCTCAGTGTCTCTCCTTTCATTTCTTTGTGCTTTCATTTCTCATTTATTAGAGGAAGATCACAGCACCAACCACTGGGCTGTTGGGAGATTTTAATGAGATGTTGTATGTGAAAGAGCTTTGAAAACTATAATACTGCTGCTGCTAATAACAAAGTTAAGCTGACATTTACTGAGAGCCTATCATGAAAGGGCACCCTCAGTTCAGTTCAGTTGCTCAGTTGTGTCCGACTCTTTACGACTCCATGGACTGCAGTATGCCAGGCCTCCTTGTCCATCACCAACTCTCAGAGTTTACTCAAACTCATGCCTATTGAGTCAGTGATGCCATCCAACCATCTCATCCTCTGTCATCCCCTTCTCCTCCTGCCCTCAATCTTTCCTAGCATCAGGGTCTTTTCAAATGAGTCAGCTCTTCGCATCAGGTGGCCAAAGTATTGGAGTTTCAGCTTTAACATCAGTCCTTCCAATGAATATTCAGGACTGATTTCCTTTAGGATCAGTCTATCAGTTCAGTTCAGTTCAGTTGCTCAGTCGTGTCCAACTCTTTGCGACCCCATGAACTGCAGCACGCCAGGCCTCCCTGTCTGTCACCAACTCCCGGAGTTCACTCAAACTCACGTCCATCAAGTCAGTGATGCCATGACTATGGATTTTCCAGTAGTCATGTATGGATGTGAGAGTTGGACTCTGAAGAAAGCTGAGCTCCGAAGAATTTATGCTTCATGGAAAAAGCAAGAGAGTTCCAGAAAAACATCTATTTCTGCTTTATTGACTATGCCAAAGCCTTTGACTGTGTGGATCACAATAAACTATGGAAAATTCTGAAAGAGATGGGAATACCAGACCACCTGATCTGCCTCTTGAGAAATCTGTATGCAGGTCAGGAAGCAACAGTTAGAACTGGTCATGGAACAACAGACTGGTTCCAAATAGGAAAAGGAGTACGTCAAGGCTGCATATTGTCACCATGTTTATTTAACTTATATGCAGAGTACATCATGAGAAATGCTGGACTGGAAGAAACAGAAGTTGGAATCAAGATTGCCGGGAGAAATATCAATAACCTCAGATATGCAGATGACACCACTCTTATGGCAGAAAGTGAAGAGGGGCTAAAAAGCCTCTTGATGAAAGTGAAAGTGGAGAGTGAAAAGGTTGGCTTAAAGCTCAACATTCAGAAAACGAAGATCATGGCATCTGGTCCCATCACTACATGGGAAATAGATGGGGAAACAGTGGAAACAGTGTCAGACTTTGTTTTTCTGGGCTCCAAAATCACTGCAGATGGTGACTGCAGCCATGAAATTAAAAGACGCTTACTCCTTGGAAGGAAAGTTATGACCAACCTAGATAGCATATTCAAAAGCAGAGACATCACTTTGCCAACAAAGGTTCGCCTAGTCAAGGCTATGGTCTTTCCTGTGGTCATGTATGGATGTGAGAGCTGGACTGTGAAGAAGGCTGAGCGCCGAAGAATTGATGCTTTTGAACTGTGGTGTTGGAGAAGACTCTTGAGAGTCCCTTGGACTGCAAGAAGATCCAACCAGTCCATTCTGAAGGAGATCAATCCTGGAATTTCTTTAGAAGGAATGATGCTAAAGCTGAAACTCCAGTATTTTGGCCACCTCATGCGAAGAGTTGACTCATTGGAGAAGACTCTGATGCTGGGAGGGATTGAGGGCGGGAGGAGAAGGGGACGACAGAGGATGAGATGGCTGGATGGCATCACTGACTCGATGGATGCGGGTCTGAGTGACCTCTGGGAGCTGGTGATGGACAGGGAGGCCTGGCGTGCTGCGGTTCATGGGGTCGCAAAGAGTCGGACACGACTGAGCGACTGATCTGATCTTATTGGAGAAGACTCTTGAGAGTCCCTTGGACTGCAAGGAGATCCAACCAGTCCATTCTGAAGGAGATCAGCCCTGGGATTTCTTTGGAAGGAATGATGCTAAAGCTGAAACTCCAGTACTTTGGCCACCTCATGCGAAGAGTTGACTTATTGGAAAGGGCACCCTAGTGGGTATTTAATAGATACCATTTCATTTAATACCTACAAAAATCTTTTGAAAAATTGATGATGGTGGTAATAATGATATTAATAATAATAGCTAACATGTCTTAAGCGTTTACCGTATACTGGCCTCCAGTGTCAGCATTTTATACATGTTACATCATGTGAAATAGGTACTTATTATTATCTCTAATTGACACATGTATAGTCAAAGTTATGGTTTTTCCAGTAGTCATGTATGAATGTGTGAGTTGGACCATAAAGAAGGCTGAGTGCCAAAGAATTGATGCTTTTGAACAGTGGTGTTGGAGAAGATTCTTGAGAGTTCCTTGGACTACAAGGAGATCAAACCAGTCCATCTTAAAGGAAATCAGTCCTGAATATTCATTGGAAAGCCTAATGCTGAAGCGGAAACTCCAATATTTTGGCCACCTGATGCAAAGAGCCAACTCATTAGAAAAGACCCTGAAGCTGGGAAAGATTGAGGGCAGGAGGATAAGGGGATGACAGAGGATGAGATGGTTGGATGGCATCACCGACTCAATGGACATGAGTTTGAGCAAGCTCTGGGAATTGGTGATGGACAGGGAGGCTTGGCGTGCTGCAGTCCATCGGGTTGCAAAGAGTTGAACACAACTCGTTGTGATGTATCTCTAGGTGGTGATGTTATGTGTGATTATCTCATTTTGTGGGGCTTCCCATGTGGTGCTAGTGGTAAAAACTGAAGGTGGGAGGAGAAGGGTTTGACAGAGGATGAGATGGTTGGATGGCATCACTGACTCGATGGACATGAGTTTGAGCAAGCTCTGAAAGATGGTGAAGGACAGGGAAGCCTGGCACGCTTCAGTCCATGGGGCCGCAAAGAGTTGGACATGACTGAGCAACTGAACCACAAAAAACTGACACATATGAGAAAAACTGGATACGTCAGTTGGGTGATCCGCTCAAGATTAAGCTGGTGGAAAGAGGCCACAGGATCCCAACATAGGCATTCTGATTCAACAGGAGTTGGCAAACTTTTTCTATAAAAGGCTTGATGTAAGAATTTAAAGTTTGGGGACCACATGCCATTTCTGTTGCATATTCTTCTTTTTTTGTTTTTTTCTGAGAGGGAAGTCTGTTTAGTTCTTGTTATTGTTGAGTTTTCACACCCCTTTACAAATGTAAAATCATTCTTATCTTAAGGGTTACACAGAAATAGGCCAATGGCTGGACGTGGCCCACCATAACTTGATGACCTTTGCTCTAGAGATAATTTCAATTTTACAGATGAGGAAACTAATGCTCAAAATACTCAAGTACTTAAGTCATTTAAATCAAGATTCTAATTCAGTTGTATTGGCTTTTATAAAGTGTGTTAACCCACACTCTATTGCTTTCACATATGCTGTTAAAATGTAAGATATTATCACTGAATTAGGGACACTGTACTCATCCCAGTCAATTTCCAAAGAGAACAGGCTTTTCCCTATTTGAACAAATTCCCTGTATTTTGTCTTGGGGACAAGATAACAGTCTGAGGTTTAGCAGACCCAATGCTGTGTACAATGCCTGACACAGAGTAGGCATGCCATAAATCTCTATTGAGTGAAAGATTACTGATTAAATTCAGCAATAAACCAAGATCTCAACCATTTGCTCAAATTCTCTAGACCTTGTGTTTGAGTCTGTAAATGAAGGCAATGACATATTCTTTGGTCTAGCTCATAGGAAATCTATAACAATTTATGGGATCATTTCCACAGAGCTATTTGGCGGAAAGATAGTATATAAAGAAATATGATCTTCACAATGAATTGTTCTATTGACAACAATGGCACTTGGAGACTCTATTTATGACTTTGAGATACATACATCACTAGCCAGAAACAGGACAATAAGGATGAGTCTGTGACTTCATCAAGTTAATACTGTTGTATCCAACCAATACAGTCTTATAACAAAGGGGGGATTTTTATTTTAACCTTGGGTTTTTACTTCAAGGAACAAGTGAACTTCTTGGAAATATATTCAAAATTCTTTCCAGATTTCTAAGGGAAAGGCTATAGATTTTATCAGACTCTCAAAAAAGTTTTATTATACCCTATTAGAACTACAATAAAATTGATGCAGTATAGTTTCCACCTGATGAGGAAAAGGGAAAGATAAAACCTGCCAGTGCATAGTGATCAGTGCTAGGTTTTCCAGATGTCCCTGAAAGTATGATGCTTTGTTATACTCTCAAGATACCCCCTTAGGATCCTACAGCAGCTTCGCAGTTCCCCACTAGCACAGGCGTCTGGGTCTGGAATCCATCCAGAAGATTAATCAACCATCCACGCTGGGTGAGTGACCAACACTCAGGGACACCAGCTACAAAATGCAGCAACAGGGTCTCTTCCATTCTTACCTTTGCCCCTGAGATCAGGGCCACAGAGGGTGTCATAACAGGCCTGAAGCTCTTTTTGCCCCCCATTACTAGAACTTAGCTAGCACTTAGTACTGGATTAGTAATAATAATACTACTTTGCATTTGTTGTCCATTCCTATATATTTTAGATAGACTATTGTGTCTTAATTAACCTCACCAAACATCACTTTTTGCCTGGCTTTCTAGTTTTTGTAACTGTATTTTTCCCTGACTACTAATATTTTAGCCATTAAAGAGGCCCATGCAAAAAAAAAAAAAATTTTTTTTTGATTTATTTCTCTCTCCTCCAGCAGCACAAAAACCTTTGCCAAGTGAATAAATAAAGTTTGGTATCTGTGAGGTGGGCTATGGAATTTGTTTCATGAGAAATTTGGGACTCAGAAGGGAAGTGGCTTGCCAGAAGTCATCCAGCTGGTGACTCACAGTGGGATCAGAATTCATGCTTTTTTTTTTTTTTTTTCATATAGGCTATCACAAGTGAAACCATCAGTTACAAAGGAAGGTTTAAATAGAAAATAAATGCCAGGAAATTAGAAAATAAACAGAGACTGCTCCCCACTGAGAGGGCTTCTATTAGATGAGACAGAATTCTGGAATGACTTTGGCATTTTACTTTTATAACTCAGTGTTTCCGGAAGGCTCTGCATTGAGATGAGGAGATGCACTAATAAGAATAACCCTGATAAAACCACTCTTTCCTGGTTCCTTGCATTGACTCACATCCCCTTGACCAACTGCCCACTCTCTGGCCAGCTGGTACAAAAGGTTCACTAGAAACGGTGCCTTGGCTCAGTCATCCAGGGGCTTTTCACTGGAAATTATGAATCCCTGGCTTGACCTCCCTTTCACAAAGCTTTAGTAATGGATGACTCACAGTCTTCTCCATGGCAAGTTCCTGAGGACGATAAAGAGAGATTGCTATAAGGCTTCAGAGAATGAATACGGGGTGTAGGGGGCATTGTGTGTTGTGGCCAAGAATTTCATCATCAAGCAATGGTGTATGGGCCCCCATTTGGACCTGGTTGACAAGAAGACCATATCCTAATGATTACCATGCTAATTCAGGGGACCAAGGCTGGAATGAAATAATATAATCCTTCAATGACATTCAGTACTGAGACTCAACTGAAATTGAATTATGTGATCTCATCCAAGTATTTTAAAAACACAGATGGTGTCTGAGCTTTTATCGAAGGCTCTCAGATCAGATCAGATCAGTCGCTCAGTAGTGTCCGACTCTTTGTGACCCCATGAATCGCAGCACACCAGGTCTCCCTGTCCATCATTAACTCCTGGGGTTCACTCAGACTCATGTCCAACGAGTCAGTGATGCCATCCAGCCATCTCATCCTCTGTCATCCCCTTCTCCTCTTGCCCCCAATTCCTCCCAGCATCAGAGTCTTTTCCAATGAGTCAGTTCTTTGCATGAGGTGGCCAAAGTACTGGAGTTTCAGCTTTAGCATCATTCCTTCCAAAGAAATCCCAGCTGTGATGTATGTCGGAGAGTGTTTTGCCTATGTTCTCCTCTAGGAGTTTTATAGTTTGGTCTTACGTTTAGATCTTTAATTCATTTTGAGTTTATTTTTGTGTATGGTGTTAGAAAGTGTTCTAGTTTCATTCTTTTACAAGTGGTTGACCAGTTTTCCCAGCACTACTTGTTAAAGAGATTGTCTTTAATCCATTGTATATTCTTGCCTCCTTTGTCAAAGATAAGGTGTCCATATGTGCGTGGATTTATCTCTGGGCGTTCTATTTTGTTCCATTGATCTATATTTCTGTCTTTGTGCCAGTACCATACTGACTTGATGACTGTGGCTTTGTAGTACAGCCTGAAGTCAGGCAGGTTGATTCCTGCAGTTCCATTCTTCTTTCTCAAGATAGCTTTGGCTATCTGAGTTTTTTTTTGTATTTCCATACAAATTGTGAAATTATTTGTTCTAGCTCTGTGAAGAATACCGTTGGTAGCTTGATAGGAAGCTGTGGTACATATAAACAATGGAGTATTACTCAGCCATTAAAAAGAATACATTTGAATCAGTTCTAATGAAGTGGATGAAACTGGACCCTATTATACAGAGTGAAGTAAGCCAGAAAGAAAAACACCAATACAGTATACTAATGCATATATATGGAATTTAGAAAGATGGTAACAATAACCCTGTATATGAGACAGCAAAAGAGACACTGATGTATAGAACAGTCTTTTGGACTCTGGGAGAGGGAGAGGGTGGGATGATTTGGGAGAATGGCATTGAAATATGTATAATATCATATATAAAACGAGTCGCCAGTCCGGGATCGATGCACGATACTGGATGCTTGGGGCTGGTGCACTGGGATGACCCAGAGGGATGGTATGGGGAGGGAGGAGGGAGGAGGGTTCAGGATGAGGAACACATATATACCTGTGGCAGATTCATTTTGATATATGGCAAAATGAATACAATATTGTAAAGTTAAATAAAATAAAATTTAAAAAATAATAATTAAAAAAAAAAAGAAATCCCAGGGCTGATCTCCTTCAGAATGGACTGGTTGGATCTCCTTGCAGGCCAAGGGACTCTCAAGAGTCTTCTCCAACACCACAGTTCAAAAGCATCAATTCTTCAGTGCTCAGCCTTCTTCACAGTCCAACTCTCACATCCATACATGACCACAGGAAAAATCATAGCCTTGACTAGATCGAAGGCTCTGGACCAATTAAAAAGACTATCCATCCAGGCTACCAAGATATCTGGACATATTATAAAGCGTCTTCTAATTTTGGAAGGAGTGCCTCTTTAAAGTTTGATGACATTGTTTCTACATAGGCAAAAACACGGAGTATTAACTCTGAACTCTTAGGATAGACAACTCTACACTTGTATCCTGGCTTTGCTCATTATTACTTGTATAACCTAGGTTCAGAAACTTAGTCACCCTCAGCCTCATTTCAGTTATCCATAAAATGGATTATTATATAAAATGACAATGAAAATAATAATAAAATACCAATTATCTACCTGGTGGTATTATAATTGCTATCATATACAAATTTAATTTAAATTATATAACCTCATAAGTCAGGTAGCATTAACACTTCTATTTTACTCATGAATAAACTGAGACTCAGAGAAATTAATTAACTTGCCCAAGGCAACTTAGCTGGCAACCTGAGAAAGAGTCAATATAGTCAAAACTATTTTTGATCATTAAATGCTATAATACATGTAAAGCCTCAAAGTAGTATTGACATATCTTAGGTGCCCAATAAAGTTGTGTCCCTTTACCATATTAAAAGGTAAAGTGCAGTTACTGCTTAGGAAACTCATGAACTAGAGAAAATGAAGAGACATTTTAGGCTTTCCATAATAAGACACTGAATCAACTAAACTCTGTTTCTTGCCCTCACACATCATATAAATCTTCTCTAATTCTGTAACCAAATATCTTACCATGTCCAGCTTCTCCTGAATAGTGTTCACAGCCTGTTCTTTTCTGGATTAGACACCTGGCATAGAAATAACCACTGCTTGCCGCTTTCACCACTTCCCCACCCCTGGTTTCTCAATTTCCTTTCCATATGTCTCTACACGCAGCTTCAGAATTTCAAATGTCATGGAATCAGAGTACTAATAGTACACTTCAGTGAGTGTGTATGCCAGGGACTGTGCTCCACTGTTTATGAGCTTTAACCCACTGAATCTCACAACAACACTACAGGAAGGGCTATGGTTATCCTTCCACTAAGAAGAAACAGTGACATCAAAGTGATGCACAGTCAGTAACTGGAGAAGTCTGAATCTAAACCCATGTCTATCTAATGACCAAGCCCAAGCTCTTAACCATGAAATGCTTCTCAATTTATATATGCAAAACTGAAGGCAGAGAGAGGCAGGGACATGTGGAGAGTCATACAGTAAGTTAGGATGCTGGGGGAAAAGGACACATTTCCTGACATGCTGTATTATACCCTAGCCTGGGCAACTCCTACATCCTTGGCCTGGACCATCCAACATTCACTTCATTCTCTGTGCTGTGTCAATAAACTCCATCACAGGTGAAACAGTAGCCAATACTCTCTAGGATTATACAATGTCAAGTAACTCACACATCAGTCTGATTCACGACCATGTTCTATAAATACAAAACTTTATTTAAGCTTAAGTTCTTTTTCGACAGGCAGACATGAACCAAAAAAGGGGGGGAAAGCTTGCCATAAACCATGGAAATAATGGTATTTTAAAACTCTAATCTTTTGCTACTTGCAAGAAATATGATAAAATCTTGATTTTATTCAAAGTGGTCACAGGAAAACTTTCTTCTTATCAGAAAGCTTCAGCTACTGCAGTGGATGGAGAATTAAACAGCAGAGGAGCAGTGAGATTTGAGGGTTGAAAGAGCTAAGCAGAATGTGCAGTGCAGATGCTATAAACAAAAACAAGTTCTTCCAAATAAGTAAATTCAATGAATTTATTGAAAAGCTTCAGTGCATAAAAACCTGTGTTGGGCACAATAAAAAGGCAAAAAAATGATGATTGATAAGAATTGGCTCTTGTCCTCAAGGAGCTCAAAATCTGGGCTCTGGAAGGGAAGCTCAGAATAGGAATCACTAATGAACCATGAGGGCTTCCCTGGTGGCTCAGATGGTAAAGAATCTGCCTGCAATGTGGGAGACCCAGGTTTGATCCCTGGGTTTGGAAGATCCCCTGGAGAAGGAAATGGCAACCCACTCCAGTATTCTTGCCTGGGAAATGCCATGGACAGAAGAGCCTGGTGGGCTACTGTCCATGGGTTCAGAAAGAGCAGGACACAACTGAGCAACTAATAATACAAACCACACTGAAAAGCACAGGAAAAAGTTATAGGAGAACAAATAAAGTGCTTCAGGGACTGAAATAGATTAAAAAACCTCACACTGTCTTGGAGGCTGGAAGAGACTTCAAGTAGAAGGTGGTATTTGAGATAGACCATATAAGAAATGCTAGGAGATGTATGCCCAAGGGAAAGAAAAGAAGAATCAATAAACTGAGGATGAAAATGTGAAGAGCATGTAAGGGGAACACGGAGCAGATGGCTTGCTTTGTAGGGATATAACTATGTATAAAGAGAAATAACTGCAGGCAAAACTCTGGTAGACTTAGGAAATTATAGGCAGCCCAGATTTGGTTAACAATGAGGAGTCCTTTGGGCTTCCCTTGTGGCTTAGCTGGTAAAGAATCCGCCCGCAATGCAAGAGACCTGGGTTCAATCCCTGGGTCAGGAAGATCCCCAGGAGAAGGGAAAGGCTACCCACTCCAGTATTTTGCCCTAGAGAATTGCATGGACAGTCCATTGGAGGAGTCCTTGTGCTTCTTCCTTGTGCTGGAAGAAGCACAAGCTGGAATCAAGATTGCCAGGAGAAATATCAATAACCTCAGATATGCAGATGATACCACCCTTATGGCAGAAATTGAAAAGGAACTAAAGAGCTTCTTGATGAAGGTGAAAGAAGAAAGTGAAAAAGTTGGCCTAAAGCCCAACATTCGTAAAACTAAGATCATGGCATCTGGTCCCACCACTTCATGGGAAATAGATGGTAAAACAGTGGAAACAGTGTCAGACTTTATCTTTTGGGGCTCCAAAATCACTGCAGATGGTGATTGCAGCCATGAAATTAAAAGATGCTTACTCCTTGGAAGGAAAGTTATGACCAACCTAGACAACATACTCCAAAGCAGAGACATTACTTTGCCAACAAAAGTCTGTCTAGTCAAGGCTATTGTTTTTCCAGTGGTCAAGTATGGATGTGAGAATTGGACTGTGAAGAAAGCTGAGCACCAAAGAATTGATGCTTTTGAACTGTGGTGCTGGAGAAGACTCTTGAGAGTCCCTTGAACTGGAAGGAGATCCAACCAGTCCATTCTAAAGGAGATCAGTCCTGAGTGTTCATTGGAAGGACTGATGCTGAAGCTGAAACTCCAATACTTTGCCCACCTCATGCAAAGAGTTGACTCATTGGAAAAGACCCTGATGGGAGGGATTGGGGGCAGGAGGGGAAGGGGACGATAGAGGATGAGATGGCTGGATGGCATCACTGACTCGATGGACATGAGTTTGAGTAAACTCCGGGAGCTGGTGATGGACAGGGAGGCCTGATGTGCTGCGATTCATGGGGTCGCACAGAGTCGGACACGACTGAAGTGACTTAGCAGCAGCAGCAGCAGAGTGATTGAACTGAACTGAACTGAACTTCCAATTATGTGCTATTTGGGTTTAGCATGGCTTCCCTGGTGGCTCAGATGGTAAAGAATCTTCCTGCAATGCAGGAGACCCAGGTTCAATCCCTGGGTCAGGAAGATTCTCTACAGAAGAGATTCTTGCCTGGAAAATCCCATGGCTAAAGGAGCCTGGCAGGCTACAGTCCATGGGGTTACAAAGAGTCAGACATGACTGAGTGACTAACACTTTCACTTTCACTGGAATTAGCATACGTAAAATAAATGAAGAATTGTTATAAATGTAAGCAACACTTCATGGAGAAATAAGGGAGACAAAAGGAAAAAGACAAGAAGAGAATTACCTGTGTTAAGGATGGTTCTTGTTGCTGAAGAGAACAGGTATCAGGTGGATCAAGTCCCCTCAGCTAGTAACACTGGGGAGAAAGGCTACACTTGGCAGGGTCTGGGTTCCATTTCCCCATTTCTGGCTCCAAATAAACTCTTTGTTCTTGGGGAAATTCCAGGTTAACTTCTATGTGATGGAAAAATGATAACTACCTTGTAGAGTTTCAGTTAAAATACTTCCCATTAAGCCTGGCCCATAGTAACTAACTGATGAACAGTAACTAAAATGTCCTTGTTATTGTCAATTTTTACTTCTGTGATCCCATCTCCAACCACTTGCCCCACATTCACTCAGTGCCATGTACACTTACCAGGCTCATTGTTGTTTCAGATTCTTTGCAGTTGCTGTTTCCTTTGCCTGACATAATATTCCCCCAGATTAACACATGCAGACTCCTCTTCAATATTCTTTTCCCAGGTCGTAGGGGGCTGATCTCTTGACACTTTCTGAATACCTCAAACAATGTCCACACCCCTGCTTCATCTCATTTTTTGTTGTTGTTCTTCACAGCACTTGTGTGTATATAAACTTGTCTCATTCATGTTTTATATGTCTCCTTTCTTATTTCCAGACTTCCCTGGTGGCTCAGACGGTAAAGCGTCTGTCTACGATGCGGGAGACCCGGGTTTGATCCCTGGGTTGGGAAGATCCCTTGGAGAAGGAAATGGCAATCCACTCCAGTACTATTGCCTGGAAAATCCCATGGACAGAGGAGCCTAGTAGGCTACAGTCCATGGGGTCGCAAAGAGTCGGACACGACTGAGCGACTTCACGTTCACATTCACATTTCTTATTTCCTGGCTCCCAATGAGGGAATCTCATCAGTATTATTTTTTAATGGATCTTTGACAACAGGCCCTAGCACATGAAGTGAAGTGAAAAGTCACTCAGTCGTGTCTGACTCTTTGTGACCCCATGGACTGTAGCTCACCACATAGTAGGTGTTTAAAATATATGTTTCTCTAACTATTGACAGAAATAAACTATATAACACACAGAAATCATCCAGAACGCGGGTGAAGTGAAGAAAGACAAGATGAAAGGAAAACAAAAGAGGGTAGATTTGTCCAAGGTTAGGCTAGCCCAGGTTCTGAGGTCTAGTTCTCTGCCTTGGCACAGAGGATGCGTCACAGGAGGTGAAGGCTCAGGTGGTCATTCTAGATGGATGTTTCAGGAGATGAGGCTTTTTCTTTATGGAGGAAGAGGTTCTGTAAATAAGTGGACAAGTGTGACTCTGAGGAAAGTCATCAGGAAAAATGGCTTGCCGGAATCTTACAATTACAAATGCTTTAGAAAAATAAATAAGGAAAAGCCAAGCACTATCACAGACTTTCAGTGGAGAGTGCCTTTTCCAGCTGCTTAAGGTTTTTAGATGTCAAGAAATGTCCTTCCAGCAATAGATCATAATGAGAAGAGATGAGGGAACCCAGATATACCTGTTCTCCATCCTACTTCAACCTACTGCAATGGAGTTCCAGATAAATCTTGTGTATGAAGAAAGAGCTTTGATTTGAAAACCTAATTCTTGCCCACCCTCTGCATTTCATATGTGAGATGATGGTGGCCCCAAGGATTAAACAGAAGAACTGGGTGAGTATACTGCCCCTGACTGCTGATGGGGGTCTTTCCATCACCCCATTCTCAGAAGAGCTGGGACTTGAATTTCACTGAAATGTATTCTGGGCCTCAAATTCCAGGAACTCCAGAATCCTGAGTTGTTCATGACACAAAAAGAGGAGGCACATGATTAACAACCTCAATTCAAGACCAGTAAATATGTAGTACAACCGCCATGCTGACTTGAATGGCTCCTATGGCGTATGCCCTGAGAGTGGCTGGGCTAAAGCCTTCCCTATGCCCTTCTTGGGATGACCCATGTAAGAAAGATATGTCTTAGTACTTGAGGCCGACAAAGGTGACAAGAAGACAGGCAAAATCACATTATTTAGGAGTCCTGGACTTCTGTCTTTACCTTGAAGAGAGCCTGATGCTGGAGACAGAAAATTCTCTAGCATCAAACACCCAAAGCTTCTGAGGGGTGAGTTGGGCTATGAGATAGCAGAGAAGCTGCAGAGAACTGAGGCACAGGATTGACTTTGGTATTTTATTGTATACTCAAAATTCTCCTAATAGTTTTAAGACATTAGATTTCCCTCCATATATAATTTCTATAACATGTAAAGAATGCACAAATATAAACATATATATTTTATTAATGTTTATCAATAAATAGAATTTATCAATAAAGAAAACAAGGCTCCTGTTTTTCCAAAAACACATTCTTGAGACCTGCATCAAAAAGTGGATTGCATCATAAAGCCAAGGGTATAGAAACAAATTAGAATCAGGGGTCCTAGTACTTCAAAACTTTAGCTTCAAATAAATCATATGTATAACTAACATTTTCATAAAACCAAAATATAACCATCATTAAAACTTGCAAGCCTTTGAAGATATATATTTAAATCCCATGTTGTGCATAATGGGCACACATGTACTTTATATGTTGATTACACAAGGGGATTTAGTGTGCTAGAAAATGCATGAGTGGCCCCACTTGTAATTCTGCTTTATTAAAAATGTAAACAAAATGAAGGTGCTATCTAGATAACACTAAGTGATAATTAACAATAATTTACATAAACTATAAGATTTTTTAAAATCTCAAATTATTAGCTTCAGTATCTCAATAGACTCTTTATATAACTATTAGCTTATCATTCATGATCTAATTAATGTTGGAGGGTTCTTTTCATATATATATATATAGAGAGAGAGAGAGATTAACAGGGTGGGGACAATTTTGATGACCCAAGTCTTTGTCTAAATAAATGTTTTCATGGCAAAAAGGTATTTGAATTTATTCCATGTGACTCTGAAGTTACATGAAAAATTAGGCTCGTTATCACAAAATTTAGACTATAGTCCTCATCTCTCTCTACCTACCTCTTTACTTTGAGAACAACAAAATCCCTTCAAATGAGAGTGTTTGTGATGTACAAATTTGCAGTGTTGGTGTGTTTTGGGTAGCTTAGAATAATCAAATGCAGAAGGGTTAAATTTGGGAGAATGGACCCCCCAAAAGATGATCCCTTGGTATTGTTTCTCAGTATAGGAAGCTCACTCTCTAAACTGGTCCACCTCTTAGTGAAGAAATTCTTAGCCTTTGACTACCCAGGAGCACTCAAAGTAATTCAGTCATAGTAAACAAAATGGCATTTTATGATTTACAGAACATCATCAAAAAAATTATCTAATTTATCTCCACAACAGCTTCATGAAGTAGGCAGGAGAGATTGTCTCTGAGGCTGAGAGGTCCAGTTACTAGTTCACAGTCACACAGTAAGTCCCAGCAACTGATTCAGGGCCCGTGCAGCTTCTCTTCTCCTTCATCCTTACTGCACATTCATGGAAGCTGTGGACAATGTGGGCGGCAGCCCAACAGATATAGTGTGAGTCTCACTGCCAGGATCAGGGCCTTGCGGTTCAAAACTTTGCTGAGCTCTCCTTTGTATTAGAGGAGGATCATCCTCCTAAAGGTGGTTGTCTCCTAAGCTCCAATCTTGTTAACAGCACAGAGACAGTGACTCAAAAAAGCACAGGCAGTTGGTCCATCCAGAGTCAATGTACAAGACAGGACTTAGATACACTTTCTTCATATATGATGAGAATAGGTCCCCAGATGAATCTGTTCCCACTGATCAGTGACAACCCCAGGCTACACCAGGAGCATTTCAGCATGGTGCATCTTTCTCAACAGCATTTGGGAGTTCCAAGTTACATTTCTCATTAGAGTCTTTTCCCGTTCCCTAACAAGTGATTTTCTACACAAAAAAATTGTAAGCCTTTGCAGGACTTAGAATTTTTCTTTTCTTTTTTTTTTTTTTTGGCATTTAGATTGTTTGATGGCAATCTTTTCTTTCTCATTCCAAAATCTCTTCCAGGCTGGTGCAATTCCAGAAATAAAGTAAACATCAGTGGAAATGATATCTGACTTCTTAAACAGCAGGAACAAGGACAGTATGATGAAGTCCTGAGATGCTATCAAATCACAGCCAAGACCAAAGTGGAAACCTCACAGGGCTCTGGGATGTGGCAGTGTTTACTTCCCTGGGACCTTCACTCTGGGACAGGTGGCAAGAGCTGTGAACTTGGTTTTGAATGAAAGACATCCAGGTTTATCTGAAGGGCAAAGCTGGCAAAGTCAAAGGTCTAGAAGGCCCAGATGAAGTGGCTAGTTCCTTTGAAACAAAGTCAAAAGGCAGGCAGATCACACCTTTTCGAGGTAGCTGATGGCTATAGCAGCATCCTGTTGTCATAGAAACAGAAAGGAATCTTAGAGATCCCCTGGTCCAAACTTCAGTTGATAGATGAAGAAAGTAAGGTACAGGGAAGGAAGGGCATGGGTCGCAATCTCACATCATGTTAGAAGTGGAGCCAGGGCTGGAATCCAGGTCCTCTGGCTTCGAGTGAAGTGCTGTTTTTCTACCCTGAGCACTGCTTGGTCCTGCTCCTCCACCTGGGGAAACTGCAGTGAGTGACAAGTCTTGGCAGCGTGAGCCTCCAACAGTTCTCTCCTTTGGAAACAGCAAGGCCAGATTCAAGGGTTATAAATTGGTACCCTGGACTTTGCCACAACCTCATGGGAAAGACTCCAAAATCTTTCAATAAACACTATGATGCCGCTGGTCCTGCCCAAGGCTCTCGAGGAAATTATTTGTTCTAGGAAAGTGAGCATCTCAGAGCAGGAGGGCTTGAGGTCATAGCACTGGTTGGGAGCCGTCTGTCTTCTGCTTCCCTCCGAGGTTGCTGCAGAAATGGTTTTCCTCTGAAAGATCGTTGCCCTGTTTCTTCCATGGTGAATAAATGGAGCATGTCCTGAAGAGAAGGACTGACAAGGACATAAGGAAGAACAAGTAGAAGTCTGTGATGGACACGGGAGGACGCACAGTTGGACCCAGACTCTGGGTGGAAAGTGTGTTAGTCTGGCACAGAGCAGGACAGAGATGAGCCAGTGAGTAGTCTGAACATGGCTGTGACAGACACGAACAAGCAAGAGATGCGTGCTTCTGGAACAGAACTCTGACCAAGGCAGGCGCAGGGACGGTGTGTTTTGGCAGTGCATGTGAGCAGGCACAGCAAAGAAGGAATATTTGGAAATGTCTATGATTGAGATAGGACACAGTGAGCGATCCTGTTTGGAACATGAGCAAGACAAACCAGGCATAGTAAGGGTATATACTGGGGACAACAGAGACTATGAGGCAAAGGTGACTATGAGGCCAGAAAGAGGGAGTGCTGGGAGATAAAAAGATCCCTTCCAGGGGATCTCTGGAGAAGAACCTCCCAGTGAACAAGGGGACCATCCTGTCCCCGGCCACCTGCTGGAATCCTGGAAGAAAAGCTCGACGGGCACAGGGTGCCTGCACCAACAGACGGAACGCTGGATGAACACCGGGTGCAGTCATGCACAAGCAGCAGCTTAGGACCTGGCCCTCTCTCGGAGGGATGGCTGTCTTCAGGGTCACTGCCCCAGGGGGCTAAGTGTCACTGGGCTGTGCAGCCACCAAAGGAGAACTTGCTGGGGGGTGGGACTGACTTTCCCATTGGCCACCACACTCCACTGCATCCCTGGAGAGGGGAGAAGATCACAGAACCTCAGAGTTGGAATGGACAGAGAGTCTGGTGCAAGAACCCACCCACTGCAGGAAAGCCCCCTGTGCCATGCAGATAGGTGGTTGTTTAGCCCTTGCTTAGAGATCTCCACTGACCCACCAGGCCATATTATTTTTGATCAGCTTTAGTTATTGGAAATAGCTTATTAATATTCTGCCAAAATGAGCCTTCCTACAGCTTCTATTCAGTGGAACTACTATGCCCTCCAGGCCCACTCAAAATTCTTCTCTCTGCTAATTATATCCTCCAAGTTTTCTCTTCTCCAGGCTACACATTTCCATTTTCTTTAATAGTTCATTATATATTATGGTTTCCAGATGATTGCCCATAATGGTCACTGTCCTCTAAACACAATCCTTACTAAAATTATCTCTTATGGAACACAGAACCAGGAAAGAGCCCAGATCTACATAGTGAATCTAATTTATGTCACAAACTTCATCATCAATTTAGTTTACTTCTATGGATGTGATTAAGTTCATTTCCGACAATGATAATATTCTATTGGCGACGTGTTCAGTTAATTGCCAGGTTTTATCTTTTTTGATACAAATAGCTGTCAATTCCTGTGGTTCTTTACTACACTGGTGCAATTTTTATTTATATGTATATTTATTTATTTACTCATTCACTTATTTTGCCAAAATATCACATCAGATCAGTCGCTCAGTCGTGTCCGACTCTTTGCGACCCCATGAACTGCAGCATGCCAGGCCTCCCTGTCCATTACCAACTCCCAGAGGTCACTCAGACTCATATTCATCGAGTCAGTGATGCCATCCAGCCATCTCATCCTCTGTCGTCCCCTTCTCCTCCTGCCCCCAATCCCTCCCAGCATCAGAGTCTTCTCCAATGAGTCAACTCTTCGCATGAGGTGGCCAAAGTACTGGAGTTTCAGCTTTAGCATCATTCAGGATATTACATTTGTTTCAGTTTAATTTCATTTTATTGATTTGGTATCATTTTAGTCAATTGAGATCATTCTAAATCATAACAATTTCAACATTCAAGATAGGATTATTTAGCACTGACTCAAGTGAGACTTTAAGGCTTCTACAAGCACATAAGAAGATCAGATATTCAGGACAAGGGGACCTATGTACACCTGTGGCTGATTCATTTCAATGTATGGCAAAATTCACCATAATATTTTAAAGTAATTAGCCTCCAATTATAATAAATAAATTAATTTTTAAAAACACGAAAAAAGATCAGATAACTATTGCTACCTAGATCTTTCAGTTTAGTATCATTTGCCTTTAAGATCTTCAATTTTCAGTCAAGAGAAAAAAACTATTGATCAAGATAGCTTTGGCTATTCGAGGTTTTTTGTATTTCCATACAAATTGAGAAATTATTTGTTCTAGCTCTGTGAAGAATACCGTTGGTAGCTTGATGGGGATTGCATTGAATCTATAAATTGCTTTGGGTAGTATACTCATTTTCACCATATTGATTCTGCCAATCCATGAACATGGTATATTCTTCCATCTATTAGTGTCCTCTTTGATTTCTTTCACCAGTGTTTTATAGTTTTCTATGTATAGGTCTTTAGTTTCTTTGCTGCTGCTAAGTCGCTTCAGTCGTGTCCGACTCTGTGCGACCCCACAGACAGAAGCCCACCAGGCTCCCCTGTCCCTGGGATTCTCCAGGCAAGAATACTGGAGTGGGTTGCCATTTCCTTCTCCAACGTATGAAAGTGAAAAGCGAAAGTGAAGTTGCTCAGTCGTGTCCGACTCTTAGCGACCCCATGGACTGGAGCCTACCAGGCTCCTCCGTACATGGGATTTTCCAGGCAAAAGTACTGGGGTGGGGTGCCATAGGTAGATATATTCCTAAGTATTTTATTCTTTTCATTGGAATGATGAATGGAATTGTTTCCTTAATTTCTCTATTTTCTCATTATTAGTGTACAGGAATGCAAGGTATTTCTGTGTGTTGATTTTATATCCTGCAACTTTACTATATTCGTTGATTAGTTCTAGTAATTTTCTGGTGGAGTCTTTAGGGTTTTCTATGTAGAGGATCATGTCATCTGCAAACAGTGAGAGTTTTACTTCTTCTTTTCCAATTTGGATTCCTTTTATTTCTTTTTCTGCTCTGATTGCTGTGGCCAAAACTTCCAAAACTATGTTGAATAGTAATGGTGAAAGTGGGCATCCTTGTCTTGTTCCTGACTTTAGACGAAATGTTTTCAATTTTTCACCATTGAGGATAATGTTTGCTGTGGGCTTGTCATATATAGCTTTTATTATGTTGAGGTATGTTCCTTCTATTCCTGCTTTCTGAAGAGTTTTTATCAAAAATGGGTGTTGAACTTTGTCAAAGGCTTTCTCTGCATCTATTGATATAATCATATGGTTTTTATTTTTCAATTTGTTAATGTGGTGTATTATGTTGATTGATTTGTGGATATTGAAGAATCCTTGCATTCCTGGGATAAAGCCCACTTGGTCATGGTGTATGATCTTTTTAATGTGTTGTTGGATTCTGATTGCTAGAATTTTGTTAAGGATTTTTGCATCTATGTTCATCAGTGATATTGGCCTGTAGTTTTCTTTTTTTGTGTCATCTTTTTCCGGTTTTGGTATTAGGGTGATGGAGCTTCTGTACAGCAAAGGAAACTATAAGCAAGGTGAAAAGACAGCCTTCAGAATGGGAGAAAATAATAGCAAATGAAGCAACAGACAAACAACTAATCTCAAAAATATACAAGCAACTCCTACAGCTCAATTCCAGAAAAATAAATGACCCAATCAAAAAATGGGCCAAAGAACTAAATAGACATTTCTCCAAAGAAGACATACAGATGGCTAACAAACACATGAAAAGATGCTCAACATCACTCATTATCAGAGAAATGCAAATCAAAACCACTATGAGGTACCATTTCACGCCAGTCAGAATGGCTGTGATCCAAAAGTCTACAAGCAATAAATGCTGGAGAGGGTGTGGAGAAAAGGGAACCCTCTTACACTGTTGGTGGGAATGCAAACTAGTACAGCCACTATGGAGAACAGTATGGAGATTCCTCAAAAAACTGGGAATAGAACTGCCTTATGATCCAGCATTCCCACTGCTGGGCATACACACTGAGGAAACCAGAATTGAAAGAGACACGTGTACCCCAATGTTCATAGCAGCACTGTTTATAATAGCCAGGACTTGGAAGCAACCTAGATGTCCATCATCAGATGAATGAATAAGAAAGCTGTGGTACATATACACAATGGAGTATTACTCAACCATTAAAAAGAATACATTTGAATCAGTTCTAATGAGGTGGATGGAACTGGAGCCTATTATACAGAGTGAAGTAAGCCAGAAAGAAAAACACAAATACAGTATACTAACACATATATATGGAATTTAGAAAGATGGTAACAATAACCCTGTATACGAGACAACAGAGGAGACACTGATGTATAGAACAGTCTTTTGGACTCTGTGGGAGAGGGAGAGGGTGGGATGATTTGGGAGAACGGCATTGAAATATGTATAATATATTTGAAATGAGTCGCCAGTCCAGGTTCGATGCCTGATACCGGGTGCCTGGTGCTGGTGCACTGGGACGACCCAGAGGGATGGTATGGGGAGGGAGGAGGGAGGAGGGTTCAGGATGGGGAACACGTGTATACCTGTGGCTGATTCATTTTGATGTATGGCAAAATCAATACAATATTGTAAAGTTAAGTAATATAAAAAAAAAACTATTGATCAAACAGGGATAAACCAGAACCTATGGTACCCCAACACAGACCAGCCTCCCAGCAAATGCATAATCATCAGTGTGCCTGAGAATGGACCCGCCCATGGAAGGCTTTGTGCAATGCCTTGCTGAAATGTCTCTGTCAAGCAGTAAGTCTGTCCTATCAGATAATGAAATGAGTTGACATGAATTTTTTTTTTTTTTTAGTGAAACAACACTGACTTGCATACATACCATTTGTGTAATTGTTTTCAATTTTTGGTAAGGTCTATTTCAAGGTGTGAGGCTACAGTTCGTGGAGTCTACTTCATTATTTCTTTAAGAACTAGGGCAATATTTACTGATCTCCAGGCTGCTATAAAACCCTGAGTCCACAAAAGAGCACCAGTCAGAGGTCTCATCAACCAGTTCCTTTAATCCCCTGAGAAATATTAATAATACATCTTGGCTCAGAGACAGTTAAAAGCTTTCCATAAATCTCAGGCAGCAACTTTCTCCCTGTGATGTTCTCTTCTTTCCAGTTGGAAGACTATTCTTACTGAAGCAGAATATGTAAGATTTCTTCCCTAAATAATGAGAGCTAACTATTTTTGGGTTTTTTCCTTCTCTGAACATAGCTATTGATTCATCCTTAGTTATATTTTCCTTTGTTCAGATTTTTCACATGCCATTTTCAAGCATGAGCTCCCTAGAAAAACTCAAAATGCAACCTCATGTCTTTACATACCCCTTGTATTTTCCTCTGTTTTTATTCACTGAACATATCTATTAAAAGAATGATTGAATAGAAAGGAAGTAAGAAAAGGAGAGAAGGAAAGAAGAAGGGGAGAGAGGAAGGAGAGGAAGGAGGAGAAAGAGGAGAAGGAAGGGTTTCTCATTTCTCACTGGCCAAATTCCCTTTGTATCATACTTGTTATTATTATTAGCAACAATAAAAACAATCACTCATTAGGGTAGCGCCTGTGTGTCAGGGCCTGGGCTAAGTGTGTTATATGCATTACTAAGTATAGTTTAAACCCATTTAACAGACAAGGAAACTGAGTTTCAGAGTTAAATAACTTGTCCGAATTTATTCAGTTAATAAGTAAATCAGATCTTAAAAATTCTGGTCAGTTTTGATTCCAAAATCTGGACCCTGAATCATCCTGATACACTGTTACTCCTCATCTTAGGAACCATTACTGCCAAGTTCAGTATTCAGGTTCTGTGTCTCCAGCATTTCCATGTCCCATTATGATGGACTCTAGGGTAAAAGAAATATGCACATTGGGGTATATTACTTCTACTCCTCCTATGGGAAGCCTACAGTATGATGTGTCTTCTTCTTTCACAGGAACACAGTGTGACTGGGACACTAATATGGAGCTCTTTCCTCTTGCCCACTAAAGGAGCATCTTTGCCAAGAGGTGCACATATTTTCCGTGATGCAGAACCAGGGAGACTGGGTGGAAAAGGAGAAAAAACTGTGAAGTCAGGATAGCAGAGAGAGTAGAGGAAGGGGTTTAGTGAGTAAATATAACAAAGAATGAGCAGAGGGGATGGAAGACAGAGCAGGAAGACCTGGGATAAACAGAACCACTGAGTTGGGTGTGTGGAAGGCTCCAGAGCAGTTGCAGAGCTTGGGAGGAGGTTCTTTGAGAAGTATCTCCAAGAGTTTATACTGGTTCTCTCATATAATCCTTCCAGATAGTCAACTAATGATTGAGACTGCTGCAGAATTGCTATTGGATGCTTGTTACAACTCCTTTTTATCCAGACAATATCAATATAGCTCTTGTCAAGGAGAGAAGAAAGGAAAATATCCCAGCCTCCTAACTCCATGGAGAACTCACAACCGATTCCCTCTCAGCAGGAGAAAAGGAGACCTGAGAATAACGATGGGGTGATCTTGCATCCTGGTTGGCCTGTGTCAGTCTCAGTTGACACTATTGTATGAGTCACAATTAATTGTTTAATGTCTTCTTTTTAGGTCTTCGCTCAAGATACAGAGTCATGGTGCAGTATGCTGTGCCCCAAGAGATATTGTTCCCACATCTGTCCATACAATTTTCCAGGCAAGAATACTGAGGTGGGTTGTCATTTCCTACTCCAGGGGATCTTCCCAATCCAGGGACTGAACCCACATCTCCTGCATCTCCTGCATAGGCAGGTGAATTCTTTACCACTGAGCCACTGGAAAGCCTCATACAATGGGAACATGACTTTAACATTCAGTGAGTACCTTTTGCTTTCAACTGCAAGGCCACCCTATTAACTAAGCAATGCAAACAGTAAACCAGGAGACAGGAACCTGGATTCTGATGTCTTTTTAGCCTTCAATCATGGCATGCCTCTGATGACTGAGTCCCTTTCCTGTACCTCATTTTCCTCATGCGTTAAACCAGGAAGATAATCTATGAGATCCTTTGCAGCTTTGACATTCTGGTTCTATGAGTAGCAGAGATGGTGGGTGACAGATACAGACCTTCTGACTGGGCACCAGCTGTGTGTGGGACTGTTCTCCAAAGCTGTGGGTATTTGAATTTGGCTTTTAATATTCTATTGTTAGTATCTGATACTTTATATTCTGTGTGGAGGGAGAAGGTTTCTCTGGAAACACAGGAAGATAATTTTGGGATTTGTATTCAAGAATCTGAAATACCTCAATTTTTGAATCTGTGAAGTCACACTGCAAAGCTGTTAAATGTATCTGGCTAGGATAGGACAGGGAGGGGCGGAGATGCTGCAACTTAAAATGCAGTGAGATCACAACTGTCTTTCCTCAAACATATGCTTAATCAGAAACATTGGCAGAGCCACTCAAAACCCCTGGTGTAAAACACCATTAAAAAAGAATCTCTGATATTTTAACAGATGAGTTTTTAAAATGCAATTTCTTGTTTTATAGTTTTAGTAAAATCCTCTACAATTCATGAAACATTCTTATATCATTATATCATTCCACATATAACCTTCAACATAACTCTGTAAGGAAGGCAGGTAGGTACAATGTAGAGGCATGGATTGACTGATAAGTAATAGTGGATCTAGTGCTATAAATCAGGTGGCCTGCCTCCCAAATCAGGAATTCTGTCCACTGGGAAACATGGAAATCATTGTACGGTGGGAAGAGTTTTGTGATGAAGTTTAATATAATCGGTTGATGAGACAGAGTTAAAATTGCATTTGTTCCAGAAGAAGAGGGAGAAGGAGGAAGAGAAGGAAAAAGAGGAAAAGAGGAGAAAAATCACTAAGTCATCTTTTACAAAATTGTCCAGAGACTACATGCATCAGAGTTATCTTGAATACCCATAACAAATCCAGATTCTTAGGACCCACACAGCAGACCTCTAACGACAGTGTGGGAGTAGGGAGTAGGGAGAGGGCAGAGGTGAGGAGGGGAGAGCAGAAATCTGCTTTTTTAAAAGGTGCTTTCCTATTATTCTTGGGCACATGGAAACATGATTCCCCAAGGAGGTGAATGTCCCGTTATTCTACTCACACCTGAAGCAGAGTTTAGCAACAGAAACATAGGGAAGAGAAAGGACATGTGAATAGGAAGAACTAGAGTTTGAGGCATTCAGTGATTCTTCACAAAGGATCAGAAAGAAAGCATTGAATTGCATGCAAACAGTTCATTTTAGCTGGGTGGACAAGTGGTATTTGTTGGCTTTTTTATGACATTGATGATGAAATGAGGAAAAATTTGGTGATCAATCATAAAAATGAGATAGCAAAAAATGTAAATGCACAAAAAATGATTTGCACAAAGCAATATTTTTTAAGGTGTTTTTTATGTGATTAAAAAAACAATGGGTACAACAACTGATAAAAACTAATAGAACTGTTTATAAATGGTAGGCATATAAACTTGTACTAAGTTATTAGTAAGTTTAATGGCTCAGAAGGTGACAGACTAGTGTCTTTAGAGCACTATCATCCAGAACAGAATATTGATGCTGGAAGATCCAGTATTTCCCAAATATGCAGTGCTTTCCACAGATGATATACCAAACAAAGAGGCATAGCATTAAACAACCTGAATTGCAGTAACAAGATTTAATACTTCTGTCACTCATTCTTCTTATTCTAAAGAGAAATACTCAGTTTGGCCCCACTCTGGCTTTAACAAGTCTCTAGTACCAAATAAAATGGAGAGTAGGCCTTTGCTCAGAGTTTTGGCAAGCAATATTATTAAATTTTAATACTAATAAAAATTTATGCAAATAACAATAATTTATTTTGTTTTCATTGTATTTGTTTTTTAAATCATCTTCTGTATGTGATTTTGCATTTAAGGTCATGATAGAGTTTCCAATTTCCAGAGATCAAATTGCCAACATCCGCTGGATCATCGAAAAAGCAAGAGAGTTACAGAAAAACATCTATTTCTGCTTTATTGACTATGCCAAAGCCTTTGACTATGTGGATCACAATAAACTGTGGAAAATTCTGAAAGAGATGGGAATACCAGACCACCTGACCTGCCTCTTGAGAAACCTGTATGCAGGTCAAGAAGCAACAGTTAGAACTGGACATGGAAAAGCAGACTGGTTCCAAATAGGAGAAGTAGTACATCAAGGCTGTCCACTGTCCCCCTGCTTATTTAACTTCTATGCAGAGTACATCATGAGAAATGCTGGGCTGGAAGAAGTACAAGCTGGAATCAAGATTGCTGGGAGAAATATCAATAACCTCAGATATGCAGATGACACCACCCTTATGGCAGAAAGTGAAGAGGAACTAAAAAGCCTCTTGATGAAAGTGAAAGAGGAGAGTGAAAAAGTTGGCTTAAAGCTCAACATTCAGAAAATGAAGATTATGGCATCTGGTTCCATCACTTCATGGCAAATAGATGGGGAAACAGTGGAAACAGTGGATGACTTTATTTTTGGGGGTTCCAAAATCACTGCAGATGGTGACTGCAGCCATGAAATTAAAAGACGCTTACTCCTTGGAAGGAAAGTTATGACCAACCTATACAGCATATTAAAAAGCAGAGACATCACTTTGTCCACAAAGGTCCGTCTGGTCAAGACTATGGTTTTTCCAGTAGTCATGTATGGATGTGAGAGTTGGACTACAAAAAGAACTGACTGCCGAAGAATTGATGCTTTTGAACTGTGGTGTTGGAGAAGACTCTTGAGAGTCCCTTGGACTGCAAGGAGATCCAACCAGTCCATTCTGAAGGAGATCAGTCCTGGGTGTTCATTGGAAGGACTGATGTTGAAGCTGAAACTCCAATACTTTGGCCACCTGATGTGAAGAGCTGACTCATTTGAAAAGACCCTGATGCTGGGAAAGATTGAAGGCAGGAGGAGAAGGGGACGACAGAGGATGAGATGGTTGGATGGCATCACCGACTCAATGGACATGAGTTTGGGTAAGGGAGTTGGTGATGTACAGGGAGGCCTGGCATGCTGTGGTTCATGGGGTCGCAAAGAGTTGGACATGACTGAGCGACTGAACTGAACGGAGAGTTTCCTTTACAAATAGATCTACTCAAATTTCAAAAAACGTATTTAAAGATAGACAGCAAATAGCATGGGCAGAATGCTGATATGGGTAAAAATTGTGAAAATAGCAGGCAAATGACCAAAAAAACCCCCTATCAGACAGATGTGAAAACCTAATTGCAGAGAGTAGAGTCTTGACAAGGACATAAAGCAATGCACCCTCAGGGTGGAAACTCTGGGATCTTAGGACAGCACTCTTTTTATTATTTTGTGCTGCTTGCAGAAAGGACCCCAGTTAGCTGAATTTTCAGTTTGGAATGCCTAACCTTGTAGCTTGAACAAAATATATTCTGAGGGGTTCTTTAGTTCCATCACCAGTGTCAGACATGTCCATGTTTCAACATGCCAAAGTACAAGATCAAATCAGTACACACAGCTTACTCTGTTTATCCATATGCACATATAATTAAAATCAAACCAAGTTGCTTGTGAGACTTTTTTCCATTGCCTATCATAGTTCTCAAAAGACAAATAAAAGACTAGAACTTTTAATCTTTGGGGGATCAGACTGTCCGTCTGCTTCTTCTGCTAAACTATTCTGATATGAAAGAAACTAAAAATCTGCAGGAGAAAAATGTCTTAGGTATGGATCCATGATAAAATCAGCCAGTATAAATTTAAGTGAATGTTTATTATGTGTCAGTGATCATGCTAGGCTAATCATGGATTATCTCACGTAATTTTCACAACAATCCTATCACAGAGTTTTTTTTTACAGTATCTAGTTGAGCGAGGACTAGCAACTTGCCCAAGTCAAAGGGCTAGGGAGAGGTGGAGCCACAATCTGAACCAGGCAAATTCAACAGCAGCATGGCTAAATGTGCACCTTCACTCAGTAAGTACCCTTGACTCTTAGACACTGCAGGTAGGAAATGTCCTGCTTTCTAGAAGCTGCCCAGGTGAGCAGAGAGTGTTTTAAATACATAAAAGTACTTAAGATCCCACAGGATAAGCTGAGTCTCCAAGAAAAAGAGAAGCAGGTGGTGTGAGGGCCCAGAGGACGAAGTGATTAGCTCAAAGACTGGGGGAGTAGGGATCAGGAAAGTTTAGAGCTCATGTTGGAACCATGCCTCAAGGAATGAGTAGGCTTGTGCCAGGAAAGAAAGTGAGAAAGACCATTTGAGACAGCAGAAGTAATTCAGAGGCTGGAGAATTCACTGTTTACCTAAAGAAAACTGATCTATCCTGCATGCTTATTGCATAGGGAGTTAGGTCAGGGGAGAGTTGGGAGAAATGAGTTGGGAAACCAGATTGGGTCAGGCAAGAAGGACTTTTCATGCTCTTCACTATCTGCCCACTGCAAATCACACTATATTGCTCAAGGTTATTCTATTACAGCTCAATCCAATTGGCATTTACAGTTTAAAATCCCACATGCCTGAATGGCCTTAACATCCTCTTAAACGATACATGTGAAATAGCTTCTCTCTCTGTGATGATATTATACACATAGTCCCAAAAGGAAACCAGAGGCAAAAAAATTATAATTTGCAACCCTGCCAATGTCTTGCCTTGGGTAATAGTAAGTTACCCCTCACTGGGAGGAGAGACAGACAACTACCTACCAGATAAGTTATAGAAGAGATCACTGCACTGGTTGGGATATTTGACCATATTGCTTCTGAAGCCCAGCCCACGTCTAAGAACCAAATGTCCTCCATTATTTCAAGAGTTTTCAATTAACTAGCAAGGAACATAGCTTAGTGGTTAACAGCAAGAGTCTGAAATCAGATGAATATCTGTTAGAATCCTAGCCCACCACTTGCCAGCTATAGAATAGTAGCCAAGTAATTTAACCTCTCAGAGTCTCAATTTTCCCATCAGTAAAATGGGGATAATAATACTTTCTCCATGAGTTATATTAAGAATTCCATGAGATGACATATGTAATGCACTTAGCTTAATCCCTGGCAAATAAAACCAACTCTCAGTAAATGGCCGATGCTAAGATAATGATAATAAAGATGGTGATGTCTGGACCAGGAACCAAAGTATTCATAGGCAACTAGTTGGTATACATGACAATCATACACACACACACACACACACACACACACACACACACACCCCCTTCTCCCATAGTCAGAAACTCAAAGCAGGCAATACCAATTCACAATTAGAAGAAAAATTCCATTATAACAGCCAGCAAAGGAAATAAAAGTCTGAGAAGAATAAAAGGAACATGAGTAGGCACCAAATGTGTTTGTTTGTCAGGTTTATCAAAATACAGATTCACCCATTTCTTAGAAAATAAAAACCTCTCCAAGAATAATTCTAACTGTGAAATATTTCGAAGAATCTTATAAAAAAATGAGGATGAGAAAATAATTCGGAAATCATCTTGCGGAAAGCAGGTTCTTGGCTCTTTGGTTGAACATAACCTGGAGCACACTCAGATGTCTGTTTACATAACCAGAAGCTTTCCACCAGGTTTGTTCACCTAAAGGTTAGGGGTGATTTCATAGCACTTCTTGGAGGACAGAAGCTAGAACTTTCTGCCTCACTCCCTTCCCCACAGTTCCCCTTTCCTTGCAGTTGAAGTAATTTTCCTTCTCCTTCTGAATTTCTTGCTCAGGAACTATCCTATACCTTATGAAAAGGATATTATGTGATTTTGACCCCAAACCATTTCCCCTCAGACCCAGTTCTGACAACGAACCAGTTTCGGAAATAGGAGTCTTGTCTTCCCAACTTAGAGTTCCTCCTTTTTTCTCCTACTAAGATCATGATTATGAGAACACAACTCATCAATAACTTACTTCTTCCAGGCTCCATCTGTATAATATCTCACATCAGCCTCATAATAATGTTATGAGGCAAGAATCATCTTCAATCCCACTTTTGCATAGAAAGAAACAAGGGCACCAACAGGTCAAGGAACTTGCCCAGGATCACACAGCTTCAAAGTAGCAGGACCTGAATTCAGACAGGCTCATCAAATGCCAACTCCTATTCCTTTAGCCACATACCAAACTGCTTCACCAGTGTTCTGATTTCCTCTGGATTGGGATCCTGCCTTATTACTTTCAGACCAGTGAAGTCCTAACAGTCTTAACTGTTCACGTGTGAAAAAGGAAGAACATGAAAACCAGGATGAGGGGATGTTTCTTGAATCTCAATCCTTCTCCTTAAAAATCTTTATCAGCAATTCCTTTCATATCAAAGCCTCAAACAATAGAAATTTATCTTGATGGGTGGATATGACAACATTTTTCTCAGACAGAATCTCAGGCACAAAATCAGCTGCTTACCACTGATCATCTACAGAGGCTGGGAATGGATTCCTTTCTTGCACACACGCATGCTCAGTTGCTTCAGGTATGTCTGACTGTGTGTGACCCTATGGACTCCTACTCCCCGCCAGGCTCCTCTGTCCATGGGATTCTCCAGGCGAGAATCCTGGAGTGAGTTGCCATGCCCTCCTCCAGGGGATCTTCCCAAGCCAGGGACTGAACCTGCATGTCCTCCATTGTAGGCGGATTCTTTACCATTGAGCCAACAGGGAAGCCCAGGTTCCTTCCTCGGGTGCATCTCAATTTCCCACCAGCCAGAAGAATCATAAAGAAAAGAGAACTGACAGCATCACTCTGGCACATCTCTTCCCACAAGTAACCTTTCCAGAAGGTCTCCAGCTTCAACCAAAGAAAATACTATGTGGGCTGAAGAAGGTTTGCTCTCTCTTGTGTTTAACTGCACCGTGGGAGGATTTGTGGGTCTATAACTCACACAATCACAAATGAAGGGTCTGAGAACATCTCCTTTGACCCCTCCACCCCTTCCTTGGCCAAGCTGACTAACAATCAATCAATGCTTCCAGTGACTGGTGATCATCCAATTTTATCCTTCTACTTTATTAGGAACATCTTAGTAAGCAGTCCGTTCCATTTTGTGTTGAAGTATGTATCCTTAAAACTTCAATCCTTTATAACTACCTCTTTTCTTTGCTGTTGTTGTTTAGCTGCTAAGTTGTGTCCGACTCTTTATGATCCCATGGACTGTAGCCTGCCAGGCTCCTCTGTCCATGGGATTTCCCAATCAAGAATACTGGAGTGGGTTGCCATTTCCTTCTCCAGTGGATCTTCCCAACCCAGGGACTGAACACACGTCTCCTGCATTGGGAGATGGATTCTTCACCACCGAACTACCAGGGAAGCCCACCTCTTTTCCTTGGGATCCTTCAAAACAAATTGGTTCCCTCTTCCCAAAACAGCCCTCAGATATATTAAAAACAACACTTATGACCCGAATCATCTTTGAACCCTAAGCTCATCATCCCCCATTCCTTACATTGCTCTTCACGTGGCATGAATATGGCAACAACAACAAAAAATCATGATGTTTATCTTCTCCTGGAGACACTCTTGTTTGTGGACACCCAGAATAAGATGAAGCTTTACCGCTGCTATGGACCAGGGCCGAGTGTCACTACAGAGAGGACTAAGCACACATTTACACAGTGGTATGGTTTTCTAGTGGGTCTCTTAGTGTGCTTTGGAAGCGATTCCTTCCTGAACAGCTGCTCTGACTAAATCGGGAGGGCTGTGTCTCTGCCAAGTACATGCTGTAAGGGAACAAGCTTGTAGAGCCTGCCTCATAGAAAGGGCTTATCTGCAAGCTTACTGCTGGCACTCTAACCACGGACATTCAGAGCCCTTCCTCTCACAAACACCTGCCTTTTACAGGGGTTTCCACTCCATTGTCCTGTCTTAGGAGTGGGTGTGGATTAAGAGGAGTCAAATGATGCAGGGGCTGCACTGTAGTAGGCAGATAACAGTACACACAACTCCTGGCTCCTGCTATCCCCTGGCAGAGGTAAGGAGTTTCTTTGTTGCAAAGCCCAGAGGATTAGTTTAAAGCGGGGTTTCTCAACCTCAGATTTATTTTGAAATTTGGGACCAGACAATTCTTGGGAGGAGTGGGATATCTTATGCATTCTTGGATGTTTAGTAGCATCTCCTGCCTCTATCTACTGGCTGCCAGTAGCATCCACTAGTTTGTTGTTGTTGTTGTTGTTGTTTTTCTCTTTTTTTGGCCATACCATGCAGCACGTGGAACTTCTCGACCAGAGATAGAACCCACGCCTCCTGCAATGGAAGCACAGAGTCTTAACCACTGGACTGCTAGGGAAGTCCAACATCCACCAGTTGTGAAAACCAAAAATGCCTTCAGACATTGCTAAATGTCCCCTGGCAAAGTAAACTGCCCCTAATTGAGAATTGCCAGTCTAAATCCAAACTATCTAAATAGTGTAAGACATGGTGTTACTTGCTCAGTCATGCCTGACTCTTTGCAACCCCATGGACTTGTAGCCTCTGTACATGGAATTCTCTGGAAAAGTATATTGGGGTGGGTACATCATTCCATTCTCCAGGGCATCTTCCTGATTCAGGGATCAAACTTGGGTCTCCTGCATTGTGGGCAGATTCTGTACTGTCTGAGCCACCAAGGAAGGCCCTTAAGACATGGAGCTAGACCTAAACTTGAAGCATTATCTACTTCTACTTTCTCATTTTATTGCTGCAGAAAGAAATGATAGCAATCAGTAAGAAATTAGAAGACAAGCTTTGCTTGTTCCAGTATACTAATGGTTCTCAATCCTGCTGTATACATTAGAGCTCCTAAAACATATGCATTTCTGGTCCCTAACCAGACCAATTAAAATAGAATCTCTACATGTGGAAGCCAGGAGCTCCCAGTGCCTCTAGTGTGCAGCCAGGGTCAAGGGTCAGAGACTCACATCACACTGCCTCTGTTCTTGCCTCCAATAAACCACCTTGAGCACCTCTGGAGTTGAGTGTGGTTTGGGGTTTGCCCTGCAGGGTGACATGCACAGTGGGGCACCAATCTCAGACGCCTGGTACATGGGACCCTAATACCCTAGAAACAAGAGCACTTGCAGAGCAAAAGGGGGAAAACAAATACACATAGTGTGTAACCAATTTGTTCAACAAGCTAGCACATTTTGCACTAGATCAAAGAAATGCCTACAGGTAATTTAAAAGCCAGAAGTCATATTCAAAATAACAGTCCCAACTGTTCAGCACAGGGCATGATGTACTCAGGAAACAAGTCTTGTCTCATGTTGTTTAAACAATTATTTATAAACAGTGTGATTAATTTCATTTCATTCATTTCTGGCTTTTCTCCTAACAGAGGAAGCTCAGCCTTCCTTGTTTAAGCAGTGTTTATAACATAGAGATTTCTATTGACTCATTCGTCAAGAAATGCTTATCAGGAAGCTGAGAAAATAACTGGATAAGTTGTTTGTTTTAACCAAGACATGAGCAACATTATATCTACAATTATAATAACAATGGTTATAGCAGCTTCCACTCATGGAGCACTTTTTTATGTAACAGGAGCTGGGCTCAGCTCTGCATATATGTTATCATATTTAATCTTAACAAAAGTCCTATGAGATGGGTTCTAATATTATCCCGTTTTCAGTTCAGTTCAGTCGCTCATCATGTCCGACTCTTTGCGACCCCATGAACCGCAGCACACCAGGCCTCCCTGTCCATCACCAACTCCCAGAGTTTACTCAAACTCGTGTCCATCGAGTCGGTGATGCCATCCAACCATCTCATCCTCTGTCGCCCCCTTCTCCTCCTGCCCTCACTCTTTCCCAGCATCGAGGGCTTTTCAAATGAGTCAGCTCTTCACATCAGGTGGCCAAAGTATTGGAGTTTTACAGATGAGAAAATAGAAGCCTAAAGATGTTTGGCCACATTGCTAAAGATTATATAGATGGTAAATGACAGATCTGAGACAGGACTGACAGCCAGGTGTGACAGACTCCAGCCCCTACAGCCGTTATGCTACATTGGGTCGAATGCCTGTTTGGTTACAGACCAAAGCTCACTTTTCTGTGAGTCAGAGACTGGAACTCTTCCTTGACAATATGTCTCAGTGGAAGGGAAAATGTTTAGGTCTCAGTACTTTAGCCCAGAAGTGGGCATCCTGGAGGGCAGCTTAAGCCACTTGATTACCAAACTTTTGCAGGTACACTCTGCAAACAGCACTAACTTTTCTAACCCTGAGTATTTTACGAGGCAAGTGGAGCTCTTGTGACATTACTCTTACTATGTTCTAGTGTGATATCAGCAAGAACCATGTTCTGTGAGAGCTGCCTCAGGAAGGGATGGGACAAAACTGAGGACAGGGCCAGCTTCATGGCTGTGTGATCAGAGCAATCACATAGGAACTCAGAGCTTGCTGTACTGCGCTGCTTGTCCACATCTCGGAATTTGCAATAACTTTATCTTTGAACTTGTGAACCCTGAGGGACAATGAGGCATGCATGTGAGCAGAGACATGTGCAATGTGCATGCACACCGTAGTTCCTTGCTGCCTATCACATTAGTGATGCCCCATAAGCACGGAATTCTGGTAGACCCACCAAACATATGAAGTCTAGTCAGATTCAAAGCAAGCACAATGTGAACATATAATTTATATGAAGTATTTTCCATTCTCCCATTGTCTTTCTGTCAGTAGCTTCTTTAACATGCTTTACCCTGTGTTTGCTGAGTCTCGCTGAATTTCCACAGAACATGGGTCCACACAATTCTGCACCTGTGTTTCCTATCAACACATCTACCAACACCAGCAGATGACTGGTGGCCCTGAGAGTACATGTTTTCTATCTGAACCAGAACTTGCCGGATGCAGAAAAAAGGCAATGATTGTCTAAGAAAAAGAAACCATCAAGGAACACTACCATGTCTTTTTCACAGTGTTACTCTCCTGTATTAGCCAAGCATTTATGTTTAAAGTACTGACATAGAAAGAAAGGATATGATAGAGCAAGTCGTGGTTCTTTTCTCTGTAGTCCTCCTTTACTCCTCAGTAAGCTGAGCGGAGAATGTTAGTAGAATATGTATGCATCAAGAAGTAAAATAAAAATAATTGCATTAGTTTTATGCACTGTCTGGTAAAAATAAAATACATAAGCATGTCTGAATTTCAAAATACAATTTGTGTAATTTTGGTTATTCCACCTACAAGTTAAACGCTCTTATTTTTGCATTTAACACGGCCATTGCACAGCATAAAGATAGATGGTAAATTTTCTGCTAATAATTTAAAACTGCATTTTGTTTTTCTACTAGAGAACAGTTAAGTAGCAAATAAAATATATATGACAAATTAAGAGAAAGACTGAGGAGGAAAGAAAATGGCTTTACATTTTAATACTTTTAAGAGAAATTTGTTCCTGCCCTTTGAACCAGAAGCCCCACATTTTCATTTTTCACTGGGGCTACAAATTGTGTAGCCAGTTCTGGAGGTGATTGAGGAAGAGAAGGCGAGGTCATTCTCATTCATCCTTTACTGTCCGAGCTATCAGGGAAGCACCTCTCATCCATCTTTGACCTACCCGGAGTAAGTCTGCATTGGCTCAAAACAATGAGATACATATTGAATCCAATTGTAGCCTCCAAAGTTCAAGGTAAAGGCCAAAAATAAATAAATAAATAAATAAATAATGCCAAACAGCTTTTCAACATTAGCAGAAACCTCTAGGGATCTAAAGTAAATCAAACCTAAATTATTTCCTCGTCTGTGGGTAATCTTCCAATCTGCTAAATGAAAACCTTCATTTAAATACAGAATTCTGACGGGATGAAACTAAAGGTTGGCAAGTGGCTTCACCGTGAATAAAACAACTATTCCAGTTACAAGTTAACCAAAAAAAATTTCTTTTTGTGGTGAAAATTTATTTGAGTACACAGTCCTGGTAAATGATAGGGTCTAGGTAGGGTCTGATAAGGGTATCCATCTATTCATTAGACAAATGTATTAAGTGAACAATGAACTACACCCTGTGGGAACATTTGGGAATAAAATGGACATTATCAGCCCTCAGGGACTGACAGTGTGCTTGCAGATAATAAAGAAGTAAATGAAACATAAACATAACTAAAAATTCTGATAACAGGAGGCAATAATGAACCTGAAGAACTTTTTTCTCCTAGTGTTATTTGGGGGAAAATCATTATCTTTCTTACTTTCACTTTTTCCTATTTTCACATTTCTTTTTATTGATTCTACATATAAATATGAATATAATAATAGTCTTGTGCATGGAAATGTCAAAGACTATACAGTCCACCCATTAGAATAATTTTATTTATTATTAAGCTCTAGTGGATAATAAGAGTTAATAATATGAGGAAAAATATATATTGCTTCCTTCCAGAGAGAAGGATCAAATTGCTTTGGAGCAGTTTTGTCCATTGGGACTTTTTATGATAAATGAAATAGTCTTTGTTTGTACTGTCTAACCTTGCTGTATGTAACCACTGAGCTCTTGGAATGTGGCTACTAGACAGGGCAGGTCTGGAGACCTCCAGGTCAATGGAAAGACTTCATCAAAGAAATTGAGGGTGGAGAACAGAAGATGATAGCCAAGTCAGATATGTAAGAAGTTCTTTGGGAAGTGCTGCAGGAATGTTCAGCCTTCTTAGGAATTAGGTGAGTGACTTAAGTCTGAGCAAGATCTAATCTTGCAGAATGTCAGGGAAGATACTGAAACCTGGCATGAGCATAGAAACCCACCCCCGAAGCTAAACTTTCCATGCAAATTCTGCTTGTGTTCCCTAACTTATAAATAGTCTGCTCTTATAATTATCTCCCCCATGAGGACAGAGCTTTGCAGTTAGCAAAGCAATTTCACATACATTATCTTGTTTGATTTTCACAGTTAGGCAAGAAAGGAATTATGTACCCAAGAAGCCCAAACTGGAATTCTCAGTGGATTTCAGGTAGAGAAAGATTTCTGTTCTGAAGTTACTGTTAGCACCCCAAGTCCCTACTCTGCCAGGGATCATCTGAACTAATCAACATAAATAGAAGAGAAGCTAGACCAAGGGAGAAGAAACAGAACCATCCTTCATTCCCTTGTCAAATCACACAATGTTCCGGGCACTTTACTAGGCTCAGAGAACACAGTAGTGAACAAAACTGGCAAAATCCTTGGCATTTATCCAATGCACAAAGAACTCCAGAATCAGATCCCTATATAACCCCACCTCAAAGCACCATGGCTTATTCTTATCATTTGTCACCCATGCATGGTCTCAGTCTATGGGTCCATACTATGCCTCCCAAGTGTGGAGCATCCCTTGACTTAAAGAATGACTGAGCTGAGGCAAGCTTCCTAAGGAATATTCTCTCATATTTTACTGGTTAATATCAGATAAAATTATCATGTGAATTTTGTCATTTGAATTTTGTATACACAATGTTGACCAGCAGAGGTGAAAAGGCATCATTGTCTTTTTCCTGACTTGAGTAGGAAAGCAGCCAATGTTTTCTCATTAGGTTATTTCTTCCTTTCTCTGCCATTATATTTGATGTGAGTTTCCTATAAAGTGACTTCTAGAAGACTAAGAGAGAGATTGGCAGATGGAGAAAACATAGCTATAGAATCAGGTTAAAGACGAGACAAGGAGAGAGAAGCTGGCTCCAGATTCACTAACAATCAATTTACACACAGGATGAACCTGTTAGAATCCATTGCTCACATGCTACTAACATTATGCCTCTTTCTTATATATGTGTGCATACAAATTAAAACTGCCCCAAGAAACATTCATATGATATAATTCATGTTTGGAAACTGTTCTTTTAAAAGACTATGTAACCTACATATCTGGACAAACTATTTCATTAGTTAACCAAATGGTATCTTCACTTCTAGTTTGATTGTGGGCTGGATATTCCCAAAGAAGATAATTATCCAACAGAAAACAGCCAAACACAAGTGCAGACTATTCTGCTAGCATGGGCACATTAGTCAGTACAAGCTGAGTGACCAAAGTCCTCAAAAAAATGTCTTGCAAAAATGTATTATTTCACTGGCTACCCAACTGCTTGTTTAATAATAAAATGTCATGTAAGTCAAAGGGCTGTGAAGATAGGACCAAGTATGGGAAATCTACTATTCTAAACCACTGAGGCCAGATTGGCTTGTTTTTAATTCAACCTGGAAAAGTAAAATTCCATCTTTTCAGAAAGATTTTAAGAGGAAAAAAGGTCAGAGTCTCAGAGTGCTGCCATTAACTGGCTCTCCTCAGTGTGAATCTTGGATTGTAGACTAAGTCCTCTACATTAAGAGACTCAAGGAAGAATAAAAAAAAAAAAAAAGTAACTTTCAGTTTTGAGCATGTGAATCTTTCATAAACCTGAAGATAATCATGAAGATATTTCATCAGCAAAAATGTACTGATCATTTGGTTATATACTATTTTGTAGACACTGTGTGAGGGGCTAAATGGTATGCAGGGAAAAGAAAGCTATGGTTTCTACCCTCGAGGAATAACTGGCCTTATAGGGGTTAACTAAGGAACTCTATAATCTCAAGCAGTACAAATGGGAGAAAGAGTACTGTAAACAGGTCACTGCCATTCAGAGGAAGAAGAGAACAAACGATCCAATTGAAAAAACACAAAAAGGGTGTTTTCTATAGAAGAGGTTAGTATCTGTCCTGAGATGAGTTTCTATTAAGTTTATTATTTCTTTGAATAGTCAATATGTGCCCAGGCAAGAAGTCAATATGAGATTACAAAGAATAGACTTATCTGATATAACCTGAGTTCCTTTTTAGAAAAGAGATGGAAAAAATGCCTGGATTTGAACAAGTTACTAATCTTCTACTGCAAACTACTACAGTTTGCAGACAAGATAGAGAAACATGAGCATGATGGCAGAGTTGACAGACTGATAAATGTCTCATCTAATTTATCCAAAGAGTCAAGATGAACATGAGAAGTGGTAACCCTATTCCTGACAAGACTAAACTCTGGAGTCAGAAAGAGTAGGATCTGGATTCCAGCTTCGAGCTTCATCATTTACTATTACTTGTATGAGTTTGGGCCAGTTACTTACCCTCTCTAAATCTTGGTTTGCTGCTGCTGCTGCTGCTAAGTCGCTTCAGTGTGTCCGACTCTGTGCGACCCCATAGACGGAAGCTCACCAGGCTCCCCTGTCCCTGGGATTCTCCAGGCAAGAACACTGGAGTGGGTTGCCATTTCCTTCTCCAATGCATGAAAGTGAAAAGTGAAAGTGAAGTCGCTCAGTCGTGTCCGACTCTTAGCGACCCCATGGACTGGAGCCTACCAGGCTCCTCCGTCCATGGGATTTTCCAGGCAAAAGTACTGGGGTGGGGTGCCATTGCCTTCCCCGAAATCTTGGTTTACTCATCGTTAAAATGACAATAATTATAACACCAAATTCTTTCAGTGTTCTGAAAATTAAATACAACAATGATTTCAAAATTCTTAAATACAGTAACTGGCACACTTTTCTAGAATTATGTTAGGCATCATGATCATAATCATAATTATTAATGATATGGAAGGAGGTCTCTGGTGGGCTGCCCCATCAGATCAGATCAGATCAGTCGCTCAGTCGTGTCTGACTCTTTGCAACCCCATGAATTGCAGCACGCCAGGCCTCCCTGTTCATCACAAGAGGAAACTGACACACACTTCCAAATTTGACAAAGAAGCTATACATTTGTTCAGGCATCATGCTACATTTCTGTGACTTATATTTTGCTTTTATGGTTAAATTTTGCATTTATTTGGATTTAACTGCATATTTCCACATTGGCTGATTGCTTTTCCTTTCTAAAACCTTTAAGTCTGCCTTCTAACATGTTAGCTCTCCCTCAGGGCCATTTATTAATATGGGAGATGATAGCTCTACTTATGGAGACAGGGAAGACTTAGGAAATTTGTGGTTGGGGTATGAGAAATAGAATTCTATTCTGGATGCATGAAATTTGATATTCCAAAGAAACATATAAATGGGGTTGTCAAGGAAGTAAATTGGATTTTGTGGTCTGGAGTTCAAAGGGCAGCTATGACCTGGAGATATAAATTAATGAGAGGGCTGACAGCATGATGATTGCATTTAAAGCTATGGATGCTTAAATCACATAAAGTGAGACTGTAGTTTGAGAAGAGTATTAGGAACCAAGTGCGGAAGAATTCCAACATTTAGAGGCCAGATAGAAAAGAAAGAAACTGTTAAGGATTTTCAGAAGGTATTGCTAGTGAGTTAAGAGGAAAACCAGATAAATATGGTGTTTAAGAAAATTAATTTAGGAAATTTTTCAAGAAAAAAGCTGAGTCAACTGCAAGAGGTCAAATAAGAAGAGTTTTTTCAAAATTTGAAGCTTCTGTAAGAAAAAGGCTACCCAAAGTTCAAAATCAAGCAGAAGATGGGAGTATGTTTTTGAAAATTATCTAACAAAGGATTAATATTTGGAATATAATAAAGAACATCCAGAAATTAATCAGAAAAATAGAACATCGTTTTCAGACAAAGTACCAAATATAGGAAGGTGCAGTTGATAACTAATTTAAAAAAGGGCCAATCTAGCAAATCATCTGGGAAATGCAAATAAAATGAAAGAGCATATTTCAAAGTAGTATGTTAATAAAAGATGCATAATATCCATTGAGGGGAAAGAGTAGCAGATACTCTCACAGCCTGCTGATGAAAATGCAAGGTACTATGGTGCTCCGGGAGGTCAGTTTTATGGTAAGCATAACGTTCTTAAATGCACATAATTGTCAATAGTGCAGTTTCACTTTCAGTAGTTATCTGAAAGGAATACTGGCACATGCACAAATAAATGTGTTTCAGGACATTGAAAATAGTACAGTTTGTAATAGCAAAAGATTGGAGACGCCTACATATCCATTAATGGGAAATAATTAAATAAAATGTAATATGTATTTTTAGTATAGAAGATTATGTAACAGTTAAAAATAATGAGTTAGATCTATATGTCTGAGTGGGATGATCTCTAAAATGCATTGTTAAAGAATAAAAAGCAAGGTCCAGAAAAGTACACACAGAATGGCTCCATTTATGTAAAATGAAGGGAGAAAAATCTGTGAATCTGTGTGTTTTTATGAAGGTTTGTAAATGCATTGAAAAGATTATAGACTAGTGGTGATTGTTGTCTAGGGTCTGGGTTAGTAGGATAAAAGCTGACTTTACTTTTCATTGCTACAGGTTTTATATTTCATTCATTCACCTGAATTTGTTGATGTCCTACTTGTGGGATTTTTAGGAAAAATACACATTTTTCTTAGATTGAGTTAAAATAGTCAATCTGGAGAGTTAATTTTATGATTTGTTAAATTATCCATCAAGCACCATATTGTGCATTTGTTATGTCACAGGAAATAAAACAGGCAGGATTCCTGTCCTTGCAAGGATTACACTCTAGTGGATTCAAGTTTCAAATAGTTTTATCTTCCCTGTATAGGCTACCTCCACTCTTACAAGATTCTTCACCTCCACAGTGAAATACCTGATACCAATTTCCTGTACTTTTCATGGCCTCAGGAAGAAATAAATCTAAGGAACAAAGTGTGAAGAATATACACATAAGCCATCTCTAAACTGCTGTCTCTGCTTAACAATCATGCTGCAGATTTCCAAAAGCAGGAGGGATAAAATAATACAGTATTAGTAAAATAGGTTTCCTGGGCTGCCCTAGAAACCCTAAACTCTATGACTGTTACTGTGAGGAAAAGGCATCAGTTCTAAACAACTGTCTTAATAAAGGCACTACTAGAACAGACTAAGTAGTAGGCTGCTGCTGCTGCTACTAAGTCGCCTCAGTCATGTCCGACTCTGTGTGACCCCATAGACAGCAGCCCACCAGGCTCCCCCGTCCCTGGGATTCTCCAGGCAAGAACACTGGAGTGGGTTGCCATTTCCTTCTCCAATGCAGGGAAGTGAAAAGTGAAAATGAAGTTGCTCAGTCGTGTCTGACTCTTCACGACCCCATGGACTGCAGCCTACCGGGCTTCTCCACCCATGGGATTTTCCAGGCAAGAGTACTGGAGTGGGGTGCCAAATAGTAGCCAATTAAGCTTAAATAACTAAAAGCTCTCTGGCACCCACACAGAAGTTCTTATACACAAACTTCACTTTAAGATCCTTTCTGCGACACTCATGAAGGCGCAATAATTATTAATAAATAAGAATGCCAGCCTATAGGAGTATTGTTTGAGGCCTTTCCACCAGCTGGAATCTCAACATCATACTAGGATTTAACTACAAGTCTGTTCACACCGGTAGAATTTATGTTTCTGAGAAATCTTTGAAGCAAAGTATTGATATTTCATAGAAATTCCTATGTTTTCTTCTTTTCTTCCACATGCAAATGAAAAGTCCCCAATTTTTAGCTGCCAAAACAGCTAAATACTGTCATCATCAGAAAAATTAAATGCTGTCTTCAAGAAGGAACTGCTCTGTGGAAATTCCTGTGCATCTCAGGACAAAGGAAAAAAATGTTGATGATTCATCTTTGCTAAAGGATAAATGTACTTATCACACATGGTTTTTCACAGCTAAGAACAACTGTAAGCCAGGGCAACAAGAAAATTATCAGAGTTTGGAAAGAGGCATCATGCCTAGTCACTGAAATTCAACTCCAAATTTTCTCCTACCTCCATCAACCTATGTGACCTTGGGTAAATCACCTGACCTTTCTCCACTCTTTCATATTCCAATGCCTTCCTCATGCTGCTCATTCTATCTGGAATGCCTTCTTTGACAGCTCCTCCAATTCTAAAATTCTTAAAAAATGCTGTTCTGTGAAGTTTCCCCTCATTCCCTTAACCAAATCAGCTTCTTTCCTACTCATATTCCCAGTCTACATTGTCTGTATTTTCATTATCATTTATCATATGGCATTACTATTGCACACTTATCACTTTGTTTATTTTATTTTAGCTTATCATGTTATTTTATAGCCATCTTATGGTATCAGGTTATATGCTATTAGTTCTACTCCTACTAATATTTACAATATTATTAGTAGTATTATGAGCACTTTCTATGTGTCAGGCCATATATGACTACATTACCCCTGTCATAAAAGTCCTATATGATGGTGTTATAATTATTACCATTTTTTTACAGTTGAAAAAATAAAAATCAAGAAAGATTATGCAAATGATTAGTAGTAGCACTGAGGATCAAAATAAAGACTATTTTACTATGGCTTTAATTACTACCCTAAAATAGTACCTGTAAATAGGAGTAGATAATATATACTATATTCTTACTAGGTGTCAGATTCTGTACTATATGCTTTATACATAGTAGCTAATATGATTCTCAAAAAAACACTGTGATGTAGAAATTGTGATTATGATTTTCATTTTTTAAATGAAATCAAAGGTTCAGAATGGTTAAATGACTTGCCTGAAGTCAAAGAACTCTGGAGGCTGGATTTGAATACAGGTCATTGTGCCCCAGTGCCTAAGCACTTATCCACTACTCTATTCCATTAACGGATGGGAGAACTTTATTTTAATCTTTGAAAACACTATACAGCTTTTTAAGAATAATCCATCTGGAAACAGAAAACTCGAAAGTTACCTCTTCTGAGTCATGCAAGTGATCAAAGTCTATCAAGCCCCAGAGCACTCACCTTAGCACATGTGTGGATCCATTAATGGTTGTGGTTGAACAGGGGACAGTCTGGCCCAGAATGGAAGGTCTTCGGTAGCGTTCATCATCACAGCAGAGGATGATGAGGAAGGCACGTCGAAAAGACTTATTCAAGAAGGCGTAGAGAAAGGGGTTCAACCCAGAATTGATATAGCCAAGCCAGAGGAAAGCGGTCCACACCTGCCCGGGAACTGTATAGTCTACAAATGGGTCCACAATATTGGTGACAAAGAACGGAGCCCAGCAAAGGCAGAAGCAACCCATGATGATGCACAGAGTCTTGGCTGCTTTGGTCTCTGTCCTCATGCGATGAGTGCTATGCTGGTCTGTTGGGTGGAGCCTGCCCTCTGTGGGGGCTCCTGCCCGTTGTAGCATCTGGATCTGGTGAGCATGCTCCTTAGCTGTGACATAGATGCGATAATAGGCCAGCACCATGAGGAGAAACGGGATGTAGAAGGCTACCACGGAGCAGGTGATGGCGTAGGGCTTGTTGACCATGAAGATACAGTACGTAGAGTTAGAGTTCTGATTGAACTTCCTTTTTTCTATCTGAGAGTTAGAGGGAAAGAGGAAGTGAAGAAGTAGGGCGGGTGGAAAGAAAAAAGTGAATAGGAAGAAGCAGAAGAATGAGAAAAATTTTAAGAAAATACAAAGGATAAAAAAGAAGAAGAGAAAAGGAGGATTTGGAAGGTCAAAAGAAAGAGGAAAGGAATAAAGAAGGAAAGGGAAGGATAGATAAAAGAAAAGGGTGAAGGGAAAGAAATAAAAAGGTTTATCAGCAAAGCTTTTGTTTTTCTTCTAATAAGCCTACAGCTTATAGAACCATGACGGTAGAAAAGGAATACGCTTCTGGCTGCTTTGGGTCTTCTTATATCTCAGTATTTCCATAAAAATCTTCTAGAATTTTGATAGGAATTAGAATAGTGTGACTGAGGAAAAATGACATTTTTTCAATGTTAAGATTTCCAATTTACAAGCATGATAATTTTTTCTCCTTATGTCTTTCAGAATTTATTTCAGTAATATTTTATTTTTGTATAAACATCTTTTTCCAGATTTAACCTAAATATTTGAATTTTTATTCTAATGCAAATAGTACTATGCTATCCAAACTGTCCACTGCTAATATGTAGAACTCTGAAAAATGTTTGTATATTGGCTATGTATTCAACAATTTTGTTAACTTAGTAACTAATATTTCATCTTTAGATTCTTCTGAATGTTTTCCATGAATAATCATGTGATCTGCAAATAATGACAATTTCATTTCTATCTTTCTAGTCTTAATACCATTTTTCCTTGCATGTTGAACTTAATAAGATCTCTAGTACAATACTGAATAAGAATGGTAACAGTGGACACCATTTTTCCAGTGCCAGTTTTAGGAGGGGAGATTTCAATATTTTACTATTAAGTATGACATTTGCTGTCAGTTTTTTGTCAATGCCCTCTGTTTGAGAAAGCTCCCGTCTATTCCTACTGTGATGAAAAAAAAATTTAAATTAGGATTGTATATTGAATTTTGTCAATGCATTTTTGATAGTAATAAGATAATCATGCGGGTTTTCTCTTCTTTTTTAATTCATATAGTGGCATATAGTGTTATATTGAATGAATGAATGTGTGAAGTCGCTCAGTCGTGTCCGATTCTTTGCGACCCCATGGACTGTAGCCTACCAGGCTCCTCTGTCCATGGGATTTTCCAGGCAATAGTACTGGAGTGGATTGCCATTTCCTTCTCCAAGGGATCTTCCCAACCCAGGGATTGAACCCGGGTCTCCCGCATCGTAGACAGACGCTTTACCGTCTGAGCCACCAGGGAAGCCTCTCACTCGCCTTGAATACTGTGATACACTAGATTCATCTTAGGAACTGAAAGACTTGTTCCACCTATAAACTCTGCATGCTGATGGCTTAGTTATCAGTCTTCTCTAGGAATAGATCTTGGTTGATGAGAGCTGTGTAACCCAATGACACTTCCTTTCCTGAGGTCAGCCTGCATCCAGTGTGAACACACACATGAATAGAGTATGAATAAAAATATGTATGATAAATAATATGCTATTTCATTCACTGTGTACACATTTAGTATTTTGTCTTATAGTATATTGTTAGGTTATAGTACACCTTCTTATTGAATTGACATTTTTATCATAATAAAATCTCTTTTTATCTCAGTATTACTTGCCTCAAGTCACAGGAACCTAATCCTATATTTTACCTAGAAACAAAGATTCATGATTTGCTAATTCAGTATTTGCAGCAACTTTATTACCATGAGTAACAAGGATCAACTACACATGTATAATGAACACCTGGGTTACACTAGTTTCTCTCTAGGCCAATTCAATGCGCAAATGAGTGAAAGATATGAAATGCAATTACAATACCATGGAGCAAACACTAAGCATGTTAGTAGTAAGGAGATGCCCTGTTCCCCAGTTACATGAATTCTATCTCACTGTCACAAAAGAACACAGCTCACTAGGTTATTTCTCTTGGAAGTTCTATGTCAGAAGATAAGAGTGCTGAGTCCTTGTTACAAATTTTGATGCACAGAAGCTTCATTAGGGATTAAGTTTAGCACAAACATAACGACATAGACTCTTGGGTCCAGTCAGCTTGGGCTTAGCTCTAGTCACCACCACTCCCTACCAATGTGACTTAACCTTGTTGACCCTCAGTTTCCTGAGGATGATGACAGGATTACTTCACAGCATTGTTGTGAGTCCTGAGTGAGACAATGATTGAATTAACACAGGGCTCGGCACACAGTAAGTGTTCAACATTTGCTGGCCATTATTATATTTATCTACTCATTATTAGAAATTTGAATTTCATTTCCCCCAAGAATGATAAAACTGAAAACTGAAAAGAAAAGGGATAGGATTTAAAGAAAATATCCATACAGTCTCCCTTGTACGGATCCCCTTTCATTTTTCCACTCCTCTGTCCCCAGCATTTCTTTCAGAAGCCCAAGGAACTCTTGTTCTGACATACCACATGCAAATCCTGGCCCAGTCTTGGCTTGGATATCCTTTCCTGGACAAAGAATAAGGCAAGATTAGGGGCTAGGAATGGGATGGAGAGAGGAAGGGGCAGCTCCTATTCTGACTGGTCCTCTTGGGTCAGAGTTCACTCTCTCTCCTCCCCATTCCCTGGTCAGAGTCCTGGGATCCATCTTAAAGTGACTGCCTGACAACTTCCTTGGGGGGGGGGGGGGGAATATATATATATATATATATATATATATCCCTGCTAATGGATCCAGATCTTAGCTTTCAATCTTCAATGCAAGTTTGATATTGAAAACAAAGTATGTCAGAGTTGGAAACTCTCCAAGAGCATCTAGACAGGAGTTGACAGATAATGCCTGCAACCTGTGTTTTCCTGCACTACTCAAAGACACGGTTCCCAATGAGGACCCAAAGATCTCATCACAGCCCTTCCAGGAAGTGGCTCAGTGACAGAGCTGGGCTCAGGGTCCAGTTCTCTGGACTCCGGGCCCATACGTTCTCTGGAAACCTCCACCCGCTCCGACAGGTTTTTCGTGGGTCACCATAAGCCTCAAAGGGTCTCTGCATGAAATGAGATGAAGGCCTTTTGGGATACATCACTGGAGTTTGTCTGCTAAGCTTTGAATACCTGTTCCGCTCTTCACTAGCTGTGAATTCACAGGCATATTACTTCACCATTTTTGAACCTGAGTTTTCTCATCTGTGAAATGGGGGGAAATTATTATAATTTTCCCAAAGGGATGCTGCTGTCAGGATCACATGTCTTTACTGTACTACTTTCTGGCATACAGTAAACTTTGAAAAATGTTAGCCTGTTTTTTGTTGTTGTTATTGTTGTTACTCTGTCAGGATCTTTCTTAGGATACCCACTTAACCTGACATTGTTTGTTTATTTAGAATCCCAAGCAAACAAAGTTAGTCAGACAGTAAACCCATACGGTCTGCATGAGTACTCACCAAATCAATTATTCCAATGTTATTCCAGCCTTGCATTATAGGGAGAAAAGAGATAAACATGGGGATGACCCAGCAGCCTCCCAGCATTAATGCGATGCGCAGAGGGGTCATCTTGTTCCTATAGACCAAAGGCTGGCAGCAGATGGCATAATACCTGGAGAGAGAATAGAGGGGGTGGGTGCCAAGGGAAAGGATAGATGAGAGGGAGAAGGAGGAGGCATAATTCATGAGAGAGAAGTACAGAGGAGAAGGGAAATAAGAAGAGGAAATAGTGGGAAAGGGGCAAATTAGAGTGGGAAGTAGAGAATAAAAATAAAGAAGGAGGAGAAAAGAATGAGAAGGGGGAAATTGGATGAGTGAGTAGTAGAGGAAGGGAGAGAGAAGTGGGAGGAGAACAGAGAAAATAAAAAGCAATTGTACAATAAAATATTGTATTGTCCATGAGTTTCTGCTACTATAAATATAAACTTTAGATCACACATATGAGAACCATTACCAGACATTGGTCCCATATCCCTCTCCTCTCCTGATACCTGAGAAACTCAACATATACCTGAGAGTCTGCTCCATCTCAGGCACAGACCTAACACTACCCTCATGCCTAGGAATTTTAAAGGCTACTGCCCAGATCTCTGGGTGTCTGCATCCAGATATACGCAGTCCTTTTCACAACAACGTGAGGTAACCCAGAGTTGGCCCTACATCTGAGCTCTAAGAACAGTATCTCAAACTTGCCCTCATCCGCTTGATACCTACCTATACCAAGTTGATGTTCTAAGTCAGTGTTTTTTAAATTTTGGTCCAGGGATTCTGCCCTTCTTCTCTATATTAGACTCACCTGAGGAGATCTGCTTAAAATGCAGATTTCAAAGATCTGAAATAGAGCTTGAGGAGGAGGAATCTGGAGTTTGCATTCTGACAAGTGGAAATCATCACTGCTGTTTCCTACATATGGCCAGTTCCTGGCCTCCTTGTGGCTGAGTGGGGCCAACTGACTATTTTGGCCTGAGTCATGAATAAAATCAACATGTGTTATTTCTGGACTGAAGCATTTAATTGTTTCTCTGATGCCAAGAAAGAATAAAGTTTCAAATATTTCCTGCTCCATCATTTCCTACCTACTGGTAGAGACCATCTTATTTCCATTTATTAGGGTCTAATCTTTTTCCGGCTACTTTCTGCTCATGGTTTCCAGAGCTCAGATTCCGCCTATGTTACTGAAAGTTAAAGTGAAGTCGTTCAGTCGTGTCTGACTTTTTGTGACCCCACAGACTGTAGCCTACCAGGCTCCTCCATCCATGGGATTTTCCAGGCAATAGTACTAGAGTGGGTTGCCATTTCCTTCTCCAGGGGATCTTCCCAACCCATGGATCAAACCCAGGTCTCCCGCATTGTAGACAGACACTTTACCATCTGTGCCACCAAGAAGTCCTGCCTATGGTACTAGCTTTCTTCTTATCTCCAGAGAGAGATACAACTCATCCCCACTCAATGATCGGGCCTCTAACTCCTAGATTGCTTCTTGTATGTTGTTCCAATCTTGGAGACCATTACTTCCACGCCTAGACAGTTCATTGAATCTGACAACAAGTAAAATATCATGGTAAGCTTATCAGCCATTTGTCTTTGGAAAAGTCAAAGAAAAAAAAAATGCAAAAAGACAGCCTGGAGGCTAAGTCTATTTTTTAAGATTTTATACCATTTAATGAAAAGCCACCCCCTTATACTCTTCATTTTATGCAATTCACTTTGTTAATTTTTACCACCTCTTCCTTTCTTTTCTTAATTCAAAGCCTAACTAATAGAACAAAGGCTATATTCTTTGAAAAGCTGGTGGTAGGATGAGTTGGGAGAGAGGGTGAAATGAGAAGGAGAGCCCAGTGTTGGAGCATGAGAAGAGAATGCTATAGGATCTGGGAGGGAAGAATTATACCCTTCCCTCTAAGGCATCAAAGAGTAGCTGACCACACTGTGTCAGGGAACTCCCTGTACCCAGAAAGACAGTGGAGTGTCCTGATCTGGACCAGAGCACAAAGAACAACAAACCAAAGAATGGGAGAGGGAATTACTCAGGAACTCATTTTCTTTATCTATAAAACTGACATGGTAGCCAAATCTAACTAAGGCTAACTCAGTAATGGAAAGAATCACAATTAAGTGGAATTCTCTTCACACTCTTGACTTATATAAGAAAGGCAAATTTTTCTGAATGGCTGTATTAATAATCATCAGAGGTTTACTTACAAAAATTTGATGAATTTGGAGTACATGAAAACATAATTTTTTTTTTCAAAATTTGCTCCCTTCCTCACTTCCTGATAGAGGGCCTAGATTAGCTAGATTATATATTGGTTTTGTACATTTACCATCTTCCCTCTTTTTCCTTGGTAATAGCATCCCAAGTGCTTTGGGAATTCTCTTTTCACTTGTTGTTGTATAGTTGGGAAAATAAATGATGTGACTCTGACTTTTCCAGCCAGGGAGTGACCTAATCAGACATTTTCCTGGAACTCGAAGATGGGAAAGTCAGCAAAGGTCCCTCTATTCCCATAGCTGCCTCCTGCTCTCAGCATGACTGAGAGCAGCTCCTGCTCCTTAGATATTTGGGCAGTCATGCTCTTGCCCCTTTAGGTTCTCAATTCTTTAGTTCTTCCTTCAATTAAATAAGCCACCTCATATCTTTCCACTAAATTCCCTTTTGTGCAGTTGATGTTATGGGTTGAAATGCGTTTCCCTCTCCCAAAAGATATGCTGAAATATAAACCTTTAGTGCCTTGGAATATGGACTTACTTGTAAGCAGGTTCTTCAGAGAAGTAATAAAATTAAAATGAGGTGATTAGGATGGGCCTGACCACAATAAACTGTGGAAAATTCTGAAAGAGATGGGAATACCAGACCACCTGATCTGCCTCTTGAGAAATTTGTATGCAGGTCAGGAAGCAACAGTTAGAACTGGACATAGAACAACAGACTGGTTCCAAATAGGAAAAGGAGTACATCGAGGCTGTATATTATCACTCTGCTTATTTAACTTATATGCAGAGTACATCATGAGAAACGCTGGACTGGAAGAAACACAAGCTGGAATCAAGATTGCCAGGAGAAATGTCAATAACCTCAGATACGCAGATGACACCACCCTTATTGCAGAAAGTGAAGAGGAACTAAAAAGCCTCTTGATGAAAGTGAAAGTGGAGAGTGAAAAAGTTGGCTTAAAGCTCAACATTCAGAAAACGAAGATCATGGCATCCTGTCCCATCACTTCATGGGAAATAGATGGGGAAACAGTGGAAACAGTGTCAGACTTTATTTTAGGGGGCTCCAAAATCACTGCAGATGATGACTGCAGCCATGAAATTAAAAGACGCTTACTGCTTGGAAGGAAAGTTATGACCAACCTAGATAGCATATTCAGAAGCAGAGACATTACTTTGCCAACAAAGGTTCGCCTAGTCAAGGCCATGGTTTTTCCTGTGGTCAAGTATGGATGTGAGAGTTGGACTGTGAAGAAGGCTGAGTGCCAAAGAATTGATGCTTTTGAACTGTGGTGTTGGAGAAGACTCTTGAGAGTCCCTTGACTGCAAGGAGATCCAACCAGTCCATTCTGAAGGAGATCAGCCCTGGGATTTCTTTGGAAGGAATGATGCTGAAGCTGAAACTCCAGTACTTTGGCCACCTCATGCGAAGAGTTGACTCATTGGAAAAGACTCTGATGCTGGGAGGGATTGGGGGCAGGAGGAGAAGGGGACGACAGAGGATGAGATGGCTGGATGGCATCACTAATTCGATGGACATGAGTCTGAGTGACCTCCGGGAGGTGGTGATGGACAGGGAGGCCTGGCGTGCTGTGATTTATGGGGTCGTGAAGAGTCAGACACGACTGAGCAACTGAACTACCTAACTAACTAACTAATCCAACGTGACTGAAATCCTTATAAAAATGGAATGTTAGACAAGACAGACACACTCAGAGACAAAATGGCAATGTGAAGACAGAAGATTGAAATGATGCTTCAGCAAGCCAAAAAAACCACCAAAGAGTGCCAGCAAAACACTTGAAGCTAGGAAGAGGCAAGGAAGAATCTTTTCCCTACAGATTCAGAGGGAGTAGGGACCTGCTAACGCCTTGATTTCAGACATCTAGTCTCTAGAACTGAGATAATAAATACCCTGTTGTTCCAAGCCACTGGTACTTTGTTATGTCAGCTCTAGAAAAACCTAATAAAGTTGGCTAAAAGAAGTTTCTGTTACTTGTAACCAAAGTACCTTGCCTCAGTGAAAAGGGTTCTGAATGCCAGATATGTCCTTCCTAGAAACTTTGTTCTAAGGAAGAATGCTTTCATTTTTATTCACTAACCCTTCAGGTCAAAGCTCAAATTATAGCATCTCTTCATCCACCAACCCAAAGAAGGCAATTAAAAGATAACTGAAAAAAGGTGCTTCCCTATCTTTGCTGAATAACTTATGATTTTTGAGGTTTGGAATAGGTACCAAGATACTGGATAAAGATAAGAGACTTTAGGAATTCTGTTGGATCTCCATTGTGATGTAGATTCAAAAATTCAAAAAGACAAAGCAAAATCAAATATTTTGTAGGACAAAAGGTATGTTTGAAGAGGCAAGATGAAGATTCTTCTGATTTCCATAAGTAGACATGTATGTTTAGAGGATTATATTGGGAAGACAATAGAATTTACAGAAAAGGACTATGACCACGTGGTTATACTCGTGCTCATTCATAGCTCAGTTGGTAAAGAATCCACCTGCAATGCAGGAGACTCTGGTTCGATTCCTGGGTTGGGAAGAACCTCTGGAGAAGGGAAAGGCTACCCACTCCAGCATTCCTGAGCTTTCCTTGTGGCTCAGCCGTTAAAGAATCCACCCACAATGTGGAAGACCTGGGTTCAATCCCTGGGTTGGGAAGATTCCCTGGAGAAAGGACAGGCTACCCACTCCAGTATTCTGGCCTGGAGAATTCCATGGACTGTATATTCCATGGGGTTGCAGAGTCAGACACAACTGAATGACTTTCACTTTCATAAGCCTAGTTGGGCCAAGGTGATTGTCTGATTTCATAGCATGATGAATATCATGTGGACAATAAGATCTCCCCAGGTTCTGATGTCCAAACGTTCGATGCATTAATTTGCATTGTTGTTATTTAGTCACTAAGTCGTATCTGACTCTTTGGTGACTTCATGGACTATAGCCTGCAGGGCTCCTATGTCCATGAGATTTCCCAGACAAGAATACTGGAGTGGGTTGCTATTTCCTTCTCCATGGAAATCTTCCCACCCCAGGGATCGGACCTGCACCTGCTGCATTGACAGGTGGATTCTTGACCACTTAACCTGCATTGCCCTTGGCTACTTGGAGCTGGCTGTTACAGAAATAATGGTGATAGGTTCTTTTTTGAAATTCAACTTTAAGAAGCATCCTGTGGATGCAGTACATATCCTACCTATCCCTTACACATTTAAATACAGTCTGTGACCTGAACAATGAGGGCCTGGAATAAAGTTGCTTGAAATGTTCATTTCCCAGAGAGATAAGGTAGGACATAGTGATGGTTTCCGGAGAAGGCACTGGCACCCCACTCCAGTACTCTTGCTTGGAAAATTCCATGGATGGAGGAGCCTAGAAGGCTGGAGTCCATGGGGTCGCTGAGGGTCGGACACGACTGAGTGACTTTCTTTTCACTTTTCACTTTCATGCACTGGAGAAGGAAATGGCAGAAATGGCAACCCACTCCGGTGTTCTTGCCTGGAGAATCCCAGGGACAGGGGATCCTGGTGGGCTGCCGTCTATGGGGTCGCACAGAGTCGGACACGACTGCAGTGACTTAGCAGCAGCAGTGATGGTTTCATGCACAGATAGCTGTAGAAAGTTACTCTTGCAGGATGTGAGGTGGAGCTTCCCTGGTGATTCAGATGGTAAAGAATCTGCCCGCAATGTAGGAGACCAAGGTTCAGTCCTTGGGTTGGGAAGATCCCCTGGAGAAGGGAATGGCTACCCACTCTAGTATTCTTGCCATGAGAATACCATGGTCAGAGGCGTCTGATGGGATACAGTCCATAGGGTCGCAAAGAGTCACACGATTGAGCAACTAACACACACACACACACACACACACACACACACAAACTGATGTTAGGTGGTGGAGCAAGCCTAGGAAAAATCTTTTATTTCCTACTATAAAAACTAACAATAAGTAAAGGGAAAAAAAGAATTTTATTTTATTTTCTCTAAACTATATTGCTGCTGCTGCTGCTGCTACTGCTAAGTCGCTTTAGTCGTGTCTGACTCTGTGCGACCCCATAGACAGCAGCCCACCAGGCTCCCCCATCCCTGGGATTCTGCAGGCAAGAACACTGGAGTGGGTTGCCATTTCCTTCTCCAATGCATGAAAGTGAAAAGTGAAAGTGAAGTCGCTCAGTTGTGTCCAACTCTTAGCCACCCCATGGACTGCAGCCTACCCGGCTCCTCCGCCCATGGGATTTACCAGGCAAGAGTACTGGAGTGGAATGCCACTGCCTTCTCCAAACTATATTGAAATTGTGAATTACAGGTAAGGATGAGTAAGAAAAATACTAAATTGTGTCTATGTATGTGTTTTACTTAAATATTCTCCTCTACACTTTCAATCTGGTGTCATGTCCCACAATAAAAATAATATGATTTTTAGGTGACATGGAATAGAGACTTTAAGACTAAAAACTATAAGGTTTTTATTTGGAGCTCAAATTAGAGTGCTCACTTGACTTTGTGGGCCCAAGATTCTTACCAAGGCCTTGACACCCTTGAGACAGCTGTTAAGCCACCTCATATCCTTCTAATTTCTTTCCTCATATCTCTCCAATATTTGCTTTCTAGCAAAGGATCCAGAAAAATAAACATCCTCTTGAAGTATGTAAATTATGTGAAAATCAATATCACTGAAAAAAATGATGAGTAAAAATTGAGTTCCACTATTAACTGACTAATGGAGGGAGCTTCTTTAACATTCTAGCTTTGTTTGTACATCAAGGACTAGATAGATATAAAAAACTTGATTTTTACCTATCATGGTTGCTTTTAATACTTACTTTTGGATTATATTACCAGTGTTAATAACAAACATATTTTTCCTACAATGACCTGCCCCCCAAACACATGTGCAATGTTGACAGAAATAGCTAAATTTGCAATTTATTTGGAATTTACAAAAAGCATGCTGAGTTAATAATAAGAGCTACTCTTCATTTCCTTAACAAGGAAATTTCCTACTTGTATAACATCATTTGGTCCTCCTCACAACTACTTTTGAGAAAGGAACTATAAGTGCACCCATTTCACATATGAGGAAACAGAGAAGTGTCAAGATTTGTCCCAGGTCCCACTGGTGGTAAGAACCAAGCTGGGATCCGGCCCAGGCAGCCTGACACAAGGGCCAGGACGGTGACCTCATTAGGATGTTGACCTCATTACTATCACTTCCCTCTGTCACGCCCCTGAAACCCCCAAGAAATTATTCTAATTCTTTGCTAGCCATTTTAAAAAACAATCAAAACCTAAAAAACATTGAATCTCAAAACTTGAAGGATCCTCAAAATCCCCAAGTCTCCAAATCTCTTCTAAAATGAAGCATATCCAAGCCTGCGTGAAAGCATGAAGGACTGGGAATTCACCAAGTCCTACAACAGTACACTCTAAACTTAAGACTATCCCGAAGTTAAAAAGGTCTCCTTCAAAAGTGATTTTCTGTAACTTCCAGTTTCATCCTCTGTCTCAAATTAAAATTTCTATCTCTGATTCTCCTTCTTCACAGTGGTCCTAGATACCTAAGGAGAGCTTTTATGTTTCTCTTGTGTTTTATTTTCTGGTAAAAATATTCCCAGTTGCATGCAACTCAGGTTGATTTTTCATACCAAAGTATATTTTGCAATGTATGGAGACATATTTTGTTGTCATAACTGGAAAGGGTGATGCTATTGACATTCAGGGAGCAGGGGTCAGAAATGCTGCCAAATGTCTTACAATGCACAAGACAGTCTGCTACAACAAAGAGTCATCTGATCTACAATGACAGTAGTGCTGCAGTTGAAAACCTTTGGTCTAGAGAAGATGATTTTCACCAACAGCAGGGACTCCGTGTCCTTTGTATGTGTTAGTGTGCCAATCCCTGTTGAGAATGGTAGCTACAAGGACAGCATAATTCTCTGGTGTATTCTATACAGATCAGAGAAGCCTAGAATATTACCTTCCACTCTACCCACCATAATTTAATACAACCTACAGGACACCCAGCAGTACAGTATAAGAGACCTGCACCTTCTCAGAGCTGTGATCTAGGACAGGCAGTGAGAAAGTCTACCCCTAACTGGTTCATACGTTTCACAGATGTTTGCCAGTTCTCAATTGTATTCTCAATGCCTAGTACAATGCTATATATAGAGTTATACTCACAAAAGGGCTGAATAAATAGTTAACCCTTGATCACTACCAATTAAAATAAATAACACTAAAATGTGGGACCAGGTTTTGAGAATGTGAAAAGCTGTGTCTATCAGAGGGATGAGGAAAGGCTGTCTCCACTAAGTGTCTTTTAAGTTGGATTTTGGGCTTTCCCACTGGCTCAGAGGTAAAGATTCTGCCTGGAGTGCAGGAGCCACAGGCTCAATCCCTGGATTGGGAAGATCTCCTGGAGCAGGGCATGGCAACCCACTCCAGTATTCTTGCCTGGAGAATCCCATGGACAGAGGAGCCTGGTGGGCTACAGTTCACAGAGCTGCAAAGAGTTGGACTGAAGCGACTTAGCACAACACAGCACAAGGACAGTGGAGGAGAAAATACGATCCAGGTGCTATAAAGAGCATGGACAAAGACCCGGGACAGAAATTTTATATATATACACATCCATCTATAAATATACATCCATGTATCCCCATACACATATAAATATAACAGTACAATTGGCTGGATGGGGAGTGTTATATGGAAGTAGAAGGAAGGAAGCCTAAAAAAGCTGATTGAGGGGCAGATCTCAGTGCAATGGTTCTCCAATGATGATGTGCTTCAGAATCACCTGGAGAGTTTATTGAAACACAGGTACAGGTAACTGAATGGGGCCTAAGAATTTGCATTTCTGATACATTCCCAAATGATCTGTTAATGGTCATCTGGTGACCACACTTTGAGACAACTGTCTTAGAGGTTTTTGAATACTATGCTAGGAAGAGTCACCAAAAGTTTTTTTGAACTGGGAAATGTCCATCACAATCAACACTGCTCTACCAAAGGAACTGAATTACAACAAATTCAAGAAAAAGAATGGTTGGTTCACAGGCTAGCTGGATAGTATTCATCAGAAAAAGCAATTCTGTCTCATCTGCTGCTGCTGCCACTGCTATTAAGTTACTTCAGTCGTGTCTGACTCTGTGCGATCCTACAGACAGCAGCCCATCAGGCTTCTCCATCCCTGGGATTCTCCAGGCAAGGACACTGGAGTGGGTTGCCATTTCCCTCTCCAATGCAGGAAGCGCGAAAGTGAAGTCAGTCATGTCCAACTCTTAGCCACCCCATGGACTGCAGCCTACCAGGCTCCTCCGTCCATGGGGTTTTCCAGGCAAGAGTACTGGAGTGGGTTAATCCACTGGATTAATCTAGGTCTGTTCTCTAGACTTCCACTGGACAATTTACACTCTTTTTTTTAAACTAGAATACTTTCACAAAGTGGTTAAGTAAATGTTTAAATGACAAATGAGGTTCCAGATGGCCAGGATTAACTAAAATGTAGCAAGGATATTTACAAAGTAATATATTATGCAAAACATTTCCAAGTATTGCTCACAAAACTCTATTAAAATCCCCTTTGGTAGACCAGTCACTAGCTTCCCCAACTACAGCCATGTGTAAATGTGTGGTCAACTTGATTTTAAATGTCTCTGGGGACACAATTTACTTTGACAACTTTTAGAAGGCAGTCATGTATTTTTATGTTCCATGCTAATCTTTCCCACTCCTCTTGTAATTAAGGAAAATTCTTCCTCCTCACTTATTGCCCTTCCAACCACAGTGAAGGCAGAAGGAGCAAAGAGAACAACTTGGAGCCCTAGACTTTCAGAATCAGAGGAGATTTTAGCAGCCATCTTACATTTTTGCATCTGGGTAGCACCAACTCTGTGGTCTTAGAATCAGTTACTTAACCTCTCCAAGACTCAGTTTCCTCATCTGGGACTGTTATGTCCAGCGCATTGACTGGCTGTGAGAATTGATGACCAACATGTCTATAACTAAGAAAGTTTCTGACACATAGAGCTTAAGAAAGAGTTCAGTTCAGTTCAGTTCAGTCGCTCAGTCATGTCCGACTCTTTGCGACCCCATGAACCGTAGCACGCCAGGCCTCCCTGTCCATAACCAACTCCCGGAGTTCACTCAAACTCATGTGCGTCAAGTCGGTGATGCCATCCAGCCATCTCATCCTCTGTCATCCCCTTCTCCTCCTGCCCCCAATCCCTCCCAGCATCAGAGTCTTTTCCAATGAGTCAATTCTTAGCATGAGGTGGCCAAAGTATTGGAGTTTCAGCTTTAGCATCATTCCTTCCAATGAACACCCAAGACTGATCTCCTTTAGAATGGACTGGTTGGATCTCCTTGCAGTCAAGGGACTCTCAAGAATCTTCTCCAACACCACAGTTCAAAACCATCAATTCTTTGGTGCTCAGCTTTCTTCACAGTCCAACTCTCACATCCATACATGACCACAGGAAAAACCATAGCCTTGACTAGCCTTGACTAGACGGACCTTTGTTGGCAAAGTAATGTCTCTGCTTTTGAATATGTTATCTAGGTTGGTCATAACTTTGCTTCCAAGTTATCCTTGGAATAGTGTCTTCTAAATTAGTGTCTTCTAATTTCATGACTTCAGTCATCATCTGCAGTGATTTTGGAGCCCCCTAAAATAAAGTCTGACACTGTTTCCACTGTTTCCCCACCTATTTCCCATGAAGTGATGGGACTGGATGCCATGATCTTCGTTTTATGAATGTTGAGCTTTAAGCCAACTTTTTCACTCTCCTCTGTCACTTTCATCAAGAGACTCTTTAGTTCTTCTTCACTTTCTGCCATAAGGGTGATGTCATCTGCATATCTGAGGTTATTGATATTTCTCCCAGCAATCTTGATTCCAGCTTGTGCTTCTTCCAGCCCAGGGTTTCTCATGATGTACTGTGCAGATAAGTTAAATAAGCAGGGTGACAGTATACAGCCTTGATGTACTCCTTTTCCTATTTGGAACCAGTCTGTCGTTCCATGTCCAGTTCTAACTGTTGCTTCCTGACCTGCATATAGGTTTCTCAAGAGGTAGGTCAGGTGGTCTGGTATTCCCATCTCTTTCAGAATTTTCCACAGTTGATTGTGATCCACACAGTCAAAGGCTTTGGCATAGTCAAAAAAGCAGAAATAGATGTTTTTCTGGAACTCTTTTCCTTTCTCCATGATCCAGTGGATGTTGGAAATTTGCTCTCTGGTTCCTCTGCCTTTTCTAAAACCAGCTTGAACATCTGGAAGTTCACAGTTCACGTATTGCTGAAGCCTGGCTTGAAGAAATTTTGAGCATTATTTTACTAGTGCGTGAGATGAGTGCAATTGTGCAGTAGTTTGAGTATTCTTTGGCATTGCCTTTCTTTGGGATTGAAATGAAAACTGACCTTTTCCAGTCCTGTGGCCACTGCTGAGTTTTCCAAATTTGCTGGCATATTGAGTGCAGCACTTTCACAGCATCATCTTTCAGGATTTAAAATAGCTCAACTGGAATTCCATCACCTCCACTAGCTTTGTTTGTAGTGATGCTTTTTATTCCAAGCCCCTCTGATCTTATATGTATGCGTGCATGTGTTCTAAGTCACTTCAGTTGTGTCAAACTCTGTGTGACTGCATGGTTACAGCCCACTAGGCTCCTCTCTTCATGAGGATTCTCTGGGCAAGAGTACTGGCATGGGTTGCCATGCCCTCCTCCAGGGGATCTTCCCAAGCCAGGGATTGAACCTGCATCTTTTACATCCTCTTGATTTGCAGGCAGGTTCTTTACCACTGGTGCCACCTGGGAAGCTCTAATCTTATATGTGTGTATATATATATATCATAAATATTATTGTAAACAAATTTAAATACCTTTTGGAACTGGGACTCTAAATCATTTAACAAATAACATAGAAGCCACTGAGTTCAACCTCTTTCCTGGTCATTTATTCTAAGAAACAAAAGGCAAATGAGTTGATCCCTCAAACTGAATGAGAAACAATGAGACCATACTGGCTACAAGCAGTGAGGTTGATTAGATGTAGCATCCTCTCATAGACTTAATCCAGGCTCAGCTTTTCTACCTGGGATGGCTGAAGATCACATCTTGAATGATCCACAGAAATCAAGTCTCCAATTAAGATAAGCTAAAGAAAAAAAATGTCAATCACTGGAGAGAAGAGGTGAAGTATCAGGTGGCTGATAAGACCTGGATTTTGGAATGGAATGAGAAAACAGAAAACTTTCACCACAAATATATTCACAATTCCTAATCAATACAGCACAATCATCTTTAAAATTTAGGAGTAAAGTGTTAAAGATCTTCACTGAACTAGCAAACTTAGGATTTACAAGTGCATTTTGCCTTTAGCAACAAAATCAGTAAATTCTAGTCCCAGACGTTTCATGCATGTTCCTTTTGACTTTGGACAAATCTCTGGACACTACACATCTTTGTGTCTCTGTTTTCTTATGTGTAAACAGGGCATTGACTCACATCTGAGTTTTTATAAGAGGTTGTAATTGTAATGAATTAAAGATGGCCACATCTCCCATCCAGGGACAGAGCATCTGCATCCTTCCCACAGGGCTGCCCTGTGACCGATTTGACCAACAGAGTACATTGGAAGTGCTGTATGATAGTCCCAGGTTCAATTTTTAATAAGACTCTTGGTTTCTTGGATTCAGGAGTTGATCTAGCGTGCATCAACATGAGATCATGAATAGGGGTCACATGGGCAGAGAGAATAGCCTGGCTGAGCCTAGCCTTCCAGATGACCCCACCAAGATGCCAGATATATAACTAAATGACCTTGGACCCTCCAGGCCAGTTCAGTCTCCAGTTAAGAGCCACCAAGTGACTTCAGCCAAGCCGAAGCTCCTGATGAACAGAAATGTGACATCTAATAACAATGCATGGTTGTTTAAGGCACTAAGTTTTGGGGTAGATGTTACACCCAACCACAGAGGTAATCAGGTTGCACACAGTAGGGGTTAACTGTAGGGTTTACCGGCTGGGCAGTAATTCTCCTTCCAGGAGCTGAGCCTTATTTTGGGGGCACAATTTTAGAGAAAGAGATCAATCTTTCTGCTCTTGATCTTGTTATATTTTAGTTCCTACAGTTCTCTTCTGAGGAGGTGGAGAAGAAAGAAAAGCACCAGTAGCTCAAGAAGAAACTAAAGCCCTTTTCTTGGCATCCCAAGAGGGTCAGCAAGCTGCCAGTCACCTGGGGGATCTGTGGGGAAGACCTCACAGGGATGTTCACCAGGAGCCAGGCACAAGAAGGGGCTGAGAATGCAGCCATGAGCAGAGATAAAACTGTGGGTTCCAGTAAGGAAAAACTATAGGGATGGAAGGACAGGGAAAGACTGCTTCCTGTCAGAGATTGCAGAGGGCCTCATATCGAGTCTTTGCACATAATCCCACATGCAATGTGCAGATTTAATATTTACTATGTTCTTCTTGGTTAAATATTCTTCTGTACACTCACGATAAGAAAACTTGCAAGAAGGGGAATATCAGTTGTCTAGGAAGGTGTCTCCTGAGTTATCAGTGACTAAAGAAAAAAGGATAATCCACTAAAAATATAATCTGCAAAAATCTTAGAAGGGTTTACTGAATACACACAAAGGTTTCTAAGGTATACTTTGATATATATGAACTGATCAATCTGTCAGTAGACACTGGATGATTATCCCACTCACCCTTCCAGACTAAGCCCAGGGGTCACATTTCCTGGAAAGTTCTTCTGGCCCTTAAAAGCTCAGGGGAGACTCTCTCCTGTCAGAGATGTGGATTGGTTCTTCATCTCTGCATTTGGCGGGGGGTGGGGGGTGGGGGGCAGACAGGGCGAGGCATGCCACATGACTTGTGGGCTTCCCTGGTTCCTCAGTGGTAAAGAATCTGCGGCCTGCAGTGCAATAGACACAGGAGATGCGGGTTCAATCCCTGAGTCAGGAAGACCCACTGGAGAAGGAAATGGCAACCCAGTCCGGTATTCTTGCCTGGGAAATCCTATGGACAGAGGAGCCTGGAGGGCTACAGTCTTGTGCTTAGTCACTCCGTAGTGTCTGATTCTTTGCAACCCTTTGGACTGTAGCCTGCCAGATTCCTCTGCCCATGAGGATTCTCCAGGCCAGAATACTGGAAGGGGTTGCTATGCCCACCTCCAGGGGATCTTCCTGACTCAGGAATCAAACTCAGGTCTCCTGCACTGTAGGTGAATTCCATACCGTCAGCTGCCAGGGAAGCCCAGGCTACAGTCTATGGGGTTGCAACTAAAGAGCAGAAGCAGCACATGACTTGCAGGATCTTAGTTCCCTGACCAGGGATCAAACCCAGGCCCCAGCAGTGAAAGTGCTGAGTCCTAACCACTGGACTACCAGGGAAATCCCTCTGCCCTGGTGCTTTACAGTACCCTGTATATAAGTGTGACACAGCACTTCTCTAGCTATATTATAATCGTTCACTTATTTCTCTGCTACAATTACTACTATTCAAACCATGTTGCTGTTGTTTAGTTGCCAAGTTGTGTCTGACTCTTTTACAACCTCCTGGACTATAGTCCCCCAGATTCCTCTGTCCATGGAATTTCCCAAGCAAGAATACTGGAGTGGGTTGCCATTTCTTTCTCCAGGGGGGGGGTCTTTGTTACCCAGAGGTCAAACCTGCATATCGTGCATTGGCATGTGGGTTCATTACCACTAGACCACCAAGGAAGCCCATTCCTACTATACACACCACCTATTTTTTTAGGACACACTTTGTGTCAGAAGTATTCTATGTTATTTCTAATTCATACAGCAACTCTGCAAGGTAGCATTCAAGATCCACACTTTAAATATAAAGAAACTGAAGCCCAGAGAATTTAATACACTTGCCGAACATCACACAGCCAGATATGGTAGAACTGGGACTGAGTCCCACATTTGCCAAAGTTCATACCCTGGTAATGCTAACAAAAGGGCAAGGCTTGACACAAGTAACCTTATCTAGAAATAGGAAGGACTGTATGCAATGTCCTATAAGCTTTCTGATCTGAGAACACAAGAAAAAAGACATATTTAAAGATGAAACTGACAGATAATACACAGGAATAATAATGAAGAAGCTACTGCAATAACCCAGAAACAAGATGAAAAAAGTTTAAGACGGGGAAGATAGATTTGAAAGATACTTATGAAAATATAGCTAAGACTCGGCATTTGGCTGGTCATGGTAGATAAGTAAAAGATGCCCTCAAAGAATTACCTTTAAATGATGAAAAGTTAACTAATAAATGCACCTTTGATGTACAAAGTGGAAAAGGATAATGTTTATGGTGGAAATTTCCACTTTGGGATTAAGAAGACAGAAAGATGCGTAAGGCAAGACGTTAAACAGGCAGCTACCTGTTCTACAGAGACCAGAGGCATGGGACATGGGACATAGGACAAGACAGCAGGAGAGATGAAGGCAGAGCTGCAGATAAAGCCACAGGATGGCTGATCCCTCCAAAAAAAGAGAAAGAAGATATCCAGGGCTGGAAGGCTGAGGGTCTAACCTTGAAGGACACTCAACTATGCAACAGGAAGAAAAATATGACTACCAGTGTCAGAGAGGGCACTCCCAATAGCCACCAGGAATTCACACTGGGACAGGGAAGCAATAATGGAATAATAATTGTGGCGAACTTTTACTGAACATTTACTAGTTGCCGCACACTAGTATACCTTTTTTTGGCATATACTCAGTAATTTAATCTTCAGAACCTCCAAACGGAATATGGGACTTCTCAAGTGGCTCAGTGGTAAAGAATCCACCTGCCAATGCAGAAGACACAAAAGATGTGGGTTTGAGCCTTGGGTTGGGGAGATCCCCTGGAGGAGGAAATGGCAACTCACTGCTGTATTCAAGGACCCTTATTCAATGGACATGAATCTGAGCAAACTCTGGGAGAGAGTGGAGGACAGAGGAGCCTGGCATGTGGCAGTCCATGGGATGGCAAAGAATCTGACACAACTTAGCAACTGAACAACAACAAAATGGAATACACTATTAATATTATTGGACTTCCCTTGTGGCTTAGCTGGTAAAGAATCCGTCTGCAATGCAGGAGACCTGGGTTCGATCCCTGGGTTGGGAAGATCCCCTGGAGAAGGGAAAGGCTACCCACTCCAGTATTCTGGCCTGGACAATTCCGTGGACCGTATAGTCCATGGGGTTGCAAAGAGTTGGACTTGACTGAGCAACTTTTATTCATTCACTCATTAATATTATTAATGCAATTTTGCTGATGAGAAGACAAAAACCAGAGAATTTAAGTAACTTAAGACCATGTAATTGGTAATTAGTCAAAGCTGGGTTTGAATCCAGGAAACCTAGGATCCTAGGTCTCATTCTTCTACATTTATATATCAAGACATCTAAAAGGGTAGAAAAACTAACACCAAAGTCATATCAAACCACAAGTCACATTTCAGACCATTCTGTGCTCAGCTAAACATGCATGGAGCAGCTGCTAATGATCTGTAAGAACACAGAAACAGAGGAGATAAAGACTGACTCTTAAGGAGCTGGTGAAAGACAGATAAATAAACCAATTATTTAAAAAGTGATAACTGCTGTGTTAATATTTAACATTCTCTTTTTTTCCCCTTAACAGTCTATGGGAGCTCAGAGAAAGAAATAACAAATCTTCTTTGGGAATGAAGCTCAGCCAGTTAGCGGAGAAGGTGAGTACTGAAGAAGGGTGGATATTCACCTGGAAATGAAGAGGAACTCAAGACACAGGTGCAACATGGAATTATGAGGAATCACAGCATACTCAGGAAGTGATAACATACCACTCCTGGGTGGGAATAGAGACAGGAAGACATAGACTGAGGATAATTCTGAGGAAAAGGACTGAAATACAAGCTAGGAAGTTAGCCTATATTTAATAATGTGTCACCAAAAAACCTCTGGGGCTTTGCACGTGCTGTTTCCTAGAACTGCTGCTCCCCACACCTCACCTTCTCCCTCTTCACCTACTGGCCCCAGCTTCAGCATCACTTCTGATAGGTGTCCCTGCATAGGAAGTCACATGCTCCAACAACTCCTTTGACTTCCCCTTATTTTATTTCAATAACCACCAATTTTACTATAATTATCTACCTACTATCTGTATTTTTCACTAAAATCTCTGTGATTCAGAGCTATTCTGATTGTTCACCATTGTACTCCCAGTGCTCTACTCAACTCAAAGCAATTAGTAAGCACTCAATAAATAGCTGATGAAATGAATATAAAAATAAGATTTCATATCCTCTAGCAAGAACTTCAACTCAACAAATATTATTATTATATAAAAGCATGAACTTCAGAGAGTATGTGAGAAGGGGAAACTTGTAATCCCCACTCCTTGCAGAAATGCATTTCAATCCTGTTGGGAAAACAAATTAATTGTGTGACACAAGCTCACAGTGACAGACACTTTTCATTTATACACTGCAAAATTGAGTTATGCTCCAGGGAGATCATTAAGAAATGCCAGCACATTTATCTCCAGCACAGGATGAAATATACAATCTTTGACTCAGAATTGTATGTTTTAGAAGCAAAACTGTTTTAAAAGAAAATGTGTGACTGAGTATCTGCTGGAGGAGTTTTGCAGATAAAACACATCAAATTCCTGGGCTGCCAAGAGAAAGGATAGCAATTCAGATGGACACATCAAAGAGAAGATCATGCAGTGCTACAGATAATGGTATCCTCAGTGAAGTGAAAGGGAACTACATTTGAGCCAAATACAGGGCAATACACAGCATGATCAGAGAAAGAGCATCAGTGGCAAAAAGTCAAGAAGTATGGTATGTGAAGCCAGTGGAAGGCCCTAGTGATATATGCCTTAGTGTAAAGAAGACTTGGGGATGACACACCTCTGCCATGTTGTGCAGACTTCATAAAGATACCTGTAAGTCTCCAGGTCGGCTTAAGAGAAGTTGATGGCTGCTATTCATGTTGCCCAACACCCCTCTTTCCAGAGGGAAATGAAATGTCATTTTCCTGTGACGGATGCTTCTGGTAAAGGTGGCGGTCACAGGGCCTCATCTCTGCCCAGCAACCATATGTGTCAGCCCCACACCGTGATGATTAGTCAAGAGGAGAGTGTCTGGCTCAGGTACAGTCAATAGTCTTCAAAGAGAAATGGCATTTAGGTTTATCTTCTTTGGATTCATGAGGTAAGGCTGCTTTAAGACTCATGTTGCCTACAGCTATTTTTCAACCCAGCCTGAGAATGAACCCAACAAGTAAACAGCATAGGGACAGAGAGGGACAGACACAGGGAAATAGAGACACAGAGAGAAGGACAGAGAGAAAGAGAAGGAAAGAGGAGACAAAGAGGAGAGGGAGACAGAGACACCGGGAGAGAACTAGACTAGATGATAATGGCCAAACCCTGCAGAGCCATGTCTGAAGCCTGACTTTTCAGCTACAAATCAATCAGTTTATTTTCTGTCACATGATAATGAAAAAGACCTTACTAAAATATCACCTGAGAAGCAGGTTGGTAAAAACTACACTCAGGCAATTCATTAGGATATATAAAGAGAAAGCCCTCTTCAAGGTCTTATTTAAAACATAAAACCACTGAGTAAACTAAAAATATATTCACATAACAAGTCTGCTTATTGCATTTGAAATGATTGGCATTTAGAGGGGACTATTATTTACAGTTGTTTAGAGTATACAGTTGTGGAGGTGGAGAGGAAGAAACGGGGACATTTTTATGTTTTACTTGTGAAATAATGACTTTTTTACAATGCTCAGATATTATTGTTATGATATTTTAAACTGTAATGATTAGAAAGGACCTTGGTGAATGAAATCAAGCACAAGGTCATAAACTGGGGTTGAATGAAGGAAGATGAAGGTGAGGGTCATCATGAAGAAGGAGATGGTGAGGGCTCCCCTGAGGGGAGACTTTAGGGCATTTTGTGAGAAAGCAGAGAGAACTCTTTGGTCAGAAAGATGTCCATGCTCCCCACCTTGTTCTGACCCCAGAGGGGACTTCTCACACCTATGTCAGAATGTTCTCAGAGATTTGAGGAATGTGCTATCCGAGGAGCATGTCCAGCTAAAAGTCCTCTGTGGACACGCTTACAGCCAAGAAGTGTCTGAATGCTATTTCAGAAATTAGTAAAAATGACCAAGATCCAAATGACCATCTAGCCTAACCAACACTACTCTCTACTGCCCCCAGATAACCATTTTAATAGTTTGGTACAATTTCATTCCTACTTTCTCTCATACACACTAACTCATGTACACCCAGACACAAACATCTACATATTTGTTTTCCAAAAGTGAAATTACTCTAAACATTAAAGTCTGAAACTTGCTTCCTCTCCCACATAATATACCAGTGATATCTTTTTAGGACATCATACATAACTTTTTCTCATGGTTTTAATGGTTGCATTATATTTCACTTTAAAAATTGGCATTTTATTACAAATATTTGGTTGGTTTTAATTTTCACAGTAAACCTTAGATTAAGACAATCAATTATATGTAAAGCTTTAATGCTGTTAAATGACCTCCCATGACCCATATTATGTGATGCATGTATTTTAATCATATTTTGGAAATTATTTCTAATGAGTCAATAAACTTTCATTAACAGGTTTCAGTCCTCAAAGCACTAGGAAGCATAGTGGATAGAGAAAGATAGCTAGAGAAATGTATTTTATATATATATATATATATATATAATTTTAACTTTTTATTTTATACTGGAGTATAGCCAATTAACAATGCCATGATAGTTTCAAGTGCACAGCAGAGCAACTCAGCCATACATAGGCATTTAATAATATATTAATGGAGTCTTGCATTTTGCTTTGATACAGAGGTCTACCATCTGGGTGGAATTAGGAATCAAAGTGAGCATTCTTGGTTGAGAGACACTACCCACATCAGATCAGATAAGATCAGATCAGTCGCTCAGTCGTGTCCGACTCTTCGCAACCCCATGAATCGCCGCACGCCAGGCCTCCCTGTCCATCACCAGCTCTCGGAGGTCATTCAGACTCATGTCCATCGAGTCAGTGATGCCATCCAGCCATCTCATCCTCTGTCGTCCCCTTCTCCTCCTGCCCCCAATCCCTCCCAGCATCAGAGTCTTCTCCAATGAGTCAACTCTTCGCATGAGGTGGCCAAAGTACTGGAGTTTCAGCTTCAGCATCATTCCTTCCAAAGAAATCCCAGGGCTGATCTCCTTCAGAATGGATTGGTTGGATCTCCTTGCAGTCCAAGGGACTCTCAAGAGTCTTCTCCAACACCACAGTTCAAAAGCATCAATTCTTCGGCGCTCAGCCTTCTTCACAGTCCAGCTCTCACATCCATACATGACCACAGGAAAGACCATAGCCTTGACTAGGCGAACCTTTGTTGGCAAAGTGATGTCTCTGCTTTTGAATATGCTATCTAGGTTGGTCATAACTTTCCTTCCAAGGAGTAAGCGTCTTTTAATTTCATGGCTGCAGTCACCATCTGCAGTGATTTTGGAGCCCAGAAAAATAAAGTCTGACACTGTTTCCACTGTTTCTCCATCTATTTCCCATGTAGTGATGGGACCAGATGCCATGATCTTCGTTTTCTGAATGTTGAGCTTTAAGCCAACCTTTTCACTCTCCACTTTCACTTTCATAGAGCCTTTTTAGTTCCTCTTCACTTTCTGCCATAAGGGTGGTGTCATCTGCATATCTGAGGTGATTGATATTTCTCCCAGCAATCTTGATTCCAGCTTGTGTTTCTTCCAGTCCAGCGTTTCTCATGATGTACTCTGCATATAAGTTAAATAAGCAGGGTGACAATATACAGCCTTGACGAACTCCTTTTCCTATTTGGAACCAGTCTGTTGTTCCATGTCCAGTTCTGACTGTTGCTTCCTGACCTGCATACAGATTTCTCAAGAGGCAGATCAGGTGGTCTGGTATTCCCATCTCTTTCAGAATTTTCCACAGTTTATTGTGATCTACACAGTCAAAGGCTTTGGCATAGTCAATAAAGCAGAAATAGATATTTTTCTGGAACTCTCTTGCTTTTTCCACGATCCAGTGGATGTTGGCAATTTGATCTCTGGTTCCTCTGCCTTTTCTAAAACCAGCTTGAACATCAGGAAGTTCACGGTTCACATATGGCTGAAGCCTGGCTTGGAGAATTTTGAGCATTACTTTACTAGCATGTGAGATGAGTGCAATTGTGTGGTAGTTTGAGCATTCTTTGGCATTGCTTTTCTTTGGGTGACCCACATCAGTCACCCCCAAAGACTCAGAGCAGCTTTAGAGAGGACAAAACATCCTGCTAGGCGTCACTTGGTGAGCAGTAATATCACACTTCTCTGAAAAATTCATTCTGTACTTCAGCCCAGCCCGGCCCAGCCCAGTTGTAAAACTGGGAGGAGCACAGCAAAATAGAAGCTAGATATAAATAAAATCCCACTCTTTCAGGCTAAACTGTCCTGTAACATCTAGAGTGAACCTTCCAGCTCAATGAGAATGTCACTCTTGGGACAGAAAATGATGGGAGATAAATGGCAAGTTTCCAAGACTCTCAGAAGAAAACAAAATCATTTGACTTCATTTATTAATAACTTATGGTATTGGAGTTTCTGAGGTCCACTCTCAGAGAAAGAAATGGAATTATTGGCAGCACTGTTCAAAAAGAGAAATGTGCTGAACATTCCATTTGTTCAATGGTATTTATAAAATTCCCAAATCAGTATTTATGTAATTACTGGTTAACTGACAGTCTCCCAAATAAAACGTAAGTTCTGTGAGGGCAAGAGCTTTGTCCTTACTCATGCTCTTGCACTTTTTCCCATAGCGGGTGGGGTGGAATAGAGACATTTAAGAGAAAAAAATGATGGAAAAATCAATTGTGGTTTTAATCACAATTGCACTAAGTTTTTAAAGGAGAGGACTGGATCTGACCAGCTCAGAGAGGACTTCTGCAAGAAGGAGAGGGTTGAGCTAAAATGTGAAACATATGCAAAAGAGGAGGCAGCAAAGGAGCTTTGTGGGCAGAGGGATGAGCCAAGGCCCTGAGGTGGCTGAGTACAGAGCACTGGAAAGAGAGAAAGGCCAAGAGTGAGGCTGCTGAAGGGCATCAGGAGCATAAAGTGGGGCTGCACATAAAGCTAGGAAACAGATGATGCAAAACTCTACAGGCCAAGGAGTTTGGTCTTATTTTTGGTGCAATGAATAGCCATTGAAGGGTTTTAAGCAAAAGAACAACAGGATAAGAGCTGCAGTATTAGAAGAGAGCTTGTAAACACTGAGTGGATTAGAGGGGATAAAAGGAATGTGGGGAAAATAATTAGGAGGTTGTTGCAGTGATATCCAAAAGACAATAATAGTCTAGACTAGAATGACAGAGATGGGAAGAAATAGACTCAGATCTGTGATGGAAGGAAAGTCAATAGGACTTGTCATTATTTAAATGCAGTGGATAAGGAAAGACCACATTAAGAGTAACTACCTGGTTCATAGGTGTGGCAGCTGCTGGAAAAGCTACTCACTGAGAAGGAGGTCCAAGTTTGGTAAGAAAGACCATGGGATGTATGGACAGAAACTGAAATTAGCATCCACTAACATTGAGGGCTGTGCCAAGCTGGGTCAATGCTATGCTTTAAATGGATCATCTAATTCATCCTAACTGCCATCCTCTAAAATAGGTGCTGCTGCTCCCATTTTTAGAGATGAGAAAACTGAGATTTGGAAAGGCTTCACCCCACCCCACTACTTTTGCCTGGAAAATCCCATGGACGGAGGAGCCTGGTAGGCTCCAGTCCATGGGGTCACTAAGAGTCGGACACGACTGAGCGACTTCACTTTAACTTTTCACTTTCATGCATTGGAGAAGGAAATGGCAACCCACTCCAGTGTTCTTGCCTAGAGAACCCCAGGGACAGGGGAGCCTGGTGAGCTTCCATCTATGGGGTCGCACAGAGTCGGACACAACTGAAGCGACTTAGCAGCAGCAGCAGCAATAATTTATCGCCATTCTCAGAGCTAAAAATTGGCTGAGCTGGGATGTGAACCTGGATTTCCTTGGCTCTAAAGCAGATGGTTCTTAATTACCAGCCCATACTGCTTCATGACAACTGAGGTCTACTTAGGAAAAATTTCATGGTTTCAAAAGGGCATGATACTTACCCTAGAACTCTGAAGCCAAACCTTCCTCAGAAACCTTCAGTTTTCCTCTCCAGGCCTCCCAGAACAACTGTCCACATCAGCAAGATGATTCTACACTTTCTCCCATCCTTCACTCCCCACCCACTCAGGCTTTTGGCCAACCTTCAAGGTTACCTCCAGTTGCCCTGATCTCAATTTTGCCTGCTCTGAATTAATATGATATTTTCAGTCTCACCACTTAGTTTGGCAACACTCACATGAGGGCTACCCTGTAGGATGTCCCTATTCTCAACTTCCTCACACTTTATTTTTCCTATTGTGGATTTTTTTTTTTTACAGCATATACTGACTGTCTTATAAAGCCTTTCAAGCACTGAAGTCAGATTGTTGTAAACAAGCTAATAAACACAAAAACTGTGACACTGGTTCTGGCTGCCAACCAACAGCTTTGTTTTACCAATGTTATTATCTCTAGTTATGGAGTGGAATCTCATTATACATTGCATTTAAATTACACACATTCATCTATATATTCTTGGCAGAGCAAGAGACAGAGAACATGCACATTTTAAACAGAGCAGGCCATTATGCATGCCATTCTAATCCATAAACATGTGTCCCATAAAATAGGAGATGAATTAACTGATTTGAGTCCCTAAGGATCTTTTCCAGTATGAGTAATTATCTGGACAAACTCTGATTTTAGTGTATAAAGGTACATATTTTAGATAAACCATAATCTAATTTTAAGTCAACTATTCTTCCTATTGTTCCATTAAGGAACCTATCCTTCATGATCTATCCCAAGATTAGGGGGAAAGTTGGGTCTCCTGGACTAATCAAGAGACAGTAAGAGATTGTCCCTGGCAATTCTGATAACACAAGACTTTCACACCGTACTTTCTTTTGGGATCTGCCCCTAAGATATGACTACAGTGATGGCAGTATATGTTCAGTTAACCATCTGACTTTTAAATTGTATTCTCCCTTTATTATTGAAAACAAACAAGCAGGAACTAGAAAATGAAAAGTGCTGATACAACTGACAAACACGTGTCTCCAACAAATGAGGCAAAGATGGAAATCATTAGGCCTCCTGAAGTCAAACGTGAAAAAAGAAGAGCCCAGCTATGCAAGAGGAATGGAATTCTAACTTGGGTCCAAAAAGCAAACAATTATTAGAGATTTTATAATCACCTTTGATTTTCTGGAAAAGAGCCTCCCCTGTCACAGGCACAAATCTAAATACACACATAAAATTATGATACAGGTGCATTATCAGAAGGTCGTGTTCAAACAGAACACTATCACTCTGAACTACCCTGCTGCCTACTGGGCAGATAGGTTAATTCTTGCTTCTCAGCATCTTCAGGATTTTCTTCGTGCCATCAGCATACAATTTCAGGCTTACCTATGGGAAACACGGTTGCAGGTACCTACCAATATTTAGAATGTAAGCTCCTTGCAGGCAGCTAGGCCTTACTCATCTCTGTGTCTGCAGTGCCTTAGAGAATGCCTGACTAAAAGAGGGTGCTGTACAAAAGCTGGAGAGTGAATAAATAAGTGAACAGCCAGATTTACCTCTCTGAGATTCATTTCCTCTTATGAATCAAAGAAGAAAAAGACACAGCCCAGTGGCCATCAGGTTGTTGCCTCCAGCACGGAGCTACACTTTGTACACAGCTCTGGCCTTACCTATCCAGAGATATGCAGCACAGGTGAAAAATCGATGCTGTTGTGAGCAGGACATCCAGAGATGTCCGGACAAGGCAGAACACCTCCCCGTAAATCCAGATGTCTTGAACCAGCTCAATGGCACCGAAGGGCATCACCAGCACTGACACCAGCAGATCCGCAAAGGCAAGAGACACAATGAAATAATTGGTTTTTATTTTCCTGTGGGTGAAAAAGTGTAAGGGAGGAGGCAGTGGGAAGGATGAAGGAAAAAGGTTAGGGGGAAAGGAGCAGGGGAAAAAAGAGAAGGAAAGGGAAGCAAAGAAATAAGGGAAGGGAGGAAAGAAAAGAGAGAAAAGTCAGATGTGCAACATATTCTGTGAGATTCAGTTTCCCCTTCTGTCTTGAGTGCGGTCCAGTCACTTTGGACTTCTCCAGACCCCTGGCACCATAAGGCCTCTCTTGCCCTCATCTGTGACCACACTGGCCTGACTTGAGCCCCTCCATGCACAGAGACCCTCCTGAGGGTCTTTATGGGGTGTTCTCTCTCCCTACTGTTGGCCTAGCTATAACCTACCAACTCGTTGAGCCTCAGTTTAGTCATTCCCAGGAAACCCTCCCAAGATGACCCCCCTCACAAGGGGTGTCAAATTCCACCATTTTCCACTTTTAGACTGACTACCATGTGCCTCACATTTGCCACAGTGCTTAGAATTTCGTTTTTATGTTTTCTTGATTTGAGCATGTCTTGCTTTAAGAAGATAGCAGCAGATGGGACAGAACTGAACCTTTCATCCTCTTTTGTGGCCTGGTGGATCTTAATCTAGGCTGCACAACAGAATCATCTAGTAAATGTGTCTAAATATCAATGCCCAGGTTTTGCCCTGGATCTATTACTTCAGGGACTCTGTGTGATGAACCCACTTACCCACCCCTAAGCTCACCAAATAAAATATATGGCACTCAGTTAAATGTGAACCTCAGATACACAACAAATAATTTTCTAATATAAAATATATTCCAGATATAACATTAGACACACTCCTGCAATACATTAGTAATTTTAAAAGGGTCTTTAGGTAATTCTAATTGCAGCCAAGGATGAAGTGGAAAGAGCAGAAGACCAAGGTTTAAATCCTAGATCAGCCACTAGTCAGCTATCCTTTTGGGGCTTCCCTGGTGGCTTAGATGGTAAAGAATCTGCCTACAATGCAGAAGACCCAGGTTCAATCCCTGAGTAAGGAAGATGCCCTGGAGAAGGGAAAGGCAACCCACTCCAGTATTCTAGCCTGGAGAATTCCATGGACAGAGGAGCCTGGTGGGTTATAGTCCATGAGGTTGCAAAGAGTTGGACATGACTGAGCGACTAAGCACACACACAGCTATCCTTTCTTTGAATCAGTTAATAAAGTGAGGAGGTTAGATATGCTCTCAGACATTACATATGTAATGATCACAACTATTGCAGAAAAAAACAACATAGGAAAAAAGTCAGGATGGAAATGCACTTACATGCTTATAGTTGTTATGTCAGAACTATGAGATTATATGTGATTTTCTTCCCCTGCTCCATTTTCCAAACATCATTGCTATGTAGCTTTTCCCCTTCATAGCTATAAATTCTAGTGGAAATTATAAATTCGGACTCCAGTTCTCCAAGGAGAGCCCCGAACTCCACCCAGGTTTTCTCACGAGGTTGCCTCACGTGACTCACCTGAGCTGCCTGTCCCTGCACACAGCCACCATCACCAGCAGGTTCCCCAAGATAGCCATCAGGATAACTGCTGAGAGAAACGTAAGCAGCACCACCTTCTCCACTGACCGGAAACCCTCCTTGGAACTGGAAGACACACAAACACGAAGAACTGAAGGAAACTCTTAAGACACAAAAAGAAAATTAGTCTTTTCCTTCATTCATTTTCAGAAAGGTAACTTCATTGTCGAAGCTGCAAACACACATGTATTGTACACCTATTATATGCCAATGTTTGCACTTGTCACTTAACATGTTATTCTGGTTAACTCCACATAATGAGAAGGAGGCGGCTCAGAGAGGTGTTAACTACCCTGAGATTGCACAGTGATTCTCTATCAGAGAACTTGAGGCTTTCCTTCAGAGCACTGAGCTTAGCTTGTGCTCAGAAAGCGTATTTGGTTCATTCTTGTTTGGCACACCAACACAGCTAGGTTGTAAGCCCCATGAGGCAGGGACATTGCCTGTTGTCTCCATTGACAAATTCAATTTCAATACATCATTCATATTTAGTGAATGAAGGAATGATGGCATCAAATGAGCAAATGAAGGTAACTTGAACCAGTATCTGTGTGAACACAAAGGCCATCTGTGTTCAGAACCTCACCCCAGTCCACACAGAAGCTGCTGTGTGCAGGTGGGCTGTCCAAGGACTAGGTCACGGCTTGAAGGCTGTTTGTTCCTAAATGGCTGACTTGGACAGACTGTTCTTGGATTATGTGAAGCCCACTGGAAATACAGAATCTATCAATAAACCCAGGGATTCCTTTCACTGCCTTTAACTACATTTCTTTTGGTGCCCAATCCAACAGTTCAAATTTGTGTGCTTGTGAACTTCAGCAACCAGTTCATTTCTATAAACCCAGACTTCCTAATCTCAATTGAACATTTTGTCTTACTAACTTGGAAGTGAGTGTCCCCTGTCAATAAAAGCACAATAAATGCAGATTATTCAGAAGCTGCAAGAAAATGTTTGCTTTTTTAATATGTTTTTTAAAATGTTCTTTTTATTTTTTTTCCTTTTTTAAAAATTAATTTATTTTTTATTGAAGGATAATTGCTTTACAGAATTTTGATGTTTTCTGTGAAACCTCAAGTTTCACAGGATCTTAAAACTTTTAGACCCAAACACACATTTCAATATGGAGTAACAAGACCCAGTGAGAGGAACTGAGTTGCCAGAGTGTGTTAGCATCTAGACTGCGAGAAGGTGTTTGTTCTTTAGGCCACCACTGGGTACTCATGCAAGAGTGAACATCGACATTTTAGAAATCAGTGAACTAAAATGGACTTGAAAGGGTGAATTTAATTCAGATGACCATTATATCTACTACTATGGGCAAGAATCTCTTAGAAGAAATGGAGTAGCCCTTATGGTCAACAAAAAGAGTCTGAAATACAGTACTTGGATACAATCCCCAAAACGACAGAATGATCTCTGTTCATTTCCAAGGCAAACCATTCAATATCACAGTAATCCAAGTCTATGCCCTGACCAATAAAGCTGAAGAAGCTGAAGTTGAATGGTTCTATGAAGATCTACAAGACCTTCTAGAACTAACACCCAAAAACGATGTCCTTTTCATTATAGGGGACTGGAATGCCAAAGTACAAAGTCAAGAAATACCTGGAGTAACAGGCAAATATGGCCTTGGGGTACAGAATGCAGCAGGGCAAAGGCTAACAGTGTTTTGCCAAGAGAATGCACTGGTCATAGCAAACACCTTCTTCCAACAACACAAGATAAGACTCTACACATGGACATCACCAGATGGTCAATACTGAAATCAGATTGATTATATTCTTTGCAGCCAAGATGGAGAAGCTCTATACAGTCAGCAAAAACAAGACTCAGAGATGACTATGGCTCAGATCATGAACTCTTTATTGTCAAATTCAGACTTAAATTGAAGTAAGTAGGGAAAACCACTAGACCATTCAGGTATGACCTAAATCAAATCCCTAATGATTATACAGTGGAAGTGAGAAATAGATTCAAGGGATTAGATCTGATAGAGTGCCTGAACTATGGACGGAGATTTGTGACATTGTACAGGAGGCACGGATCAAGACCATCCCCAAGAACAACAAATGCAAAAAGGCAAAATGGTTGTCTGAGGAGGCTTTACAAATAGCCAAGAAAAGAAGAGAAGTGAAAGGCAAAGGAGAAAAGGAAAGATATACCCATTAGAATGCAGAGTTCCAAAGAATAGCAAGAAGAGAAAAGAAAGCCTTCCTCAGTGATCAATGCAAAGAAATAGAGGAAAACAATATAATGGGAAAAACCAGAGACCTCTTCAAGAAAATTAGAGATACCAAGGGAACTTTTCATGCAAAGGTTGGCACAATAAAGGACAGAAATGGTACGGACCTAACAGAAGCAAAAGACATTAAGAAGAGGTGGCAAGAATACACGGAAGAACTATACAAAAAAGATCTTCATGACCCAGATAATCATAATAGTGTGATCACTCATCTAGACCCAGACAACCTGGAATGCGAAGTCAAGTGGGCCTTGGGAAACATTACTAGAAACAAAGCTAGTGGAAGTGATGGTATTCCAGTTGAGCTCTTTCAAATCCTAAAAGATGATTCTGTGAAAGTGTTGCACTCAATATGCCAGCAAATTTGGAAAACTCAGCAGTGGCCACAGGACTGGAAAGGGTCAGTTTTCATTCCAGTCCCATAGAAAGGAAATGCCAAAGAATGTTCAAACTACCACGCCATAGCACTCATCTCACATGCTAGTAAAGTAATGCTCAAAATTCTCTAAGCCAGGCTTCAATAGTACATGAACCATGAATTTCCAGATGTTCAAGCTGGATTTAGAAAAGGCAGAGGAACCAATTATCAAATTGCCAACATCTGTTGGATCATTGAAAAAGCAAGAGAGTTCCAGAAAAACATCTACTATTGCTTTATTGACTATACCAAAGCCTTTGACTGTGTGGATTACAACAAACTCTGGAAAATTCTTCAAGAGATGGGAATACCAGACCACCTGACCTACCTCTTGAGAAATCTGTATACAGATCAGGAAGCAACTGTTAGAACTGGACATGGAACAACAGACTGGTTCCAAATAGGGAAAGGAGTACATCAAGTCTGTATATTGTCACCCTGCTTATTTAACTTATATGCAGAGTGCATCATGAGAAACACTGGGCTGGAGGAAGCACAAGCTGGAATCAAGATTGCTGGGAGAAATATCAATAACCTCAGATATGCAGATGATACCACCCTTATGGCAGAAAGTGAAGAAGAACTAAAGAGCTTCTTGATGAAAGTGCAAGAGGAGAGTGAAAAAATTGGCTTAAAGTTCAACATTCCAAAAACTAAGATCATGACATCTGGTCCCATTAGCTAGCTAGCTAAGTCACTTCAGTTGTGTCCGACTCTGTGCGACCCCACAGACGGCAGCCCACCAGGCTCTGCTGTCCCTGGGATTCTCCAGACAAGAACACTGGAGTGGGTTGCCATTTCCTTCTCCATTACTTCATGGCAAATAGATGGGGAAACAATGGAAGCCGTGAGAGACTTTATTTTTTTAGGTTTCAAAATCACTGCAGATGGTGACTGCAGCCATGAAACTGAAAGACGCTTGCTCCTTGGAAGAAAAGTTATGACCAACCTAGACAGCATATTAAAAAGCAGAGACATGACTTTGCCAACAAAGGTCCATCTAGTCAAAGCTATGATTTTTCCAGTAGTCATGTATGGATATGAGAGTTGGACTATAACGAAAGCTGAGCGCCCAAGAATTGATGCTTTGAACTGTGATGTTGGAGAGGACTCTTGAGAGTCCCTTAAACAGCAAGAAGACCCAACCAGTCCATCCTAAAGGAGATCAGTCCTGAAAATTCATTGGAAGGACTGATGCTGAAGCTGAATCTCCAATACTTTGGCCACCTGATGTGAACTGACTCATTTTAAAAGACCCTGATGCTCAGAAAGATTGAAAGTGGGAGGAGAAGGGGACGACAGAGGATGAGATGGTTAGGTGGCATCACAGACTCAGTGGACATGAGTTTGAGTAAACTCTGGGAGTTGGTGATGGACAGGGAGGCTTAGAGTGCTGCATTCCATGGGGTCGCAAACAGTCAGACATGACTGAGTGACTAAATGAACTGAACTGGCACTTAGGTCCCAACAACAAGAAAGAATATCTTCACTGAGCTCTTTTGATTGAAAACCAAGTAGCTGCTAGTTTGATATGGCAGCAGCCCACCAAGTCTGGGCTCTGGCTTTGTCTGAAACCTTTTTTGTTAAACCTGGAATGGAAGACAAGATGACAACTGGAATAAAGAATCAGAAATTTCCACTCAGCTCACAAGTAGCTTTGTTGCTTCACTGAAGTCCTTATGGCTGGATTAAGATGAAAAGAATTTTAGGTCATGTCTATCTAAATCACCCTTCTGCACCTAAATTCCAGCTATTGCTGGTACAAATCATAGACAGGTGAGATTTAACTCAATGAGGAAAGACTTCAGTAGGCTGTTTAGCCCACCCCAAACTATTTCAATTTTAGGCCATGTTAATCGAGGTAAAGTGTCTAATAAAGGAGGTAATAATGCTTTTTGCCATGTCTTCTTGGAGGCTCTGGCTCAGAACCCCTGTGAAACTTGTTCCCCTCTCTAGGTCTCTAAACTTGTGCCTTCCTCCTGGAATGCTTTTCAATATTCAGGTCTCAGATTAAAGTTCACTCCCATTTAATGTGCCACACTCAAACATTTTTCATTTTCTTATAACCTTTACTGTTATCCAGAATAATAACTTCTGCTATTATTGTCTGTGCCCTACCTCCACAGACTGACTTTTGGTTATCTTTTTCACCACAATTCCATAGTGTTTACCAGGGGCTGGGATAGGTAGAGGAGAGGGGAATGGGGATTTATTTAATGAGTATAGAATCTCTATTTGGGGTGGTGAAAAATTCTGGAAATGGATAATGGTAATGGCTGCATACCACTGTGAGTGATCAGCATGTCACTGAATTGTACATGTAAAATAGTTCCTGTGTATATTAACTGTAAGTTTTATGTCATGTACGTTTTATCACAATAAAAAAGAAGAATACATCAGTTCAGTTCAGTTGCTCAGTCATGTCCACTCTTTACAACCCCATGGACTGCAGCACACCAGGCCTCCCTGTCCATCACCATCTCCGGAGTTTACTTAAACTCACGTCCACTGAATTGGTGATGCCATCCAACCATCTCATCCCCTGTTGTCCCCGTCTTCTCCCGCCTTCAATCTTTCCCAGCATCAGGGTCTTTTTAAATGACTCAGTTCACGTCAAAAATATTGGAGATTCAGCTTCAGCATCAGTCCTTCCAATGAATATTCAGGACTAATTTTTTTAGGATGCACTGGTTGGGTCTCCTTGCTGTTTAAGGGACTCTCAAGAGTCTTCTCCAACACCACATTTCAAAAGCATTAATTCTTCAGTGCTCAGCTTTCTTTAGAGTCCAACTCTCACATCCATACATGACTACTGGAAAAACCATAGCTTTGACTAGACAGGCCTTTGTTGGCAAAGTCATGTCTCTGCTTTTTAATATGCTGTCTAGGTTGGTCATAACTTTTCTTCCAAGGAGCAAGCGTCTTTCAATTTCATGGCTGCAGTCACCATCAACAGTGATTTTGGAGCCTCCCAAAATAAAGTCTGACACTGTTTCCATTAAACAATCTATTTGCCATGAAGTGATGGGACCAGATGCCATGATCTTAGTTTTTTGAATGTTGAGCTTTAAGCCAATTTTTTTCACTCTCCTCTTTCACTTTCATCAAGAGGCTTTTTAGTTCCTCTTCACTTTGTGCCATAAGGGTGGTGCCATCTGCACATCTGAGGTTACTGCTATTTCTCCCGGGAATCTTGATTCCAGCTTGTGCTTCATCCAGCCCAGTGTGTCTCATGATGCACTCTGCATATAAGTTAAATAAGCAGGGTGACAATATACAGACTTGATGTACTCCTTTCCCTATTTGGAACCAGTCTATTGTTCCATGTCCAGTTCTAATGCTTCCTGATCTGTATACAGATTTCTCAAGAGGTAGGTCAGGTGGTCTGGTATTCCCATCTCTTGAAGAATTTTCCAGAGTTTGTTGTAATCCACACAGTCAAAGGCTTTGGTATAGTCAATAAAGCAATAGTAGATGTTTTTCTGGAACTCTCTTGCTTTTTGATGATCCAAAAATGATCCAACAGATGTTGGCAATTTGATAATTGGTTCCTCTGCCTTTTCTAAATCCAGCTTGAACATCTGGAAATTCATGGTTGACGTACTGTTGAAGCCTCACTTGGAGAATTTTGAGCATTACTTTACTAGCATGTGAGATGAGTGCTATGGCGTGGTAGTTTGAACATTCTTTGGCATTTCCTTTCTATGGGATTGGAATGAAAACTGACCCTTTCCAGTCCTGTGGCCACTGCTGAGTTTTCCAAATTTGCTGGCATATTGAGTGCAACACTTTCTTTTTTTTATTTTTTTTAAATATAAATTTATTTATTTTAATTGGAGGTTAATTACTTTACATTATTGTATTGGTTTTGCCACTATGGAGAACAGTGTGGAGATTCCTTAAAAAACTGGAAATAGAACTGCCTTATAACCCAGCAATCCCACTGCTGGGCATACACACTGAGGAAACCAGAATCGAAGGAGACACATATATCCCAATGTTCATCGCAATACTGTTTATAATAGCCAGGACATGGAAGCAACCTAGATGTCCATCAGCAGATGAATGGATAAAGAAAGCTGTGGTACATATACACAATAGAGTATTAGATCAGATCAGATCAGATCAGTCACTCAGTAGTGTCCGACTCTTTGCGACCCCATGAATTGCAGCACACCAGGCCTCCCTGTCCATCACCAACTCCCGGAGGTCACTGAGACTCACATCCATCGAGTCAGTGATGCCATCCAGCCATCTCATTCTCTGTCGTCCCCTTCTCTTCTTGCCCTCAATCCCTCCCAGCATCAGAATCTTTTACAATGAGTCAACTCTTCGCATGAGGTGGCCAAAGTACTGGAGTTTCAGCTTTAGCATCATTCCTTCCAAAGAAATCCCAGGGCTGATCTCCTTCAGAATGGACTGGTTGGATCTCCTTGCAGTCCAAGGGACTCTCAAGAGTCTTCTCCAACACCACAATTCAAAAGCATCAATTCTTTGGCAGCTCAGCCTTCTTCACAGTCCAGCTCTCACATCCATACATGAACATAGGAAAAACCATAGCCTTGACTAGGCGAACCTTTGTTGGCAAAGTAATGTCTCTGCTTTTGAATATGTGATCTAGGTTGGTCATAACTTTCCTTCCAAGGAGTAAGTGCCTTTTAAATTCATGGCTGCAGTCACCATCTACAGTGATTTTGGAGCCCAGAAAAATAAAGTCTGACACTGTTTCCACTCAGCCATTAAAAAGAAAACATTTGAATCAGTTTTAATGAGGTGGATGAAACTGGAGCCTATTATACAGAGTGAAGTAAGCCAGAAAGAAAAACACCAATACAGTATAGTAACACATATATATGGAATTTAGAAAGATGGTAACGAAAGATAACCTTGTATGGGCTGGCACTTTCACAGTATCATCTTTTAGGATTTGAAATAGCTCAACTGGAATTCCATCACCTCCACTAGCTTTGTTCCTAGTGAATACATGGATAACCCTATACCAGGATGCTGTATGGTTTCTTGTACTTGAGGCAGGTAGGGCTGACTGATTTTAGGTCCCTCTCTTGTCTATGGACAGTATTTGAACATATCCTCAGAACATAGATTGTCCATCAACCACACCCTCACCATAAGAACCATCTCCCCTGAACTGCCTTTGCTCTTGCAGAAGAAAAGAAAAGATTCAGAGTCTAAAGTGAACACCTTTGGCTCCAGAGAATGTATATTTCAAATTAAGTGGGAATGTCAGGGTCAGAGATCCCCAAGTTCAGTGTCATGGTTCATTCATGGCATGCCAATTAGGAGCTAGATACAGTGAAACTTTGCAAGTGAAGGGCAAAATATAACCACAGAATTTTTAATTAGGCAGAATTGTCCTTTGAACTTAACGTAAGTCCAGTCAAGATAATTAAAATAAGTTAGGAACTATGTCTAACTCCATGGTAGGTCCTTGGATTACCTCTGACACCCTTCAAGATTACTGTCAACCACCACCAGACAATTCTCATCTGGCCAAAGGGCTGGCCATTCCGCTAAATCGGTTCTTTGACAGTTATTCTTATGCGAAACTTTACTTTCTCTCCCTCTCTTGTTTTGCCTTTCCAATGATCTCTTGACCCATGATTAAGGAAATTCCACAAATTTGCTGGCTCTGTTTACCACTTTCTCTGTTCTTAACAAATGAATATCTATGACAATAATTCTAGGTAAATTTTTACATAGGTTATTATACATGAAAATGGATTGTAAATGACAAAATGTAATATAAACAAGTAATCACTGTTATTAATAACAGACGCCCAAAAGGGACAATAGCTAAGGAAGTTTTAGGTTATGCTCTGATATATCATCCAGAATAATTGGTCTCAAGGGCATACACAGATATCTCTCTTCCCCCCACTCCTGCACTCCCACTGGCTTTGCTAAAATAGCTACATAATTTTAAAATTTTCTGAGAGTCAGTTTCATTCTGGATCAATTGAGGAAGTCAGAGTAAATCTCTCATTTATCAGATATGTATTTATTGAGAGCCATATGCCGAAATCTGTGCCAAGCACTAGGATTCAACAGTAAAGAAGGTGGATAATGTCCCCACCTTCATGGAGTTCACCACTGATGAAAGTACACAACTAACAAAGAAATACAGTTTGTGATCATTGTTTCAAAGTTACACTCTTAAACCTTAGTGTTCATATGTATCTTTCCGGAATATTGTTAGACTGCAGATTCTGATTATTTTGGCCTAACATGGGGTCTGGGGTTCTGCATTCCTCACAAGCCCACCTAGAGGCTCATGAAGAGCATCAGTGATGCTCCTGCCACAAGTTCATGAATCACACATGGGGCTGAAAGACTCTCAAGGGCATTGGTATGATGGTAATAGAGAACAACTGGATTAAAGGGAACATTTAAACAATCAGGGAACACTGGACTTAGTTGTTCCGATACACACAAAGGATCCAAGAGTTAAGGTTAGGGGAACCAGGAGAAGAGCAAATACAAAGGCCTTGAGACAGGAAAGTGGAGAGTGAAAAAGTTGGCTTAAAGCTCAACATTCAGAAAACGAAGATCATGGCATCTGGTCCCATCACTTCATGGGAAATAGATGGGGAAACAGTGGAAACAGTGTCATTTTTCAGTGTCTTTATTTTTCTGGGCTCCAAAATCACTGCAGATGGTGACTGCAGCCATGAAATTAAAAGATGCTTACTCTTTGGAAGGAAAGTTATGACCAACCTAGATAGCATATTCAAAAGCAGAGACATTACTTTGCCAACAAAGGTCCGTCTAGTCAAGGCTATGGTTTTTCCTGTGGTCATGTATGGATGTGAGAGCTGGACTGTGAAAAAGGCTGAGCGCCGAAGAATTGATGCTTTTGAATTGTGGTGTTGGAGAAGACTCTTGAGAGTCCCTTGGACTGCAAGGAGATCCAACCAGTCCATTCTGAAGGAGATCAGACATTGGGGATCTAAATGTGAGAGAAAGTAAGTAAACTCTGGACCTTGCCAGGGTCCAGGTAAAGGAAGACAATGGCTTGCAGTAGGGAGGTGGCCCTGGAGATGAAGAAGAAGTGGGTGGAATAAAGGTATATTTGAGAAATAGAGGGATAGAAATGAATATTATAATTCTGATTTGCTTCTCTGAGTAAATGATGGTACCATTAAATGAGATGTGTGAGATATGTATAAAACATTCAAGTGGAGATATCAAGCAGGCAATTGGAGCTCAGAAAGGATGACTGGGTCTGAGATACAGACTTGGGATTTCCAGCATTTCTATTCAATTTAGAGCCTTAAGGAAGGATGAAATCATTCAATAAGAGGGCCAGAGTCTTGATGAATTCTGATACTGAGATATGCAGTAGAGAAGGAAGAACCAGCAGAGGAAACTGAGAAAGAAAGCAGAGGAGACATCACTGGGGAGCACCAGGTGAGTGTGTTGCTATAAAAGTCAAGTGCAAAGAAAATATCAAGTGAGGAAAAAAAATGTGTTTCTTGACAGTTCCCTGGGAACCACCGCAGGGCCCCTTCTGGGAAGGAAGGGAAACAAGGAGACAGGGTAATAAAAGTAGTTCTTTTTCTTTTTACGTATTGCACTTTGCAATAAAATTATGTTTGACCACATAGCTTCATCACTGGACCAATGACCTCTGCAGAAAGTCTCTCCTCTGCCACTGCTATGCATGCCAACCACACAAAAAACACTCTTCTTGAAAATACACATAGCACATCCATTAAGCATTCCAAACAGTTCAAAATACTCCCTAACCAAGTGCTTTCTTTACCCATCCTGCCCACCACTGTGAAGTCCTTTGTCAAATAATTGCAAGTAAATTAGAGAAAACAGTGTTCATTTTCTTACCAATCAACAGTCAGCACAAAGAATGCAAAAGCACTCTGAATTAAATGGGAGAGCCTGACTAAAACTGGATGGTTTCTTCCCAGTGTGAATTTTATTAACCTTAAGTGTAAGGTTCATGATGTTTCCTATAGTGATAAAAGACTGGATGTTGAACAAGAAGGCCTTTACTTTTTTCACTCAGTTTGACTCAACTTCAGACAGACTTCTTATTCCAGACTCTGGCCTCCCTTTTCTTAGAGCATTTTACTTCAGAAAACTTGCAAATTCTTTCTCTGCAATTTGGGATGTAAGTCTTTTTAAAAGCCTCTTGCCAGTTTTTCAAGCAAGGATGTCTTCTGCAAAGATATGGTAGCCATCCCTTTGAAGTGCAATCAAGGAAGAGAAAGCCCCCATCTCCCAGTCTCTGTGAGAAAATAGAAACCTATGGTCTTATCTTCTGTGGGCACATTGCTCCAAGTTGTAAAACTACTTTGTCTTTCCTTTGTTGTCGTTCAGTTGCTAAGTCATGTCCGACTGTGACCCCATCAACTGCAGCATGTCAGGCTTCCCTACCCTTCACTACCTCCTGGAGTTTGCTCAAACTCATGCCCATTGAGTAAGTGATGCCATCTAACCATCTCATCCTCTGCCAATCCCTTCTCCTCTTGCCCTCAATCATTTCCAGCATCAGGGGCTTTTCTGTTGAGTCAGCGCTTCGCATCAGGTGGCCAAAAGTACTGGAGCTTCAGCTTCAGAATCTGTCCTTCCAATGAATATTCAGGGTTGATTTCCTTTAGAATTGACTGGTTTGATCTCCTTGCAGTCTAAGGAACTCTGAAGAGTCTTTTCCATCACCACAGTTCAAAAGCATCAATTCTTTGGTACTCAGCCTTCTTTATGGTCCAACTCTCACATCTGTACACAGCTACTGAAAAATCATAACTCTGACTAAACTGATCTTTGTCGGCATTCTTTTAAATATATACCATTTATTTCTAGATTTCTTGGGAGATTGACATACAAACAATCAGATCAGATCAGATCAGTCGCTCAGTCGTGTCTGACTCTTTGCGACTCCACGAATTGCAGCACACCAGGCCACCCTGTCCATCACCAACTCCCGGAGGTCACTGAGACTCACGTCCATTGAGTCAGTGATGCCATCCAGCCATTTCATCCTCTGTCATCCCCTTCTCCTTTTGCCCCCAATCCCTCCCAGCATCAGAGTCTTCTCCAATGAGTCAACTCTTCACATGAGGTGGCCAAAGTACTGGAGTTTCAACTTTAGCATCATTCCTTCCAAAGAAATCCCAGGGCTGATCTCCTTCAGAATGGACTGGTTGGATCTCCTTGCAGTCCAAGGGACTCTCAAGAGTCTTCTCCAACACCACAGTTCAAAAGCATCAATTCTTTGGCGCTCAGCCTTCTTCACAGTCCAGCTCTCACATCCATACATGACCACAGGAAAAACCATAGCCTTGACTAGATGGACCTTTGTTGGCAAAGTAATGTCTCTGCTTTTGAATATGCTATCTAGGTTGGTCATAACTTTCCTTCCAAGGAGTAAGCGTCTTTTAATTTCATGGCTGCCGTCACCATCTGTAGTGATTTTGGAGCCCCCAAAATAAAGTCTGACACTGTTTCCACTGTTTCTCCATCTATTTCCCATGAAGTGAAGGGACTGGATGCCATGATCTTCGTTTTCTGAATGTTGAGCTTTAAGCCAACTTTTTCACTCTCCACTTTCACTTTCATCAAGAGGCTTTTTAGTTCCTCTTCACTTTCTGCCATAAGGGTGGTGTCATCTGCATATCTGAGGTTATTGATATTTCTCCTAGCAATCTTGATTCCAACTTGTGTTTCTTCCAGTCCAGCGTTTTTCATGATGTACTCTGCATATAAGTTTAATAAACAGGGTGACAATATACAGCCTTGATGAACTCCTTTTCCTATTTGGAACCAGTCTGTTGTTCCATGTCCAGTTCTAACTATTGCTTCCTGACCTGCACACAAATTTCTCAAGAGGCAGATCAGGTGGTCTGGTATTCCCATCTCTTTCAGAATTTTCCATAGTTTATTGTGATCCACACAGTCAAAGGCTTTGGCATAGTCAATAAAGCAGAAATAGATGTCTTTCTGGAACTCTCTTGCTTTTTCGATGATCCAGCGGATGTTGGCAATTTGATCTCTGGTTCCTCTGCCTTTTCTAAAACCAGCTTGAACATCAGGAAGTTCACGGTTCACATATTGCTGAAGCCTGGCTTGGAGAATTTTGAGCATTACTTTACTAGCTTGTGAGATGAGTGCAATTGTGCGGTAGTTTGAGCATTCTTTGGCATTGCCTTTCTTTGGGATTGGAATGAAAACTGATCTTTTCCAGTCCTGTGGCCACTGATAGCCAGACCCTATATAGCAATAAAACTCTGGCAGTCTCTGTGGCACCAGCCCCAGAAAGGTTAGGACTTGTTCAGTGACTGCTAGCTTCCATATTTTACTGACTGCTAGCTTCCATATTTTTCCCCTCTTACTGTTAGGGGAAACACTGACAAAAACCACCCACCCTACCTGCTTCCAACTCAAGACTTACCACAGAAAGCCAAACACACTCCCCAAAGCAATTACATTAGATGCCCCACATCTTGTTTGTGCACTTTCTGCTTTCCTAGGTCAACAGTCTCTGACCAGAGCACAGCTAAAGTCCTGTTTCACGACAAGCTTTTCTAGTCCCCATCCTGACTTTGAGTCTTTGCTAAATGCAAGTGATGATAACTGACTCTCTTGTTACAGCAAGTGCTGAAGAAACAGCCTCTGTTCTCATCCATGTGATCTTTCTTTCCACATTCTAGATATACACCTACCCAGAATCCTATATTTTCAAACCAGTTAGAATCTTTTCTGGGGAAGAAAAATTTTCTTATTTTTTGGTTTATGTTACTTTGGGTTTTTAATGGTAACTTTTCAGGTGGTCCAGCTAACTTCTTTTTTTAACAGTGTGCTTTTATTCTTAAAAATGCTTTAAAAAAAACAGAAGTACTAAAATAACTCATATGAAATATTTTCATAATAATAGTATCAGAGCAGTGGTGCTCCATCACAAGAGAGCATCAAAATTACCAGGAAAGCCTGGTTCAAACACATGGCTGGATTCACCAACAGTTTCAGTACATCTGGAATGAGGCTCCAAACCTGCATTTCTAACAAGTTTCTAGGTGATGCTGCTGTGGCTCGTCTGGGGACCACATTTTGAAGACCAGCTGACCAAGAGCATCGTGAAAGATGCCCTAACCCTCACATCTCCCCTGCAAATTGCTTTCTTTGTTCCTAGATTTAGAACTTCCTGCTTGGAAGTGGGGAGACTGTGACATTGATTAAACTCCTATTACATGGCAAGCAACACACTAAGGACAGTTTTAACACTGGCTCATTTCATCTTCACAATAACTATGTAATCTATACCATGATGCCCTTTTTTTTCAGAACAGACTGGTGCTCAGCATGGTAAGGAGACTTAAGATCCCACTTAAGATCAAGTAAAAGACCTGGGATTTTAAACCTACACCTTCTGATTCCAAGATCTATGCTTTACCCACTAAATGTTAAATGTGCTCATTTGAAATTGAATAAATTTCCTTTTAAGAGAAAAAAGACAAGCTAAAGTTTTACTGTGTATCTAGAAACCTAGAATCAAACATGTTGATGATGACAGCTTAATATGCCTTTAAAAAATATGCTGGCTATAGAAAATGCCAGGGAAAAAATTCACACAGATGGAAATTATGCTTAATGGATTTTCTATGCAATTCTAAAAGAACTCCTTTTGATTGTTTTTGAAGACCTTATACAGGAAGGTGGGAGGGTGAGGGTGGGGGTTAGTACATAAGGGAAGTAGGCTAGGTACCTTTCAAATGCCAACACATGGAGGAAAATTCTTAGGGCAAGCTCTTAATAGACTTTCCCAGAGCCTCAAAGATCACACACATTGGGAATGAGAAAAACTTCAAAGCCCAAAGAGGATCTGTCTGTATAGTGTATAATAGAGTTCAAAGCTACAAGGAATACAAAAGATATCAGGATCAAAGACATAGTGCTCCAAGGCCATGTCTGGATGTAAGGTCAAGCCAGAACTGATGTGACAAGATTCTCACTGCTGCACAGTGTTAACTATCAGGGCTTCCATTCTTCCAGGAAATAAAATGCAAGATGACAGTTGCCAGTAAGTTATACCTTAGAGGTGAGTTTCACTCTAAGAAAACCTATTCTTCCAAAACTAGAACTCAGCAAACAGTTCCAGAGATAGCTCTTTTTTTCTTTCCCATATGTTATTTCTTCTCTGGTTTGTTTTACAAATGTTTCTTTGCCCGTATTTGCTCAGCGTATAGAAATATTCATCAGGTACAGAAAGGTCTTGCCGAAGGCAATGGCAAGCCACTCCAGTACTCTTGCCTAGAAAATTCCATGGATGGAGGAGCCTGGTAGGCTGTAGTCCATGGGGTCGCTACGAGTTGGACGTGACTGGGCGACTTCACTTTCACTTTTCACTTTCACACAATGGAGAAGGCAATGGCAACCCACTCCAGTGTTCTTGCCTGGAGAATCCCAGGGACGGCAGAGCCTGGTGGGCTGCCGTCTATGGGGTCACAGAGAGTCGGACACGACTGAAGTGACTTAGCAGCAGCAGCAGCAGCAGCAGCACAGAAAGGTCTTCCTTTGGAGTAAAACACTTGGCATGTTTTCAGTATTTAGCTGATCATTTACTTCCTTGAAATTATTCTTATGGTTATGAGAAATCCAGCCCAGGGAAAACATGGGCCACATGGAGTCTCTCTACTATGGTCAATCATTTACCAGAAAGATAAGGCCTCAAGGAAAAGCGGAATTTCCCCTTCTCTGATAACATCTTGCTCCCCATTGATCTGTCATTGGGCCTCACTGCTAATGAATCCAGCACTGCATATTTTGCCATGGTTCTGGCCTGTATGGTAAATGTTATGATTTCCTGTCTCACCTCTGCATCTGAAAATATAAAAATCTTATGTTCTGATGAAAGAAGAAATTGCTTAGCGTTACTCTACTGCAGAAGTACCCAAATGATGGCCAATGGACCAAATTCAGTGCACTGTCAGTTTTTGTAAATAAAAGTTCATTGAAACACAGGCACACTCAACTGCTTATGTATTTTCTATGACTGGTTTCCACTATAAAGGTAGGGTTGAGTAATTACAGTAGCAACAGTATGGCCTACAAAAGATGAAACTATGTTTTGACCCTTTATGAAACAAGTTTGATGACTCCGCTCTTTTGGAACCAGAGATATGTTAGGTCTAGGAGAGACACTAAGACTTTCTACTTAATTGGGGGTGATTCGTTCCTCTGGATTTTCTCACTAAGTGAGAAACAATATCATTTCTTTTGACCAAGCCAAAAGCTAGGCACCTTTCCCCATTTCTTCTCCTTTACCTAAGTTGTTATCTACTTTGAGTATCTCCCCTTTTTTTTTATTTTGGCTGGATGGCATATGAAATCCTGCTGCTGCTGCTAAGTCGCTTCAGTCGTGTCCGACTCTGTGCAACCCCATAGATGGCAGCCCACCAGGCTCCCCTGTCCCTGGGATTCTCCAGGCAAGAACACCGGAGTGGGTTGCCATTTCCTTCTCCAATGCATGAAAGTGAAAAGTGAAAGTGAAGTCGCTCAGTCATGTCCGACTCTTAGCGACCCCATGGACTGGAGCCTACCAGGCTCCTACGTCCATGGGATTTTCCAGGCAAAAGTACTGGGGTGGGGTGCCATTGCCTTCCCCTATGAGATCCTAGGTGCCCCCAAAAAAGGACTGAACACACCCCCTCTGCAGTGCGGATGCATAGTCTTAACCACTGGACCACCAGTGTGGTCTGCTGAGTATCTGTTAAATCTCTTCACTTCTCTCAGTCCACTGTCAATACTCTAAGGTTCACCTATTTTGCACCAGGGTCCAGTTTCATGGAAGACAATTTTTCCACGGACCGGATGGTGGAAGTAGACGGTTTCGGGATGACTCCAGCACATTACCTTAGTTGTGCACTTTATTTCTAGCATCAGCTTCACCTCAGATCATCATGCTTTAGGTCCCCGAGGCTGGGGACCCCTGCTCTAATGGAAGCCTTCCTGTCATCTTCATTTGCCTAGTACTGTCTGCTCTGTCCTCAGCTACCAGTCTATTAGACACGTTCAAAACTGAACTCTTGATTTCCCTCATCTCAAACCTGCTTCCTGTCTCAATAAGCAGCAAGTATATTGTTGCTCAGGCCAAACCTTGGAGGAATTCCTAACAAGTTTCTCTCTCAGACCTCACATATGTCAACAAATCCTATTAGCTCTAATTGAAAAATGTTTTCTGATTCTGGCTCTTTTCCAGCTCTTCTGCCACCCTAGTTTAAACTACATCATGCCTTACCTGGGTGTTGGCAAAAGCTCCCAAAATTGGGTTCCTGTTTCCAACATTTTCTGTATATAATCTTCTCTTCAAGCAGTAGACAGATCGAGCTTTGCAATATGTTTAGGGTGGAACATATCACTGTCCTACTCACCACCCTTGAGATGCCTTGTCATCACACTCTGAATAATACCCAGAGCCTTTACCTTTGCCCAAATGGCTCTATAAGGCTGGATCTTGGCTGCTTCTATGATCTCAGCTCTTGCCACTCTCTCCTTTTCCCAGGTTGCTCCTGCCATGAAGGCTTCCTCATCATTCGCTAAAGGAGCCAACCAGGCTCCCCTTTTAGGGTCTTTCATTTGATGCTGCCTCCATCTGCATCTCTATCCCAAGGGATCACTTCATTCAGGTCCATGCTCAGACTCACTTCTAAAGAGAGGGTTTTCCTGACTCCCAAATTCAAAACAGGACCTCTCACTCTCTATTCCTGTGTCTTGTAGTTTTGATTTTCACAGCTGTTACTTAGTATGCCCTCCCACACACTTGATTGAAATCTAATTGAAAGCAGGAACATAGTCTGTTATGTCTACAGATGTAGATGTATTTCTAGTACCTAAAACAGTGCCTTGCACATACAAGTACTATAAAAGTATCTGTGGAAAAAATGAATGAATGGAGTCCCCTTTCACTGGTCATCTCTGCCTTGACTCTTCCTCTTCCCACCCATTGTCAGTACGAAAGTCAAAAAAATTTTTTCTGTATATTTGGGCTAAAAAGGAATTAGCCCATCACCCCTAGCCTGTCCAAAATTTTTAAAGTAGTCTCATTGTAATTTTGGTAAAGTATCAAATTTGACTTTGTTTAACCCAGTCCCTACTTAGTTCTCCAGCTTTATTTCTGACATGAGTGCATGCATGCTCAGTAGCTCAGTTCAGTTCAGTTCAGTTCAGTCACTCAGTCGTGTCCGACTCTTTGCGACCCCACGAATCGCAGCACGCCAGGCCTCCCTGTCCATCACCAACTCCCGGAGTTCACTCAAACTCACATCCATCGAGTCGGTGATGCCATCCAACCATCTCGTTGCTCAGTCATGTCTAACTCTTTGAAACCCTATGAACTTACAGCCCACCAGGTTCTTCTGTTCATGGAATTTTCCGGGCAAGAATACTGGACTAGATTGCCATTACCTACTCCAGAGGATCTTCCCGTCCCAGGGATCAAACCTATGTCTCCTGTATCTCCTACATTGCAGGATTATTTTTGACACTGTTCCATAACTCTACCAGAGGGAAGTACTCAAACGCCCCACAAGGAGCTGGGACACACTTGTTAAGCCCCACCTCTCTTTCCCCTCCTTTACCTGGCAGGCTCTTTCATATCCGACTCTTAGCGACCCCATGGGCCGCAGCCCACCAGGCTCCTCTGTCCATGGGATTTTCCAGGCAAGAGTACTGGAGTGGGGTGCCATTGCCTTCTCCGCTTTCATGTCCACTGATACTCAGTTAAACGTATTCTCTGGGAAGTCATCCCACCCCTGACTCCAAGACCTTCTTCTTTCTACATGCTTTATAGTACATCATGGCTTTTATCACACTATATTTTAATTATTCATTTAAATATATGTCACCACAACCATACTATCTTACTCATTTTGGTATCCATATTGCCTAACACAACAAATATTTACCAAAAAAAGTTAAAAAGATACATATGTTAGCCCTTACTTGAAAGAAATTTAAACTCCAGCAATCACTATAAATTTAAACTCCAGCAACCATACTGTTGCTGCTGTAATTACTTAAACCCTGCCTTTATAGTGGAAAGCAGTTATAGAAAATACATAAGCAGTTGAGTGTGCCAGTGTTTCAATGAACTTTTATTTACAAAACTGACAATTGGCTGAATTTGGTCCATTGGCCATTGTCTGGCTACTTCTGCAGTAGAGTAATGCTAAGCAATTTCTTCTTTCATCTGAAAGAAGTTTTTTTTTTCCCCCTTTCTTAAACTTAACAGGTCTATTTAATCCTACATCTAAACCACTCCCTGAGTCAGGAGTATTAGGGTCATCAATCATCTCCTTGAATTACTACTTACAGTTGCTAACATTACAGATTATCAAATAGTTTGCTAGTTTCTCCAGTGAATAATAGAAGCCTTTCCCACAATTTGCTCTGAAGGCTAACAATACTTTCAAACCTATTTCCTAGAACAACACTTCTAAATATATTTTATAGTCATTTCCTAGGCACTGAAGCTATTGTAAGCAGTAATTAATAAAATAAATGTAAAACACTTGAGATATTGCCTGGCATATACTATATGACCAATACATGTTAGCTATTAGTATTCCTCTTTTCTGTTCATTTTGAAAATGCACAAATGGCATTTACATTTTTCCTGGTCCTTGAGCTCATAGAACTGCAAGAAAGTCTGGTTGATGACTGATCACTATGACAGCATGTTGTAATTTGGCTGGTGGCTGTTGAAATAACAAGTAAAAATAGAGTCCAGAGATGAGAGATAGTAAGAATGCACTGGAGTTCTTCCAGACAGAGCTAGTAGAAAAGCAAATGTGATTGAACAGAGAAGGAAAAAAACGTGCTGAAAGTTCACAGACGTGGAGATAGAGTTTGGAAGTTTCCTTGGTCACTCAGTGGTAAAGAATCTGCCTGCCAATGTAGGAGACATAGGTTCAATCCCTGGGTCAGGAAGATCCCCTGGAGAAGGAAATAGAAACCCACTCTAGTATTCTTGCCTAGAGAATCCCATGGACAGAGGAGCCTGGTGGGTTATATTCCATGTGACATACAAAAGTAAGGAGTAAGAATTGGGGAGCATACAGAGCTGCCATAAGCATAAAATAAGTGGGGGATATCTAACATCTTGATAGGCATGAGGATTTTGAAGAGAAAGGCTCTGTGTTCAAGCACACTCATTCACACCTCCATGAACACAACCCAAAAGAGCAGGCTGGGCAGTGATGGGGATAAAGGAAGGCAGGTAGAAAGTAACTGTGGTGTCAATCAAGGATAGACAGATCAGAGTTAGCCTCTCCACCTGGATACTACTAGACATTATAAAGTAAGATCATTTAAAAATGACTGCTGGGATTTCCCACTTGTCAAACCTAAGAACTGTACTGTATTACAATTCATAAATGCATGTCCAGATTATGCTTATGACAAATGTAGAAAGAATCTTAAAGGCATTCATGCTCCAATTATTCCACTTTTAAGAATTTAACCTTAAGAAAGTTTTAGAACTGCTTTTAAAGATTTATATATAAGTCATAACCATATTGCTTATAATTAGGAAAATTGGAGACAAGCTAAATCTAAATTTGAGCATCAGTTACATCAACAATTTCATCTGTATTTAATATTTACAAAGCCATTAAAATCCAGCATTGAAAATAATGTTTAACAACTGGGGAAAGTTTTCATTAATATTCAGAGAAGGCAATGGCACCCTACTCCAGTACTCTTGTCTGGAAAATCCCAGGGACAGAGGAGCCTGGTAGGCTGCAGTCCATGGGGTGGCTAAGAGTCAGACACGACTGAGTGCCTTCACTTTCACTTTTCACTTTCATGCGTTGGAGAAGGAAATGGCAACCCACTCCAGTGTTCTTGCCTGGAGAATCCCAGGGATGGGGGAGCCTGATGGGCTGCCGTCTGTGGGGCTGCACAGAGTCATTAATATTATTCAGTGCTAAAAGCAAGTACATTTTTTTTAATAAAAATGTGTCTTTACATAAAGGTCCAGAAAGATAACATTGAGAGATTGATTTGTGACCTTTTTCTTAATAATACAAAAAAAGACTAGACAGAATGAGTAGTTATCTTTCTCCTCTTTCCCAAGAAGAAAACTAAAATTTGTGTTTTGAATCATTAGCAATGTTGGTTATGGGTTTTTTAAGTTGTAGAGTTGAAGGCAGTAGTTTCTAGTATGAGAGAATAGCCACCTGACCTAAAGGCAGAAGTATCCAACTACGGGGGAAGGAAAGTTTGAAGAGCTATAACAAAGAGAAAGCAGGGATTTGTAGATCCCAAGAAGAGCTAGAAGGAACACCATACTCCTTCTCAGCATCCATGGAGACCAACGTCTGTAATCAATGTCAACTTGATATGGAAGCAGCAAAACCACCTTTCTTCTGGGGACCAGGTAAAAGTGGACAACTAGCCTGGTGTGGTAATCAGAGTAGACTAGAAAGTAAAAGGCCCAGCTTGTCCCATCAAGTGGAAGAAGTCCACCAAATGTCTGAGATTAAATTTCTCCCTGAAACCCACTTGAGGGCTTCATTAAAAAATTAACCAATTTAGATATTAAAAGAAATGAGGCATTTCTTATACTTGAATTTTGTAAAATTCCTTTCAATAGTTTATTTTCATTCATAACATTTATCTAACATATTGCCTGTTTCTTTGCTTGGTTGTGTAATGCTACTGAATGTATCTCCCACCGCACCCCCAGCCTTCAGAAGACTATAAGCATCATGAAAGCAGAGCCTTTGTTTTCGTGGTGCATAGTGGGTACCCAACAAATATTTGTTTAAGTTAAGGAATAAACGATGCTATAAGATTATCTTGGAAATCATGGTTATATCACTTGCTACAATAATGCCTTAGTTCACTCAGGCTTCCATAACAAAATACCACAGACTGAGTGGATTAAACAACAAAAATTTATTCTATCATACTTCTGGAGGCTGAGAAGTCCAAGATCCAGATACCTGCAGATCAGTTTCTGGTGAAAACTCTCTTATAAACTTGCAAAAGGCTGCCTTCTCTGTGTGTCTTTACACAGTGAAGAGACAGCAAGGTATCTGGTTTCTCTTCTTAAAAGGGCACTAACCCCACCATGAGGGACTCTTCTAAATCTAATTATCATTATTTCCCAAAGGTGTCATCACCAAATACTACCACACTCTGGTGTTAGGGCTTCAACATAGGAGTGGGAGGAAACAAAATTCAATCTGTAACAAGTAACATGTAGTTATTTATTTTAACCAAACTACTGCTTTCAGATACATTAATAATCTACTTACAAATCAAACATGCTATTTTTTCCACAAAGACGTTACATATTTTATGTCCAAATAAAATTATATTTTAATGAAAATAAAAATAGGGAGAGAAGGAGAGCTATGTAAGCATATAAATACATTAAATTCAGAGGTTATGGCCATTTGAATATACAACCAATTGTCAATCATAAATGTTTTGAGTGGAGGACTAGAAGATAATGGGGGACTTTTTCCTTTGGGATATTATTGGAATTTGAAATGACAAGAATAGATTTATGTATTACTTGTTCAACTGAAGAATAAGGAAGTACTATCCCCTCTGCTGTGAATCTCATCTTGTACTTCTCAACCACAACACTTCTTACTTCACACTAGAACATATTGTTCTTGCCAAATAAGTCAAACATGACAGCATTAATTTCTCTAAGCATTTGGGTGTGAGCTCTGCTATGATTAGAAAACAAATAAATTCATTGACTCAACTAGACTTGGCCCAGGAATGTTAGCTTAGCTATAGGCATATGTTTGCTCATTTGTTAATTCAGCCATCCCTTTGTCTACTCAGTTATTTGTGTATGCATTCAACAGAATATGTGAGGGGCTTTGCTATTTCAGTCACTGAGAAGAGAGAGCAGGCATGGTTCCTTCCTTCGGAAAGCTCAGAGACTATCAGAGCAGACAGACATAAATCCAACTATGTGTATACGTAAAATTGCAGCTGCTATAAAAGTGGAGGCTATGAGAAGAGATGTATGTGGTGGTGCTAACTTTGTTTCCAGATCAGCAAACACTTCCCTGAAGGTGTGGTCATTGAGCTGCAATTTAAAAGGGGAACAGGAGTTAACTGAAAACAGGTAGGAAATGTTAGGGAGTTTTCCCTGGTGGCTCAGTTGATAAAGAATCCACCTGCAATGCAGGAGACCTGGGTTTGATCCCTGAGTTGGGAAGATTCCCTGGAGCAGGGCATGGTAGCCCATTCCAGTATTCTTGCCTGAAAATCCCCATGGACAGAGGAGCCTGGCAGGCTACATGGGGTCGCAAAGAGTAGGACATGACTGAGCGACTCAGCACAGCACAAGGTTGGAAGTGTAGCAGTGAAACCAATATGATGTATTCTAGCAGGTGAAAGAAGACCACTGTAACTGGAGTGCTGGGGTCCAGGGGAGCCACCAGCAGCTGGGGTCAACAAGGGTCAGATCAGAAGGGGACCACAGACTGGGCTAAGTATTTAGGTCTTCATTATGAGTTCAGTGGAGTCACAAACTGTCTAAAGAAAGTTGGCATAAAGGATGGCATGATCAGGACTTCCTGGTGGTACAGTGGGTGGGAATCCTCCTGCCAACGCAAGGAACATGGGTTCAATCCCTGGTCTGGGAAGATTCCACACACCTTGGAGCAGCTAAAGCCCATGTGCTACAAATATTGAGTCTGTGTGTTGCAACTACTGAAGCTCACATGCCTAGATCCTATGCTCCATAACAAGAGAAGTCACCCCAATGAGAAGCCCCAAAACCCTTGTGCAGCAATGAAGATCCAGCACAAGCAAAAAAAAAAGGATCAGATTTACATTTTGACATATCTGGAATGTAGAGTGTAAAGGGACAATTGTAGGGTTATTTTGGAAGGCCTTTGGTCTTAGTAATTTTTAAAACTTACAAGTACTCCAGTCAACATATCTAGAACATGGTTCTCAGTAGAAGTGTTAATACCCCCACAAGCACTTTAAGATCCTTGTGGGGCCTAGGTTTGTGGTTATGACTGGGGAACACTATAGGCATTTAAGCCTTCCCTGGTGGCTCAGCTGTAAAGAAACTGCCTGCAAGGCAGGAAACACAAGAGATGTGGGTTCAATCCTTGGGTCAGGAAGATCCCCTGAATGAGGGCATGGCCCACTCCAGTATTATTGCCTGGACAAGAATGGACAGAGGAACCTGGCAGGCTACAGTCCATAGGGTTGCAAAGTGTCAGACAGGACTGAAGAGACTTAGCACACACACATGCATAGGCATTTAGGAAGAGGACAGGTGACATTATAATATGAGGGACAGTGTCTCATTAAAAAGATCACATCCCACATTCTTCATGATTAGAATGTCCTATTACCCATCTGTGTGAGTAAAAATTTGTTTATAATTACTCAACTTAAAACTTAACCCCTTTTATATAAAAACACTAATAATTTTTTTGCATGGTAATTTATATACACTAAACGAAGGGGAAATGATGCTTTCATTTTGTTCAGAACAGGGATTCTCTAAATGTCACCAACAGTGATCCCACCTGTGGTAATGGAGTTGACAGTCCAACACACCTGTGCCGACTGTCATTGGTAGGGTGCATTCATAGTGATTTAATGTGCAGACACGTATCTGACTGCTTTATTATGTTTTATACTGTAGACAAATCTGAGCATTTATATAATGAAACATATTTTATTATAAATAACTTTTGCTTTATTGCTTTTTTGTATTATAGTTAAGGAAATATGTGCATAATTTAATTATGAATAGATAGGTTATATTACCCTCAGATTTCATTTCCATATAGTCAAGGGTTATTATGAAATATTTGTTTAAAATAGGGCAGGGTAGTGGCTGACCTGATTATGGTCAAGAATCACTAGTCTAGCAAAGTGTAATGACTTTCAAGAGCCTGGCTTTGTCTTGTCTAAAATGAAAGCCCTGAAGTTTTCCTGATTTATTAGTCCTGGAAAAAAGCAGTTAAAGAAGATCAGTGAATGTCATTGGAAATAAAAGAGCAGGGGCAGAGACAGCATACTACTTATCTACCAAGAAAATCAGAAAGATCTACTCTAGCTTTAAGTTTTTCTCATTTACAACCCCAGCTATAACACACATCTTCTGTAAAAAGCTGTATTTCATTATCTTATGAATATTTAATTTGACAAAGCAAGTTTGTGGCATTCTGGTGTGTGTGTGTGTGTGTGTGTGTGTGTGTGTTATTCATTCTCAGTAATTTATGGGGTAAAAATGCTTCTCTGTTCCTAGAAACTGCTGAGCTGGAAAAATTGGTTTTTTTTATTAACTTGAAAACAAATGCTAGGCTGCAATATGTAATGCAGCATAATATGATGTAATATAATTAGGATATTCCCTTAGGGTTGACCGTGGCAATTTTCCAGCACCTCAGGCCTCTTTGGCCTCTCTACTTTAATAATAATGGGATAAAGAATATCAGTTGTTATCATTACCTTAGTGCCACCACATGCCAGCAGAAGGCATCAACTCATTCCTTTGTCACAACAAGATGGCTGTTCCAATTTTCAGATGAAGAAACTGATACTCAAAGATTCAAACTGACGTGCCCAAAGCCTTACAACCAGTAAACAGTAAATTCAAGGTTTGAACCTAGATCTCTCTAATTCCAGAACCTATGATGTACTAGGATAAATGTTCCAACATGTTAGAGAAAATTCAACAATCAGTGGTATAATTTATGAAGATAATCTAAAAGTTAAGATACATAATCTGGAATACATGTGAGTATAAATGCTACATCTTAAAAATGTTCTAACTTCCTTGAAACTCCTTTGAGAACTATTAATACCAGTTTCTGAACCTGCTCTCCTACAGTAAGCTGTGTTCCATACTTTCTCAGTTACTCCAATGTTCAAACCTTAAATTTATTACCAATAGTTGTAAATCCCAACTACTCAATTTCAAATATTTCACTCTCCAACCATTATTTCCTATCTTAAGAACCCATTCCTTCAGCAGTATAACTCTAGAAACTCTTGGACTCTCCCAGGATAGTCAATCCATTGATCCTAACACTTTTTCACTAGCCCTCACTCTTCTTACCTTAGAACGTCACATACCACCGATAGGTTATGGGATCTTAAATACAGGAATGATAAAGATGCTAGAAGTCTAAGGCTATCCCGAGAATTGTCTTGGATAATGATTATCCAGGGGTGTAAAAAATATCTAGAGAAAGTTAACCAGAATTTTAAAAAGCCCTTTGAATTATTCCTTGCATCACAAATAGAGCAGCTGAGTAAATGGGGATTTCAGCCTAAAGGCCAAAAGGCTCAGAGGTGCTGGGATGGCAAACTCCAGTCCCTGAAACACTGTCAAGTAGCTCTGAAAAGTGTGATGGGATCCAGTGAGGGAAAATACTGACAGGTAGAATTCAACTCAACCAAAGAGAAAATGACACTTTTTTCCTCATATTACAAGCTTAATCCACTTGTATAGCTGAAATGCTATACTGGGAAGGTTACTGAGAAAGGGCCCTCGGTCATCATTGTGTCAGTCTGAATAGGCTAGATTCTTTCTGGTAACGAGCAACTCCCAATCATCAGTAGTTTCAAAGAACAAAGGTTTAGGGAATTCCCTAGAGGTTCAATGGTTAAGACTCCAAATTTTCAATGCAGGGGCTGTGGGTTCAATTCCTGGTCAGCAAACTAAGATCCGGCATGCTGCATAGCATGACCAAAAAAAATTAATAATAATAATAAAATAACAAAGGGTTATTTTTTTCACTCAATGTACATGTTCATGGTGGTTGGTCAGGGAGGCTCTGCTCATCTCTTCACTCACGGACCCAGATTGATAGAGTAGGCACCATCTAAAATGCTGCTTGAAAGTTGGACTTCCCTGGTGGCTCAGACAGTAAATCATCTGTCTATCAATGCAGGAGACCTGGGCTCTTCTCCAGGAAGATTCTCTGGAGAAGGAAATGGCAACCCACTCCAGGACTCTTGCCTAGAAAATCCCATGGACGGAGGAGCCTGGTGCAGGCTACTGTCCATGGGGTCGCAAAGAGTTGGACACAACTGAGCAATTTCACTCACTTCACTCAAAATGCTGCTAGCTACCATGCTAGAGGGAAAGAGAACTCAGGCAGTGGGTGGGTGCTTGTGTGTATCACAAACTGGTAATGAAATGCTCCTGCCTGGAAGTGGTTCATGTCACTTCCACTCAACAACTGGCCAGAACTAGACACACGTTCCCATACATCCATGAGGGGGGTATGATATTCAAACTTAGAATGTGCCCAGGAGAGAACAGTGAGCAGCATGATGAGCACCACAAGCAGCACAGTGAGCCGCGGTGCACCTCATGGGTCCAGTTAAGACATTCTGGCATTTAAGTCTGATACTTTTCATTCCTACCCTAATCACCAGAGCTACCCTGCAAAACTTCTCAATGGAGTGAGCTACCCAACACCACAGGGTGCCAGAAAAGCTTAGCGAACTCTAAGTCAGTAACACTGCAACGCCTACCCACTCATCTAATAGGCTATGTGTGTGTGTGCTCAGTTGCTCAGTTGTGTCTGACTCTGCAACCCTGTGGACTGTAGCCCGCCAGGCTCCTATGTCCACAGGATTCTCCAGGCAAGAACACTGGAGTGTCATGCCCTCCCCCAGGGTTGTCATGGCCTCCTCTGGGGGATCTTCCAGATGGAGACACCTCTCCTGCATCTCCTGCATTGCCGGCAGATTCTTTACTGCTGAGCTACCAGGAAAGCCCCATCTATTATAATAGATTAGAGGAACAATAAGGAAGTCCATGGTTATAAGTTTATACATGAGTCCTTTACCACAATAAAATAAAACAAATTGGGCATTGTGGAACCCTGTACTAAATGCAGCCAGATCTTTAGAGAGAAATAAGTAGTTCTGAAACCAGCTAAATGGCCAAGCACTGGCATGAATTTTACTCAGTTGAAACAGACGAAAACGTGCCCTGACCATCACTGTTGTGTCATTGCTTCTCTTCTTCACTAGAGAATCAATCGTATTACCTCTCTCCTTGGGGAGAGATGATGATCAGAAAAATCAAACAAAAACAAGGCAAAAGACTTCCGTTGGAAGAAACCCCTAGAGCAAGATTTGTAGCTCTACCAAATTTCTTTATAAAAGCCAGAACCTTACTAGAAGCCTCCCTATTCAGCTACAGATAGGACAGCAAGTGGTTAGGTGAGGAAACAACTGGCTGTTCACCCAAACCCATTAGCAGCCAGTCAGACTAAGTAGGGACAGATAAAATATGCAAGAAACTGCGTTAAAGGCTGTCACACACACACACAAAAGATTTTTAAAATTAGCATCACTGCATGGGAAATGGATGGAGAAACAGTGGAAACAGTGTCAGACTTTGTTTTTCTGGGCTCCAAAATCACTGCAGATGGTGACTGCAGCCATGAAATTAAAAGACGCTTACTCCTTGGAAGGAAAGTTATGACCAACCTAGATAGCATATTCAAAAGCAGAGACATCACTTTGCCAACAAAGGTTCGCCTAGTCAAGGCTATGGTCTTTCCTGTGGTCATGTATGGATGTGAGAGCTGGACTGTGAAGAAGGCTGAGCGCCAAAGAATTGATGCTTTTGAACTGTGGTGTTGGAGAAGACTCTTGAGAGTCCCTTGGACTGCAAGAAGATCCAGCCGGTCCATTCTGAAGGAGATCAATCCTGGAATTTCTTTAGAAGGAATGATGCTAAAGCTGAAACTCCAGTATTTTGGCCACCTCATGTGAAGAGTTGACTCATTGGAGAAGACTCTGATGCTGGGAGGGATTGAGGGCAGGAGGAGAAGGGGACGACAGAGGATGAGATGGCTGGATGGCATCACTGACTCGATGGATGCGAGTCTGGGTGACCTCCGGGAGCTGGTGATGGACAGGGAGGCCTGGCGTGCTGCGGTTCATGGGGTCGCAAAGAGTCGGACACGACTGAGCGACTGATCTGATCTGATCTGAATTCAGCCTTCAGTTAGCAAACCTTCCCTGGATATTCCTGTTTAATGCACCTGCTTCAGAGAGGTTAGGATTGTTATTATAATTGACATTTCAGATAAGGAAACTCAGCTTCAAAAAGATGAACTTTATTCCTTCACTCTTAATCTAAGTATCTCTCTCTCTCTCTATGGGTGTATATGTAGTGCACAAGAAAGCCTCTGAATGGGCGTGTGCCAAAAACAGACTTCCTAATGTGTCAGAGTTGACATGTTGACATAAGGGAAAAAGAACCATCTCATCACCCCACTAACACCTCCCCATTGCCAGCGTCAGTGATGGAAGACTGGGCTTGAGGCACCATGAGTCCTGTACTATAAGATACCTTCTTATGTTCTCAGGGAAATTATCTCTGACATTCTACATTAAGTCAAATTTCCATCCACCACGGAATTCATTTTACTTTTCATAAATCGCCAAGTGACATAAAGTAATTTTCTCTGGTTTATGCTGTTAAAATGTCCTCATAGTGAAGCCAATTATTGTATCCCAAGAGAAGCCAGCATTATAGGATAACTAATGACTCTGTCTGCATGAGAGTGAACCACCAAGCACCCTGAAAATGAGCCACATCATCTGTAGATAAAAGGGCTGACTATCTGATGGTCCAGTCAAGAGAAGGGCTTCTGAGTGCATCTCCTCTTTGTCTATCTGCTTCTACCTGTCTCTTGTCACCAACTTGGAACCACTACAGGCTCCTCTCAACCTCCAGTTCTGAGGCTAGTACAGGCTTCCCTGGTGGCTCAAATGGTAAAGAATCTGCCTGCCATTCAAGAGACAGGGGTTCAATCCCTGAGTCAGGACGATCCTCTGAAGAAGGTAATGGCAACCCACTCCAGTATTCTTGCCTGGAGAACTCCATGGGCAGGGGAACCTGGTGGGCTACAGTCCATGGGGTTGCGAGGAGTCAGATACAACTGAGTGACTGACACTTTCACAAAACATAGCCTTTAATAAAAGGAGAGGTAAGTAGCCCTAGTCAGTTACCTAGAGGTCTCAACCTCAGCTCAGCCTGCTTGGGGCTCCAGTTCGGCCCTATTCAAACACCAAAGCTGCACTCTGGCTCAGCAACGGGATTTCTTTCCTATACCTCTTGCCTGATTTCCTTTTTCTCTTTCTCTCTCTCTCTGCCTCTATCTCTCTGTCTTCCCTCTATCCTTCCCTTTCCCTTTCTTTGTAAGTACACGGGTACATGTAAGTACTAAAGAAGACATGTACATTCTTTAGTAAAAAAAAGTTGGATTTGTAATAATTAATATGTGTCATGGCCAAGTGCTGACAGAGATCTGAAACAATGGAGTTTCTTATGAGCTGCTGGTAGAAGTACAGTCACATTGGAGAGGATATGGGGACTGCCTAATAAAGTCAAGATGTATATACTCTACAAACCACTCTTAGGCATAGAATCTACAGAAATGTGCACATATATTTCTGTACCAGTGACATGATAATATAATTTTCTGTAACAGCAAAACACTAGAAATTATCCAAATGTTTATCAACAGAACCAAAAAACAAAGTATAACTGACTACACAGGAGTGAAAAAAATTAAACTAAAGTAGATAAACATATCAGTATCAATAAATTTTGCACATATGATGCTGAGTTTAAAAAACTAAGTTTAACTAAGAATAACACATACACTATATTATTACATAAAGTTAAAAACATGAAACATGGCTATTTCGTTAACCTATTAATAGTTTTTTAAATACATGCTTTATATACTAAAAAGTATAAGGAAATACAAGAGAACAACAGACTCCAAATTCTCAGGTACAACTGGCTCTGTTGGGGGAAGTAAGGAAAGGCAAACATGAGGGACTCAACCATATTTGTCATGTCTTATTTCCTTAACTGTATGATGCTACATGGGAATATTTTCTATTATACTATGTGCCACTTTGTTCATTTGATCTGTATCAAATGATATAGATAAATAAATTATAATACTAATTATTGTAATAATTAGTAATAAATTGTAAATACTCTAGAAAAAAAATCAAACATTTTAAATAACCTTAAACCTCATTTTGACTGTTATCCAATCTCCATTCTGGGCATACTCCAAAGATACATACTGTTACTAATTATTAGTTCTTCTCTACTCAATATATATAGCATGGTTTGAGCAGTGTCTTTCCTTTTTATGTGATAATGTCACATATATTTTCATTTAACATTATCTCTTAATCATATAAGTACACTTTCCTCATTAACAAAAATACATTTTCCTAGAACTTTAACATTTTTTCCAGGGAGAAGGATCCAGCAACTAATAAAATAGACTTTGGAGACATGCCTGAGTTCCAGTTAATGCTTAATATTTACCTAGGGTAAATTATTCAAGTTTCCTATCTTAGGCTTCTCATCTTTAAAACAGAGATAATCGTAAGTACTAACCGCTCAGGATTGCTTAAGGATTGGATGAGGAAATTCATGAAAAGCATTTAGAGAAATGTCTGGCACACAGTAGATAAACACTACTATTATTATTTACAGCTACTGTCTATTATACATTATGCGGAAGGGTTCTCACGACAACACCCTTACACTAAGCCCAATGGCCACTCCACAGGACAAGTGTGATGTTCCTTTGTCTACCTCTTCTACTTGTGCTAGACTTTGGAAATCAGTTACCCTTCAAAATACCACAGAACCCGTGGCAATGTTCAGTCTCTGGGTTTCTGTACACCAAGTTCTATTTGTCCAAATCCCAGCCATTCTTTTCTTACAGAAGAATTTCTCAGCTCACTCATAGCTGTCAGATACTGCCAAGTTAATTTGGCAACTAGAGAAATACACTTAAGTATTTATAGGTCACCATTTTTTTTTTTTAGTTAAACCTGGTGTTATGGCCAACTTTCCTCTCTCACATTCATTTTAATAATATTTTAGGTTGAGTTACTCATAGAATAGGTTAACTTTCAGGCAATCTATTGTCCTCATAGTTCAGAGTGTTTACTCCAAATCAACCACATCATTTATTAATACTTGTTTAAACTTGCACTTGGAGAAGGCAATGGCACCCCACTCCAGTACTCTTGCCTGGAAAATCCCATGAATGGAGGAGCCTGGTAAGCTGTAGTCCATGGGGTCGCTAAGAGCCGGACACAACTGAGCTACTACACTTTCACTTTTCACTTTCATGCATTGGAGAAGGAAATGGCAACCCATTCCAGTGTTCTTGCCTAGGGACGGGGGAGCCTGGTGGGCTGCCGTCTATGGGGTCGCACAGAGTCGGACACGACTGAAGCGACTTAGCAGCAGCAAACTTGCACTAACAATTTAAAATATATAATATAAAATTTAGAATTTGCATCATTCCCCAATACAACAGAGATTTAGAACAAAAGCTTTAGAGTCAGCCAGGCCTGAATTCAAATTCTTGCTCTGTCATTGGCCAGTCAGATTTCTCAGGGTAAGCACCTCAGTTTTCTATAGCTATATAACAAATTACCTCACATTTAACAGCCTAAAACAACACTTAATCTTTAGTTTATTTTTGTAGGTCAAAAGTCTAAGCACAGTATGACTGAATTGTCTCCTCAGTATCTCACAGGCTGAAATCAGGATGTAGGCAGATCAGGGTCTCATGGGAAGCTCAGGGTCCTCTTTCGAGCTCCCATGCTTGTTGGCAGAATTCAAATCCTTGCTGTTGAAGGACTGAAGCCCCCATTCTGTGCTGCTGTCAGCTGGGGCCACACGCAGTTCCTGGGGACTGCCCACCTTCCATGTCATGGGGCCTCCTCCTTCATCTTCAAAGCCAATAGGCATTTTCCCCCACATCAACTCCCTCCCCAACTGCCTTGACTTTTACTTCTAGCCCTAGATTTAAAGGGCTCGTGTGATTGGCTCAGGCCTACTTAGATGATCTCCCTATTTTAAGGTCAGCTGATCTGGGGCCTTAATTTCATCTGCAAAATGCCTTCACTGCAGTACCTAGATTAGTGTTCCACTGAGTACACAGAAGAAGGAACGAGCATTGCAGGGAACAGGAAATCTTGGGGGGCATCTACAAGTTCTGACACTCATGGAAAGCCACTTTGGCCCCATAAGCTTAGGGCATACAATAGAGACAATGGGTCTCACTACACAGAAAAAAATCAGTTGGATACAAAGAAACAATGACAAATGCTTCCAGGCACTGAATATGCTCGGGATTAGTTTCTCTGTTTTGAATATTTTATCTTCTGAGCCGATGTTTGAAATGAACCTAGTATGGAAGTTCCTTGGATGACTGCTGCTGATTAGGTCCCTAATAATTATTCATTCTACAAAAGAATGAAGCAGAGACTAATACACCTACATTTTAAAGATGAATAAATTGAGGCTTAGAGATAATATTTATAAAGTGGTTATCACAGCCTCTGGCATATACTATTAATGCTCATAAATTTATATTAGTTACCACCACCATCACCATCATAACTCTTATATTAGAAAGTGAAAGTGAAGTAGCTCAGTCGTGTCCCATTCTTTGCGACCCCGTGGAGTGTATAGCCTACCAGGCTCCTCTGTCCATAGGATTCTCCAGGCAAGAGTACTGGAGTAGGTTGCCATTTCCATTTCCAAGGGATCTTCCTGACCCAGGGATTGAATCTGGGTCTCCCACATTGCAGGCAGACGCTTTACGGTCTGAGCCACCAGGGAAGCCCCTTATATTAGAACGGAGAACCTTAAAAGCGTAGAAGAGCACCTACCAAACACCTATTCCTCACACAAGCCAGGAAAAGACCCTGGAGATGGTGAGCACTTTGTAAGGCATTTCTGTGGAGCAGCTGTTCTCTGGGAAGATGCTTGGTCATTTTTTTTGGCTGGTTCTTTAATACCCTAGAGTTACTATTGAAACTCTAGTACTAGAACTGACCACATCAGAATCCAGAAGTTTCCAGTCTCTTGATATCAACTTGATGGTGAAATCTGCATTGCGAAGTGCAAAATCCAATCCTCTTGGCATTTTCATTTGATCTTTGTTTCTTGGTTATACAACTTCTTTTGTCTAATTTTACCTGTTATTTATTTTTAAGCTTTTCACCCCCTCTCATTCAACTTTCAGTAGAGACAAGTGGTATTCAAAAGCTCTCTCACATCTTATAAAAGCATATAAAACATTTTGTGCCTATTAAACTAACACCCTTCATTCTTTCAACTGTCACTCCATAACTGACATAAATCAGGTCAGCAAAGCATGGTACTCAGAGACGCTTTCGATTTCATATTTAGCTTTGTAGAATATAAGATTCAGAAGAGATCTTGGAACAAAGTTACTTCAGCCTTCATGTGGAACAGGAAGGAAGTGAAGCCCAGGACTTCCCTCAAGAGCCAACTAACTTACTGATTATTAGAGAAATGCAAACCAAAACTATAATGAGGTATCACCTCACACCAGTCAAAATGGCCATCATTGAAAAATCTACAAATAATAAATGCTAGAAAGGATGTAGACAAAAGGGAACCCTCTTACATTGCTGGAAATGTAAATTGATACAGCAACTAAGGAGAACAGTATGGAAGTTCTTTAAAAAATTAAAAAAGGAACTACCATATGACCTAGCAATCCCACTATTGGGCATATTCCCAGAGAAAACCATAATTCAAAAAGATACATGCATCCTAATATTCATTGCAACACTATTAACAATAGCCAAGACACAGAATCTAAATGTCCAACAACAGAGGTATAGATAAAGAAGATGTGGTACATGTATACAACAGAAAATCACTGAGTCATAAAAAGGAATGTAATTGTGTCATTTGCAGAGACATGGAGGGACCTAGGGACAGACATACAGAGTGAGAATAAATCAGAAAGAGAAAACCAAATATTGTACAGTAATGCATATATGTAGAATCTAGAAAAATGGTATAAATGACCTTGTTTGTAAAGTAGAAATAAAGACACAATGTAGAGAAGAAACATATGGAACCAAGGGGGAAGGGGGTGGAATTAATTGAGAGACTGAGATTGAATTTATACACTACTGTGTATACTGTATAGCACAGGAAGCCCTACTCAGTACTCTGTGGTTACCTAAATGAGAAGGAAATCCAAAAAGGTCGATTTATGTATACGTATAGCTGATTCACTTTGTTATACAGCAAAAACTGACACAGCAGTGTAAAGCAGCTATAAAGTGAAAGTGAGGTCGCTCAGTCGTGTCCGACTCTTTGAGACCCCATGGACTGTAGCCCACCAGGCTCCTCCATCCATGCAATTTTCTAGGCAAGAGTACTGGAGTGGGTTGCCATTTCCGTCTCCAGGGGATCTTTCCCATCCAGGGATCGAACCCGGCTCTCCCGCATTGCAGGCAGACGCTTTACCGTCTGAGTCACCTTAAAAAAAAAAAAAAATTCAACTCACTAAATTCAACTAAAGTGTAATAGAGGACGAGGTTGGGGGTGAAATCTATCACAGGCTACCTGCCTAAAGAGTTAGATAAATGCTGGATGAGATAGCAAAAGATGACTAAGTATAATATGCCCTTACATCTCTCATCTCTTCACTCCCTGCTGGCCCCGGTCCTCTTAAACCTCCTGTGATAGATGCCCAAAATTCCATTGGAGTTTCCTTTTCTTTTTATCAGAGGCTGCACACTAGTGGCTCTTGGCCCAAACCCAGCCCCAGAAAATTGTTTGTTCAGCACAGTGTTTATGAAACATTTGCACGTGAATGCCTTTCGGTAAGCAGACACTCTCCAGTTCCCCAACACCCACACTGGCCCCTACTATGTCACACCTGCCTGCTTCAGAAATTTATATTACCTCCCTGGTTCCTGAAGACATCTTGGTATCAGGGCCAAAATGTAATTTCCCCAACTCTTAGCAGTAGATAAAACATGACCAAGAGTAAAGGATTCAGGGCTAATTTTGTGGCATGGAGAGAAATATCTTAAAGATATTTACAGTTGCATAAATAGTCGGACACAACTGAGCGACTGAACTGAACTGAACTGAAAATATCAGAGGTAGGAAAAAATGTAGAAGTGGTCTGATTCCACTTCTTCATTTGAGAATGGGGAATGTGAAGCTTAGAAAGGCAGATTGCATGCTTAAATCACAGAGCAAGGTACTGGCAGATCTGGGATGGGAACTCAAACTTGATTATATCACACCAAACTCATCTGGTACAGGGTATGGGTACTTTGAGGCCCTGGAGGTAAGAGGAAGCTGGGTAATGGGGGCGTGGGTTTTCAGAACATCATCATGATTCTGTCTGGGCTGAGCCCACCTTTTACAAGCTTTTCTTGCCAGCGGCACTCTGAAAGGTAGGATGGTTGCTCCTCCCACATAATGATACATTTGTGCTTTCATCCTCCTTTACTAATTTGTGTCTGTATCTTTTCTGTCACTTTATGTAACTAATTACTGTTTACCCTTTCCAAGCTGGTTATGTAGGGATCCAAACTGTGGGAGAGAATGATGTTCCTTTAACCAAACCTCTGAGGAAAGACAGTCCTGAGTAGAGGGCTCTCCTCTTTTCTTGCCTATCCTCCCACCTGGGTTCCAGAGAAAGTCCTACCAAGAAGTGAGAGTCAGTAAATCAGACTCAACACCTCTCAGAAGACATCAAAGCTGCGCATGGAAGGATCTCCTGCTACCTGTTTTGGATTCTGCCAACTGAGCTATCAGGAAAGCCCTATCACAGCTGACTACAGGTTAAACTTTAGGATAGCACTGGGCTTTGACGACAGGAAAAATCAAGTATAGCTGAAGCTTCCATTCTCCTATGAGGGACAGAGAATTTGTTTCCACTGCCTTGTTATCATAAGCTAACTGCTATAAACATTCCTGTGCACAAGTTCAGTTTCTCTAGTGAGAAAACCTAGAAGGCAGATTTGCTAAGTTACTGGGCATGGATTCTTTAATTCTAATGCTCTTCAAAATAGTTATATTAAAACTTTGCAAAATATATAGGTGAAAAATTTGCCAAATGCCTCTTTAAAATAATTATATTTTTAAATTATCCCATTAATAAGAGCTCTTGTTTCTCTACATTATGTGTCAACACTTGGTATCTTTGCCTTATTGATTTTCACCAATACGATATGTATCAGATGGTATCTCGTGTGTGGTAGTAAGTATTTCCTACTGAGATGATGTAGACTTTCATTTTATTTATTCATCACTCAGTTTCCTTTCTCAAAAAAATTCCCTATTTCTCATTTTCAGGTTGTTTATTTTTTTTCTCTTGTTTCGTAGGGACTGTATATTCCATGCACTAATTCTTTGTTGGTTATATGGTTTACAAATAATTTCTCTAGTTTGGCTTTTTTTTTTTTTTTTTGTAATTTTGTTTTAGTATATTTGCCATATAAAAGCTTTAATTTTAATGTAATCAAACATAACAACCTTTTATTATAGGTTATGATTTTTATGTCTCATTAAAGATGTTTTTTGCTATTCCAATATCATTTTTTTTATTTTTCATCATGTTTTTCCTATTCCAATATCTAGGTCTTTGAAATATCCTTAGTTACACCTTATTCTTATTTCATCAAATCGTTACTATTGTTATTTTATTTTCATACAACAACATAACAGATACTTGCTTAGTATTATCTATATGTTCATCAAATTCTTTGCTTAATATTGCTTTTTGCATTGTATTTCTACTTTCTGGCTCAGTTTCCTTCTTCCTAAATTCCACCCTTAATACTTAAGTGAAGGACTGAAATATAATTGCTCTTAGTCAGTCAGTTCAGTCTATCAGTTGTGTCCGACTCTTTGCAACCCCATGAATCACAGGACGCCAGGCCTCCCTGTCCATCACCATCTCCTAGAATTCACTCAAACTCATGTCCATCAAGTCAGTGATGCCATCCAGCCATCTCATCCTCTGTCGTCCCCTTCTCCTCCTGCCCCCGATCCCTCTCAGCATCAGAGTCTTTTCCAGTGAGTCAACTCTTCCCATGAGGTGGCCAAGGTACTGGAGTTTCAGCTTTAGCATCAGTCCTTCCAATGAACACCCAGGGCTGATCTCCTTCAGAATGGACTGACTGGATCTCCTTGCAGTCCAAGGGACTCTCAAGAGTCTTCTCCAACACCACAGTTCAAAAGCATCAATTCTTCGGCACTCAGCCTTCTTCACAGTCCAACTCTCACATCCATACATGACTACTGGAAAAATCATAGCCTTGACTAGATGAACCTTTGTTGGCAAAGTAATGTCTCTGCTTTTCAGTATGCTATCTAGGTTGGTCATAACTTTTCTTCCAAGGAGTAAGTGTCTTTTAATTTCATGGCTGCAGTCACTATCTGTAGTGATTTTGGAGCCCCCAAAATAAAGTCTGACACTGTTTCCACTGTTTCTCCATCTATTTCCCATGAAGTGATGGGACCAGATGCCATGATCTTCGTTTTCTGAATGTTGAGCTTTAAGCCAACTTTCTCACTCTGCTCTTTCACTTTCATCAAGAGGCTCTTTAATTCCTCTTCACTTTCTGCCATAAGGGTGGTGTCATCTGCATATCTGAGGTTATTGATATTTCTCCCAGCAATCTTGATTCCAGCTTGTGTTTCTTCCAGCCCAGCGTCTCTCATGATGTACTCTGAATATAAGTTAAATAAGCAGGGTGACAACATACAGCCTTGACAAATTCCTTTTCCTATTTGGAACCAGTCTGTTGTTCCATGTCCAGTTCTGTTGCTTCCTGACCTCATATAGGTTTCTCAAGAGGCATTTCAGGTGGTCTGGTATTCCCGTCTCTTTCAGAATTCTCCACACTTTATTGTGCTCCACACAGTCAAGGGCTTTGGCATAGTCAATAAAGCAGAAATAGATGTTTTTTCTGGAACTCTCTTGCTTTTTCGATGATCCAGCGGATGTTGGCAATTTGATCTCTGGTTCCTCTGCCTTTTCTAAAACCAGCTGGAACATCTGGAAGTTCACAGTTCACATACTGCTGAAGCCTGATTTGGAGAATTTTGAGCATTACTTTACTAGTGTGTGAGATGAGTGCTATCGTGCGGTAGTTTGAGCACTCTTTGGCGTTGCCTTTCTTTGGGATTGGAATGTTAACTGACCTTTTCCAGTCCTGTGGCCACTGCTGAGTTTCCCAAATTTGCTGGCATATTGAGTGCAGCACTTTCACAGCATCATCTTTCAGGATTTGAAAGAGCTCAACTGGAATTCCATCACCTCCACTAGCTTTGTTCGTAGTGATGCTTTCTAAGGCCCACTTGACTTCACATTCCAGGATATCTGGCTCTAGGTGAGTGATCACACCATCATGATTATCTTGGTCATGAAGCTCTTTTTTGTACGGTTCTTCTGTGTATTCTTGCCACCTCTTCTTAATATCTTCTGCTTCTCTTAGGTCCATACCATTTCTGTCTTTTATCGAGCCCATCTTTGCATGAAATGTTCCCTTGGTATCTCTAATTTTCTTGAAGAGATCTCTAGTCTTTCCCATTCTGTTGTTTTCTTCTATTTCTTTGCATTGATAACTTAGGAAGGCTTTCTTATCTCTTCTTGCTATTCTTTGGAACTCTGCATTCAGATGCTTATATCTGTCCTTTTCTCCTTTGCTTTTCGCTTCTCTTCTTTTCACAGCTATTCATAAGGCCTCCCCAGACAGCCATTTTTCTTTTTTGCATTTCTTTTCCATGGGGATGGTCTTTTTCTCTGTCTCCTGTACAATGTCACGAACCTCTATCCACAGTTCATCAGGCACTCTATCTATCAGATCTAGTCCCTTAAATCTATTTCTCATTTCCACTGTATAATCATAAGGGATTTGATTTAGGTCATACCTGAATGGTCTAGTGGTTTTCCCTACTTTCTTCAATTTAAGTCTGAATTTAGCAATAAGGAGTTCATGATCTGAGCCACAGTCAGCTCCTGGTCTTGTTTTTGCTGACTGTATAGAGCTTGTCCATCTTTGGCTGCAAAGAATATAATCAATCTGATTTCGGTGTTGACCATCTGGTGATGTCTATGTGTAGAGTCTTCTCTTGTGCTATTGGAAGAGGGTGTTTGCTATGACCAGTGCATTTTCTTGGCAAATCTCTATTAGTCTTTGCCCTGCTTCATTCCATATTCCAAGGCCAAATTTGCCTGTTACTCCAGGTGTTTCTTGACTTCCTACTTTTGAATTCCAGTCCCCTATAATGAAAATGTCCTTTTCATTATGGGTGTTAGTTGTAAAAGGTCTTGTAGGTCTTCATAGAACTGTTCAACTTCAGCTTCTTCAGCGTTACTGGTTGGGGCATAGACTTGGGTTACTGTGATAATGAATGGTTTGCCTTGGAAACGAACAGAGATCATTCTGTCGTTTTTGAGATTGCATCCAAGTACTGCATTTAGGAATCTTTTGTTGACCACGATGGTTACTCCATTTCTTCTAAGGGATTCCTGCCCACTGTAGTAGATATAATGGTCATCTGAGTTAAATTCACCCATTCCAGTCCATTTTAGTTTGTTGATTCCTAGAATGTCGACTTTCACTCTTGCCATCTCCTGTTTGACCACTTCCAATTTGCCTTGATTCATGGACCTGACATTCCAGGTTCCTATGCAATATTGCTCTTTACAGCATCAGACCTTGCTTCTATCAGCAGTCATATCCAAAACTGGGTACTGTTTTTGCTTTGGTTCCATCCCTTCATTCTTTCTGGAGTTATTTCTCCACTGATCTTCAGTAGCATATTGGGCACCTACTGACCTGCGGAGTTCCTCTTTCAGTATCCTATCATTTTGCCTTTTCATACTGTTCATGGGGTTCATACTGTTCATAATTGCTCTTAGTCTTGCCTGAAATATCTTTTTTTTTAATTAAAATCAAAATATTTTTGATTGGATACAGATGCCTAAATTAATAATTATTTCCTCTCAGCTCTTTGAAAGTCCATTGTCTTTTGGCCTTTATTGTTGCTGAAAGTTTGCTGCTGCTCTGCATTTAAACGTATTCTTCCCTCTGATAACTTTTATTAAGTCTTCTATACAATCCCATGGACAGAGGAGCCTGGTAGGCTGCAGTCCATGGGGTCATGAAGAGTTGGACACGACTGAGCGACTTCACTTTCACTTTTTACTTTCATGCATTGGAGAAGGAAATGGCAACCCACTCCAGTGTTCTTGCCTGGAGAATCCCAGGGACAGGGGAGCCTGGTGGGCTGCCATCTATGGGGTCACACAGAGTCGGACATGACTGAAGCGACTTAGCAGCAGCAGCAGCATACATCTTTAATGTTGTACAAGTTCACTAAAATGTGTTTACAAATGTATTTACTCTTCATTCATTCTGGTTAGGATGCGTTATGGTTCTTATACATTAATACTGATCTCCATCAATTTTGGAAAATTTTCAGTCATAATTTCTTTGCATATTGCCTCATGACTGTCTTATGGTTTTGATTTCTTCTTTTATAGTTTTATGCATTGTAAGCAATTATTTTGTAGCTTCTATTACACTGGTCTATTATCTCCAGTTCTCTAAGTTAAAATCCTATTGATTTGGGGGTCTGTTGACTGGCAATCCACTCCAGTATTCTTGCCTGGAGAATCCAGTGGACAGAAAAGCCTGGTGGGCTGCTGTCCATGGGGTTGCACAGAGTTGGACATAACTAAAGCGACTTAGTATGCATGCATAGCATAGCATGACTCACTGAAAGGAATCTTTTCCCTCATATACTTTGAAGTTTGGGACTAAGTTCATCTTTGGTGGGACTTTGTGAGAATTTTAGACAACCTAGGTTCAGCATGTGTCTCTCCAGAAGGTATCTGAATTTTCTTCAGGTAGGAGACCTTCCAGGTCCAATTTTATGATATTTTCTTGGCTTGCCAGTTACTGGACTAGTAAAGTAGCAGAAATTCAAACTTCACATCTACCTTACGAAATAGGACTTTTCATCCTTTGCTCCAAAATTACTCTTCCTTCTGACTTGATTCCATTAAACTAAGAAAATAATACAACATCCTCCTTAATATGTCTCTTATTTCTTTACTCCCTCCTCTTAGAAGGAAAGTTATGACCAAGCTATACAGCATATTCAAAAGCAGAGACATTACTATGCCAACAAAGGTCCGTCTAGTCAAGGCTATGGTTTTTCCAGTAGTCATGTATGGATGTGAGAGTTAAATTGTGAAGAATTTGGCTGAGCGCCAAAGAATTGATGCTTTTGAGCTGGGGTGTTGGAGAAGACTCTTGAGAGTCCCTTGGACTGCAAGGAGATCCAACCAGTCCATTCTAAAGGAGATCAGTCCTGGGTGTTCTTTGGAAGGAATGATGCTAAAGCTGAACTCCAATACTTTGGCCACCTCATGCGAAGAGTTGACTCATTGGAAAAGACTCTGAAGCTAGGAGGGATTGGGGGCAAGAGGAGAAGGGGACGACAGAGGATGAGATGGCTGGATGGCATCACTGACTCGATGGACATGAGTTTGAGTGAACTCCGGGAGTTGGTGATGGACAGGGAGGCCTGGTGTGCTGCGATTCATGGGGCCGCAAAGAGTTGGACAAGACTGAGCGACTGAACTGAATGACTGACTGACAGCTTCTCTTACCATTTTTTTCTGGAATGCATTTACTTTACTCCACCTCTAATGCAACTAATTTAGTTTTTAAATCTCATATCTGAAATACTGTTGCTGTTCAGTCAGCAAGTCGTGTCTGACTCTGCTACGCCATGGACTGCAGCACACCAGGCTTCCCTGTCCCTCATTATCTCCCAGAGTTTACCCAAGTTCACATCCACAGAATTGGTGATGCCAACACCGATGGCATCAATCTCATCCTCTGTCGTCCTCTTTTCCTTCTGCCTTCAATCTTTCCCAGCATCAGGGTCCTTTCCAATGAATCAGCTGTTCGCATCAGGAGGCTGAATTACTGGAGCTTCAGCTTCAGCATCAGTCCTTCCAAAGAGTATTCAGGGTTGATTTCCTTTAAGATTGACTGGTTATACCTTCTAGTTATTCCCTCTGCCACAAGACTTGACTTCTTCTAACTTATTATCTGTAATGCAGCCAGACTGATCTTTCTAAAACTCAAATCTAATTATATCACTTTTCTGTTTAAAAACCTGTACAGTCGCTCTATTGCCTTAAAGCTAAAACCCAAAATCTAAGATGAAATTCAAGGCCATGGATAATCTGAACTCTCTTTAAGCTTTCATCTCTTACAAATTTCCTCTCAATGCCTCCAAATGACCAGTGCCTCAACCATCCTAAATTTTTAATCTACTTCAGTTCCCCAGAATATAGTATTTTGAATATACTAAAAATCAGTGAACTGATCCATAAAGTCCAGGTGCAAGGTTCTCCGCATGAATTATTGTCATATCTTTCCTGACAATGAGACTGTTATTCTTCATTATGCTTAATAGTGAAAGGATATTAAATTGTTGTAGTCAGCAACAATAGTCTACTTTGTAGGTAATTCTGGTGGAATTATGTTCATTTGTTCATATTTAGTCATGAGATCAGATCAGATCAGATCAGTCGCTCAGTCGTGTCCGACTCTTTGCGACCCCATGAACTGCAGCACGCCAGGCCTCCCTATCCATCACCAGCTCCCAGAGGTCACCCAGACCCACATTCATCGAGTCAGTGATGCCATCCAGCCATCTCATCCTCTGTCGTCCCCTTCTCCTCCTGCCCTCAATCCCTCCCAGCATCAGAGTCTTCTCCAATGAGTCAACTCTTCGCATGAGGTGGCCAAAATACTGGCCACCTCAGGAAGCATCATTCCTTCCAAAGAAATCCCAGGGCTGATCTCCTTCAGAATGGATTGGTTGGATCTCCTTGCAGTCCAAGGGATTCTCAAGAGTCTTCTCCAACACCACAGTTCAAAAGCATCAATTCTTAGGCGCTCAGCCTTCTTCACAGTCCAGCTCTCACATCCATACATGACCACAGGAAAGACCATAGCCTTGACTAGGCGAACCTTTGTTGGCAAAGTGATGTCTCTGCTGTTGAATATGCTATCTAGGTTGGTCATAACTTTCCTTCCCAGGAGTAAGCGTCTTTTAATTTCATAGCTGCAGTCACCATCTGCAGTGATTTTGGAGCCCAGAAAAATAAAGTCTGAACTGTTTCCACTGTTTCTCCACCTATTTCCCATGTAGTGATGGGACCAGATGCCATGATCTTCATTTTCTGAATGTTGAGCTTTAAGCCAACCTTTTCACTCTCCACTTTCACTTTCATCAAGAGGCTTTTTAGCCCCTCTTCACTTTCTGCCATAAGGGTGGTATCATCTGCATATCTGAGGTTATTGATATTTCTCCAGGCTATCTTGATTCCAGCTTGTGTTTCTTCCAGTCCAGCATTTCTCATGATGTACTCTGCATATAAGTTAAATAAACATGGTGACAATATACAGCCTTGACGTACTCCTTTTCCTATTTGGAACCAGTCTGTTGTTCCATGTCCAGTTCTAACTGTTGCTTCCTGACCTGCATACAGATTTCTCAAGAGGCATATCAGGTGGTCATAGCATAATATATAATAATAATGTATTTTATGTTCTATAAATATACTGTTAATGGCAAATATAATGATAGATTCTTCATAAACAGATAAATGTTTTTCTTAAGGCAAGAGAACTCTTAAAAGGGAACTAGCTTCTTAGATATGATTAGAAACTATTAGAGTAAAAATGTGATGTTCTTTCAGAATTCTGTACTTTAGTGTTATGTGTGTGTATGTGTGTGTGTGTGTGTGCGCGTAAAGCTACCTAGTATTATAATAAAAGCAATTCAGTGGGAAAAGTAATAAATCATAGAGTATCAAGACAAAAAGTGAGCTTATAGATAATTTAGGTCCATAGTTTCTCAAATCTGTTACAAGTCAGGAAACTTAAAAAAAAACTTTGAAATTCAACATACAAGACAAACGCGTGTCAATCTTTTCTCATTTAATTTAAAGCATAGGGCACTGCAGCCCTTGGCACATGTAATCCTTTTATCCTTTGCCAGAAACACAGGCTATACAGAGCCAAATTTAAAAATCATTCATATACCCCAACTCAGTCACTGTGCAAATGAAAGAACATAAACCCAAAAAGACGATGATGTACTCAAGATCACACAGTTAGTCAAAGATAATGCTGGCAATGAACGCCATTCCCTAAATCTTCACAAACTGCTATGGCTACGACTCCTATTTTTTAAAAAACAATAGTATCAACCTAATCTCAGAAAATCAATAGAATTTCTCATTTCTCATCTTCCATAAATGGATTAATGCTGTAAAACCCTAACCCTAACCCTAACCCTAATTTTTGAAAATATCAAAGTGTTATTAATAGGGTTAATGCTGTAAAACAACATATTTCCCCATGTATTTACTATCCAGAGGCTTTGACATAAGAAATAATTTCTACTCATTGTAGAAAATTTCAAAACTGAAGACAAGCAAATACATAAAAGATTGAGATCTCCAGAAATTCCACCTGGCAGAAATAATTACTGAGATATTTTTTTCTTTTAAGCAAACATAATTTCTTTTACCCAAATAGTCTCATACAAGGGTTATTAGCTAGCATTTATAGTTGCAAACAGCAAAATACTCTTCAGCTAATTTAGACAGAGAAGACATTTATTAAAAGACATTAGGGGGGGGGGGGGGGAAAAAAAAAAAAAGAGAAGTTTCAAATCTCTAGGAAGATAAAAGAGTTAGGGTTGGAGTCCAGTTGACCAGAAAGCCACAAACAACATTATGAGACTACTTCAGGGAAAATTTCAACATTGGTACCACCTCTGGAAGGAAAGTTATGACCAACCTAGACAGCATATTAAAGAGCAGAGATATTACTTTGTCAACAAAGGTCCATCTAGTCAAGGCTATGGTTTTTCAAGTGGCCATGTATGGATGTGAGAGTTGGACTATAAGGAAAGCTGAGCCCTGAAGAATTGATGCTTTTGAACTGTGGTGTTGGAAAAGACTCTTGAGAGTCCCTTGGACTGCAAGGAGATCCAACCAGTCCATCCTAAAGGAGATCAGTCCTGGGTGTTCATTGGAAGGACTGATGTTGAAACTGAAACTCTAATACTTTGGGCACCTGATGCGAAGAGCTGACTCATTTGAAAAGACTCTGATGCTGGGAAAGATTGAGGGCACGAGGAGAAGAGGATGACAGAGGATGAGATGGTTGGACAGCATCACTGACTCAATGGACATGGGTTTGGCTGTACTCCGTGAGTTGATGATGGACAGGGAGGCCTGGTGTTCTGCAGTTCATGGGGTTGCAAAGATTTGGACATGACTGAGTGACTGAACTCACTGACTGACCACCTTTGGGCACAGAAGCCACAGTTCACATTCTGGTATTGAGTAGGCATTAGAACCAACACCACCTGTACTGACCTCCTGCCAAAGCCAGATCCTCCACTGTCTCCCAAAGCCAGAAAATGGATTTCCCATGGCATCTGCATCCTCATACTTTTCTCTTCCAAATACTTCACTGAAGTGGATTGACTAACAGCATCCAGGACACAGGACATGCTCAACTCACAAAGAACAAAAAATGCCCCAAACAGGAGAGCTGTTTAGAGATCTTACAATAGAGTGATATAACATTTGTTGTTGTTGTTGTTTAGTCACCAAGTCGTGTCCAACTCTGTGACCCCATGAACTGCAGCATACCAGGTCTTCACCATCTCCCAGAGTTTACTCATGACCATCGAGTTGCTGATGACATCCAACCATCTCATCCTCTGTCACCCCCTTCTCCTGTCCTCAATTTTTCCCAGCATCAGAGTCTTTTCCAATAAGTCAGCTCTTTGCATCAGGTGGCCAAAGTACTGGAGCTTCAGTTTCAGCATCAGTCTTTCCAATGAATAGACAGGGTTGATTTCCTTTAGGACTGACTAGTTTGATCTTCTTGCTATCCAAGGGATTCTCAAGAGTCTTCTCTAGCAACATAATTCGAAGCATCAATTCTTCAGTGCTCAGCCTTTTTTATGCTCCAACTCCCACATCCATACATGACTACTGGAAGAACCATAGTTTTAAGATCTTTGTCAGCAAAATGATGTCTCTGCTTTTCAAAAATATGCTGTCTAGGTTTGTCCTAGCTTTTCTTCCAAGGAGTAAGTGTCTTTTAGTTTCAAGGCTGCTGTCAGCATCTGCAGTAATTCTGGAGCCCAAGATGACAAAATCTGCCATTGTTTTCACTTTCCCCCATCTATATGCCATGAAGAAATGGGACCAAATGCCATGATCTTAGTTTTTTGATGCTGATATTTTTAAAAATTCATTTTTAATTGAAGGATAATTGCTGTGAAGGATAACTGCTTTACAGTATTATGTTGGTTTCTACCAAACATCAACATGAATCAGCCATAGGTTTACTCATGTCCCCTCCCACTCAAACATCTCTGCCACTTCCCTCCCCATGAATGTTGAGTTTTAAACCAGATTTTTCACTCTCCTCTTTCACTTGCATAACATTTGTAGCAGGAGAAATTTTCATATATTTCTGTTGCTTTAATTTATCTTGTTATTGTTTAGTCACTAAGTCATGTCTGACTCTTTGTGACCTCATGGACTGCAGCATACCAGGCTTCCTCGTCCTTCACTGAATCTCAGAGTTTGCTCAAACTCATGTTCATTGAGTCAATGATTACATCCAACCATCTCATCCTTTGTTGTCCCCTTCTCCTTCTGCCCTCAATCTTTCCCAGCATCAGGGCTTTTTCTAAATTGGCTCATCACATCAAGTGGTTAAAATATTGGAGCTTCAGCGTCAACATCAGATCAGATCAGATCAGATCAGTCAGTCGCTCAGTCGTGTCCGACTCTTTGCGTCAACATCAGTCCTTCCAATTTATATTCAGGGTTGATTTCCTTTAGGATTGACTGGTCTCTTTGCTGTCCAAGGGACTCTCAAGAGTCTTCTCCAGCACCACACTTCAAAAGTCTCAGTTCTTCAGTGCTCAGCTTTCTTATGGTCCAACTCTCACATTCATACATGGCTACTGGAAAAACCATAACTTTGACTATACTGACCTTTGTCAGCAAAGTGATGTCTCTGATTTTTAATACGCTGCCTAGGTTTGTCATAGCTTTTCTGCCAAGGAGCAAGCATCTTTTAATTTCATGGCTGCTTTAATTTATACTGACATCATTATATTATTAACCTGATGAGACTGACATATTGACCTATAAAATCACCTTGCTGAAAGCAATTAAAATTGATTCCAAATGTAGTAAATAACTCATTTGTCCTGTGGTCTTAAAAAATCTTCACAACCTAAAAGTTGAGAGCTGTGTTTTATTTGGTGGAGATGTTTAGGACTCCAAGCCTGGGAGACAGCATCTCAAGTAATCCTAAGAGAACTGCTCTGAGGAGGTGAAGGGAGGAGCCAGGTTATGAAGTTCTGCAACAAAAGGCAGGTAGTCTATTGTTAATAAACAAAACCAAATATCCCAAGTTAAGGAATTTAGCAATTTTTTATGTATGGGAAGATGCAGGAGCCTTGGCTTACTGAAATCATTCCTCTGATATGCACCTTAGCTATCTGGGGCCAGTATTCTGGTTTTGAGTCCTGAGTTCTCACCATAGGGAGTGGCCGCAGTCTGATGGTTGCTAGATAACAGGTATTCTTTCCTTCCTGAGTTCCCTCAGAGCTCATCAGCTCACCATCCATGGTGGCTGCAGTTGCTGTTGACTGTGACATCCCTGTTCACTGATACAGCAGGAAATATTCCACTTAATCCTTTCCTATTCATTTATGCCAGATGTGAGAGATAATTTCTAAATTTTATTTGGACTTTACTTACTCCATCCTCCAGCATTCTCAAAAAAAAAAAAATTTATAAGCGCTTTCCAACTTAAATGATATAAATTCTAAAAATGATACCAATGATATACAGGGATGAAATCCATAAAACTGTGGGCTGCATGAGTTAGAGTAGTGACACATTTATTTATTGCTATGACTAATAATCATTGCAACATTATGCTTTTATCTTTCCAAGTTAGTTAAAAATATAGCGCAAAAGATCAGTTACTTCAGACACCAATCAGCAGCCCACAGACTTCCGATCAAAGTGTGGCTGGCAATCAAACACAGTGTATGGCATTTCTACTTCTATTACAACCTAGAGCAGCAAATAAGGACATGGTAATTAAGCAAATGTTAATGGGCTGTCTTACAGCCCAAAAACGTATGGATTATAGTTATTTGACATCCTTTTTGACAAGCACCACATGTGTGACAATGTGCTTGTGAAAGCTTTAGGGCATGGTGACATGGCCTATTAGTAGTCTCTGAATGTATCCCAGGAAACTTTTTTTTTTTTTTCATTGAAATGGTACAATTATCCCTAACTCATTAACAAATAATCCTAACTCAACATCCTGAAACAAAAAGCTTCAATTTAGTCATTTCCTTATGTCAACCCTAGATTGGGTCTCACTGTGCACCGTTCAAAGTTCAGTTCTTACCGAGGCATTCAAAGCTCTTGACTAAATGTTATTGGAGGCAGAGAAAGGTTTATTTGAGATTACTTAAGTATCTGTCAAGCTTGAATGCAGTGAACTCTGAGATTCTGAGATTAAGAGTAAACAGTAGGACTAGGAAAAATGTAGGTGGAATAGAACAGTCAGAAGGAATGAGAAAATGAGAGAAAAATAGATTGGGGTGGGAAGGAAAGAGGGTTGAAGAACTGGAATATGAAGGTGGTGCTCAGAAGACTGGAGTTGAGATCAGAGTAAGTGAAATTAGTGAAGGTTAGTGGTCAATGAGATCATCAGGCCATGTAACTTAGCATTTTAAAAAAGTGATGTGGCACATGGTAGGTACTAAATAAACATTTGTTTAATAGTTTCTAACCAAATCTCCTTCTACTTAAAATAAACCTACTATTCAGCAGTATGGTTAATGCCCTTGGGCCTGCCTGCCTATTAGCTTTCCTTCCGGTAACAAAAATCATGTTGAATCGCAGAATGAATCACTGGTAGAAGATCCAGACATTGAACTTTAAAAAAGATGAAGACTCTAAAATAACTATAATTAATACATCCAAGAAAATAGATGACAAGATGGACAGAGTTTCATGGTAAAAAACTTTATTTTTTTAAACTGAAATGGAAATTCTACATCATTAAAATTCAATTATTGAAATTAAGAATGTAATAGATGGGTTTAGGACTTCTCTGGAGGCTCAGTCAGTAAAGAATTTGCCTATGGGAGACCCAGGTTTGATCCCTGGGTCAGGAAAATCCCGTAGAGAAGGGAATGGCTACCCACTCCAGTATTCTTGCCTGGAGGATTCCACAGACAAGGAGCCTGGTGGGCTACAGTCCACACAGTCACAAAGTCAGACACAACTGAGTGACTAACACTAGAAGAGTTTAAGAGCAGATTTTATATGAATGAAGAGAACATTAAAAATCAGGATGATAGGTAAATAGAAAAACACCGACTGAATCTTGCAGGCACCCAAAGCTGGTGCTCTGGGACAAACTGGAAGGATGGGGTGAGGAGGGAGGTGGGAAGGGGGTTCAGGAGGAAGGGGACACATGTACACCTATGACTGATTCACGGTGATGAACAGCAAAAACCATCACAATATTATATAATTATCTTACAATTAAAATAAATAAATTTTAAAGAGAGTTTAAAAATACTGAATAAAAAATAGCATGGAAATAGGATACTTTGAAAAGGCCTAATATAAATGAAATCAATATTTGAGGAAAAAGTGAAGAGAATGAAGAGGTAAAGGCATTATTTGAAGACATTTTAAAAACTACTCAAATACATCAAACTCCAGATTCAGGAAATACTAGCAAGAAGATTTATACCAAACTTCTCAACAGTAAGTATACAAACCAAAAGACAATAAAATATTTTTGCAGTGCTGAAAGAAAACAGAAGTGTCAACCTAGGCATTTTGTATCCAATGAAAATATTCTTAAAAAGTGAAAGAAAAATAAAAGCACTTTCATGCAAGTAAAATTAAGAGAATCTGCCATCATTAGTCCTTCACCAAAGGCAATCTTAAAGAGAGTTCTCCTTATGAACAAAAATGACCACAGAGAAAAACAAGGGAATATGGATAAGAATAAGGAAAAATGGGAAGGTTAAATACACGCATAAATCTAAATTACTACTGACCTGCCTCTTGAGAAACCTGTATGCAGGTCAGAAAGCAACAGTTAGAACTGGATATGGAACAACAGACTGGTTCCAAATAGGAAAAGGAGTACTTCAAGGCTGTATATTGTCACCCTGCTTATTTAACTTCTATGCAGAGTACATCATGAGAAACGCTGGGCTGGAGGAAGAACAAGCTGGAATCAAGATTGCTGGGAGAAATATCAACAACCTCAGATATGCAGATGACACCACCCTTATGGAAGAAAGTGAAGAGGAACTAAAAAGCCTCTTGATGAAAGTGAAAGTGGAGAGTGAAAAAGTTGGCTTAAAGCTCAACATTCAGAAAACAAAGATCATAGCATCTGGTCCCTTCACTTCATGGCAAATAGATGGGGAAACAGTGGAAACAGTGTCAGACTTTATTTTTTGGGCTCCAAAATCATTGCAGATGGTGACTGCAGCCATGAAATTAAAAGACGCTTACTCCTGGAAGGAAAGTTATGACCAACCTAGATAGCATATTCAAAAGCAGAGACATTACTTTGCCAACAAAGGTCCATCTAGTCAAGGCTATGGTTTTTCCAGTGGTCAAGTGTAGATGTGAGAGTTGGACTGTGGAGAAGGCTGAGCGCCAAAGAATTGATGCTTTTGACCTGTGCTGTTGGAGAAGACTCTTGAGAGTCCCTTGGACTGCAAGGAGATCCAACCAGTCCATTCTGAAGGAGATCAGCCCTGGGATTACTTTGGAAGGAATGATGCTAAGGCTGAAACTCCAATACTTTGGCCACCTCATGCGAAGAGTTGACTCGTTGGAAAAGACTCTGATGCTGGGAGGGATAGGGGCAGGAGAAAGGGACGGCAGAAGATGAGATGGCTAGATGGCATCACTGATTCGATGGACATGAGTCTGAGTGAACTCTGGGAGTTGGTGATGGACAGGGAGGCCTGGTGTGCTGTGATTCATGGGGTCGCAAAGAGTGGGACACGACTGAGCAACTGAACTGAACTGATACAACAATACATAATGCAATGTTTATGTAGACAATATGCAAAACATAAAACAAGGAATAAATTATGGGAAAATATTTAAGAATTTAGGGTTGTCTGAGAAGTGGTAAAAGTACAAATTTATGACTTACAAATTTAATAGTGTGTTATTAAACTCTAATAACACATTAATGCATATTTTAATCTCTAGAGTAACGACTAAAAGGATGTACGTCTAACAAGCTAATAAAGAAGATAATGCAATAATTAAAAATAAAGTGTTAGTGCAAAATAAGGCAAGGAAGCAAAGAAAATAATAAAATAGAACAACTAGAAAATAAAAGTTAATTTGATAATATAATAAAATTTAATATAATAGTTAATATAATAAACAAGTTATAATATTAATTATAATATGTTATAATTATAGTTTTAATATAATAATATAATAAATAGTTAATATATTTTTCAAGTATATTGGAAAATAAATAGTTTAAATACACCAATAAAAAGGAAAAGATATATGACTAAAAATACAGGCTGCTTATAATACAGTTTAAGAACACAAGTAAAATATAAACATAAATATAAATACAGTTGACCCTTGGATAAAAGAGCAAGAACTGTATGTTTCCACTTATATGTAAATTTCTTTCAATAGTAAATACTATATGATGCACAGTTGGCTCAATCCACAGATATGGAATGGGAGATGCAGACAAACCAAGTATACCAAGGGCCAACTATAAATTATACACAGATTTTCAATTGCAGGGAGGGTGAGCATTCCTAATCTCCACATTGTTCTAGGGTCAAATTGTATTTACATTAATACATACATACATATGCACATATATACATGACATTACCTAAAAGAAAACTGGCAGAGTTATTGTAACATCAGAACAGATAAACTTAAGTCTAAAAGTACTTCAGAGGTAAAAATAAATATTTAAAAATTGTAAAACTGTAAATTCATCAAGAAGATATATTTATTCCATATTTTTATGTATTTAATATCATATCTTCAAAACATATACAGTAAAGAAAAAAAGAGACAAAATTAAAAGGCAAAATAGATATATCCACAATCAGAGTAGGAGACATTAATGACCTCTTCTCATGAACTGTTAGCAAAAAAAAAGATTGAAAAAAAATCAATAAGGACAGAGAATCTGAATTAACAGATGTGGTCTAATTGACACATACAACACTGTATCCAACAATGACAGAATTTTTTTTTCCAAGTACACATGGAAATTTATTAGACTGACCATATGCTGATCAGAAGCATATCTCAAGAAATTCTTTGAAAAATTAAAACATTCAGAGTAATCCACTGACCACAGTGGAATTAAACTAGAAATCAGTAGCAAAACAATTAGAAGATTTTAAAAAATATTTAGAAATCAAGCAGTATGTCTTTAAATAAACCATGGGCCACAGAAGGAATCAGAATGGGAATTGAAAGTATTTTGAACTAAATAAAAATTAAAATATGACATATTAATACTTGTGAGATGTAAATAAAGAGGTGCTTAGAGGTAAAGTTATAATCTTAAATTCACATGTTGAAAAAAGCATTTATTCAGAACATAATAAAAACTTAAATAATTTAAACATTCACCTAAGAAGTTAGAAAAACAAAAACAAGGTAAAGAAAGGAGAATCCCAAGAAAAAAGTAGAATGAAGAAAATTGAAAAACCTAAAGCAGAAATTAGTTAAATTAAAACAAACAATGCAGAAAATTAACCAACCCAAACTTTCTTCTTTGAAAAGACTAATAAAATTGATCCAAGACAGACGACAGACATTATTTGAAAAAAATTTTTAAAGAGAGAGATAAGGCATCAGTTATTAGTGTTAGAAATAAAATATGGAACATATCAGAGACACATGTTGTATGTGTGTGCTCAATCACTCAGTCGTGTCCAACTCTGCGACCCCATGGACTTAGCCCACCAGGCTCCTCTGTCCATGGGATTCTTCAGGCAAGATTACTGGAGTGTGCCATTTCCTCCTCCAGGGGATCTTCCTGACTCAGGGATCGAACCAACATCTCTTATGTCTTTTGCAGGTGGTTTCTTTACCCCTAGCGCTTCCTGGGAAGCCTATGTAACCTTAGGCAAGTCTTTTAATCTCAGCTAGCAAACTAGGGGTGGAGAAGGCAATGGCAACCCACTCCAGTACTCTTGCCTGGAAAATCTCATGGAGGAGCCTGGTAGGCTGCAGTCCATGGGGTCGCTAAGAGTCAGAGTTTCAGCTTCAGCATCATTCCCTCCAAAGAAATCCCAGGGCTGATCTCCTTCAGAATGGACTGGTTGGATCTACTTGGAGTCCAAGGGACTCTCAAGAGTCTTCTCCAACACCACAGTTCAAAAGCATCAATTCTCTGGCGCTCAGCCTTCTTCACAGTCCAAATCTCACATCCATACATGACCACAGGAAAAACCATAGCCTTGACTAGATGGACCTTTGTTGGCAAAGTAATGCTTGAATACCAAATATCATATTTAATAGGGAGATAGCGAAATCTTTTCTATAAGATGAAACCCTGGACTTTCCAGGTGGCTCAGACAGTAAAGTGTCTGCCTGCAATGCAGGAGACCCAGGTTCGATTCCTGGGTCAGAAAGATCCCCTGGAGAAGGAAATGGCAACCCATTCCAGTACTCTTGCCTGGAAAATCCCACAGACGGAGGATCCTGGTAGGCTACAGTCTATGGGGTCACAAAGAGTCAGACACAACTGAGTGACCTCACCTCACCTTTTCTATAAGATCAAAAAGGCAAAGATGATCACTTTCAGCATGTCTATTCAACAGTGTGTTGGAGGTCCTAGCCAGTATAATAAGGCAAGAAAATAAAACACAAAGATAGGAATGAAAAAAGCAAAAATTTAATTGTTTTCAAAGAAATCTGGTTTTATATATATATAGAAAATCAAAATAGTATGAAACAAGTTAAAGAATTTAGCAAATTTGCTAGATATTAGGTCAATTTAAAAGCAAATTTTATTTCTATATATGAGCAACAAAATAATTAGCATAGGAAATTTCAAATGATGCTATTAACAGATGCACAATCATACATTAAATATCTTGAACTATAGTAATTAAGACTCTGGTGTTGGCATAAGAATAGACCAACAAAAGCCTAACAAAAGAACACAATGGAATCCCGAAGCAGACCCCCATCACTGACTTAGAATACAGAGTGCAATGGGCAAAAATGACTTTTTTAATGAGTAGTGCTGGGTCAATTAAATATCTATATTGAAAAAAATTCATTTTAATTTTTGTCATATGCCATATAAAATAATCAATCCCACATGGATTATAAACTGATATGAATAATAAGGTAACAAATTTCTAAAAAGTATCTTTGGGTATATCTTCCTGACCTTGAGGTAAACAAGATTTTAAAAAGTACTAACCATAAAAAATGCTATTGATAAGCTGGCTTGCATTTTAAAGAACTTCTGTTCATTGAAAGTCACCCTTTAGAGCATGGCAGAAGATATTTATAATGCATATATCAAGAGAAAAAAAAGTTTAATCCAGAATTGTAGAAAGAGTCCTTAACAGTCAAGAAGGAAAAAGAAGTCAATTCAATAGTAAAATGGGCAACAGATTTGAACAAAAATTTCATTAGAAATACCACCACTGGCGAGGATATGAAGCAATTAGAACTCTCATGTACTTTTATAGGAAACTGATAGTTTCTTCTAAGGCTAAACACACTTATATCTGTGGCCCAAGCAATCTCACTGCTAATTCATGCACAGTATAAATGGATATGCATATTCACTAAAATAAAGTCTGTAGAGCATTAAACATGATAGCCTAAAGTTGTAAACAAAGAGTCAACAGTAAAATGAATAAATGAATTGTGGTACCCTCAACACAACGAAATACTTAACAGCCTTGAGAATGGACTAACAACTTGTACAAGCAGCAAAAGGAATAAACATTATAAAGATATCTCAAAGATAAAATGGGTAAATACAGAACCTACAATTCCATTTATATGAAATTCAAAACTAATTTAAGATGTCAGATGGTGGGAAATGGACACCTTTGATAGGGAGGGATAGTAACTGGGTGTTCTGGTGTAGGAAACACATTTCTTAATCTGAGTTTAAGTCTTTTCATTTGAGAAGATTTATCAAGGTGTACCCTTATCTCAGTACATTTCTAGGTACATTTTATAATTCAATAAAAATTTTACTTAAAATAATTAGCCATATATGCTTTTCTCATCAGGCTCTTCCTCAATCTGTTTTCTCTTATGCAAGTCATTTCCTAGTCCTCCTGAGTTCTTCCTTTGACTTTATAATCCAATTTTCATTTGAAAAGATTCCAGAAACACCTTTATCAAAACTGACATCTTAACAAGATAATAATGCCACTTACATAATATAGAAGGTTACAAATACAGAATACTTTATCCCTAATATAGCTGTAACTGTTGTAAAAACAGTAAAATCACAGGCACAGATGTTCCAAGAGTAACACATTTTTGTACCACTTCCCCAGGCCAGCTGGGTAGGAAGATGGAGAAGATGGCTGGCTACCTAGTACATCAAATGAGATGAGGAAGAAAAGCATTTTGCAAACTGTAAACCACTCAGCAAAGTAAGATATTACTATACCCATTCTATTTCATAGCTCAGGCAATATAGAAACTCACTGAAATATCTCACATAGCCACAATAAAGGGTGTTGGTTCAGCTGAGTATTAGGACCAACTGGACCCAACGGATCTAACATGACCAGGACATGTTCCTGTGTGTTCTCTTGGGGTCTCTACTTTTCTCCAAATATTTGAGTCTTTCTCTGCTACTGCAAACTAGATTTCCCTAGATAAATAAAACAATATCTGACAGTTCCTGATCCTCATACTCTACAGCTACCACTATGAAGGAGGGTAACATACATTCTCAAGCCTGTACATAATGATTTTTAAAAAAACAGCTTTTGAAGTGTTGTAAATTTTATTATAATTTGTGTATGTGATGCTATAGATTAAGTCTGTAGATAATATACAGTGGTTGCTGTGCTATGCTAAGTCACTTTAGTCACGTCCTACTCTTTGTGACCTTATGTACTGTAGCCCACCAGGCTCCTCTGTCCATGGAATTCTCTAGGCAAGAATACTGGAGTGGGTTGCCATTTCCTTCTCCAATATGTATATATAAGAGGGGTATGACTCTGATGCTGGGAGGGATTGGGGCCAGGAGGAGAAGGGGACGACAGAGGATGAGATGGCTGGATGGCATCACTGACTCGATGGACGTGGGTCTAAGTCAACTCCAGGAGTTGGTAATGGACAGGGAGGCCTGGCATGCTGCGATTCATGGGGTCACAAAGAGTCAGACACAACTGAGCGACTGATTTGATCTGATCTGATAACTCAGTTGTCACTTCCATGGATTCAGTTCAGTCCAGTCGCTCAGTTGTGTCCGACTCTTTGCGACCCCATGAATCGCAGCACGCCAGGCCTCCCTGTCCATGGATTAGCCTCATATAAAAAATAATAGCATGTTGGAAGTATGCAACTTTTAGTTGAAGGATGTGGATACTCTAGCTATAATGCCTACCTGTTAATGTTTTCCATGCCCCTCTCATTTGAGCAGGGCTCCAGTAAACCTTTTCTGAAGAATAAAGCCGGTCCTGTCTCAGTTCAGTTCAGTTCAGTCCAGTCGCTCAGTCGTGTCTGACTCTTTGCGACCCCATGAACTGCAGCACACCGGGCCTCCCTGTCCATCACCAACTCCCGGAGTTCACTCAGACTCACATCCATCGAGTCAGTGATGCCATCCAGCCATCTCATCCTCTGTCGTCCCATTCTCCTCCTGCCCCCAATCCCTCCCAGCATCAGAGTCTTCTCCAATGAGTCAACTCTTCGCATGAGGTGGCCAAAGTACTGTCTTAGTTAAACCTTAATCGTCATGGAAGAAATAAAAAGGTATTCTGGGGAAAAGCACTAACTCTGAAATCAGTTTGATCTGGACTAGTGTATAATTCTGTTCCTCTCTCTTCAAAGAAGTTGATTCATCTCTCAGGCAGTCAATTCCTCATTCGTAAACTGAAATAAAATACCTGTGTTTTTAACACAGTACCGAGGCATATGATATTTACTCCTTTTCCATTTTCTCAGAGCACCACATAAACAAAAAATGTAGTGGGGCACAGATTGGACCAGACAACCTGAGATAGTTTCAACACTGACCTAGCCTGTCCAATTCTCCACCATCGGAAGTAATAATGAATGTTGTACAAGGCCTATAATTGACTGACAATATTAATAGTTGAAAGAAATAAAATTAGTTATTTTCTATGGGTCTTTGTTATTTTTATACCCTTCTCTCCAGTATCCTTTCCCCATTTTTCTCCTAACAGGGACTTAAATTGTTTTGACAAATTTCTCCGCTTCCCCATTCAGTCCAAGTGGCTTGGGGAGGGAGGGCACCACTTGCCTTCAGAGATAAGGCATGTGACTCAGGCCCAGTCAGTCAGAGAACCAAATTTCTCTGGCAATAGTGACAAAGTGAAAATGATGAAGGAAAATGATGATGAAAGAAAAAATTAAAAGTATGATTTTGATTCAATGGTTCATCATTGTGCAGATGATCTAAGTTGGTCCATTCATAAGAATAAGGATACATATGTAGGAGCTACCGAGAGAAGACTCTCTGTTTTTCTTCTTACCGTGTTTGGATACTTAGGACATAAAACGTAATTAAGTTCTATGGTTTAAACTCTACCTTACTCAGTGACTAGTTTCTAGGTAAGCTAATGTAGAAGTGAAAAAAAAAACAAAAAAACTTATTTCTTTAGACTTCCAAAGTTAACTTGGCAAAGTTTTACACTGCTAAGTCCCTGATCACTGGATTCGTCAGAACATTGGAGAGTGACAGCTAAGATTACAAATGGTCAAGAAGCCTATACACTTACTCTGTACTAACTACAGCTAGAAACTTAGTCTGGATCACACTCCAAGATCTGAACTTCACCCAAAAATACAGTCTATATAGTCTTGTCTGGACAAAGAGCTATCTTATCAAGAAGCAACTATGGCTATTTTGGAATCCAACGTGTAAACCTGGTTTACCTTTGCACTTACTCAACTAGTATTTATTGGGCATAAACTGCGCTAAGAATTTGGCTAAAACAAAACAGTTTCTGCCTTCATAGATCTTAAGACCCTGTAGAGAAAACAAACAGGCAATTATCATATAAAATCATAAATATTATAATGAAGTATTAGGGGGATACCTTGGAAGGTTATCTAAGCACCCAGGCTTGGGTGGTCCACAAAAGCTGTCTGGTAAAATCGACGTGTAAGCTGAGACCTGGAGGATGTGATATAACTTACTCAGGTAAAGAAATGGAGAAGAATGCTCTCAGTAGCAATAGAATGCAATATATGAGAAAACAGAAGTACTTCACTTGGACTGAATGCAATCAGTAAAGGGGAGAGTGGTACGATGCGAGAGAGACAGACCAGGGGCCAAGTTGCAGAAATCCTTAAAAGCCATGTTAAGAAATTTGGATCTAGTCTGAGATCCACAGAAAACTGATAAAGGTTTTTAAGTAAGGAAGCAGTATAACAAGATTCATGGTTTAGAAATGTCACTCCAGATGCAGTGACAGAATGGAATGAAGGGAGATGAGAGGAAAACATTTCCCTCAGTCCTCTGTGTGACCAACGAAAAGGCTTTTGCAGTAAGCCAGAAGAGAGTTGATAACGTTCTAAAAGACAGAAGCAGTAGGACTTAATATTGTATTAGTTTTTGAGCCTGCCTGATCTTCAGCTATCAACTCCTAGGTGGCTAATCAAGATGATATATTTTATTAAAGGTTTAAATACAGAAGAGATTCTTATGTCAGGTAGGGGGCTGGTTCACATCACTCAGAATCCCTTTCAAGTCTGCAATACTTTGACTTTGTGCTGGCAACAGGGATTAAGAGTAAATAATTACTTATTCACTGATTTCTTGGATAATAGAAGTAGGGATCCCCTTGTTGCTTGAAAATTGGAAAACTATTAGACATAAAAATAAAGCACACTACTTATAATGAAGTTGCACTGTGCACTCATTTAACTAACCCTGAGAGAAAGGGAGGAGCCAACTGAATTCTACAGGTATTCTCTCACTGCTCCACTGAATGACCACTGCCCAGAAACAAGCGTGAGAAGGGAGCCAGGTAATCAGCTGTTCATTCAATGAATTTGACTCCCACTGTTCCACACTAGGTACAAAACTTGCCACTCTGGTTGTAATTTTGATAATCAAAAATACACAGTTTTGAATTTCTAAGAACATGCTTTCCCCAAATACAAGACAATTGCTTCATATTGTTCTCAAGGGAAGAAATACAGTAATGTAGGTTTACTGAAAGAGGGCATTTGGTCTCTACTTTTGTATACTGTACTCTAACTTTTATAGCTTAAGGAATTTTTAAAGATGATTTTTTTTTACTATGAAAATACAACTTAGGCACTGATCTTAAAAACCCTTGAGTGAAATTCAACTTCAAGGAAAAGTAAATAATGGAATTCACTATCCTAAAAGTTGCAGAACCTAAAAATTCCAATTGATATCAATTTTATAAGTTCCAGAAAGGTTATGAAAAAAACTAGAAAGGTTTCACAACAATGTTAATATGATATTATCTTTCCAAAAAAAGAAAACATTGCTCGTCACAACTATCCAAGAAAAAGAATCAATAGGATTTTTTTTGCAGCCCTCCTGACCTTGCAGATGGATATTCCTGAAGAAATGAGTTCTATGACTGCTTTTCTTTCCAGCTGCTCAGGTAAAATGTGACTCAGGACTTTCATTTGTCAATCAATCCCTCAGGTGAAACCAAAAATATTTTTGTAATATGTTCCCCTGCCTAAATCTACTCAGATCATATGATTTAATTTGCAGTTGAGAGATACAGTCTGGGCATTTTCTTTTTCATTTTGTTTCCCATAGTTTTCCTTTCTCTTTATTCTTTCTATTTTTTGATATAAAATAAAGGACAAGATTTATAGTGATTAAGAAGCAAACACAGCAATTCTACTCATGTTGCTAGGCAACAAGGCCATGTATGAGCTCAATGAATGGATTCTGAGCATCTGCGCAAAGGAGAAATAGAAGAAGCCTATGAGTGAACTGTCTTGATAACTGCAAGGGTTATTACTTTTTGACATACATGCTTCTGCTTTGCCTGAGAATGGAGAAGGCACACTTATTTTAATCCTTTCTGGTGGTTTATTTTTCTAAGATATGTTAAAAATTGTCTTCAATGGAAAGTTGGCACAGTATGCCATAATGATTATCAGCTCAAATGGAGAAAGTAGGTAAAAATGATCTCTGTCTCTATTTGCCAAGTTCAAGTACGCATTCCCGATAACTCTGGCTATTCTAACAGCCCTCAGCCCGATCCCTACTTGTTTTCTCACCATCCACACCAGTTCATCTCACCTAACTTTTTAATTACAAGGACGTTTTCTATCTCCTTACAAGCAACTCCCATCCCCTATGATCAGCATTTACCCTATTCAGTTGTGGTGAAAAATATAACACTGTTGACTATAATTAACTCTGGTTTATTTTATTCTTATTATAAAGTAGTGCATAATAATTAACAAAAAGCAGAAAAATAGAGACACATAAGTGAACATCAACATCCATTATCCCATTCATGAGAGACAACATAAATATCTCAGTGCATATCAATGTAGATCATTTTCTGTGCATATACACACAGAATTTTTCCTTATATAATTGCATCACCTGTACACATGAAGTCATAAAATCAACAAGAGCCAGCATAGTATTTAATGGCTTCTATTGATGCTGGGGTTCCCTGGTAGCTCAGCTGGTAAAAAATCTGCCTGCAATGCAGGAGACTCCAGTTTGACTCCTTGGTCTAGAGAAGGGATAGGCTACCCACTCCAGTATTCTTGGGCTTCCCCGGTAAAGAATTCACCTGCAATGCAGGAGACCTGGGCTTGATCCCTGGGTTGGGAAGATCCCCTGAAAGAAGGCATGGAAACCCACTCCAGTATTCTTGTCTGGAGAATCCCTATGTTCAGAGGAGCCTGGTGGGCTACAGTCCATGAGGTCTCAGAGTCAGACGCAACTGAGCAACTAAGCACAGCACACATCACATACTATGCCATAATAATTTAACCATTTCCATAAAACTTGGGATAATTAACAGCATAAATGACCAGTTGCAGATACTTTTACTAATCTTATTGCATCGTTTTGTTCATCTCCTGAATATAACCACAGCTAGCTTTATTAATTCCCCAGTCTCACATCATTACTTCCTTTCCATTTTTACTAGTATTAACCTAGTACAAGTCTCTTACCTGGATTCTTACAATTATGAATTATTTAGGACTCTTTTTGGTATTCTGGCCTAGAGAATTCCATGGAAAGTATAGTCCATGGAGTTGCAAAGAGTCAGACACGACTGAGCAACTTTTTACACTCGCTTTGGTCCTAAATGTCAGAAACCCCAACTCAAAGCAGCTGAAGCAAAAATAAATGAATAGCTATACAGTTGAAAGTTTCACTAGCAGGGGCTAGCTGAATGCATAGTTAGATCCATGAACTCAAATAAAATCAATGGGACAAGGCCTCACTCCCTCTACGTCCCGGCAATTCCTTCTTTTGCAAAGGCTTAATTCTTGGGAAGGCTTCCCCCAATAGTGACCAGATGGCTGGTCGACATATCTAGGCTTCTACATTCTTAGGAATTCCAAGGGAAAGAGCATTCCTCTGCTTTAGTCCTAGAAGTTACTCTGATTGTACCCGCCTGAACCACACACTGTGGCCAGAGGCCAGGTGCTCTGATGAGGGCCAGGCCTAGAGGACATGCCCATTCTGGAGCCTGGGGACAAAGTCTACCACATCCAATAACTACAAAGCTCAAGAGTCAAGGAAAGGTCAAAGCAAAATCAGGTGCCATTACCAGGGAAAATGGGCACAGATATTGGCATTTAGGAACAACAACTGTTCATTGCCATTATCCTCTGTGCCCCATTTGCTCCTTCAGATCCACTTGCCACCTTTCTCCAACTGGGCCCTGTGTAGGGACCATATCAATCAGCTCCCTTTCCCCTGGCTTCTGGTTGGGATTAGTCAACAGGAGAGTCAGGTCAGAGAATATCTCCACCTCCCTCCTTGCTAGTCTCCAGTTGGCAGTAGCTGTACCCGCATACTAAAGATCACAGCTCCTCTTGGATGAACTTCTACAACCCGCTACAGATCCTCTTTGGGTTCTGTTAATAACTCTCTTCCTTTGCTTCTCAAACACATGGGTGGTAACAGCTCCCTGTTGTGTGAGCTCCAGGGTACTCCACTACCCCCTGTTCTTTTAACCCTGCGCAACTTTACCTCATTCACATTCTCTTTCCTGGGGAACCTTGGCAGGTACAGCCTCCAATCAGGTTGCACAACTTATCATTGCTCCTTCAGATCAACCATAAATCCAGTTAACCATTAAAATCCTCATTCAAGAAATAAATGTGAATATTGAAAGTTCAAGGCTAAGGGCTACAGTCAATTTAATACAATTAACTGTCACTGTCATCTAAGCTTTGGCAACCACAGAAATACACTGAAGATTATGCTGCTGCTGCTAAGTCACTTCAGTTGTGCCCGACTCTGTGTGACCCCATAGACGGCAGCCCACCAGGCTCACCCGTCCCTGGGATTCTCCAGGCAAGAACACTGGAGTGGGTTGCCATTTCCTTCTCCAATGCATGAAAGTGAAAAGTGAAAGTGAAGTCGCTCAGTCGTGTCCGACCCTCAGTGACCCCATGGGCTGCAGCCTTCCAGGCTCCTCCACCCATGGGATTCTCCAGGCAGAAGTACTGGAGTGGGGTGCCATTGCCTTCTCCCTGAAGATTATAATACATACTAATCATTCCAACTGCTTTCATATTTGTTGGAGGCGCTAGTGGCAAAGAACCCACTTGACAATGCAGGAGAAGTAAGAGACGTCTGCCAACCTAGGTCCGGAAGATCCTCTGGGGAGGGCATGGCAACCCACTCCAGTATTCTTGCATGGAGAAATCTATGGACAGAGGAACCTCGTGGGCTACAGTCCATAGAGTTGCAGAGTCAGACACCAGTGAAGCAACTTAGCACAGCACATCACAGAATATACCTTGTGAAGGTTATACTTTAATGCTGTTGATCCAGCTTTCCTAATAAAAACTGAAAGGAAGGAAGGAAAGAAGGAAAAGAAAGAAAAATATAGGGATAAAGAGTTCTGACTTTGGAGTCAGTAAACCTGAAAACTCAACCCAACTTTGCCTATAACAAAGATGTTGGGGTCTTTCACTGGATTTCATTGTCCTGATCTGTCAAATACTGGGATTTTAATAATGTTGTAGTTATTGTAATTATTGTAGTTCGTTAAGTCCTAACAAACTACAATAAACAATGTCTGCAAAACAAATGCACTTACAAACAATGCCAGTTCAAAGAAAATAAAGATACTTTACTAAGTTGGATAAAAATGTCTCTCCTGACCAAGAAAAGTAAATTATTTTTGAAAACCAGGCATTCATTTAAGTCAATAATGGAATGGAAATTTGAGGCACTGACCTCAATTCAAAACAAAATTGTTTTTGTTCAGCTTCTTGCCTCAGACCAAATTTTATGTAGAGACAATGTGGGACTATCAATAGGAATCTGCAGTGAAGCCCAAGAAAAGCACTAATGAAGCCAGCAGGAGCCCACACAGCCTGACCATGGACGCAAAGCAAGATTAGAAATACAGCTGCAAGTCTGCAAAGAAAGGAGTCTCTGCACTACTTTGTGTAGCTTGCCTGGTCCAGCCAAGACCATAGAAGCTGTAGGAGGAAGATCAAAAAAAGGATGAAGCAGGAAATGAGCTGTAACTTGACAGAGTCACACACACACACACACACACACACACACAAAATAGAAAAACATGAAACATATCAGGTCTGAAGAAGGAGCATGGAAAATGTAGCTTGTTTATTCAAGAATGAGGCAGTTGATATTATTAAAAAGGATTTTAAAAAACCTTTTAAGCTCTGAGATATTTCATGGTAGAAATATCCATTATAAATAGTCAGATATAAGAACAGGCAATAGACAGACTGAGTGTGGGAATCTAAGCTTGTGAGTATATTGGGGGAAAACAGAGGGGAAGATTTAGATGTTTACTCAGGAAAAGATCAAGCAAGGACAGGATACCTGTAGCAGAATCCAGTGTGAAGAATAGAGAGAAGAAATCAGAGGCTGAACTATGTGCATTGGCAAAATGGTTTCAAATCACTTGCCCAGTAACTGGTCATTTGGTAGTGTCTGCCTTAAAACCTGTCCAGAAGGATGGTAAGGTCACAAGACCAGAACACAGGAACACAGAGCAATAAACTGGTCTCTAGCATTTGCAGTTAGGGCGAGGGGTGGGGTAAGAATGGAGAGTGGTGGCTCATTCGAGTAATTTGCTGATCTTGGAACATGAGTTCAAGGGCTGCATTATCCATTATGGTAGCCGCCAGTCCATGGGGTCGCTGAGAGTCGGACACGACTGAGCAACTTCACTTTCACTTTTCACTTTCATGCATTGGAGAAGGAAATGGCAACCCACTCCAGTGTTCTTGCCTGGAGAATCCCAGGGACGGGGGAGCCTGGTGAGCTTCCGTCTATGGGGTCGCACAGAGTCGGACACGACTGAAGCGACTTAATAGTAGTAGTAGTAGCCACACAAAGCTATTTAACATTTGAAATGTGGCTGGTCTAAATTCAGATATGCTATAAGTGAAAAATACATACCAAAATTTGAAGACTAAATATGAAAATAAAATGTGTATGATCTCAATAACTTTTATATTGATTACATGCAGATACAATGTTTTGGACATGCTGAGTTAAAATAAATTATTAAAATTAATTTGTCTCATTTTACTCATTTTAATACAGTTACCGTGTGTTAGTCACTCAGTCATGTCTGACTCTTTGCAACCCCATGGACTGTAGCCTGCCTGGCTCTTCAATCCATGGAATTCTCCAGGCAAGAATACTGGAATGGGTAGCCCTTCCCATCTCCAGGGGATCTTCCTGACCCAGGGATGGAACCCAGGTCTCTTGCATTGCAGGCAGATTCTTTACTGTCTGAACCAAAAGGGGAGCCTAGAAAATTTTAAACCACTTATATAGCATGTATTTGTGGTCCTCATTATAATTTCAACTGGACAGAGCTGTTGTGTAAAGTTCTTTCCTCTCTCTACAGGCTTCTATGGCATTATATTGGAGAAGACAAACTTAACCCTCACTGTCTTTCTTATCTCAAGCAGAGCCTAATTTCAGTCTAAGTAAAAGACAACCACATTGAGATTAGACAGCTGCTGTATCCACACAACAACTCACATTCACTCAGGAATATACACTTAGAAAAACAGTCACCACCACCTCCTCACGTGTACACCCACTTACCATATATGTACACAACCATACTTATATGTGTCAGAATAATATCCAGAAATAGGGAAGGAATATTAGCAGAATCATTAGTTACAGTGAGATTTACATTTCTACTGTTGACAGAAATCTTTTGTTTGAATGAAAGAGAGTCATTAGTGCTTATTGATAAGAAGAGATTCTTTAAAATTCAAAAGAATGTTTGAACTTTGTTTTCCATTTCCTAACAAGAAACCAGTTCACTGAGGAGGCAATTCTAGCATAAGTCTTCTACCTATAATCCAGAGTTCCAGGGCTGCTCACATATAACTGAGTGTGAAAACCAAGCTTCTGTCTTCTAATGACAACCTCTAGCGTGATTTACCAACCAGCACAACTGGATCCCACTCTCTTAGTTGTCTTCTCTGGACTTCTGCTCTTTGTGAATCCTAAAAGCCACCTGATTCTTATAGCCTTGTCAATTTCACTGGCACCTATCACCTGGTACACCCATCTCTCAGTCCCTGCCAACTGCATCAAACTCCTGATGTAAATTCTGTTTGGTCCACCATGGTGACACAATAATTTAACATAATGATACAGTTATACAAAAATTTGCATAATGATACACTAAAGGATTTCTTTCACAAAGGAACTTCAAAGAACTCTGACCATTGAGCTTAGTCTCCTCTAAGTAAGGATTTGGGCCCATATATTGAACATCTGCACTTTTAAGTGGTCCAGCACTCATCTCTTCTTCATTTGGTAACAGAATTTCATTTTCCTTGGAGGAAGCATCTTGCTCCTACTCTGGTCCATGTGCTTTGGGCAGGACTGAGCCTGTTCTCCCCACTCTCATCTCCAGGGACGGACCAGAATCTAGGACTAGCCAACTGCCATATTAAGTTCCTCTAGAAATTCAATTGGAGAAGGCAATGGCACCCCACTCCAGTACTCTTGCCTGGAAAATCCCGTGGACGGAGGAGCCTGGTAGACTGCAGTCCATGGGGTCGCTAAGAGTCAGACATGACTGAGCGACTTTACTTTCACTTTTCACTTTCATGCACTGGAGAAGGAAATGGCAACCCACTCCAGTGTTCTTGCCTAGAGAATCCCAGGGACAGGGGAGCCTAGTGGGCTTCCATCTATGGGGTTGCACAGAATCGGACACAACTGAAGCGACTTAACAGCCGCAGCAGCAGAAATTCAATAGTAATACAGTACAAGCCACAATGGTTAAAGAGATGGCAACATGGATGGAAGGGCTTCTCCCTGGTAGCTCAGTGGTAAAGAATCCACCTGCCAATGCAGGAGACACAGGTTCGGTCCCTGGGTTTGGAAGATCCACTGGAGAAGGAAATGGCAACCCACTCCAGTATTCTTGCCTGGAACATTCCATAACAGGGGGGCCTGGTGGGCTATAGTCCATGGGGTCACAAAAGAGTTGGACACAACTTAGTGTCCAACAGCACATGGATGCAAACTGGTCCAAGGGCCTTAACTGTGGGATTCTGTTAGGAAGGAATACCTTTGTTTTATCACATTAGAATCTAGTAGGATGTAAGCCTAAACATCAGGGCAGTGCTACATTGAAAGGCCCTGCTTTAGCAAGATGGTAGAGAAGAGAGACCAATTCTAAGGATCTTGTTTAAGGCCCTGTCCAGCAAGTTGCAGTCCTGAACTTCTCAGCTTGGGGAGCTAATGAATTCTCATTGCTGCTGAAGTAACTTTGAATTGGCCTGAAACTGCAAGAATTCTAACAGCACTCTTCAAATATTTAGCCACTACATGGATAATCTATATTTTCCCTGTATTTCAAAAGCAACTTCTCATTAAGTCTCTCCTGTTGATGTAAGCTCATCCTGAATTTCCTTTTTATTTTATCCTTTCCAATTAATCATCTGTAGGGTACACTATCTTTATTAGAACCTGCCATAGAGATCTGGTTCATTTATGAAGAAGAGAATTCAAAGGTCATTTCAATATTTCATGCTGAGTTACCGACAGTGCTTGACATCAAGTCATCCTTACTGCTCATTTGGATTATATCCCAGCTCTGGGCTCTTGGCTTCAGTATAGAGACTGAGACCCAGCTGCCAATTTACATTCCAGCTTTGCTGGTATCCAAATGCACCCCTATGTTTCTGACATCCTCTTGCAATAACCTCCCCCAAAACTCAGTCACTTCACCATCAGAGGTCTCCCTCACCAGTCTTCCCACTGGTCCCTAGTACATCTGATGAAACCTCCCTAAGGACAACAATCTATTTATATGATTTGAAATGGTTGACTTCCAGATTCCCCACTGCTGGGTATGAATATTGCCATTTGCTGGATTTGCCTGATGCCAGTTGCTTGTTAAAACATCATTTTATGGACTGACCTTTCCATCATGCACCTGTTATGTTTCTCCATAAACAAATCTATCCTGATGGATAATTTGTCTTTAGTTATCAGTTATTTCTCACCAAACTTCAGTTAACCTTCCCACATGTCCCGGCCTAGGGCAAATACCTAGGTTTTACATCATGCCCCTAGTTATATATTATAACATCACTGTTATCATGCTGATATGATACTCTTGTGTGCAGTTACTGCCCAATGTATAGTTTAAAAATAATCTGGGACTGAGAAGGAAAACATCTGAGTTCTAATCTTGGTTCTGTCATACACCAGTGGTATGACTTTAAGCACTAAAAATATTTTTCATAACCTCTCAAATTTTTATTTCTTTTATCTGTAAGTTAGGTTAATAATAGTTGCCCTATTTTGCTGGATGCTGTGAGAATTAGATAACAATGGATGTGAAGCCACAATGTAAACTCTGAAATACCGTGTAAATAAACTGTAAATATGAGGTCTTATCATTAGCCAGAATTACTATCTCATGTTGCTTTTCAACTACAAATAGCCACACATATTGTGGATAGTTGGTGAATACTTGTCAATTTACAAATATGTATGTAAGTATTCCTGAAAATCCATTTGTAAAACAAAAGGGAAATGTTTGCCAATGACCTATGAGGGGTTAGGGGAGATAAAAACATTGAGGCAGAAAGTGATGAGTTGTGAAGGAGAGTGAAAGTCCTAGTCAGAGTGGAAAGGCAAGAGAAAAACAAAACTAGAGGAGACAGAGCCAGAGGGATGCAAGATGACATGCCAGTAACACAACATAGAAGAGAAAGCGGAGGAGAGGAAAAGACAGCAGGGAGCAGGGAAAGGTGACAGAAGAGAAGAGGTATCAGTTATTCTTAAACTAGAGTCAGCTGCTTGGGAAACCCAGGGACTGAGTAGAAAAGGGCTCCCAACTCCCCAGTGGCTTTCATCTGCCTGCCTGACTTTGTCTTAAGGAAAGCCGTCCAGTCCAGCTTGTCCCCATGAGGCAGATGTAGACAAGGTTTGCTCTGTGGGGAGAGATGGAGACAGCAACTGGGCAAACAAAGAAGTAGGATGTTGAACTATGGCACAGAAATGAGAGAAAGAGTAAAGGGACAGAGGCCACATGCTTAACAGTCTATAAAAGGAAACCTATCACCAGACTTGACTATCAAAATATGGTGCAATTTGACACAGTCTCACCATGGTTATCTTTCTTCACTGAAATACAAAGCAATCTGGATTGAATGGATGATTAAGTCTAATTTAGCCAATTACCTGGACATATTTAAAAAGAGGATTCAAATTTTCAAGCAGAAGTAGGTGTCCACTTTCCAGGACACCACAGTGGGAATTCTGATATATGGGAGAAACTTCAACTCTCTTAAGGTCTCTGAAGGACCATAATTATGCTAATATTCCAGGTCCTCAGTAGCTCAGTCTCCTCTGAGTATGGAAAAAAGAAAAACAGAAGTAATGCATCTAACAAACTTATTAGAGGTGAGGAAGAATTCTAGAGAATGAGGCACTCATAGAGAAATAGAATGCCCTTTGTAAAAGACCGAACTTCCTCTGATCACAGAGCACACAGGGTCCTCTCTCTGGGATGACACAGCTTTTCCCAGAGCTGTCCATCTGTGTTGTTCCCCAGTGACACAAGGCACTGCCCATAAAGCACTTAGCGTAGTATTCAGAACAAAGAAAGTATTAGAAACTCAAAGCTGTGGTAGTACAAACAGTAGAAATAATAGAATTACAAGTAATAGTTGAAGTAGTAGTACAAGCTGTAGATGTAAATGACAAATGGTGGTCTTAGGACTTGATGTAATAATACTGGCTTAATATGTTTCGGGGGCTTCCCTGGTGGCTCAGTGGTAAAGAATTCGCCCGCCAATGCAGGAGATGCAGGTTCGATCCCTGGGTCAGGAAGACACCCTGGAGTAGGATATGGCTACCCACTGCAGGTTTGGATAAGGCAATGGCAACCCACTCCAGTACTCTTGCCTGGAGAATTCCATGGAGGGAGAAGCCTGGTAGGCTGCAGTCCATGGGGCTGCTAAGAGTCGGACACAACTGAGTGACTTCACTTTTATTTTTCACTTTCATGCATTAGAGAAGGAAATGGCAACCCACTCCAGTATTCTTGCCTGGAGAATCCCAGGGACAGAGGAGCCCGTTGGGCTGCTGTCTATGGGGTCGCACAGAGTCAGACACAACTGACGCGACTTAGCAAGCAAGCAACAAGCAGGCAAATATGTTTCAATGTTGCTGCTGCTGCTGCTGCTAAGTCACTTCAGTTGTGTCCAACTCTGTGCAACCCCATAGACGGCAGCCCACCAGGCCCTGCCGTCCCTGGGATTCTCTAGGCAAGAACACTGGAATGGGTTGCCATTTCCTCCTCCAATGCATGAAAGTGAAAAGTGAAAGTGAAGTCACTCAGTCATGTCCGACTCTTAGCGACCCCATGGACTGCAGCCTACCAGGCCCCTCCGTCCACGGGATTTTCCAGGCAAGAGTACTGGAGTACCATCTATTAAATGCAGATGATAAGAGCACCCCTTTCACAGAACTATTATATGGGATGAATGAAAAAGAACTTATAAAGGGTTTAGCATAGCACCTACAATATTTTATTTTATTTTATTTACTTTATTTATTTTTGGCTGTGCTGGGTCTTCACTGCTGCGTAGATTTTCTCTAGTTGTGGTAAGTGAGAACTTCTCTCTAGTTGTGGTGGCTTTTCTCGTTGTGGTTCTTGGACTCTAGAGCATGCAGGCTTCAGTGGGTGAGGCTCCTGGGCACCAGAGCACAGGCTCAATAGTTGTGGTGCCTGGGCTTAGTTCCTCCTCAGCATGTGGGATCTTCTTAGACCAGGGACTGAACCCATGTCTCCTGCATTGGCAGGTGGATTCTTTACTACTGAGCCACCAGGGAAGCCCCACACCTACATTACTGAGTGCTTGATACCTGCTAGTGAGACACAGAAGGAATGGTGGTGGTGACGGCAACACTGCAGGACTCCATCCCAGGTAAAGGGACAGGAGCCCTGTCACTAGACGTCCCATGCCATGAAACTGTAAAGAGCCGCACCAGAGAGGCCTTTCCAACTTCAAATAGGAACTGGTATTCTTTCCATCCTCCTATCTCCTCTCTAAATCTCATAGCTTCAGAATCCATAACTGCAAGTGAAATTCAGTGTTTGGGGGGTGGGCGGGTAGAGATTGTTAATATCTACTGGGTGCAATCCTGTCTAAGATAGGCCTTCAGTGATGATGAGATCTTGTCTAAAGAGTTGTAAGGTGAAACATAAAGACTTTCTCAATTTCAGCTAAATTTTTACCTCTAACACTATAATACGCTAGACAGTGTACTAAATGCTGGCTATATGAAATCCAGGCTTCCCAGGTGGTTCAGTGGTAAAGAATTCACCTGCCAATGCAGGAGACACAGGTTCGAGCCCTGAGTCAGGAAGATCCCCTGGTGAAGGAAATAGCAACCCATCCCATATTCTTGCCTGGAGAAATCCCATGGACAGAGGAGCCTGGCAGGCTACAGTCCATGGGGCGGCTAAAGAGTCAGATACGACTTAGTGAGTAAAGAACAAGAACAACATGAAATCCAGCAAAGGAGGCAGACCTATTAAACAAACAACTACAATCAACTCTGACAATTAAAAACAATGGATAACAGCAATTCACATTCAGAGCTCTGGGAGCATAGAGGGCAGGGCAGGAAGGCTTATGGGTCTGTAGAAGAGGAGTTTCAATTTCAAGTGTGAATAGGAAGTTTACAAAAGACAGGGGATAGGCATGATCAAACTTAAGCTACAGAAGATGGCCGGTCTGGAACTGCTAAATGAATTGGAGGTAGGACAGCCACAGTCAAGAAAGGTGTTTGGTGATGACGCCAATCACTTTAGAAAAGAAACAGTGAGGTCTAATGACAGAAATGACAGGAAGGGAAGAAGAGGGCTGCAGAGTCAAGGTTACATAATTCTAAATGAAGTAGTTTTAAAATTAAGCTGGTGTAAAAAGGTTACTAGTTGTTTTTTTTTTTTTCCCCCACAGAGTTAAAACTCATCAGTTCAGCATAATTGGACAGAAGCATGTCACAATTAATCAAATATGAATTACAAATTTTTAAAAAATATGACTAACTGCTTAGGGTTTTTTGACTAGATGAGATATTTTAAATACCTTTCAACTTCCCTGATTTTAATTAGCAGCATCAATGTTCCTGCAAACAATTTAAATAAGGTTCTTTGAAGCAAAATTCTTCTCTGAAGTGGATTGAATCTTTTTCTCTTCTGCTCTTCTTCCCACAAATGTGCTTCCAGATTCCAAAGTTGATCTTTGCCCACAACCAATTCCTCTTTTGCTAGTGTAAAAAGTCACAACTCTGACCTCAGGCTGATTGCCCAGAAACTGTTCTGGGACGCCTATGAAATCTTTCAACAAGCTAGACTAGCTGGCTGGTACTTCTTCCCATCAATTAGGAGTGTCAAACTGGATAGCCGTCAACAACAGTCACAGAAAATAACAAGTTTGTAGTTAAAAACAGAAACCTGCCAAATTTTCCTGATTCTCGGAATTCTTTGGGGGCAACTCAATTTATTTTCAAAAACTTCTGTCAGTGATACAATGACAAAATTCAGTTCAATTCCACAAGAAGCCATCAAAAAAATCCCTTATAAGGAGGGAATTTTATCCTATCTTCTACTAAAGTACTACATTTGTTGAAATCCTTAATTATAATAGCTTATATAAAGCTCACACTAAATCAATGAACCGTTTATTTTCCAAATACTTGTGCATTTCTTACATCATAACCCTCATGAGTCACGAATTTATTTACCATGAAAAATATTTGACTCAATTCTCACAATTACAGTGACTAGAAATGAAAGTACAAATGAAATAACTCAGTACTTCCAGATGTACAGCAGGTAGCTTGTTACCATAAGCTTTCTGAATTTAGAAATTCAATAGGGTCATAGTTGTAACTTTTACATACATACTAATTATGCAAAACTTCTTTATTACTTGTAAGTTAGAGTATGAAATAATTCCTGAAGCCTCACGAAAGAAGTTGTTTCATATATAGGCAGTCTCTCTAGAGAGCTACATTCATTTTTCCCATGTCTAGAAGATCACTGAAGCTTTGGGGATCAATATCTATTCCATTCAACCCATCATGCATCATATGGGACCAGATTCTTTCCCCAAACATTTCCCCTCTGAGCTCCACACTAATTTAGCCAAATTTCTAATAGCTGTTTATCACCAGAATGTCTCACAGTTTCTTCCATCTCTACCAGCTCCAAACTATACTCAATTTCTCCATATACCCTACTCCTCCATGTCACCTTCAAAATGTCTTCCTCTTCTTGCTCATTCAATTTTCTACTGGAAATTCTACTGCTTAACTTCCTCTAGAATCCATGTCTTCTTCCTCTATCCCTGTTCCCTCAATCTTAGTTCTGGTCCTCATCCACTGTTCTCTGGACAAGTCTCTGGAGTCCCTGAGCCCCTAGCTCCTGTCATCCACCCTAATTCAGCCTGCACTCAGAGTCATCCTCCCACAATACCTGACATGACTGTTCCCTCTTCTGTGCATACTGATCACATTTCTGGACTTTCCATATATAGTTTTCTTCATTTACTATTACCAATATTTTTCAAATATTGAGAAGTAGGTTTTTTTTTTTTTTTTTTATTTAAAAAGCAACTTAGGAGTTGTATTGGTTCCTGGAGAGTGGATCAGATCTATGGCGAAAGAATAGGATAGACTAAAGATCCCTTTTAAAAAACTGGAGATACCAAGGGAACATTTCATACAAAGATAGGCACAATAAAGGACAAAAATGGTAAGGACCTAACAGAAGCAGAAGAGATCAAGAAAAGGTGGCAAGAATACACATTCAAGAAGAACTGTATATAAAAAAGCTCTTAATGACCCAGTTAACCATGATGATGTGGTCACTCATCTAGAGCCAGACATTCTGGAGCATAAAGTCAAGTGAGTCTTAGGAAACATCACAACTAACAAACCTAGTGGAGGTAATGGTATTCCAGCTGGGCTACTTCAAATCTTAAAAGATGATGCTGTTAAACCACTGCACTTATTTTGTCAACAAATTTGGAAAACTCAGCAGTGGCCACAGGACTGGAAAAGATCAGTTTTCATTTCAATCCCAAAGAAAGGCAATGTCAAAGAATGTTCTAAGTAGTGTATAATTGCACTCATTTCACACTCCAGCAAGATTATGCTCAAAATTCTTTAAGCTAGGCTTCAGCAGTACATGAACCGAGAATTTCCAGATGTTCAAGCTGGATTTAGAAAAGGCAGAGAAACCAGAAATCAAATTGCCAACATATGCTGGATCATAGAAAAAGCAAGGGAATTAAAAAAAAAAAAAAACATATGCTTCATTGACCATGATAAAGCCTTTGACTGTATGGATCACAACAAACTGTGGCATATTCTTAAAGAGATGGGAATACCGACCACCTGACCTGCCTCCTGAGAAACCTGTAAGCACAACAAGAAGCAACAGTTAGAACTGGACATTGAACAACAGACAGGTTTAAAATTGGGAAAGGAGAGAGTCAAGGCTGTATACTATCACCCTGCTTATTTAACTTATATGCAGAATACATCATGTAAAATTCTGAGCTGGATGAATCACAAGCTGAAATCAAGATTGCTGGGAGAAGTATCAACAACCTCAGATATGCAGATGATACCACTTTAATGGCAGAGAGTAAAGAAGAAATAAAGAGCCTCTTGATGAAGGTGAAAGAAGAGTGAAAAAGCTGGCTTAAAACTCAGCATTCAAAAAACTAAGATCATGGCATCCAGTACCATCACTTTATGGCAAATAGATGGGGAAAATATGGACAGTGTCAAATTTCATTTTCTTGGGCTCCCAAATCACTGCAAACAGTCACCGAAGCCACAAAATTAAAAGACAATTGTTCCTTGGAAGAATAGCTATGACAAACATAGATAGTGTATTAAAAACAAGAGACATCACTTTACTGAGAAAGGTCCATATAATCAAAGTTATATATACTGGTTTTTCCAGTAGTCATGTATGGATGTGAGAGTTGGACTATAAAGAGGCTGACACCGAAGAATCGATGCTTTCAAACTGTGGTGCTGGAGAAAACTCTTGACAGTCCCTTGGACAATAAGGAGATAAAACCAGTTAACACTAAAGGAAATTAGTCCTGAATATTCATTGGAATATTCTGTGGAATAAAGAATAAAATAAAATGAAAAAAATAATATTCTTTAAATAAAATAATAGATAAATAAAATAGTATTCTGTGGGAAATTCTGAACGAGATGGGAATATCATACCACCTGATCTGCCTCTTGAGAAATCTGTATGCAGGTCAGGAAGCAACAGTTAGAACTGGACATGGAACAATAGACTTGTACCAAATAGGAAAAGGAGTACGTCAAGGCTGTATATTGTCACCCTGCTTATTTAACTTATATGCAGAGTACATCATGAGAAACGCTGGGCTGGAAGAAGTACAAGCTGGAATCAAGACTGCTGGGAGAAATATCAATAACCTCAGATATGCAGATGACACCACCCTTATGGCAGAAAGTGAAGAGGAACTAAAAAGCCTCTTGATGAAAGTGACAGAGGAGAGTGAAAAAGTTGGCCTAAAGCTCAACATTCAGAAAACTAAGATCATGGCCTCCGGTCCCATCACTTCAAGTGAAATAGATGGGGAAACAGTGGAAACAGTGGGTGACTTTATTTTGGGGGGTTCCAAAATCACTACAGATGGTGACTGCAGCCATGAAATTAAAAGACGCTTACTCCTTGGAAGGAAAGTTATGATCAACCTAGATAGCATATTCAAAAGCAGAGACATTACTTTGTCAACAAAGGTCTGTCTAGTCAAGGCTATGGTTTTTTCCAGTAGTCATGCATGGATGTGAGAGTTGGACTATAAAAAAAGCTGAGTGCAGAAGAATTGATGCTTTTGAACTATGGTGTTGGAGAAGACTCTTGAGAGTCCCTTGGACTGCAAGGAGATCCAATCAGTCCATCCTAAAGGAGATCAGCCCTTGGTGTTCATTTGAAGGACTGATGCTAAAGCTGAAACTGCAATACTTTGGCCACCTGATGTGAAGAGCTGACTCATTTCAAAAGACCTTGATGCTGGGAAAGATTGAAGGCAGGAGGAGAGGGGACGACAGAGGATGAGATGGTTGGATGGCATCACCCACTCAATGGACATGACTTTGGGTAAACTCTGGTATTTGTTGATGGACAGGGAGGCCTGGCATCCTGTGGTTCATGGGGTTGCAAAGAGTCAGACATGACTGAGAGACTAAACTGAACTGAATTCAATGGAAGGATTGATGCTTAAAGCTGAAGCTCCAACATTTTAGCCACCTGATGCGAAGAGTCGACTCATTGAAAAGACACCTATGCTAGGCAAGATTGAAGGAAGGAAGAGAAGGGGACGACAGAAGATGAGATGGTTGGATGGCATCACTGACTCAATGGACATAAGTTTGAGCAAACTCAGGGATATAGTGATGGACAGAGAAGCCTGGCGTGCTGCAGTTCATGGTGTTGGAAAGAGCTGGACACAACTTAGTGACTGACCAACAACAACAAAGGAGTGCTGTATTATCTACACATACGCTTTTTCTAGAACTCAACTCTGAGGGTTTGGATTGCAATAATTATACATAATGAACAATGGTGACATTTGAGATATGGTGAGGCTAAAAAAGCCAGTTACATTGTAGACAGTGAGACCTTACAATAAATATGCATCTATATCTGTTAAGCAAAATACATGGTAGTACTGAACATTCAAGGGTGAGTACTTTTTATAATACTTTTTTCAAGCACTGAAATTAATAAAGCCATTATAAGTTCAGGAGCAAGTGAGTGGGCAGAGGAGAATGGAGGAAAAGAAAGATTATTCTTACAGTTCTTTAGAAATGCAAATAAGAACATCGCTTGCACATCATTACCTGACTGATAAAATGGTAATCACTTAACAGATACTTAGTTAGAAACCTGTTTCAATTCCTTAATTGAAAAAGTTCTTTAATTCAACACAACCCTATTTGCTAACTGATAATAAAAGAAATTTCCAGGGAGAAAAATAGCAGGTACTAAATGTCATAATATGATCTATAAAAATTTAAATGGTTCTTACCCCACTTTCAAAATTTAATTAATAAAATAAAAAGCCTTTGAGGGTGTGGTAGGCAGATTGAACTCCCTGACCAACTGAATGCTATGGCTAGGGAGGGGGTAACATAATGGCTGTTTGCAGATAACATAATTCATTGTTAATCTGGTAAACTGGAGAGTGCCCAGGCTCCCCACAGGCACTTAAGTCAAATTTTAAAAAATAATAATAAAATGAAAAAAAAATTTTTTTTTCATTGAGACAGGCCAAACAAATGTATGTGCCAGGCCTTAGTTTGGAAACCCACGTCTTAAAATGAACAGAACAGATACTCTACAACACAGAAATCTCAGCACAAGCAAACTGTGAAACTTAGATTCTGATATCAAGCAAACACTGGTAAAAATACTGGCTTCACCTCTTATAGAAATGTGGCTCCCAATTAGAGAGGGAAGAAATCTAAAACCTCTATTTTCCTTACTTCCTTACTAGATAGCTTCTGCTTATGGTCTCTAAATAAGAGGTCAAGAATGGGAAACTGGACTTTGAGAGGAAAAAAGAAACATTTCTCTCCAGTATCTGCAAGTGCCATCAGCAGTGAGAGCAGTAGCAAATGAGTCCGTAAGCAGCAAACGTGATGACAGCAGGGTTCGTGGCAGTTCCCCGAAGCTTCATGACCTCTGGTCCACACCCCCTCCTTCCTGTCCTTTCAGGGAGCTTTGTGACTAACACCCTGCATTAAATCTACCTTTGTTTGAAATTTATTAAACAGCCTCTATTTTCCCAATAGGACACTGATACACATGGAAACAGAAAGAAAAAAGTCAGAGATGCTTTCCTCTAAACAAAAAATCATCAGTTAAGGGATGCATTGCATATAATGGAGAGATATCTTTATTGAACAGAGCACAAGAGTGAGTCAACAAGACATAGGATTGAATCTTAGATCCTCCAATTCCCAAACAGGAATGGATCCATGTTCATGGAAAATGCAGAGTAAAGAGAAAACAGTGCTGAATAGGGTAGAGAAGAGTATCCCAATTATGCCTTGTGAGACCCAGCACTGAAGGTTTTCTATCACCTTTCGGAGAGCCTCAGTTTTCTCAGCAGATAATGGGCACAATCAAGGACAAACAGTCAAAAAACTGAACAAGTGATTAATAAGCTCAGCCAATTAAATGGATACCAAATTTAAGCAATCAAGAAACTTATATAGCAGTTAATCAGCAGTCCTCGGGGGGTAATAAAAGCCTATATCTCATGATTATTGTGATCACTAAAGACAACATTCACCATTTGTTTGATGCACATATGTGTGAGACACTATATTAAGAATATTACCTACATTATTTATAATCCTTACAAAAACCCCATTTTCAAGACGCCAAAACTAAAGCATCTGAGAATGAAATAACTAGTTCAAAGTCATATAGCTAGTAAGTAAGACTTGAACCCGTGTCATTTTATTTCCCCAAACCCCACTCTTTCAGCTTCCTGTGATGGTTCCAGTTGACATCATTGTGGTATATGTACTTTGCAAGCTGCATAGAGTGACATCATGTAGAGGATTGCTAGCTTCAAGCCACAACCAGCAAATCTCACACACTGCAAGAGACTACTGTTTTAGGACCATAAATGTCATCCTCCCCTTTAAGGTCCCCTGTGACCCCATGAGGAACAAGGTAAGTTCCAGTTTTGTAGGCTTCTGATCTAATCAGAAAACTGACTGAACAATCACCATTGTATCAGTCAAGTAATAACGTTGAGTATGATTCTCATTTACATTTCTAAAGCAACATAAAAATAACCCCTTTTAAATGGTACCCACTCACTTTCTCCTTATATGCTAATGCATGTCATAATTTCAAAGCCTGAAGAGAGATTTCCTGCAAAACATTTCACTGACTTAAAGTTGCACATGCTCACAGTTGCAATTGCCAGGTTACAAACATGAATTAACTCTGCTTCCAAATCAATTACATATTGATAAGTCTTCAGGGCTGACAACTTGTATACCTTGATTTTAAACTCTAGGAGTTATTTCAAGGCTTTAGGATATTTAGCATTAAAAATTCTAACTTCATCCCGAGTCTTTAGTGAAATCTAAGCATTGTCACCTGCAGAAGGAAATGGCAACCCATTCCAGTATTCTTGCCTGGGAAATTCCAAGGACAGAGAAGCTTGGCAGGCTATAATCCATGGGTTGCAGAGTCAGACGTGACTTAGTGACTAAATACATGCATATAAGTACTGTCACCAGTACTAATAATCAAACCAGAAATCAACTCCCTTATTTTTTTAACTTAAAATTTATTTTTATTTATCTTTAAAAATTTTTTTTTTGGAGGATAATTACTTTGCAATGTTGTATTGGTTTCTGCCATACAACAATGTGAATCAGCCATAAGTATACATATATCCCCTCCCTCCCTCCCTATCTCCTCATCCCACCCCTCTAGGTCATCGCAGAGCACCAGCTTGAACTTCCCTGTGTTATACAACACTCTCTAATTTGTAAAATTGCTATTTTTTTCCTCTGCTAAAATTGGATCATTTCAATTAATTCCTGTAGTCACATTGATTTCCAATGAATTTTATTTACTGATTTGAAGTAGTGAACTGCACCTTAGTGCCATGACAGAATTAAGGCAATTGGGTAATTAGAGTTAACCTTTGAATAACTAGGGGTAAGGGGTAACCTTTGAATAACTCAGGGGTAAGGGGTACTGACTCTGAGCAGTTGAAAATTTATGTATAATTTATAGTTGGTCCTCCGTACCAACAGTTACACATTCATGGATTCAACCAACCTTAAACCACGCAATAATGTAGTATTTACTATTGAAAAAATCTGCACATAAGTGGATTCAATCAGCTCAAATCCATGTTGTTCAAGGGTCAACTATAACTTAAAGCCAAATACTTATGATGTCATGGTTTTTAATTAATGTTGTGACATGCGTACAACAGGTGACTGCATTTACATTGTGTATATATTTTATATTTTTAAGTATTCAGCTTTTGGTATGTATTCAGATTTATTTGTACTCTATATAAAAGCTTGCCATTTTGATCTTCTGTTCAGTGATGCTAAGTAGCTCCCTGTCACATGGCAAGCCCTACCAAAGAAAGAAGAAAGATTCTCTCTTGGGAAAAAAAATGCTTCTTGGGTTTTTTTTTCCCTCTCTTCCTTCTTTCCTTTATTTCTTAAAGTGGCTTACAAAAATAAACAATATAAGTTGTAGTTTAAAAAAATCAAAAGAAACAAGATGAAGTGGCAAAAAGAATTGGAAAAATAAAATAAAGGCATGTTAGAGCCACAATACGTGCCTAGAGATCTTCTATACTTGCTGCTGCTGCTGCTGCTAAGTCGCTTCAGTCGTGTCCGACTCTGTGCGATCCCATAGACGGCAGCCCACCAGGCTCTGTCCCTAGGATTCTCCAGGCAAGAACACTGGAGTGGGCTGCCACCTCCTTCTCCAATGCATGAAAGTGAAAAGTGAAAGTGAAGTCGCTCAGTCGTGTCCGACTCTTAGCGACCCCATGGACTGGAGCCCACCAGGCTCCTCCGTCCACGGGATTCTCCAGGCAAGAGTACTGGGGTGGGGTGCCATTGCCTTCCCCCTCTATACTTGCTAGTGGTAGTTATAAACGCAGTTCTGACTGCTAGAAACCATAGCAAAAAGGAGGGAAATGCTACCATTTACACGATTCATCATTCCGATATGATGCTGTTTTGGTTGCTAATGAGAAACATTATGAGTAAGCATAACAGTTACTCTTTAGAGGAGAAACAGAGTCTTAAACCAAGGTGTTCTCACTGAGTAGAAGCAGTGCACCAGAAAAGTGTACTGGAGCAGAGAGATGAGTCAAGGCTGGGAGGAAGCCACAGCTGAAAGAACAGACCTGTGGCTACTCAAGGGGGCGGGAGAGGAAGAGCGTAGGACAAATTGAGAAAGTAGCACTGAAACGCATGCATTGCCATATGTAAAATTAGATAGCAGTGCAAATTTACTGTATGACGCAGAGAGCTCAAATCTGGTGCACTGTGACAACCTAGAGGTATGAATGGGGTGGGAGGTAGGAGAGAGGTTCAAGATGGAGAGGACATATATATACCTATAGTTGATTCATGGGGATGTATGCCAACACAACATTGTAAAGCGATTATCCTCCAATTAAAAATAAATAAAATTTTAAAAAATATTCTTGGGTAAATAATATATTTGAAGGGAAAATAATAGGAAAATTATTTAAGTATTTTGAACTCCAAGACTTTGTCAAAGACAAATTATGGCTGTAGAATAATCTGTAAATGATAAACCTCAACAATACAGAATTAAAATGATTAGACAGAAGACAAGAGAGGAAGTTGGACAGAAGGTGGAATGGAACCACATATATGAATATGCTACTTTCCAATTAATCTATATTTTGTGCTCAGAAAAGAGTATTTAAAATCAATAAATCAAGTCATAGAGATGAAAGTGTATATTTAAGGATACAAAGGTAAACACTGAGGAAAATAATATATTCAATTAAAATTAGATAATTTTGAAGGGCAGAGGGAAAGGAGGAAGAACCAAATACTGAAAATTTTCATTATCATTCAAATTAAGGAATAAATAAGTAAAGAAATAGACAATTGTATTAGATAATACAATTAAGAGAGCAACCAACAGAATAAAAAATAAAAACCATCACAAAAAATACAAAATAAAGAGATTAAAAAAACCTGAAAAATAAAAAGAATCAAGATTAAAAAATAAATTTTCTCTCCATTCAATGTCTGGGCTCTTTATCTTGAGAAATCTTCAAAGAGAAAATTTGTGAATATTTGAACTTTTCTGCTCTTACTTAACTGCTGCCTGAACCCTATACTTTATGGAATCAGAAACTGTTAGGAAAAAAATTCTTGGAAAGCAGAAACTGTTTACTTGCAATAAACCACAAGAATAAAAGGAACAGACCTGGGTCACCTTTAGGACTCACACATGAGCTGAGGAGAGACACATATCAGTGGGAAGAATCTAGTAGTTAAAACAAAAAGCATGGGTGAAAAAGCTTCCAGCCTTTAGAATAATCTCCAGTTATAGTCAATTACTATCCATGTAATGTAAGAAATCCCTGGGATTTCTTTGGAAGGAATGATGCTAAAGCTGAAACTCCAGTATTTTGGCCACCTCATGCGAAGAGTTGACTCATTGGAGAAGACTCTGATGCTGGGAGGGATTGGGGGCAGGAGGAGAAGGGGACAACAGATGAGATGGCTGGATGACATCACGACTCGATGGATGTGAGTCTGAGTGACCTCCGGGAGTTAGTGATGGACAGGGAGGCCTGGCGTGCTGCGATTCATGGGGTCGCAAAGAGTCGGACACGACTGAGCGACTGATCTGATCTGATCTGACTATCCATGTTGTACAACAGATACCTTCTATTTTAGTTGCTAATAAAGGGCTACACAACTTGGGGGAAAAAAAGCATGGGTTATGTCTGAAGTCAGGCAGCTACTATTTCAGAGCCACATCAAGCAGCCACAGCAGCTCGGGGGTGAGCACAGGGGTTAGGGACTGCCAGGTTCACCGCCCAAATGCAGGCCAGGGATATCCTCAGGGAGAATGTGCTGCAAAGTCACCAAAGCTACTCTTTCCATTTTCCTTTCTTCAGTTCAGTTCAGTCGCTCAGTCGTGTCCGACTCTGTGTGAATCTGCTGCATAATCACCAAAGCTACTCTTTCCACTTTCCTTTCTTCAACCCTACAAAAAGAATGCTTTTGTCTTACAGAGCCCCAACAAGAAGCAAAGATACCAGAAACTGACATCAAGTGTGTGTCAGATTGTCTGGAAAGAGATGGCTGCAAGGTTTGAGACACTACTTATCAAAGGTTAGGATTCATCAGGAACTTGCCCCTCCAGGCAGGGCCTGATTCACTGATGGCTTTTCATCCTGAGTCAATCCATCCTACATCAACTGCTCTCTGCAATGAAAGCTCTTAAGGGAAAAATGCTTGTAATGCTTCTCCTATTTCTAAAATCCACACCTAGTATTTCTTTCTTCTTCTTTTTTTTTTTTTTTGTTGTTGTTCAGTCATCCAGTTGTGTCAGACTTGGCAACCCCATGGACAGCAGCACACCAGGCCTCCCTGTCTCTCACTGTTTCCCAGAGTTTACCCAAGTTCATGTTCATTGCATCAGTATCAGCCGTATCATCCTCTGAGGCCTTCTTCTCCTTCTGCTGTCAATCTTTCCCAGCATCAGGGACTTCTCTAATGAGTCATCTGTTTGCATCAGATGACCAGAACACTGCAGCTTCAGCTTCAGTCCTTCCAGTGACTATTCAGAGTTGGTCTCCTTTAATATTGACTGATCTCCTTGCTGTCCAAGGGGCTTTCAGGAATATTCTTCAGCACCACAGTTAGAAGGCATCAATTCTTTGACATCTGTCTTCTTTATGGTCCAGCTCTCAGAACTGTACGTGATCACTGGGAAGACCATAACCTTGACTATACGGACCTTTGTCGGCAAACTAATGTCTCTTCTTTTCAGCACACTGTCTAGGTTTGTCATCGCTTTCCTGCCAAGAAGCAATTGTCTTCTGATTTCATGGCTGCAGTCACCATCAGCAGTGATTTTGGAGTCCAAGAAGAGGAAATCTGTCACTACTTCCAATTTTTCCCCTTCTATTTGCCATGCAATAATGGGGGAGGATGCCATGATCTTAATTTTTTTAACCTTTAGTCTTAAACTGGCTCTTTCACTCTTCTCCTTCACCCTCATCAAGAGGCTCTTTAGCTCCTCTTAGCTTTCTGCCATTAGAGTGGTATCATCCACACATCTGAAGTTGTTGATGTTTTCTCCTATCTATCTTGATTCCAGCTTGTACCTTATAGTTAGTTCACAGAGAATACAGCTCATTGTATATAGCTCACTATTCAGGTTCTCTTGTCATTTTACTAAGTTCTATTTGTGTAACAGTCTTCTAGCTTGAGATCTTTAAGAACAAGCACTTATGTTAACTCTTCCTGGCACATCATTTAGGTGCTTAACTAATTATATTAAACTAAAGAAGGAACTCTTACATATTTTTATTTACCTATGGAGCAACTTACTTATAAATAACATAGATAAATCCAACCACAACAAAACAAATGGAGTTTGACATTAACATATTTTGGCTGCTGCTAAGTCACTTCAGTCGTGTCCGACTCTGTGCGACCCCATAGACGGCAGCCCATCAGGCTCACCCGTCCCTGGGATTCTCCAGGCAAGAACGCTGGAGTAGGTTGCCATTTCCTTCTCCAATGCATGAAAGTGAAAAGAGAAAGTGAAGTCGCTCAGTCATGTCCGACTCTCAGCGACCCCATGGACTGCAGCCCACCAGGCTCCTCCATCCATGGGATTTTCCAGGCAAGAGTACTGGAGTGGGGTGCCATTGCCTTCTCCAATTTCTTCAGAGGATTTAACTTTCCTCCATTGCATGCCATCTTCCTGAGTGACACCCACCTCCCATTATGAATGCTGGACAACAAATTGTCACATGACTTAGCCTGGTCAATCAGACGTCTGATTCTGATTCTTGAACAGCATATATTGATAGAGCAAATAGTTGGACATCATCCATGGTGCAGAAATGCACTGATCACTTCTTCCTATGGTTGGCCATTGTTCCACTTCTTACCTCTACTAGAATTCTCAAAGTTCTTTTTATTTGCAAGCCAGACCCCCTTAATTCTTTGAACCTATACATTATAGCTTCCCCAAAATTACCTTTGAATATATTAGCAAGTTAGTTTCTGATGCTTACAGTCAATAACAGTAGATATACAATAGCAAGGATCAAAATGAAATAAACTCAATTAAATGAAACCAAACAAACCAAAAATCAGGTGTTCAGTATGGCCTGACAAAATACTTAAATGCTGGACATTTTTATTTAGCCCTAAGTGTCATCCTAGGATTTCTCTGTTCCTTGATATATGGGAAAAACTGGATGGAGTCTCTCAATTCTATATCCCATAGTAATCTTTCTCTCAGATTTCTGAAATTTCCCCAGGCATTTATATTCTTCTCCTCCCATCCTGTGCTTTTTGGGGTGTTCATTCTCACATATTAATTCTCTCTTCCAAACTACATTTACCAAGACAGGAATGTCAGCCATCTCACCAACTTACACACACACACACACACACACACACACACACACTCATATAAAACATCTGTAGAATAGTAGGAGGCAATGTGATTTTATGACCTTAAGCAGGTTACTTAACCCCTTTGTACCTTAGTTACCACACACTGTAAAATGGAAGATTGTTTTAAAAATTAAATGAGATAATACATGTTAAGTTTATAGCTTATGATGACCACATACATGGTAAATATTCAACACTGATTTCCTAGCCAAGCTAGAAAATTCTGCTATAGAACTCAGTGCTGGGAGAGGTCAGCACACACATCATGAATTTTAAACAACAACAACAAAAAATGCAACCTAACTCCTCTCAGCATTTTACAGCCACCACATGACTACATACTTCACCTTCTGCTAAGCAGAATCCAGACTGTCCTTCTTCTTGGAAGTTACTTTTTTCCTACCTCTCCCTCCTCTGCCCACTCATTTTCCTGTCTTCAGAGCAACTTAAAAAATTCCTCTCCTGTGCCAGGAACCCAGGCCCTTTGGCTTTCACTCTATATGGACACTTTACCAAGTGAAGACACTTCCTTCCCAAAGTAAGAATTTATGGTTTCTATTCTTCAAATATCAAAATTTATTCTATCTAGTTATACCTAGAATATGGGCTTTTGGACCCTAGTTGTCTTCATAGGACCCGTGTGGATTTTTCACATTTATTTATTAATGAATAGTTTAAATGTATATAATATTCTTTTTCAGCTTTATTGAGATATAATTGACTTACAACACTGTATAAGTTTAAGGCATACAGCATACTGAGCTGACTTACATATATTATGAAATGAATACCACAATAAGTTTAGTGAACATCCACCATCGCATATGGGCTTCCCTGTGGCTCAGATGGTTAAGAATCCACCTGCAATGTGTGAGACCTGAGTTCAGTCTCTGAGTTGGGAAGATCCCCTGGAGAAGGGAACAGCTACCCATTCCAGTATTCTGGCCTGGAGAATTTTATGGACTGTACAGTCCATGGCGTCACAAAGAGCTGGACACAACGGAGTGACTTTCACCTTCACCATCTCATATAGATACAAAATTAAAGAAATAGAAAAAAGTACTTTTCTTTGGCATGAAAGTTCTTAGGATTTACTCTCAACAAGAATGAAGGCAGTTAAAAGATGCTAACCCCCAATTACAGGATAAATTTGACTACAACATGATAAATATAATTAATACAGTTGTATAAAACTTTTCTTTAAGTAAAACTTACGTTTAAACTTTAAATAAATGTATTTTAGAAGAAAATTCTATTTCACTACTATCAGTGGCAAAATAGTATTAAGTTTAAATGTTAGTCTCCCAGTCATGTCAGACTCTTTGTGACCCCATGGACTGTAGCCCACCAGGCTCCTCTGTCCATGGACTTTCCCAGGCAAGAATACTGGAATGAGTAGCCATTCTCTTCTCCAGGGGATCCTCCCAATTCAGGGATGGCAGATTCTTTACTGTCTGAGCCACCATAACTTGCCACTATAAGATTACCTTAAAATACCTATTTTAAAATAAAACAGATGTTCATGTGCCACCTAAAATCATCATGCATTACTAGTGATCCATACATCACAATTTGGTAAATAAATGTCCTTTCATGGACACCAAGAGTGTGGCCTGGGAAGGAAATGGGTAGAAAGTCTGTTGCATTTGCACATTACTAATTCTGTGGGTAGGGAAGAGGAGTGCATAAGGGTGAGTATATATTGATGGGATCAGTTTAGAAATCAGACAAAGAGGATGGTCCAGAGACAAGATTCTGAGGACTGATACCATCTTGTATCCTGCATTACAGTTCTACAGCACCCAAGAGAAAGGCTAATGTTAATTTAATTGAATTGTATTCTGCTATTATAATTCAAGGCCACTATAAATAAATGTTGAAAATCTAGAAATGTTGGAGATCATGCTATCTGAATTACCCAAAAAGAAGTACATTTTAGCCAACTGATCCACTTTAATACAGTGTCTGAAACTTAAAACAATTTGATAAACTTATAGCCATTGACATTGCTCACTTTGGCCTTTTAATTAATAAAAGTAAAATGGAAACTCTTTAGATTCCATTATGCTTTCTCTGTTCAAATAATGTCCCAAACTTATAGAGGAAAATCAAACATGTGGCACTAACCTAAAAATCTGTGTTAAAGTTCTAAGACTCTGCATCAAGTCAGTATGTTAGGTAAATAACAAAACCCATGATGCTTCCATTGGGAGAGTAAAATGCTTTATTGATGAATATAGGGTCTCTGTGCACACCTAAGTGCACTAGAACATCACCCTATTTGAAATATATGTAGCACAATGACTGGCTGATCAATAACTCCTATTAGGTACCCATCAGGTGTAAGGGATTATTTATGAGACATATTTGACCCTTAAGGAATCCCTGGGTTAGGGTGATAGTACATCTTTGCAACTCCAGTCACATTACATTAGAGTTTCTGTCAAGATGTTTGACAGCTTCATTTTGTAACAGGGTTCTCCTACATCAAACACAGATGCACGGTGCCCCTGATCTATACCTGAAATATGCTTTCCTACAGATCTCAAATGAAAGAAAAACTGCTCCTGTGCTTGCACCAAGACTGTATTTTTTAAGGATGTCTTCCAGCTATTGATATCAATGATATCTTCAGCCTCAAATGTCAATTCATAACATTTAAATCTTATTGAACACATTTTTTCACATTATTTGGTTGTACTGAATAAAACGCAGCAAGCCTTTAAGAAAAAAATTTCCCTAGGAGCCATCCTATTATTTGATCTCCAAGAGTTGCAGGAAATTATATGAAAAGAAAACAAAAGTAATTTAGCTTTATGTAACTATACCATGCAACCATTATGCCATACAATAAAATGACCTGGTTAATAAAAGAACTAGCAAACTAGCACTTGTCACAAAAAAGCTATTTAAGTATGTATCTAAAGTTTAGATACACACATAAATATTCTTAAGGTATTTTTACCCCCATTTAAATAGATTTCTTCCTTCCTGTTACAGAGATGAATATTTTCATGCAACAGCATCTCCTGTAACACTAACTTTTAGCATAGGCATCTGGAATCATTTACAGCTATATTATACTTACCATTTAAGCATAAATGAAATTAAAAAATTAATAAACAGTACCACATTCACGATTATATTGATATATGAAATGTTGAAGAAAATACTCATTTATGAATTTTGTAACTCTATCCAAACAGATTTTTCAGAAGTCTTAAGAGTTCAAATAACCACAATTTATAGCACAACATATATAAAAATGCAACATACCTCACATTAGCATCAAGTTCGTCCATTACAGGAAATAGGCATGGGTGAGTTGGATATCAGCGCCCACTGGGTACTATAAGGGGGAAATAATAAAAAAGGGGTTAGACAAGAAGGCAATGTAGAAAAATAAAAGTCATTAAGGGAAAAAATGCCAAATAATCACTGCTTCCTAATAATTAAGACTTTTGTACAGTATTGGAAAAGTAATAAACAGTATTACAATAAAAAGTTATTGGCATTCTGAGATATGGCATAGATGAGTGCTGCATCAAAGAAACTCAAAAACGAGTTTCTCTGCATTTGATTAATCTCCTAGAGATTAGTACATAAAGGCATTTCTGTTTACTCCATGTTTAATCTATTTACTTATTTTTTTTTGCTCTTGCCAGAAACATAGCTTATTTATATGATCTGCATTAGGACACCAGCTGGTGGAAACTTAGAACACTGTCTAAGATGGTCAGCCATCTTGTTTCCTATGAGAATTTTTCAGGTTGTTATTTAAAAAACCCTTTTTGAGGGTAGATAATCATATCTCTTTAAGACTCTATAATAGTAAACTCTTGAGAACCCTCTTCCTAGGGGAAAAAAAAAAAAAAGGTGTGCATGCACACACAAACACCTTTTCTGGGGAGCCCACAATTCCTTGAGGCCTTTCCATGAACCCAAGGCTAAGGACTCACAATCAAAGAGGAGGTCAACTTTCAAACTACTGATCATTCCCCTAGCACAGACCTTTAGAAGACCTTACACTCTAATGGACAGACACTCACTGACCTCCACCAAGTCAGTTCTCTGACCTGGCTGTGTAGTTTTGGTTTGCAGAAAAATTCCTGTATTTCTCCCCACATTTATTCCAAAACATGGTGAATCAAAGAACATAGGGGCAGAGGTCAGGCTGTTTCTTTTGAGGTTACCCTAAGCAAGACCCTTTCTCTTCTAACGACATCATCTAGTCAATACTTCTCAATAAACAGAAGGGATGGGAAGAGATGATCGCTGGGTTTACTTCTAGCTCTGATATTCTATAATTCCATTTGCTGGCTTTCTAGTACAATTTTACAGGGAAGAAACTGTAAATCTGTTTATGTACATAACAGAACCATGAAACTCAGCCTGAGCCCTAGGATTCCTTGGTCAGCATGAACCAAACATGTATGCCTGGCAGCCAGGAAAAAAATGACAGGCCACCAGAGCTGGAAAGGACATAGATTTCTCTGTGTGTTCTGTGTGTGTTTTTATTCTTTGAAACCTGTAAGATTAACATGGGCACCCATGAGCATTTGTGCGTCTATGACAGGTGTGAAGAAGGCTGAGCCTACAGGGCTCAATCCTCTACTTTGACCTCCAGCAAAACACCTCTGTCTATCTCTATCTCTTTTACATTCTGAATCTGGAATAATCTTTTATTTGAAATACATAAGTACAAAGCCCTAACTACTGAAGTGGTGGGATTTCATCCTTTGTACAAGTCTATCTAGAATCATTCCTGAAGTGAAATGAAGTGTGTGCATATCTGTTTTTTTCTAGGCAGACAATCATCAAGGGTTTACTAGATTGCCAAAGGGGTATGATTACCCACTTCAAAGAAAGAAAGAAAGTGAAGTCGCTCAGTCATGTCCAACTCTTTGTGATCCCATGGACTGTAACTCATCAGGCTCCTCCATCCATGGGGTTCTCCAGGCAACAATACTGGAGTGGATTGCCATTTCCTTCTCCAGGGGGTCTTCCCGACCCAGGGATTGAATCCAGGTCTCCCACATTGCAGGCAGACGCTTTTATCATCTGAGCCACCAGGGATAAGCCACCCACTTCAAAAAGAGCTTAAAAAACTGAAAATACTCATATTATTTTAATCATAATAATACAGTAACCTAGGCAATGGCACCCCACTTCTGTACTCTTGCCTGGAAAATCCCATGGGTGGAGGAGCCTGGTAGTCTGCAGTCCATGGGGTCACTAGGAGTTGGACATGACTGAGTGACTTCATTTTCACTTTTCACTTTCATGCATTGGAGAAGGAAATGGCAACCCACTCCAGCGTTCTTGCCTGGAGAATCCCAGGGACGGGTGAGCCTGGTGGGCTGCCGTCTATGGGGTCACACAGAGTCAGACACGACTGAAGTGACTTAGCAGTAGCAGCAGTCCTAATGCAGATCATATAAATAACTTACATCTTTGAAGAGCAAAAAATAACAGATTACCATTCATCCCCATGTCTTAAAATACAGTCTATTAGCTAAAGATTCTCAAAGTTACAGCTTCATCCTAGGCCCTTCCCAGACTCGTATCACCTACCTGACATCTCAACTTGGATGATTAAAAAAGCATTTCAAACTAAACTCATTTCCCACTCCAGCACAATAACCTGCTTCTCCCCTAGCATCCTATATCACAGTAAATGACTCCACCTTTTATCCAGTTACACTTTTTTTTCACACCCTACAATCAAATTATTAGCAAATTCTCTCCTCTACTTTGAAAATGATTCCTCAATCTGACTTTTTCTTTCATTACCTCCAAAACCACACCTGGTCCAAGCCACCATCTCCTTTCCCACATGGTGTCCTAACCACTCTCCTAACTTTCGTAACTGGTCTCCTGCTGGCTCCACCATCATCTCTTCTCCCCACAGTAGCATTTCTGAAATGGAAGTCAGATCATTTCTTGTCTATATAAAATACTAGTGGCTTCCTGTCACACTTAGAATGAAGTTTAAATCCCTTATCACTTTGGATTTTGCTTACTAGGTAAAATTCAAACTGATCACATGGGTCACAACTTTGTCTAACTCAATGAAACCATGAACCATACAGATAGGGCCATCCAAGATGAATGGGTCATGGTGGTGAGTTCTGGTAAAATGTGGTCCACTAGAAAAGGGAATGGCAAACCACTTTAGCATTCTTGCCTTGAGAACCCCGTGAACAGTATGAAAAGGCAAAAAGATATGACACTGAAAGATGAACTCCCCCAATTGGTAGGTGCCCAATATGCTACCAGAGAACAACGGAGAAATACCTCCAGAAGGAATGAAGAGGCTGAGCCAAAGCTGAAACAACTCCCAGTGGTGGATGTCTGGTGGTGAAAGTAATGTCTGATGCTGTAAAGAACAATATTGCATAGGAACCTGAAATGTTACCTCCATAAAACAAGATAAATTGGAAGTGGTCAAACAGGAAATGGTAAGAATAAACATTGACATTTTAGGTATCTGTGAACTAAAATGGACTGGAATGGGAAAATTTAATTCAGATGACCATTATATCTATTACTGTGGGAAAGAATCCCTTAGAAGAAATGGAGAAGCCCTCATAGTCAACAAAAGAGTCCAAGAAATGCAATACTTGGGTGCAATCTCAAAAGTGAGAGAATGATCTCAGTCCATTTCCAAGGCAAATCATTCAGTATCACAGTAATCCAAGTCTATGTCCTAAACCACTAGTGCTGAAGAAACTGAAGTTGAACGGTTCTATGAAGACCTACAAGAATTTCTAGAACTAACATCAAAAAAAGATGTCTTTTTTATCATAGGGGACTGGAATGCAAAAGTAGGAAGTCAAGAGATAACCAGAGTAAGTTTGACCCTGGAATAAAAATGAAGCAGGGCAAAGGCTAACAGAGTTTTGCCAAGAGAACACACTAGTCATAGAAAACACCTTCATCCAACAACACAAGAGATGACCCCTACACATGGACATCACCAGGTGGTCAACACCGAAATCAGATCAATTATATTTTTGCAGTTGAGGATGGAGAAGCACGATACAGCCAGGAAAAACAAGACCAGGAGCTGACTGTGGCTCAGATCATGAACTCTGTATTGCAAAATTCAGACTTAAATTGAATAAAGTAGGGAAAACCACGAGGCCATTAAGGTAAGATCTAAATCAAATCCCTTACGATTATACATTGGAAGTGACAGATTCAAGGGATTAGATCTGATAGACAGAACGGCTGAAGAACTATGGATGGAGGCTCATGATATTGGACAGGAGGCAGTGATCAAAACTATCTCCAAGGAAAAGAAATGCAAAAAGGTAAAATGGCTGTCTGAGGAGGCCTTACAAATAGCTGAGAAAAGACAGAAAACAACAAAATTCTGTAAAACAATTATCCTTCAATTAAAAATGAACAAATTTCTAAAAATTAAAAAAAAAAGAAGAGAAGTAAAGGGTAAAGGAGAAAAGGATTGTTATACCCATCTGAATGCAGAGTTCCAAAGAATAGCAAGGAAAGATGAGAAAGCCTTCCTAAGTGAACAATGCAAAGAAATAGAGGAAAACAACAGAATAGAAAGACTAGAGATTTCTTCAAGAAAATCAGAAATATCAAGGGAACATTTCATGCAAAGATTGGCATAATAAAGAAATGGTATGGACCTAATAGAAGCAAAAGATATTAGGAAAATGTGACAAGAATACACAGAAGAACTACACAAAAAAGATCTTAATGACCTAGATAAATATGATGGTGTGATATATCATTCACCTAGAGCCAGACATCTAGGAATGTGAAGTCACGTGGGCCTTAGGAAGCATCACTACGAACAAAGCTAGTGGAGGTGATAGAATTCCAGCTGAGTTATTTCAAATCCTAAAAGATGATGCTGTGAAAGTGCTACATTCAATAGGCCAGCAAATTTGGAAAACTCAACATTGGCCGCAAGACTGGAAAAGATTAGTTTTCATTCCAATCCCAAAGAAGGGCAATGCCAAAGAATGTTCAAACTACTGCACAATTGCACTCATTTCACATGCTAGCAAAGTAATGCTCAAAATTCTCCAAGCCCAGGCTTCAACAGTATGTGAACCGAGAACTTCCAGATGTTCAAACTGTATTTAGAAAAGGCAAAGAAACCAGAGATCAAATTGCCAACGTGTGTCAGATCATAGAAAAAACAAGAGAATTCCAGAAAAACAGCTACTTCTGCTTCATTGACTATGCTAAAGCCTTTGACTATGTGGATCACAACAAACAGTGGAAAATTCTTAGAAATGGAAATACCTTACCTGCCTCCTGTAAAATCTGTATGCTGGTCAAGAAGCAACAGTTAGAACCAGACATGTAACAACAGTCTGGTTCCAAATTGGGAAAGGCTGTACATCCAGGCTGTATATTGTCAACCTGCTTATTTAACTTATATGCAGAGTACATCATGCAAAATGCTGGGCTGGATGAAGCACAAGCTGGAATCAAGACTGCTGGGAGCAATATCCACAACCTCAGATATGCAGATGATACCATCCTTATGGCAGAAAGCAAAGAGGAACTAAAGAGCCTCGTGATGAAGGTGAAACAGGAGAGTGAAAAAGCTGCCTTAAAACTCAGCATTCAAAAAACTAAGATCATGGCACCCAGTCCCATCACTTCATGGCAAATAGACAGGGAAACAACAGAAACAATGAGTTTATTTTGGGGGGCTCCCAAATCATTGCAGATGGTGACTGCAGCCATGAAATTCAAAGATGCTTGCTCCTTGTAAGAATAGCTATGACCAACCTAGACAGCATATTAAAAAGCAGAGACATTACTTTGCCAACAAAGTCCAAATAGTCAAAAGTATTACTTTTCCAGTAGTCATATATGGAGGTGAGAGTTGGACCATAAAGAAGGCTGAACACCGAAGAACTGATGCTTTTGAACTGTGGTGTTGGAGAAGACTCTTGAGAGTCCCTTAGACTGCAAGGAGATCAAACCAGTCAATCCTAAAGAAGATCAGTCCTGAATATCCATTGGAAGGACTGATGCTGAAGCTGAAGCTCCAATACTTTGGTGAACTGATGTGAAGAGTTGACTCATTAGCAAAGACCCTGATGCTGGGAAAGATTGAAGGCAGGAGGAGAAGGGGACAACAGAGGATGAGATAGTTGAATGGCAACACTGATTCAATGCACATGAGTTTGAACATGCACCAGGAGATGTTGAAGGACAGGGAAGCCTAGTGTGCTGCAGTCTATGGAGTCACAAAGAGTTGGACATGACTGAGTGACTGAACAAGAACTTTATCACAATCTGATCCCAGCTCCTCTCCAATGCCCCATCCACTCACTGCCTTTGTACTCACTGGTTTTGCTTTTTTCATTGACCATCAATGTAGGCTCTCACCTCAGGGCCTTTTCACTTGTTTCCTCTCCCTGGAATGCTACTATGTAGATCACTCCATTACTTCCTTAGGGACACAGCCCAAATGCCACTTTCCTGATGACTTAAAGTAAAATTTCAGGCCTCATTTTCTGAAAATTTCTGTAATCCACTCTATTTTTTTCTTCTTAGTACATACATTATATATACTCCTTTGCTTATTTATTAGTGATCTATCTCTCTTACCAGAATGTAAGTTTCAAGATGGCATAGTTATATCTTGATCACTATTACAACATCAGTGCCTATAAAAATGCCTAACATACTGTATCCCCTTCATAGATATTTCTTGAGTCATCTAAGTGGTCAATTTGTTTTGCAAATGAGGAAAGTGAGGTTTCAGAGTTTGTGACTTTCCCTCTGGGAAGTAGTATATGAACCACTCCAGAATAAAGATAATTTTTGAAAATATCAAAAATCAGTTCATCTTATTTATTTACTCTTTAGTATTAACAAGTGCCAAATACTGTCCTTTTCCTTCTCCTCCAATCTCTGAGAATTTATTGTTAGATGGAGAGACTAAGAATCAAAGAGGTCAACTGACTTGCCAAAGTCATATAGCTAGTACTTAACCAAACTAGGAATTGAATTCAGGACTGGGAATGCTGAAACTCAAGCTTTATCTTGCATAGTTCTTTTCATCCTATCACTCTTGCCCCCACTGTTAAAAGGGAAACTCCTCATGAAAGGGAACATTTTGCTTTAATTTTCTGCTGACCATTTATTTCCTCTTTCTCTGAGAATAATGACTTGATTTTCCTTTGTGGAACCCCTCCCCTGCCTCAAGCCCACTGATGAGCACATGACCAGGACTGGCCAATCAGAACAGTTCATTCTCTGGCCCCAAGGATTCATTAATTCACTGGCTAGACTGTAAAGCCAGCCCTGAGATATTTGCTAGAGTCTGTCTGTCTTTCTCCTGGTGTTGTTAAACTTTCAATTTAAAGCTGCTGGTGACCATTGATGCCACTATGTGGGGAGAGTTTGTCTGAGAATGAAGTTAATACCAATGGAAAGCAGAGTTGTAACACAGAGATTGCCATATCCTGATGAAATAATTAGAGACTTCAGGTCTAGCAGTGTCTTATGACAGTTTTGTACTTGAACTTCCCAATTATACTGAGCCAACAAAAATTCTCTTTATTCGTGTGTAGGCCAATTTGAGTTGGGTTCCAACCGTTATTTGAAACAAAAAAAAATTCTTAGAGATATACAGGAAAATCAATATTGTACTTGTATATAGATTAGAAGGAAGAAAAGCTAGAACTAAAAAAAAAAAAACAATTAAAAGCTAGCTAAATTTGAGTCACTGAAACTGCATTTGGAAAATGTTACAACATGGGGAAAACTATATATTCATAGCAATGTACATTATTATATTTTGTTCATGGAAACTCAATGAGCAAATTTTAAATGACTGGCATTTAACAAACCAGTATGAACATGCATTTTGTTAGAGATAAAGGAAGAATAACAAAAGAGAAAATGGTGATCAGTACCTATCCTGCTGCTGTTGCTGATGCTAAGTCACTTCAGTCGTGTCCGACTCTGTGCGACCCCATAGACAGCAGCCCACTAGGCTCCCCCGTCCCTGGGATTCTGGAGTGGGTTGCCATTTCCTTCTCCAACGCATGAAAGTGAAAAGTGAAAGTGAATTCGCTCAGTTGTGTCCAACTTGTAGTAACCCCATGGACTGCAGCCCACCAGGCTCTTCCGTCCATGGGATTTTCCAGGCAAGAGTACTTGAGTGGGGTGCCATTGCCTTCTCTGGTACCTATCCTAAATTGATTCATTGACTACAGTCCACTATTTTTTGTCATGCTTACCAGGAATATCTAATCAGAGCTGTGATTATAGGGACACCAGCTGCTGGGAAGAATGCTCAGAGTGACAGGTGTGTGTAAGGAACCATGCTTTTATCTTGCATACTTATGTTTCTGACCCCTTAACAAATACTACCTAGTTAATTAAAAGCAGTCAACTGAGTATCTCCCATGCTCAGATATAAGCTATGTCACTTCTAAAATTTCTAATTGAAATTCAGTTAGACCGTGTATGTCTGTGGCACACATGCATGTGTATGTGTGTGTTTTAATGACAGTCATACTGTATCCTCATCTCCTTCGGAAAAACAGTCTTAGATTGTCATAACCAGGGGAAAAAAGCACAGCAAGTCCTGGGAAACAAGAGAAAGAGGGAGTCAAATAAATCTTTCTACCATGTGAGGTATAAATGAAGGTCTCAGTATTATCTCAGCAGTAGGAAAAGCTCAAGCCACTAATTATTCAAAACATTTTGTCATAAAAGTAAAGATACAGAAACATGCAACTCCATCAGATTCCTTGAAGCTTCTTTTCTTTGTTGTATACATTGAGACATCTTTCCTTAAAAGGGGAGAAGGAGAAGAAAGAGGTGATGTTCTTCTTGCCACCAAATGCTGATTCCAACCCTTAGTTTTCTGACTTACAAATTTTAAATAACCAAAGAGCAAACCCTGAAGGTAGCACATCTCATTTTTACCTGTGCTCTTTTACTGAGAATACTCTGAAAGATTACTGTGGAACAGTTGTTAATGGTTAACACAAGGTGTGTAGTTGCATCTCTATTATGAGAAGTGTGAGCACAGGGCTCACCTGTAAATAGTCCTCACCTATTAGAGTGAAATATCGATGTAGTTTGGTGCAGTGCCAACATCTGCCAACTTGGAGCAATGTCATAACTCAGCTTGCTTTGTTGCACTTTAGCTTTTTTCCTTTGGTTTTGGCTGCATGAGCATATATTCATGCATAACTGTGCAAGGATTGACCACATTTACTCACAGAGTATGCTTCCATGGGTTAAATTTCTACATCAAAGGGAAAATTCCAATACCTTTGTTTTGGACAAGTGTCAGGAATAAGTAAAACATTATTTATCTTAATTGCCAAATTGAGAGGGGGAGCGCGGCACAATGGAAAGAACACTAGACCAGGAATCGCTCAGCCTGATCCACTACTAACTCACTGCTTCTATTCTTAAGCAAGTTTGTTCATCAGTCTGGGTGTCAATTTTCCCAACGGTAGAATCAACTGGGCCAGAGAATACTGGACAGGGTAAGCAAAGGAAGAAATTTCAAGTAATTAGAATTTCTCAGAAGTTAAAGGAAATTTTGAAAAGGTAAGTTGCTTGCCATTGGAGGCATTTAGGCAGCATATGGGTGATTGAGGATATCTAAATGAAGGATTTATTCATGGAACAACAGACTGGTTCCAAATAGGAAAAGGAGTACGTCAAGGCTGCATATTGTCACCTTGCTTATTTAACTTATATGCAGAGTACATCATGAGAAACGCTGGACTGGAAGAAGAACAAGCTGGAATCAAGATTTCTGGGAGAAATATCAATAACCTCAGATATGTAGATGACACCACCCTTATGGCAGAAAGTGTAGAGGAACTAAAGAGCCTCTTGATGAACGTGAAAGAAGAGAGTGAAAAATTTGGCTTAAAGCTCAACATTCAGAAAGCTAAGATCATGGCATCTGGTCCCATCACTTCATGGGAAATAGATGGGGAAACAGTGGAAACAGTGTCAGACTTTATCTTTTTGGGCTCCAAAATCACTGTGGATGGTGACTGCAGCCATGAAATTAAAAGACACTTACTCCTTGGAATAAAAGTTATGACCAACCTAGACAGCATATTGAAAAGCAGAGACATTACTTTGCCAATAAAGGTTCATTGGCTATGGTTTTTCCAGTAGTCATGTATGGATGCGGAGTTGGACTGTGAAGAAAGCTGAGTGCCAAAGAATTGATGCTTTTGAACTGTGGTGTTGGAGAAGACTCTTGAGAGTCCCTTGGACTGCAAGGAGATCCAACCAGTCCATTCTGAAGGAGATCAGCCCTGGGATTTCTTTGGAAGGAATGATGCTGAAGCTGAAACTCCAGTACTTTGGCCACCTCATGCAAAGAGTTGACTCATTGGAAAAGACTCTGATGCTGGGAGGGATTGGGGGCAGGAGGAGAAGGGGATGACAGAGGATGAGATGGCTGGATGGCATCAGCGACTTGATGGACATGAGTTTGAGTGAACTCCGGAAGTTGGTGGTGAACAGGGAGGCCTGGCGTGCTGTGATTCATTGGGTCACAAAGAGTCGGACACGACTGAGCAACTGAACTGAACTGAAATGATGGATATGATTCTGGTGACTGGTAAGGTTTCTCCCAGTGCTAAAACTGTAGCACTGTGATAGTCTATGTTCTGCTCGAATCCCCAGCAAGAGACCAAGTGTTTTGAATAATTTTCCAATTAAAACAAATGCATGCTCAATTCACCTATACTGTCTCAAACAGATTCCATCTCCTGAGCATTATCCCAGTCATTTCTGAACACGTAGGACTAAAAGAAGAGCATAGAAATGTACAATTAACTAAAGCCAGATATTTGCTAAGAGTTAGCTGTCAAATGCTTATTGTTAGCCTCATTACCTCATTACCCTAACCCACTATCACCACATATACCAAAACAGTCAATCTCACTAGGATCAAAAACAAGCATTTTCCCCAAAGTCTTCTGCATCCCATGGTGATCATGATTTCCTAGTTACCTTCACAGTGAAAGGGACTCAGGGATAATCTGAAAGATTGCAACTGTGTAAATTCTCACTAAATGGAAGAAAAAAGTCCTCTCCTTGGCTATTTACTAATACTTTGTTTTCTGGAAAATGTTTGGAATTTATAGGATGCTGGCTCAGAAATTTACTTCAATCAGCTGATCATACTCTCTAAAAGAATCTTGCTATAAAAAAACCATTATTTGTTTATCTAGATGTTTGCTCTTTGGAAGAAAAGCTATGACTAACCTAGACAGCATATTAAAAAGCAGGGACATTACTTTACCAACAAAGGTCTGTCTTGTCAAAGCTATGGTTTTCCCAGTAGTCATGTATGGATGTGAGAGTTGGACTATAAAGAAAGCTGAGTGCCGAAGAATTGATGCTTTTGAACTGTGGTGTTGGAGAAGACTCTTGAGAGTCCCTTGGACAGCAAGGAGATCCAACCAGTCCATCCTAAAGGAAATCAGTCCTGAATATTCATTGGAAGGACTGATGCTGAAGCTGAAACTCCAATACTTTGGCCACTTGATGCAAAGAACTGACTCATTGGAAAAGACCCTGATGCTGGGGAAGATTGAAGGCAGGAGGAGAAGGGAATGACAGAGGATGAAATAGTTGGATGGCATCACTGACGCGATAGACATGAGTTTGAGTAGGCTCCAGGAGTTGGTGATGGACAGGGAAGCCTGGTATGCTGCAGTCCATAGGGTCACAAACAGCCGGACACAACTGAATGACTGAACTGACTGAGACATGTAAGTGATGGTAGTTCACAAGTGCAAATGTGTATAAACCATGAAAAAAAGGTCTGTATTCTAGGAGCTGGACCTTCATTGCAAATGTTTCTTTCTAGGACTGGATTTCAAAAATGCTATTTGTGCTAATCATCTAGAACGATTTGGTCTAAATAAAAAGCTGTCTCATTTCCATAGCTGAAAATCCATACAGATGCCGATTCAGTTACACTTAAGGGACTACCATGCTGATATATACAATTAGCATGAAAAATGGCTTTTAATTTTTTTTCAAAATAACTAAAAAAATATTCTTCCTAGATAAGTAAACATTTCTCAGCTGGAAACTTTAGTCTTTTTATTAAAAAAATTATGCTGAAAACAGCCCTTAACCAATGAAAGACTATTTAAGAGACTATCTTTGCAGGAAAAAATGAATTAAAGGAAATGTAAAGGAGGAACATGAACGTCCATTTCATGTAGAATTGAATGAAGTATATATAAAGCAGTTCAAGAAATCATATTTTTTATAAGGCACATATTCTCTACCACCACCAAAGAACATGATGAAGACACTGATATTACAAGAAACCCGATCCCAGTAAATGTGGATCTGGGTATTTCACAAAGAAAAAGATTCAAGGGTCATTTATTTACATATTTACTTTTCTGATCACTTGATTAATGTCCCACTCCCAACACAGTTACAGGTTCTACAAGGAAAGACACAGTGCATGATCAGTATTTCTTGAATGAATGGCATGACATGATATGAAACTTCCACTTGATAATTAGAGAAGGAATTAGACTTGTCTTTGAGTTGCCAAAGGGGAATCAGTGGGAGTCTCAAGAGAAGTTTGAGCCACACTGTGAGGTAGGTCATTTAACACCAGAGCTGTCCAATTATTTACCTGTATGCTTTGGCAAGCAACAAGGTCCATCTCAGTGGGAGGCTCAACAGAAGCCAGAAAACCATCTGTCAGTCACGTGTGAGGGGAAGAGCAAGTCTTGGATGATTCTGAATTCTGATGAAATCCGGGAATGCAATGAAAGCAGAACTAAATAAGAGACTGTTTACTGTACAGCAGTGGTTCTCATGTTTAAGCATGCACAGGAATCACCTGAAGGCTTGTTAAAACACAATGGTTGAGCACTAGCCTCAAGTTTCTGATTCGGTAGGTTTAGAGGGAACAATCTGCATTTCTAACAAGTTCCCAGGTATTGCTGATGCTACTGTTTTTAGATGACTCCTTAAGGTAGAACACAGATTTTTCAAGTATGGTTCTCATACCTCCTGGAAAAAGCACATAATATTAGGCAATAGGTGGACAGAAGTACCATTGGACCATGTGGTAAAAAATGTGGGGGTTTTGGTTTTCTGTTTTATTTACTTTTACTTACATTGAAGAAAAGGATTCACAGACAGCTTATTGTTGAGTCCTTCCTGATATTTGGTAATCTTTCTTTTATAATTAAAAAAAAAAAAAAAAAAACAGACCAGAGTCTCACAGTCTTTCGTTTGAAGCACTGCTGTCTTCTGGGGTCCTCCTAAGAAGCAGATCTTGAAGTGAGGGTTAAAGAGATGCACAGAGTTGATCTGGCAGTTGAAGGTACACTGGCAGGGAAGTAATGATACAGGAGAGAGGATGAAAGGCTGCTTATTAAGCTACTGAAGCTTCCCACTGGGAAGTTCTGGGAAACAATATAAAACATGCATCAGAACTATCCTGAACAAGTTGGGAGGGAACTGGGGTACTGATACTCCCACAGCCATTAGGTATTGCTTAAGAGCCATCCACAGGGGGACATGGATTCCTGGGCACCTTCAGTCACTGTGCTTGTAAAAAGGTTAATTTCAGCAGACCGAGGGCAGCCCTCCAAATATTATGCTGGTTCATCTTGTAAGTCAGGATGATACGTATACACAGAAATGGTGAGAGGATCTGCAGGAAAATGGGAGGAAGAGTTGATAGTATCTGCTCCAACTATTTAGCTGAAATCTAATACGTTGCTTTGTGTGTTTTTTTGCATTTTTTTACAGTTACCTTCTATTTCTTTCAACTCATGCTGGTTTGCCCTTATACTTTTTTTTTTCTCTGTAAAATAAATTTATCTAAGGAAAGCTAACTGATCTAAAGAAAAGTGCTATGCATATAATACTCTAAATGCTTGCAAGAGAAGTAATCACAATAGTAGTTATTCCCAAATAACTGAAGTTTGGGAAATGCTAGCATAGCAGTTTAAGGCAGAAATTGGCAGCTTTTTGTTTGTTTGTTTGCTTGTTTTGTTTTCTGTAAAGGGCCATTTAGCAAATATTTTAGGCTTCTTCAAGCATAAGGTCATCATCAGATCAGATCAGATCAGATCAGTCGCTCAGTCGTGTCCGACTCTTTGCGACCCCATGAACTGCAGCACGCCAGGCCTCCCTGTCCATCACAAACTCCTGGAGGTCACTCAGACTCACATCCATCAAGTCAGTGATGCCATCCAGCCATCTCATCCTCTGTCGTCCCCTTCTCCTCCTGCCCCCAGTCCCTCCCAGCATCAGAGTCTTCTCCGATGAGTCAACTCTTCGCATGAGGTGGCCAAAATACTGGAGTTTCAGCTTTAGCATCATTCCTTCCAAAGAAATCCCAAGGCTGATCTCCTTCAGAATGGACTGGTTGGATCTCCTTGCAGTCCAAGGGACTCTCAAGAGTCTTCTCCAACACCACAGTTCAAAAGCATCAATTCTTCGGCGCTCAGCCTTCTTCACAGTCCAGCTCTCACATCCATACATGACCACAGGAAAGACCATTGCCTTGACTAGGCGGACCTTTGTTGGCAAAGTAATGTCTCTGCTTTTGAATATGCTATCTAGGTTGGTCATAGCTTTCCTTCCAAGGAGTAAGCGTCTTTTAATTTCATGGCTGCAGTCACCATCTGCAGTGATTTTGGAGCCCAGAAAAATAAAGTCTGACACTGTTTCCACTGTTTCTCCATCTATTTCCCATCACAACTACTCAACTCTGGTGCTACAATGTAAAAACTGCCACAGACAATACATAAATAAATGAGCATAACTGCTTTCTAGTAAAATTTATTTATAGACACTGAATTTGAACATTTAACAATTTTCATGTGTCACAAAATTATTCTTCTTTAGAATTTTTTCAACAATTAAAAAATGTAAAAAAAACATTCTGAACTTGTAGGCCAGTCAAAAACAGGCAGCCAGTCACATAGTTTGAAAGCCTCTGACTCAAGGCATCAATTACCACTACACCTTTGAATTGCTTACTTTCCTTAGCTTCAGTGGCTTCATCTGTATAACAGGGGCAAGGGTAATACCAATGTCACAAAGTTACTGCAAAAAGTAAGTAAAGATGAATACTTAAAAAGCAGGTGCCCAGAGATTTCGCAATATAATGTTAGCCAGCTACTGTAGCAAGGTTGGTCTCCAGTTTGGCAGTGCCTCAGTCATTGAAGTCTGAATGTTTCATACTCTGCTTCTCCACAAAGGCAGCTAAGCATCTGGGGGCTGATCTTCCCTACTTTGGGATATGGTTACAGAAATTATTCCTCTTCTCTATAAAATAGGCCCCTGAAACCTGAGCCTGGAAATGCCCAAAAGGTTTTGTCACCACTGATTTCAGAGGCCCGGAATTGGGAGCAGGTCAAGCTGAAATTTGCATTCCATCAAAATTAAGCTTCCACATTAGTGTTTCAGATCTTGCAGTGTTATGTCGCTGATGGTTGCTGCTGCTAAGTCGCTCAGTCGTGTCCAACTCTGTGCCACCCCATAGACGGCAGCCCACCAGGCTCCCCCATCCCTGGGATTCTCCAAGCAAGAACATTGGAGTGGGTTGCCATTTCCTTCTCCAATGCATGAAGGTGAAAAGTGAAAGTTAAGTCACTCAGTCGTGTCCGACTCTTAGCGACCCCATGGACTGGAGCCTACCAGGATCCTCCATCCGTGGGATTTTCCAGGCAAGAGTACTGGAGTGGGGTGCCATTGCCTTCTCCTGGTTCTCAAACATTAGAATACTTAAAATCACTTGCAAAACTGAAGGTTTGGGTGCCTCATTCAAAGCATTTCTGAATCAGTAGGTCCAGGAATTTGCATTTTAACAAATGTCTCAGTGATTCTGGTGCAGATGATTCATGGAGAGCAGTTTGGAAAACACATCAAGGTTGGACTGCAATCCACCAGGTGAGCACATCCTTCTGAAATCCTCTTTCATTGTTTTCCTGTATCTGTTTAAGTACCTCATCAGCTGAGAAACCAAGATTACAGTATTTGCTACACACACCAAAAGAAAGATCTCTGCCAGCATGTTTATCTCTTCTGTCCCCACTCTTTTCTAATTCTTCTAAACATCTTGGAGTAGAAAACAGTATATACAGAACTCTCTACTCCAGATATCATGTGCTGATTAGCATATATAATTAAGCATGCCAGTACAATCTCAAAGGACATGTGCTATTTAGAGCTTAGATGTAAATTCTTGAGCAGAATCTGCATCTTTACTGGACTGATAAGATGTTACCTCCCAAAAGGCTGCTGCCCACAGTTTTCTACCAGTAGTTTGCAAACAAACCTCTTAGAAAATGTAAAATTAAACTGTATATTTTAAAGGAGTCCACTTAACACAGACAAGACTTCTAGGATAAGAAGCAGGAGAAGAATAATGTTTCTATAACTGATACTTGTTTAACACATACTAAGGACCAAATTCTTCACATGCATTACCTCATTTCATCTTCACATCATGCTACAAAGGAGTACTACAATTATCCTATTTCACAGATGAGAAAATTGAGGCACAGAAAGAAGATATTATCCAAGGCCACACCATAGCCCAGACCTTTCAACCATTAAGTTATTCCATGAAGGATCCAGATCTCAATAGTTCCCTGCCTCAACTTTTGCAGCTCAATTTTATTAATTAGTTATTTGTGTAGCTTATTAAAACCTACAAGAAAGTCTACTGACACTTGAAAAGAATGCTTTTTTTAAAACAAAGCCCAACTTTGCTCATAGCAGTATGTGACACTGAGTTCCTCATTTTGCTTCCATAATTCCCAGGTCTCCAGCTGTTCAAGGTAGTTTAGATATCCAGCCCACCTGTCTCGCAGATTGGCTATTACTCATGAAGTTCAAATAAGATAACATATGTGAAAGTCCTCTGAACACTGTAAAAAGTTATCTAAAATGATAATTTCCCAGCCTGTTGTTTCCACAAATTATTTTTAAATCTTGAGAAGGAAGAAAAAGTGTATTAGTTCTGCAAAATCATCTGTGTCAAAAATCAGATTTTCCAGAGATTTTGTAGGTTGTAAAGCACCAAATCCGCAGAAATTTGTGGAGCAGAAGAAACCCTGTTTCTATATGGAAAGTAGACTGTTTATCACGGTTCAATGCAATGGAAATTTTGGGAGCTTGAGAATCAGATGACTTGGTGCTAGTCATTGCCCTGACACTAAGCAATCTTGAGTGAGTGTTTCTTTCTGTCCTTCCAGGAAATACAATACTGCTTGGTGGTTAACAAAATGGCTTGGGGGAGTCAGAGCTCCAGTGATAATCGACTGCCTCCTCATGAATGACCTCAGGTAAGTCACGTCACCTGTCTTGGTCTCAGTTTCCCAGTGATAAAAATGAGAATTAGAAACAACAGCTTACTTTGAAGTCATCGAAAAATATAAATTGCTGAATGGATAGAGGAATGAAGATAGAAATGTGATAGTTTTTAAAAGAAGTTAGTAAAATGTTATTACAGAACCTACTTGGTAAGTATTTGGTATTCACTATATAAGTCTTTCCGGAGAAGGCAATGGCACCCCACTCCAGTACTCCTGCCTGGAAAATCCCACGGACAGAGGAGCCTGGTAGGCTGCAGTCCATGGGGTCGCTGAGGGTCGGACACGACTGAGCAACTTCACTTTCACTTTTCACTTTCATGCATTGGGGAAGGAAATGGCAACCCACTCCAGTGTTCTTGCCTGGAGAATCCCAGGGACGGGGGAGCCTGGTGGGCTGCCATCTATGGGGTCACACAGAGCTGGACACGACTGAAGTGACTTAGCAGCAGCATACAAGTCTTTCAACTTTTCTCTTAAATATTTTTTTACAATAAAATATTGGGAAATAAACCCCCCAAAAGGCAACAACAGGGTTGTTAGAAGAGTTGAATGAGATATAGAGTTCTCAGCAATGCTCATGGTAAGTGCCTGGAATACTTTAGAAATGATTTCCTATACAGGCAGAAGATGGGACAAGATGATAGATTCCTTCAGCTCATACAATCTGTGAGCTAGAGCTGTTCTAGGTGAGCCAGAGACACGACATGCCTGAGCAGAATGAGAAACCAGGCCACACGGTACAGAGACCAGATGGACAGAGAGTAGCCAGGATGCAGTCACAGAAGTATCAGAAACCAGGGTAGAGACAGAGGGAAAGCGTAAGTTGCTCACTCATGTCCAACTCTTTGTGAGTCCATGGACTGTAGCAGGCCAGGCTCCTCTGTCCATGGAATTTTGCAAGAATACTAGAATGGGTAACCATTCCCTTCTCCAGGAGATTTTCCCAACCTAGGATCAAACCCAGGTCTCCCGCATTGCAGGCAGATTCTTTACCATCTAAGCCACCCAGGGAATCCCAGGAGGCAGGCACAAATGAAAGCTGTAAGACCCTACACAGGGAAGGTCTAACATGGGCGAACCTTGAAAATAAAGGCAAGTGGCCACTACTACATGCCAAATTAACATGCTTCTCTCTCAACTATCCCTTTGGTAGGAGAAATGCATCAGATTTAGAGTCAAATCAGAGTTCAAATCCAGTCTCTGCCAACTAGTTATGTGACAACAGGAGATATTCACTCAAGCATCTTCTAGATCACTTTTACTAGGAATACCTACCACAGTACAAGAGTGAGCCCTGGCAACCACTTTTCTGCTATAACCTTGGGCCATCAGATCCTTTCTCTTGAGAATTTGAACCAAGAGATACAATCGTGGGAATGTGTCGCATTAACTGAAGAGCAATGGGGAAAAGATTTTGAATGCCTGGAACTGAGTTCTCTGGAGATGACCTTCTTCCCATCTTTCCTGGGGTCTAGTTCCTTGATCTACAAGAAGCCCCAGTATCTTTCCAATAAATTTCGCTTTTTGTTTAAGCAAACTAATGTGGCCTTTATTATATACAAAAAAATTATATACATTTACTGATACAATTGGGGGCTTCCCTGGTGGCTCAGAGGTTAAAGCATCTGCCTGAAATGCAGGAGACCTGGCTTTGATTCCTGGGTTGAGAAGATTCCCTGGAGAAGACAATGGCACCCCACTCCAGTACTCTTGCCTGGAAAATCCCATAGATGGAGGAGCCTGGTAAGCTGCAGTCCATGGGGTCGCTAAGAGTCGGACATGACTGAGCGACTTCACTTTCACTTTTCACTTTCATGCACTGGAGAAGGAAATGGCAACCCACTCCAGTGTTCTTGCTTGGAGAATCCCAGAGATGGGGGAGCCTGGTGGGCTTCCATCTATGGGGTCGCACAGAGTTGAACACGACTGAAGTGACTTAGCAACAACACAAACAAAACCTCATCTCTCTGTGACTGATGGGAAAATAAAAAATGTTATGTGTAACAACTCCACAGCACAGAGTAAATATCCAATAAACATTATTTAAATTGCATCTGAGCTTCAGAATCACTGAATCTTTCTAAGTATTTGGAAACACCTTGTTTAGGTGGAGGATGTGTGATTCTGCAAAAAGAAACACATGCTGGCAGTCAAAAAGAAAGAAGGGGTTGACTGAGTTTGAAATTTGGTTTTAAAGAAAGTTCTCTGATTGAAATTTAAAACAAATTAATCAGTTACCTATTACTGTTTTGACTTGAATTTCTGTTGGGCTTCTTCACTGGGCTGGTACTGATTTAAAAGGGAAAAGAAGTATAAAGCAACAGGAAACAAAAGCTGGATGCAGAAGTAATATCTTTCTTAATCTCAGAAGGACTGGTCAGAATTTATCTGGTCAGATAAGATTTTAAAGTAATTTTTATTTGGATTATCCTGTGAATAATGAGGATTTCTGTCACCCAAATTGAGCAGTAGGTGGAAGGAGGGAACAAGAAAAGATCTAAGATCAGAAATATTAACCCAGAAATACCATAGCTGAAAAAAAAAAAAAAAAGGTTTTTGTGAAATTCAAAATAAAAGGCTAAGTGAGAGACGTCAATTAGTCCCTATTTTAATCTTGCTGTATTGATTCTCATAAATCCAAATATTTAGTTATCTTAAAAATAAGATAACTTTTTGTTTAAAAAGTCTCAGGTAGGTGGGTCATGAGCTTTATTTGGTTATTAGGTCTTAACTATGTTGTTCCCAAATTGATGCTGGGAGGGATTGAGGGCAGGAGGAGAAGGGGACGACAGAGGATGAGATGGCTGGATGGCATCACTGACTCGATGGATGCGAGTCTGAGTGACCTTCGGGAGCTGGTGACGGACAGGGAGGCCTGGCATGTTGCGGTTCATGGGGTCACAAGAGTCGGACACGACTGAGCAACTGATCTGATCTGATCTGATCTGATATCGATAAGCCTGTTTAGTGGCTATTTATATCATATTTATATTTCCATCTGTCCAAATGTATACCACTTTCTAATGCCCCATAGTATAAAAACAGTAAGCAGAATGGACGAATGAAAGGGCAGGCCAAGAAGAAAACAGAAGGTGGGAACTGATAAAAGTATGGCGACTTTATTTGGGTGATAAAATAGATATCTAAAGTTTAGATAATAGTAAGGACTTAATGGGAAAAGAAATGTTTCATGCATTGTTTGCTCCCTCCTGCCATTCTTCCTTTCCCCTGAGCCCTTCTCCTCTAATTTAACCAAGGCTGCCACCATCTCTCTCACTCTGCATATGCCTTAGAGCTATTTCTGAATAACCTCAATTACAAAGAGACAGGAGAAGACAAAACAGGGAAGAAGTCACAATACATCAAATGAACACAAATATCAAGCTCACAGTTTCTAATTTACCTAGAATCAGACTTGATTCTACAATTGAACTACACCATGTTTAAGATCCTTTCTACCCTGTGACATCAAGATCTCATTCTCAAAAGGCAGTTTCATATGGAGGTTCAGAAGAAAGACTCTGGAGCATACAGCCTAACCCCAGGTTCACTGCTTTACAGCTGAGAGAACTTGGGCATGCTATTCCACCTCTCCATTTGAGTTACCTCATCTCTAAGATGGAGGAAATAAAGTATCTCTCTTAAAGGATTCTTAATGCAGATTAAATGAGATTATCCATGTAAAGCATTTAGAGCTGTGTCTGGCACATAATAAGGGCTGGATTAATGTGAGCTATTAGGATTATTACTATGTTGTCTCTAAAACGTTTCTCAGCCTTTAGCAGCATCTTGAGCATTTCCAGACATAGCAACAAGGCAGTGAGAAACCAGGAGGGATAAAGGTAAACTGTGATGGTGGCTAAGTTGGAAGCGCGTGGGAAAGCAGCTAACAACACAGCATTCCTCTGTCTATTAAAATACTTTGTTGTAAGGTCTTTCTGCTCAAAGTCCCAAGACTTGTGTTTGAATTACAGCAATTGTTCTCAATAAGTGCTGGAGGGGGAACTTTGTCCCCAAAGGAGGTACTAGTGATATCTGTAGATGTTTTTGGTTGTCACAACAGGCAGTTGCTATTGGCACCTAATAATAGCAGAGATGCTGCTAAATATCCTACTATGGGCAAGCTAGTCCCTCATGACAAAAATTACCTAGTGCAGAACATTAATAGTACAAGGGGTTTGAGAAACCCTGAATTACAAAGTTGTTTGAAGTTATTTTAACAAGACTTGGCACTTTTTTAAAATTTTCAAACAGGCAATAGAAACAGGAAAATTCTGGCACTTGATGGGAGGCAGGGATAGGTAACCTATAAGGCCTTTTCATCTCCAAGACTTGATGTGTGCGGTGGACTCTCAACCACAAAACGAAGGCAACAGTGTGTTTTCATTGTTTTCTCTTTGCCTAGTTCTTTTCCCTGAAAATAACCTGAACTTTTTTTTTTTTTAAAGATGGTTGGATACTGGAAGGTAACCATAAGGCATTAAAAGTTTCTCACAAAAATAAAGAACATCAATGATAAGCAGAGAATTTTAGAGCTGGGTAAAACCTTGGACATGATTTAACAAATAAATTCTACTTGAAATCTTCCATTTCATTTCATGGATAAAGAAAGTGAGATTTAAAAAGACCAAGAGATTTGATCTAGATCACATAACACTACAATCATCAAAAGGTCCAGATTCTTTCAAAGAATTTATTTATTAGTCACTGATAATCTCAAGGTACTCCTGTATATGCATTTATTTTGCATTTTTTCAATGATTACAGCCTGTATCAGTCTCTATCTCTGGAAATCCCTGAACATGGGTTTCACCTGATTAGGTGCTGGCAGTGAGATTAAAAAATAAAACAAAAAAATTAGGTTCAATAGGTATTGAGGGAAAATGAATAAGATCTGCCTATTAATTAAGCGATGGCTGCTACTGGTGAATAAAGAGGAGAAATAAAGAAGTGACTTCAGTTCCAGCCACAGTGACTTGGAGGATGGTGATGGTTCAATAAAAGATAGGAAAGTCAGGAAGAGGTCCGGGCAGCAGGTCATTTACATTGTGTTTTAGGTGCTGTTCTTCAGTCTGTGAAGCTAAAGAAAGAGATGAGGGGATGAACAGTGTTAGGGAGGTTTGGAAGAACTCAGGTGGAAGAAAAGTATTCAGTTTGGTGGTTACAAGGCCACCATGGCCCCTAGAAGGGGCAGCTTCAGGGGCAAAATCCAGATAACTCAGAGGAACCAAGAGCATTACTGTCCTCTGGGCCTCAGCAAGTGCTGAACTGAACACTCCCTGAGGCCCCCGCTTGTCTGATGCACTACAGTTCTCCTAGAGTTTAAGTGATGACCCACTCAGTTGTACAATAATAATTATAATAAAGACATTTCCATGGTGGAAAATGATACAAACACAGGGGTGAGTTTAGGGTAAGGGTGGCATGGAAAAAATATACATAAGACAGAAAAATGACATGAGAATAATGCAAATACTTTTTACTCTTTTTCCCCCACACTCATCATTTCTTACTGGAGAGCTGCTCCTCAGAGCTCCATGAGTCTCATGCCATGTCCTGACTTATTCCTTGCTTCTAGGGCACTGCATCCATCATCAGTGCCCTTTCCCTCCATCACCTGGGCTCACCAGCAGCACATAGCAACTTCTCCTACCTCATCAGTGAGGCTGGGATTCCACACAGGAGCCTAGCAAACACCACCCACTACCCTCAGAGTCACCCACAGCTTTCTGACCCATGGACTCCGTCACAGTAATATTAAGACAAGAAGAGCAAACTAGCCTAAGGGTCCTTCCATCAAAAGCCACTGCTTGGGTCATGCTGAACCTGTACCTTAAACATTTTTTATCCATTTAAATGAACCAATAGGAAGCCAAGCCAATGCTTTCTCAACATTGAACTCTAGGAACATGAGTTCATGCCCTGATTTTTCCACCTCTGCCAGCCACCACTTCCCTGTATCAACAGCCACTTCTTCCAAAGGGGATGAACAGCACAGTGCCAGACACGGTAGCAAGCTGAACAGAAAGGCATTTTAAATTGGGATTGGGATTCTGTGAAAGACAATTGCAGGAAGCTAACCCTGGCAGCCCGGGGAAGGCAATGGCACCCCACCCCAGTACTTTTGCCTGGAGAATCCCAGGGACAGGGGAGCCTGGTGAGCTTCCGTCTGTGGGGTCGCACAGAGTCGGACACGACTGAAGCGACTTAGCAGCAGCAGCAGCAACCCTGGCAGCCACCACCAATACTTCATGCAGTACAGCGTGCCCACACACTCATGGTCACTCACATACACAGCCACACAGCCAGTTATACACGCTGGATATGCGTATCTTGTTATGCACAGAGAGAGTTAGACAGAGTCCACTCTCTCCGTTACGCACCCAGTATCATCCATTCTGTCCACACATGTACCCTGTCACACACACACAGACGCACAGCCCATGCTATGTCTCTCTCTCTCTTATACACACATACATACACACACACACGCATACGTTATACTACCTTACAGAGTCAGCAAAGACACAAGCAGTTTCTCAAGTACTTACGTACCCAAGTGCAGGGCATGAGCCCCAACCCTAGTGGTTCCATGCTGAAGGCATGTACTACACAACCAGCCAGCCCACCTACAGCCTGAGTCGCCACGCAGCCCATCCCTGAGCTAAAGCCAGGTCCCAGGAATCCAGAGTCCCCAACCCGTCCCCGCCGCGCCGCCGCGTCCCCGCGCACGCTTGGGCTCGCAGGGTTGTGACCCGAGGGCCCTCGCCGCACCTACCCTCGGCTGAGGCTAGGGAGCGAGGCGCCCGGCGGACGGGAACGGCCACCCCTCGCCGCGGAGCCGAGCTTCTACCGCCGCCGCCGCCGCGCTCCCAGCCGCTGCCTGCGCCCTCCCCGCCGCCCCCTCGGGTGCGGGCTCCAGCCCCCGCGCTGGGAGGCCGGCGAGCGAGAGGCACGGGCCCGCATGGGGCTGCGGCGGAGAGCCCCCAGCCCCGGCTCACCTGAGCGCGCTGACCATCGTCCTCCTCTCGGCTGACCGACGGTGGCTGCGCGGGCTCAGCAGCCCCCAGCCCGCATCCTCCCTGCGACCGCCCCCTCCGGAGGCCAGGGATGGCGGGGGCGCGGCCGGGTGCACATGGGAGTGGGCGCGGCGGGGGCCAGAGGGACCTCACTCCTCGGGGACGAGCCAGCGGGCGCCTTCCCCGGAGACCGCTGCCCAACCGAGGAAGGTAGTCCTGGACTCACTGCTGGCTCCTGGGTGACCTTGGGCAAGTTGATTAACCTCTCTGAGTACCCACTCCTCTAGCGAAAGATAATAAACGTGAAAAGGGTAGGTGCCTGTGGTGTCCGTTCCAGGGTTAATCTACAGTCTACTTCCTTCTCAGCCTCTGACTCCGCCAGGGCATGGTTAGTTGGGAGCAGGGTTCAGCGTGAGACCCGTAGTCCCTTAGATATAAGGCGTCCAAGTTTTCCGGTCAGTGTTTCAACTGACTAGTCTTCCCAAGTGACCCTGCCAATACTCGTTTTGCTTCCATAATCTGGAGGAAGCCTATTCTGGCTTTATCAGTTTGTGACCTTGAGCGAGGGGTTAGACAGAAGACTAGCCCCTCTGCTCCCGTATGTAAAACGGGGACCATAAACTCCCAGTTGTGTTGAGACTTACCAAAGCTCCTGTCTGTGTGTCACTAGTGCATAGCGATATCTGTGAGGAATCGTGACAGAAGGAGAAACATTTTCCCTCAACACGTCTTTCCAAGGCCTCCAATTCCAGGGACAAACCATTTCAAGAATTAAGTCATTTAGGCAAGGGAAGGGGAAAGTCTTCCTTTAGTGAGACAGGTTGGGGGTGGAGGGGGTGGGGTGGGAGGTGGGGAGGAGTGTAGGGCGAGGGAAGTGTCAAGGGGCTATTGCTGAGATAATTCACCCCACTCCCCCACTTCCTGGACCACAGAGTCTTCGGGGAAGCTTGACAAAACAGAGGAGCTGTGATAGTAATTAACCTCCGAAAGCAAATAAATCTTTCCAGACAATCTTAAAAATTATTAACTTACAATTGTGAGCACAACCCAAGTGAACGGGAAATTTAAATTGACCAAGAAACTCATGCCAGAAACCTTTGAGCTGGTCTCTTTCTAAGATTCTCTCTGTTGATACTCCTGTCTCTTACTTCCTCCTTTTGCCAACCTGGCCCATCTTAATGGTATTTCTTCCCCATCTTACTTGTACACTTTCTCTCACTTGTATCTCTCTTCCCTTCTCCCCCTCTCCCCATCCCAAGTGTCTCTTCTTAACCTTCTTTGTGCCCTGTCTCTAACTCAACAGGTCTCACTCTCAGTCATTCCCATCCATGATTTCTCTCCCTGGCTTGTATGTCTTGAATATTTATTGATCATACATCCCCCATTCAAAATTTGAAAGTGGAAAAGTTGTCAGTTTTTTCTCTAAAGATCCAAACTTAAATTTACCACTGTGTCACTTCCCTAAACCAAATATTCCTGATGAATGACACCATGATCCTCACACTCATGGGAGTGCAAAGCCTGATTCATTTCTGACAACTCTACCTCCCTCCCCTTTTCCCCAGTTTCTGGTCAATCTCTTCCCATTTCCTAGGGAGTCTCTCCTTACTCTGCCACAGGCAACTGTTCTTTCCTCCTCTGCCCATTGGACCAAATCAAGTGTAAGTTAAGGATCTTGAGATGAGAAATTGTCCTGGTTGCAAAGGTGGGCCTTTAGAAGGCTCCATGAAAGTAGAAGTGGGAGACAGGAGAGGAGGTCAAAAGTGATGCAGTGTGAGAAGGACTTGACCAGCTGTAGCTAGTAGCCTTGAAGGAAGAATAAGGGGTCCCATGCCAAGGAATGCAGAAGCTGAGACATGGGGCAAGGAGACAGATTCTCCCTGAGAGTCTCCAGAAAGGAAGGCAGCTTTGAAGACACATTGATCTTAGTGCAATAAGACTCATGTCAGATTTCTGCTCTAGAGAGTTGTACAATAATAAATTTGGGTTGTTTTAAACCACCAAGTAATTTTTTGGTATAGGTAACAATACAACAGGAATAGGTAACTAATACAACACTGCTCTTTTAGTTATGGTGTGTGTGTTAGTCACTCAGTCATATCTGACTCTTTGCAAACCCATGGATTATAGCCCACTAGGCTGCTCTGTCCATGGAATTCTCCAAGCAAGAATAGGAGAGTGGGTTGCCATTCCCTTTTCCAGGAGATCTTCTTGACCCAGGGATGGAACCTGGGTCTCCTGCATTGCAGGCAGATTCTTTACTGTCTGAGCCACCAGGGAAAGCTCTTTTTAGTTATGGAGAAACACACAAATGCCTTGTCTTATTATTAACAGCAATACAAGATAGCACCTCTTTTCAGTCATCTTGGCATACCCAAACCTTGTGTTTCAAGCAATCTGTCCCCTGAACATTTGCTTTTCTTTTCGTGTCTGTACCAGCACTCACAGTGTTGTTTCCAGAGCGTCCTCCTCCAGATGCTGCCTGACCTACCTCTCTTCAGTGCTCATGGATTCCATGGAGCTGTTTGTGATCTCTCCCTTCTCTGATTCTCCAGAACTCTGATTTTTCAAGGTATATTCCATTTCAATTGGTGCTTTCTAAGCAGAGAGAAGGGAACAAGAGAGAAGAATGGAGTTTACATGGAGGTTGAAACTGCTCCAGGTTCTCTCTTCCCACAAAGCTGTTTTCCTCTCTCTGCTGCAGCAGTTACCACCACACTGTGTTACTATGAGTTATTTACAGGTCTGTTTGGCCACTGGATGATGAGTGCCTCCAAGGTGGACACCACGTCTTACCTCTGTTTCTGGGTCTTAGCCCCTAGACCCATGTGTTGGCCACTGGATGGTGAGTGGCTCCAAGGTGGACACATCTTACCTTCCTTTCTGTGTCTCAGCCCCTAGATCCATCCCAGGTACACAGTAGGGATTCAATGACTATTTCTTGAATGAACAGATGATGAGAACAAGTGCAATATCTGGTTGTGTTGAACAGACGGGACTATTAATAATTTTTTCTTGCACCATTTGTCTCTATTTAGTTGGGCTGGTCAATTGAAGCACCTCAGTTAATGCACTATGGTTTTAAATGGCACTGCTTTGGTGCATAGCTTAAAACATAGACTTTTCTTTCCTTTTCTTTATTTGTTTTTGTTTTGCTTTTTCTAAAGAAGATTCCCACCATAAAAGTTTCTTTTTATCAGCTTTATTTAAAAGGTGCTACTATTATAAGTAAAATTATTATAATCATGCAGGCTCTTTGCCTCCAACAATTCTACTACTAAAAAGGTATCATAAGGATAATAAGCCTATTACATAAAGGTTTACCTAAGAGCATGTTCGGTGTGGGATCTTTTATAAGATTAAGAAATAGCCCAAATATAATGGAACTGTAGTAATGCATAGTTCACCCAGTAGGGTCCTACTCTTTGCTACCCTATGAACTGCAGCCCTCCTGGCTCTTCTGTCCATGGGATTTTCTAGACAATAATACTGGAGTGGGTGGCCATTCCCTTCTCCAGAGGATCTTCCCAACCCAGAGATCGAACCCCGGTCTCTTGCATTGCAGGCAGATTCTTTATCATCTGAGTCATGAGGAAGTCCCCAAAATGTGATGAGGGGTTATCTAAATAAATTATCTCTACCATGAGATACCATTCAATTATCAAACATGATTTTGTCAACTGATATTTATTATATAGAAAGATGTTTGTGAATATTTTTATATTCTTTTCTATGTTTATTTTTGTTTTCTAACCACCATATAATAAGCTTATATTTAAAACTTAGGTTTAAATGTTATTTTAAAATAGTTTTGCCTCCAAAAGAAAAATTGCATAAAACTTCAATATTTTTTCAAATTCCAAGAAAACTCATCTACAGATGAGATTCAAATTCTCTGACTATGGCAAAAGCAGGGGAAAATCACAAAGGCTTGAAATATAACTCATTCCATTAATTCATTCACTCTAGGAACATTTATCGTACCATCTCAATTAATGTCAGCAAGCAACAGAAAAGGACTCTAGAAAAGTTATGCAAAAGGGAAATTATTGGAATGTTATTTAAGGATGCAGAATTGCTGAGATTCTGGAAGCCAGGCTTAGAGAAGCAGATACCAGGAGAGCTCCAGAGAACCGAAAAAGAAGAAAGTTAAGCCCCTGGTTCACAGAGGAACTCCATCAGGACCATGTGCCATCCCTCATGAAGCGGTGAATGGCCTCTACCAGTTCTCCATCCTTGACTCACTCAACCAAGTCCAAAGTTACTGGTAGACACACCACACAGGCACAGTTATCTTTGCATCTGCTCCTTCCCCTGTTCTGAATCAGAGAGTGAGGAAGGAAATATCCAGTCCCTCCACAAAGACTACAAACAGTAGGGGAAATTTCATATCCCCGGTAATTTGGGGGTGTTGTTAGGAAGGCAGAATGGAAGTTGACAGCCCCAAAATAGTAAATGATCACTCCAAGCCCCTGAAATGTGCCAGGCATCCTTCTAGACTCACTTTCCCTGCTAGGAACCTCTGGTACAGAAATACCACTCAGGGGAGATTTAAGAAAGCTTTGATTTATTATTTCACTTATAAACTTGAAAATGTTAAGATTTTCTATTGCTAATTTCTTCTAGTCTGCAGGAAAAAAAAATACTATTTTCTTCTTCTAATTCTCCACACTTTGCTTGGCTGGTACAAAAGTCCTCGTATGTCTTTACCCCCTTAGCAGCCTACCACAGACTGAAGCATCTTCTCAGCAACACAACGTGAAGGTTATCTTCAAAGGTTCAAAGCTTGTTTTAAGTTTATTTGGCTCTGGGTTCCTTAGCTGCAAGGTGGAGGTGTGTGTGTGTGTGTGAGAGAGAGAGAGAGAAAGAGACAAGGAGGGAGGGACAGAGAGGGAGAAAGAAAGTAGGCAGAGAACAAAGAGAAAGGAACAAAGAAGATAGAAATCAAATTCCAAACCCAAATTACTGAAATAAATCAATGCTTCTCTTGAACTCACAAACTCGAAGTCTGCATACCTTCCATCCACTTAAGAGCTTCTAAAAATTTAAACAGTTGAACAAAGAGTTTTAATGCAGCTGCAAAAGAATGGAAACCAAACTGTGAATACCTTTCCCGTAATGAAGCCAGGGTGGTTGCCTTCATTTTAATAAACACCACAGAATAAACAAGACCCTAGAACAAGACTGTGGCATCATCCTATGTCAAGAAACAACTTCTAACAAAATCTCCTCTAAATTCAGTTGAAAGTGGAGAAACATTTGCAATTTGTTGTTGGTAAGAATCAAATCTCCCAACAGAGGGTTATGTTTATTCTTACTTTGCTACACACCCTGGAGTGTATGATTATATCCTAGATCCCCTAACCCAAAGCAGACCTGTTGAAAAAGGTTTGTTGTTCAGGCTCCTCAACTTAGTCTCCAGGGAGGTTTTGTCCTGAGCTTGCTTCTACTTCTAGCCCAGCTCACATTCTCTGCTCTCCCCCTGTATTCTAGCCATCCTGGGCTATTGTGTATAGTCATGCCTGGCTCTTTGGCCTGGGGACCTTTGCATTGACTGTTTAGTAAACCTGAAATGCTTCTCCTCTGGTCCAGCCTTTTACAGAGAGGCTTCCCCTTGACTGGCTATCCCCATCCCATTATTTTCTGTTGTGGCACTCTGTTTATGTCACCTATAGTCCTCATCTCACTCTGTAACTAATTCATTGGCATATTTTTTACTTGCTTACTCTCTGCCTCTCCAATAAAACATAGGCTACTAGAGGTAAGAGACTCTGAACTTCAGGAAGAGCCTGGGTTAGAGTGGATACTTCTTGGTATCCACTCCCGAAATATGAACGGGACACTAGAATTTGAGACTGTCCTTCCCCGTGAGTCTGAGTTGCCCAAGAATGAAGGAGACCAAAAGAACCCATAACTCTGTGGATGAAAGGATGATCACTCACTTCTGTGAGAGGATGTGGCTTTGGGAGATAGAGACTCGTGTGTGGGTGGGGCTGTTAAATGGAAAAGGTGGTTTAGATGCTCTGACATTACGTCTGCAACTGAAAGCAGATGAGGATCCAAAGAAGGAGGTGAGAAGCTTCAGGTTGCCTCTAACTAGGAAGAGCTGCCCAGAAGTCAGTCTGTTCCAAAAGTGATTAACAATATTAAGTAAGAGAGTATGAGACCACAAAAATTCAAAGACAGGCTATTCTTAGTAACTTGCTACATGTCAAAGTCTGTTATAAACCTGCTTTGAACTCTGAAAACCTGGGTGCCTGAATTAGCAGAGAACAGAGGCAAATAAAAGTAGCCAAGCAGAGTTATCATGTCCAGATAAGAGGCTCCTGGCCTTTTTTTGTGCTTTGCTGTTCTTTGTCCTCTAGTCATTCTGATATTATTGGGTTTAATCTATTTATGGCCATTAATTAATCCATGTTTTATTATTGACAAAAATCAAATAAATGAATATTTAGTCTTTGGGAAGGAAAACTGGAAAATAAAACTTTCCAAGAACAGCCAGGTCACAAGAAAAACATCATAAGTGTGATCTGCCAGGTAAAACTCTGATGCAACTGAAATTGTACAACTTATTTTAAAATTTCTATGTAGTAAAAATTTACTGTTTTGTTTTTGTTTTTTTTTTTTTTGGTGTGTAGTTCTATGAATTTTAACAAATTTATAGAGTTCTGTAACCACATTCAGGATATGGCAAAACTAAATTTTAATATGGACAAGGGTAAATTTTAAATATTATATTTAGTGGGATATTTTTAACTAGCTTTGGCTAATGTGAACAAATCTCTTCCCCCTCCACACTGCTCATCCTTCCCTGCCTTATATCAGTTTGTCCCATTCATGAATTTGGAAGCTTTTCCCCTGTAGCTAGAAGAGAGGGATCTGATGAGAGCAGAAGCTACAGTGAAAAGAAGAGAAAAATGGAGGATATGGAGTGGCCTCTCACCCCACCAGATTCCTTGGACTGGTTTGAGTTGTAGCAAGAAGGGATTAGAAGCAGAAGCCAACAGGAACCTTCAGGAAGGATTTGAGAGAGGCTGGGCACAAGTCAAGACCCTGTTTAGGACTCAACTAGTGAAGCAGAGCTCAGACCCAGGGAGGAAGCCTGTCCTTGCACCTGAAAAGGCAGGTCATTCAGAACCAGACCCCTTGGCACAGACGCTGGCAGTCCCAGGAAGGGTAGAGGCAGCAGGGACCTGTCACCAAGAAGCGTAGAAGGCAATAGAAGTGATCAGAGCAAAGAGGGACAAGGTGAGTATGGATAAGATCACTGGATTCTAGGTACTTGTGTGGAATCATTTTGGGGTCTCCCACAGATAATAAGGTGGCACTTACAATAAGATGGTTGGGCTTTGCTGCTGGCTCAGATGGTTAAGAATTCACCTGCAATGCGGGAAACCTGGGTCCAATCTCTTGGGTTGGGAAGATCCCCTGGAGGAGGGCATGGCAACCCACTCCAGTATTCTATCCTAGAGAATTCCCATGGGCAGAGGAGCCTGGTGGGCTACAGTCCATGGAACTGCAAAGAGTCAAACATGACTGAGCAACTAAGCACAGCACAGCATATAACAGGATGGTTAGTGAAGAATTTCAACTCTCATTTTATGTTTAAAGAAGGGCTACCTGGGTAGCTAGGGGGTTGGCTAGGTGTCCCAAATATCTGTTTCACAAATGATTTACTAGTTTTCTATGTGGTAGGCCCTATGCTCAACTATGAGAATATGGTGAATAAGGTAAGAGGATGGATCCTTCTTTTCAAAGCACCCAGAGCCAATCAGAGGAGACAGGGTTGGGCACAGATAATATCAACACATTGTAAATGTTAATAAGGTAAGCATAGGTGGTAAGTAGAGCTCATTTTATTATTGTTATTATTTTATTATTACATAACGAATACTTATTAAGTGCCTACTATTTGCTAGTCAATCACTATGAAAGTTTAAGGAACTTGGTATTAAGATGACATGACATGGCTGGAAAGTGACAGAATCAAGGTTAGAATTAAGGCTGTCTGAATTTAAAGACTTCACCAAATCAACTGTGAAAAAAAAAATCATAACAATAATAGCAACAATATATAAACAATGTTAATTGTTGATGTGTTATATATATTGGGCATTTATCTATGTCAATGTGCGTTAGTCACTCCATCATGTCCAACTCTCTATGACCCCATGGACTATAGCCCTCCAGATTCCTCTGTTCTTGGAATTCTCGAGGAAAGAATACTGGAGTGGGTTTCCATTCCCTTTTCCAGGGAATCTTCCCAACTCAAGGATCAAACCCAGGTCTCCAGCATTGTAGGCAGATTCTTTACTGTCTGAGCCACCAGGGAAGCCCAAAGTATGTGTTAGTCACTTCAGTCCTGTGTCACTCTTTGTGACCCCATGGACTATAGCCGTCCAGGCTCCTCTGTCTATGGAATAGTCCAGGCAAGAATACTGGAGTGAGCTGCCATTCCCTCCTTCAGAGGATCTTTCTGACTCAAGGATTAAACCTGGGTGTTCCATATTGTAGGGGGAGTCTTTACTATCTGAGCTACCAAGGAAGCCCAAAGTTTGTGTTTGTCATGTGTGACTCTTTGTGACACTATGGATTATAACCCACCAACCTCCTCTGTCCATGGAATATTCCAGGCAAGAATCGGACTGGGTTGCCATTTTATTCTCCAAGGGATCTTCCCAACCCAGGGATCGAACCTAAGTCTCCAAATTAAAGGACACTTGCTCCTTGGAATAAAAGCAATGACAAAACTAGACAGTGTATTAAAAAGCAGAGACATCACTTTGTCAACAAAGGTCCATATAGTCAAAGCTATGGTTTTTCCAGTATTCATGTATGGATGTGAGAATTGGACCATAATGAAAGCTGCGCACCAAAGAATTGATGCTTTTGAATTGTGGTGCTAGAGGACTCTTGAGAGTCCCTTGGTCAGCAAGGAGATCAAATTGGTCAATCCTAAAGGAAATCAACCCTCAATATTCATTGGAATGACTGAAGCTGAGGCTGAAGCTTTGGCCACCAGATGTGAAGAGCTGACTCACTGGAAAAGACCCTGATGCTAGGAAAGATTGAGAGCAGGAGAAGAACAAGGCATCAGAGGATACGATGGCTGGATGACATCTCCAACTCAATGGGCATGAGTTTGAGCAAATTTCAGGAGACAGTGAAGGACAGGGAAACCTGGTGTGCTGCAGTCCATGGGGTCACAAAGAGTTGGACATGACTTAGCAACTGAACAACAACACTTAAACTATCTCATACTATTCCAAGAACTATTATTCAGAGAGAAACAATAAAATCAGGCTGAATGTTTGATGCATGAGAAAGCAAAACAGGGGCCAGGATATTATGGAGAAACAATCCAGCTTGATGTTAAGACTGTCTCAACATTTGGAGCCGTCTAGCACCGTAGGTACCAAAGCACAGGCTGAATGCCATCTGCCAGGAATGCTGAAACAAGAACTCCTGTTCCAGAGGCAAGGTTCAACATCATCTCTGCTACTGCCCCAGCTCACTGATTTTCTTATGTTGAAGTTTGAAAAGCTCAGTCTCTTTTACCAGCACCTTCTCTGGCTAACACTTAAATGTAAAAACTTTTACTCTTCTTTCACTCTCTGTAGGCCCCTATACTATTCCATCCACTTGTTTGCTTTTTAATTATCATCTGTATGCTAACAGGTACTAAACTCCAGCCCAGAATTCTTTTCAGAGCTCCAGTTATATCTCTTGAATGTAAGATATCCAGGCTTCCGGTCTTGGGAATACTTGGTCTAATTTGGCCTAGACGACCATGATAGAGATCTCTCTATGGAAAAACATAAAAAGAGGTGAATCGGTTTAAAGAAGATCTTAGAAAACATACAGAAATGGTAACGGTGTTTGGTGGTATTTAAAAACAGAAGAATTTTGGGACTTCCCTGGCAGTCAGTGGTTAAGACTCCACACTTCTACTTCTCAGAGTTTGATCCCTGATCAGGGAACTAAGATCCCGCGTGCCTTGTGATATGGCAAAACAAAACAACAAAAACAAAAGGAGGGATTTTAACCTGAGTGGCACAGACTTGCTTCTTTGACCACCTGGAAAGAAGCGTAATGTAAGCATACCATTTGGATGTTCACGGACAAAATAATATCATAGTGATTTAAGTGTTATTTTCAGCCTGGAGACAGTTAAGAACACTTAACTAAGATGGTCAGGTTGTGTATTTCTCAACCTCAACAGTGTATGAATAACAGTACAACTGACAAAGTTTGAGAGGTAAAAGTGAGAAGGTGCAGTAAATGAAAGAAGGTGTGGTAAACGTCCTTATCATACAGCTTGGGAATCAAGAGAATCCCTGTGATTAACGGAATGAGAAATGAAGGTTTGATTGTGTCATTTAAAGTTGCAGAGGTGACCACAGAAGGAATTGATACTATGATATTGGGAGGTTAATAAACAACCACAAATGAAATTAAAAAGTGCCCTTCTCTGACAGTGAAGTATAGATTACAAAATCATTAAATGCTCCAGTCATCTCTGTCATTCTAGGCAGAGCCAGTCTAGGGGTAAAAACAATGCATGAGGAGGATGAGCCAGAGAAATGAACAAAAGTCCAAATGATGCCATCATCAGTGGTATCAAACTATACACGGGGCCATAGATAAGCCTTGACTTACTTAGTTATGTAAAGCAATATATTTCCTGATTGCCTACACAGTATTCTTCATCTACTTCTATGGGCAATAAAATCTCAGTTTTATTCAGTGGTGCACTGATCCCATATAAATATTCTCAACCCCCAGCACTGGCCAATGAAATTTAAACAGATGTGCTGTATGGAACTTCCAGGAAGACTCCTTCAAGGTTCTTAATGTAGCTAGAGCATGCTGTGTTTCTTTTGCTCCTTCCTCCTTCCTGTTGTGTGGATGGAGGAGCTTCAGCAGCAAGCATTTTGAAATCTTGAAAATGGAAGGCATGAGGAAGTGGGAAAATAACAGAGCCCAGGTCCCTGATGAATGTAGAGCTTACATAGCAAAGACTGATTGTGTATCTTTAGGCTTCTTTTTACCCAAGAAAATAAATGATAAAGTGTTAAAGTTTCTATTAATTTGTATTTTCCACTAAATTCAGCAAATCTATTCCTAACCAATATAGCTGGTGTTTCTATAATTTGAAAAATTGAACAATCCTGATAGATTAACTGAAACAAAAAATTCTCTTCTGTGGAGACCGCTGATTCTCAGATAGTTGAAAAGTAGACAGATGACTATCACTTTTCCTAAAAGCACTACATTATTTGATTTTTGAAACTTTGACATAAAAAATTTAAAAAAGGAAGACAATATAACAAGTCATGGAAAGGCCACAGAATAAGAAGTAAACACCAAAATACATGATTTAAGGGAGCTCTAGGGCTACCACTTATGAAGATTAATGTTATATAGAACCCAGGATAATTCTCCATCTAAGGGAAATTTTAAATTATGGAAGAAATCACTAGAAAGCATTGTGTTCATGTGTATACACACATATAAATATACTCAAAAATGTCTCATAGACTATTAAATGATATGTAAAAATGTTCACAAAATAATATGGAGAGAAAAAAGTGGAATGCCTAACAGCACATTTAATAGCATCCTACTTGTAGAAATGACTGTGATACAGGACTAAAAGTCTATGAGGAATTTTCTGGTATTTCCCAAAATATTAGTGGTGGTTGTCTCTGGGTGGCAGAATCATAGTTCATGCTTGCCTTTTTGTCTTATACTTTTCAGTATTTGTCAAATTTTCTACATTGAGTATATCTTATTTGATAATCAGGAAAAAGCAACATATAATACTTTTTTCCAAATGTGTTTAAAAATAATTTTTAATTAAAAGGAGTCCTGAGCATTGATAACATAGCTATTTTGGAATACCAGCGGTATCAGTTGTATTGAGAGAGATTAAAGCAGGAGATGTGACCACACCTGGTCTCAGAGTGATGGGAAATGAAGCATCCTGGCCCCACAGGCTAACTGGACTGTCCTCATAGTCGTGCCAAGGGCCACACTCTGAGGGTTCAGAGCAGCAGGTATAGCCTGAGACAAAGCTGCTTAAGCAGGGAATGCAACCCACATACTCTAAACAGACATGAACACAGGAGCACAGCAACTCACCTCCATGTAGGGGAAGATAGACCCAGGCAGCCAGGTTTTACTGTGGCTTCTTTCATCTTCGGGCCAGGAATGGACCCGAGAAAGTGGAGTCAGGAAGACGGAGGAGCATGTGACAGGGGCATGAAGTGGCACATGCTTAGGGCTAGTGTCCTTCTGCACACACAGGTGATAACAAAGCCTGGCTTTGTGTGTTTTACGGCTTCTAGTATCTTTCTGATCCAGAAGGCAGCCTGGGTCATAAAGTACCCTGAGGAGAGAACATGAAAGAAGGTACAAAGTTGATAAAGATATTCTCTCATGTTGGCACCAGTAAGTACAATAAACTCCAGATTAAGAACACAGAGTCAAAGAGGAGCCTTTGAAATGAATTAGCCAATTGACTTTTAAATACAAAGCAAAATCATCATAATCTTAAGAGGAAAATGAAGTAAATTTTTTAAAAGGTAAATATTTAATTTGAAGGCCCTTCTCTAGCTTCATTTTATAGTCTAAAAAATGAGATAATTAGGTAAGATCAATGTTTTTAAACTTTTGGTAAGTTACACAGTAAAATTACTGGAAAGGCATGATTCCAATGTAAGATTGACACCAGTTCATTAACATTAATTCTCTTGTCTGCACTTGTCATGAATAGTTTAAAGCAAAAATAAACAAATGGAGCCTAACTAAACTTAAAAGCTTTTACACAGCAAAGGAAAGCATAAACAAAATGAAAAGACAACCTATAGAATGGGAGAAAATATTTGCAAATGATGCTACCAACAAGGGACTAATCTCTAAAATATACAAACAGCTCATACAGCTCTATATTTAAAAAAAAAAAATCAAAAAACGGACAGAAAACCTAAATAGAAATTTCTCCAAAGAAGGCATACAGATGGCCAAAATGCACATGAAAAGACACTCAACATTACTAATTATTAGAGAACTGGAAATCAAAACTATAATGATGTATCACTTCACACCAGTCAGAATGGTCATCATTAAAAAGTCTACAAATAATAAATGCTTGAAAGGGTGTGAAGAAAGAAATCCTCCTACACTGTGGGTAGGAATTTAAACTGGTGCAGCCACTATGGAGAACAGTATGACGGCTCTTTTAAAAGCCAAAAATAAACTACCATATGATCTGCAATCCCACTCCTGGGAATATATCCAGAGAAAAACATGGTCCAAAAGGATACATGCATCCCAATGTTCATAGCTGCACTATTTCAGTAGCCAAGACAAGGAAGCAACCTAAATGTTCATTGACAGAGGAAGGGATAAAGAAGACATGGTACATATATACTATGGAATATTACTCAACCATCAAAAAGAATGAAATAATGCCATTGGCAGCAACATGGATGCAGTTAGAAATTATTATGCTAAGTTAGCCAGACAGAAAGACAAACATCATATGATATTATTTATATGTGAAATCTAGAGAAATGATGCAAATGAACTTATATACAAAACAGAAATATACTCAGATACAGAAAACAAACTTATGGTTACCAAAAGAGGGAGGGAGGAAGGATAAGAAGGATAAAATAGGAGTTTGGGATTAACATAAACACACTACAATATGTAAAATAGCTAATGAACAAGGACCTACTGTATAGTGCAGGGAACAATACTCAACATTTTGTAATCTATACAGGGAAAGGATCTAAAAGAGAATATATATATTATATATATTACACATATATGTGGCTGAATCACTTTGCTATGCATCTGAAATTAAAAACATTGTAAAGCAACTATACTTCAATTTTAAACAGCAAAATATGTTCTCTGTTTTCTACTCAAGTTCTCACAAGGTTTGTGTCATGCCTTCTCCTAAGCACAAATGTTTTCCCCCTCTTACCACACAGCCTTCTGCAATAAAACCTCTCAGGTGCCAGGACCTTTTCCAATATTCCTTTTCCTTCTAGCTTCTGCCTCCTCCTTTTTCTAATAATAATGACAGTAATGACAATAAATAAAATGTGAACAATTCATCTGACTCCTTGGGAACAAAACCCAGAATGCTTCTTTTTTTTTTTTTTTTTTTTTTTAAGAGCAAATCTTCAAAAATTTCTGAGTGGCTAAGAACAAAGATGGTCTCTTAATTCACCACTGACTCCCTAGGACCTGGTACAGTATCAGGCAGATAGAGGACACTCAATCATCTTGTAAAAATAGTGAATGAGCTCATGAATTCTTCAAGCCCACCAAAGATAAATACTTTACCCCCTGCTCTCACAGAATTCCCCTCCTTGAGGACTTTCATGCATCATGGATTCATTAGAAGCCAATATTATTTACCAGAGGCCTGTGAGGTAATATGCATATTCATTTAACTTGCACAAATTCCATTTTATATATTTGTCAAAAATAGACAAAAACAACCATTTAAATACATTAAGGCAATTCTGCCCTCCATTTCCTTCAAGAACTATGTGTCTTAGACTTAACATGAGATGAGAGAAATGAATTTCATTTCCCTCATTTGATCTCAGTTTTCCTGCACATTTGTTGAAATGAACATCTCATTATGCTAAGTGTGATTTTACTGTCTAAAGTGACACATTTTTTATATAACATATCCCCTAAATACAAACAACCAGTCATCTGATACTCAACTAAGGAGCTACAATTGATTTTCAACTGGAGAAGAAATCAGTTGAGTTGGATTTATTCTGAGATAGAATGTTGCTTTCCAATGTTGTCCCTCACAAGGATTCTATTAACACTGCAATTTTTGCTCATATATATTATTTTCACATTTCAACTAACTTTGGAGACCAAGTGTAAGATACAACTGCACTGTAAAATGTCTATGATATCTGGAAAGAGTGATTTTCAATGTGTGTGAATATGTGTATGAGTGTGCCTGTGTGTTCCAGGACACGTGGGTGTATGTTGCTGTGACAGGTAAGATGGTTTAGGCAGAATGGAAACTCACTTTCCATAACAGAGCTTAACATTTTGTCACCTTCCTTTGGTAGTTAATAAAGTCAATTTTGCAATAATTGTAGAGATCCTTGTTACAAGAGAATGACTTTTTCCTTAAACTGGGTATATGTTTTTTACAAAGAGAAAATGAGATCAGAATTGGAGGTAAAGTTAGTTGAGGAGTTATTCCATGATACAGTAGCTACCAGAGAAAGGTAGATTCAGTGAGAGAGAACCACAGAAGCATACCCATGGCATCTATGTCTTGAAAAGTTCTTGTATTCCATCATTCATAGGAATTGAAGCTGCACAAAGAGCATCCAAGTTACAAACTTTGTAACACTGAACAAGCTACTTCCCCTCTTTGCACTTCATCTCTAAAATGAGCGTAACTATGGTACCTACCTCTTGGTGTTACAGTAAAGATGAAATGAAATAATATATGTAAGTGCTAAGGTATTAATTCATTATCAGGCATGCACAACTTACTCAATAATGAGTTATAGTTATCACTCTTCAATCATAAAATGAGGGATAAGATTAGACTGTCCCTCCCAGTTTTGATATTTTAGCATATCACTGTCCAATAGAAATACATAAGCTACATAATTTTAAATTTTCTAATAGCCATACTTTAAAAAGAAGAAACAGGCAAAAGTAATTTTAAATATGTTTTATTTAATTATATATATATATATAGGAAGATCATTTCAGCCTGTAATCAATATAAAACCCATTAGTGAGATATTTTGCATTCTTTTTGTTGTACTCGGTATTTGAAGTTGAGTGTGGATGACATTTAGAGCTGAGTGGTAAAGAATCCACCTACCAGTGCAAGAGATGTGGGTTCGATCCCTGGGTTGGGAAGATCCCCTGGAAAAAGAAATGGTAACCCACTCCAGTATTCTTGCCTGGAAAATTTCATGGACAGAGGAGCCTGGTGGGACTACAGTCCACGGGGTTGCAAGTGTCGGACACAACTTAGCAAGTAAACAACAACACTGTGGGCATTAGGAAGTTCTACAGAGGAAACGGAGAGCTTCTCTTATTTCAGTGACTCAAGTAAGTGAAGGTCAGCTACAAAAATACCTATAGTAGCTGAGATGTAGATGTTCTGTGTTGTTGGTTGATAGATAACATGATGACACTTAGTGTGCATGCATGCTAAGTCACCTCAGTTGTATCTGACTCTTTGTGACCCTAACGACTGTAGCCCATCAGGTTCCTCTGTCCATGGGATTCTCCTGGCATGAATACTGGAGTGGGTTGCCATGCCCTGCTCCAGGGGATCTTGTCGATCCAGGGATCAAACCTGCATCTCTTAAGTCTCCTACACTGGCAGGCAAGATCTTAACCACTAGCACCATCAGGGAAGCCCGATGACGCTTAGAGCAGACCTCAATTCAAACGAGTTGCATTTCATGTGCCCAATAGCCATACTTTGCACGCTAAGAGTTGGACACGACTAAGTGGCTTCACTTTCACTTTTCGCTTTCATGCATTGGAGAAGGAAATGGCAACCCAATCCAGTGTTCTTGCCTGGAGAATCCCAGGGACAGGGGAGCCTGGTGAGCTTCCATCTATGGGGTCGCACAGAGTTGGACATGACTGAAGCGACTTAGCAGCAGCAGCAGCAGCAGCACGTTGAACAGCACAGTTCTAGAATAATAATGAGTTCAGTTTTAAACTTACTCAACTTACTTTGCCTGAAGGACATGTAGAAAGCAATGCCTCCAAGTTACCTGAAGATTAAGCATTGGGACCTTGGATGAGAAATGCTAGAAATGGAAATGAAGAAATTATTCACACTGTTAATGTCATAAATATGGATGACCACCACCAAGCTTGAAATCCTTCCTAGGGGGTCATCCATTAGGTTAAGGCATTATTAGTTATATCCCAAAAAGTTACAGGAAAATACATTATCTTGAATAATGGCTGCTACAACTATTTGGATTTCTCCATGGGTTGGTGAAAGAGCAAGAGAAATTACATTATGCTTGCATTCCTGATCAAAGTTCAGTTACTTAACAGTGACTATGTCCTATTTATTTTTAATAAAAATTAAAATTTAATAGGCAAGCGGAATTGTAGCAAGCATCAAAGGAATGTAAAGATAGTTTTATGTTAGTACTTGAACCAGAAAACACTGACAATGAATTGTGAAGCAAAAGAGACAATCATGATGTGTGTGTGTGTGTGTGTGTGTATGTGCGTGCACGCAAGCATGTGCATATATGACCAATGGGGCCACACAATCTGCTCAGGAAGCACTGACTTTGCTGTTGACCCAGGAATCCAAAAAGATTTCTAGGAGACACACACTGGAAGCCCAGGGTGTAACAAGCAGACAGAATTTCAGATCAGGAACTGATAAGATATCAAAACTGTCACCAGTGATACTCTGGTTGGTCTGCCCTAAAGGGGCTGTCTAACGAGCCTTCTCACAGCCCATGCAAAAGAGTGCCCTGCAATTAAACCCTTTTCAGGGCTCTACACACAGTGGAAACTGCTTATTCTCATGGCATCCATCTGACAACTAGATTGTGGAATGTAAAATGATCACACCTTTGAATCAATTTATTTTGTCTTCTGATTGTAAAATGGACAGATTAAGTTACCAGATGCTGATTCTACCATACCTAGGCTTGGAGTCTGGCTCTACCATCTGACCTGGAAGCTAAACTCTCTAAACCTCGGTTTACTAAAATGAAAACATGACAGCCTGTCATTCACTGGGATGTTGTAAGGCTTGCATGAGGTATCCAAACCCCTAGGCTCAGGGCCAGGCATCTTGTTGTTACTACACTTTGTTCTAAACTCCCTCTTTGCAAGGTTTTAATTTGGCAGATCATAACCAAGAATAAGCATTTGGATCATTCTATACATTTTGCTCCATATTATGCATTTAATTACTTTGAGTGGTTGAGGGGAAAGAATCAATAAAAATGCCAACAAGGAGGACAATTTTTAAAAACATTATAACAAAATTCAAACATAAAAATAGAAGGGGGAAAATGTATTCTAGCTTCATGAGGAGAATCTTTACGGTAACATTATGAACCCACTGGGACACAAGAGAATCTTCTGGGGTTGGGAATTCAACAGAAGGAAATTAAGTTCTGAGCCTCATTCAAGGGAGTTTAGCTATTAAAATATGAACATATGGCCTCACGTATCAGATAGCTCCTGGCCCTGAGAAACTATTCTGGCTTCCCCTTCTGAAGTACGTAGAGGAGAAGCCAGAATAGTTTCTCAGGGCCAGGAACTGTCTGATACATGAGGCCATATGTTCATATTTTAATAGCTAAAAGAGCTCCCATTTCCTTCTGCTTCTCACATCTTAGGATTCTATGTCTGTGGCAGGATTGAGTTCTGCAGATTCAATTAATGAGCATTTGACAAAATGACAATAATTATCTTCTGAAGGTTCTTCTCTGCCTGGGAAGAGAATCCTCCCTATCATTCTTGGGATTATAGGATCCAGGATCAAAAGGAAATGATGTGGGGTGAGGATAACAGGAAGAATGCAAGGATTTGGGGAGAGAGAGGGCAGAGAAACTGGAAAGGAGAATCTGCAGTTTGACAGGTGGCTGAGAGAAAGCAGGAAAATGGGGAATTTGAAAGTCCCTAGGGTTTATGTTTCTGCTTCAGTTACTGAGACAAATTTACAAATTTGTTTTTAAATGATTGTAGACAACTGGATATGTTTTGATAAAACACCAGTCCTAGACCAACCAGGGCATCACCCCACTCCATCCCACCCACTAACCTGTGGCACTATCAGTCTTCCCATTGGTTGCAGAGAGCCCAGGAGTCACCTGGGCAGGTTCACCCCCTTTCAGATGGATACACCCCTCCCAACCCTACATGCACTCTAAAGTAGTCTCTTAAATGAGATTATTGAAGATATCCTAAAAGTGGCTTTTTGGTCTGGGAAAAACCTAAAATGACAAAAGTTTAGTTATTTACTTTTCTTATATAGTTCACAGTTTTCTTTGCCTAGACTCATGTCCATCCTTTGCAGAGGACGTAACCAATGGGCAGAATATATTTTTTATTTTTGGGAGGTCTGATTTCCTTCATTATTTTTCCTTATGTGTTTCAACTCTTTTTAATGCTTTTATGTTGAAATGGGAAAATAATTGATAAATGATGACAGATTTCCTCCCACTCTTCTCTCCTCTCCATTTTTTGGAGTAACTCCAGGACAATATTCAAACAATTTAAGCATTGTCTCTTTAGAAGCTCTTTTGACGTCTCTCTTTAACACACAGCACCTTGTACAAAGATTATCACATCACTTATTACACTGTATTGAGATGTACAATGTACCCCAGATCTCTCTGGTAAGCAGAACGAGATAGCTCATTCACCTCCTTTTCCACAATGCCAGGCACAGCATCTGGCACTTAGCAAATCCCAGCAAATACTTGTTGTCCTCAACCACCTGTTGAACAATGAATTTTGAAGCAGCTCTTGAAGAATCCCTTATGGTCCAATTTCCTTTACTGAAGCCCAAAGGAGTGTGGGAAATAAGGAAAGTACCTCTCTATGTTCCCATGGAAATCAAAATAAACACAGCAACAATTAGAAATGACAGCTTATAAAATGATGACTTTTTGTTACTTACAGAGCTTACTTCTTTTATCCTAAATGTACAATTTATTTCATGGTGCTATGGGCCACATATTTATGCTCCCCAGCCCCTAAATTCATTTGTTGAAATCCTAACCTCAATATGACAATGGGACCTCTGGGGTGTAATTAGGCCATAAGGATGGAGCCACCCTGAAAGGATTTGTGTCCTTCTAAGAACAGACAGAAGATAAAAGATTCTTCTCTCAGCCATGTGAAGATGAATGAGAAGATGGCAGTCTGCCAACTAGGAAGAGGACTCTTGTCAGACACCAGAACTACAGTGACCTTGATCTTGGACTTCCCAGCCTCCAGAACCGTAAGAAAGCAATGTCTGTTATTTAAGCCTCCTACTCTCTGATATTCTGCTATAGCAGCCCATGCTGACTGTAACAGAAAATATATACATAGGTATATAAACAGGTCCCTGCAGGGTCTGTATCAATGCCCATCTCTCTTCTTTTTGTTTATTAATTCAGACATTTTTTAAACAAGTGCTAATAATAATGTTCCAGACACCACGCTCAGCTCTGGGGACAGAACCCTGACCAAGAGAAATTCTTCCTTCAACAAGTTCACAGTCAACAGAAGAAACAGATAACTTAAAAAGCAAGCAAACAAAACACATTCTTACCGACTGTACAGGGGAGGTACAGAAACTACAAGGTGCTCTCATAGAAACTGATGGAGGGAGAGTGGGGAGGGGCCTCTCTCAGGAAGAGGCTTCTAAGGTGAGAAGGGTCTGGTCTATGAAGAGCTGGTTGTTGTTGTTGTTTACTCACTGAGTTATGTTATGTTCGACTCTTTGTGACCCCATAGACTGTAGCCTGCCAGGCTCCGCTGTCCATTGAATTTCCCAGGCAAGAATACTGGAGTGGCTTGCCATTTCCTTCTCCAGGGGGTCTTCCCCACCTAGGGACTGAACTTGCATCTTCTGCATTGGCAGGCAGATTCTTTACCACTGAGCCACCAGGGAAGCCCCTATGAAGAGCTGGGAGAGGACTGTTCCAGGCAGGTGCAAAGAGCTACAAGCAGAGTCACGGGGTTGAGGAATGGAAAGAAGTTTTGTGGGTCCCTTAGCAGAGTACAAAAGAAGGAAATTGACTAGTGTGGTGGAGAGAAATTCAGTCACTGAAGTGTTACTAGCAAGAGTGTGTTATAATCCAGCATATATTTCAAAGATTATGTGGTTGCTGCATAGAGAACAGTTTTGACAGGATGAATAACAAAATGAGAAAGCCAGGCATGAGATTTTCAAGAATTTCAACAAGAGATGGTGGTTTAGACAAGTATAATGGCAGGAGACACAGGAAAATGTGAATGTGCTTGGGGGATATTTTGAAAGGACTTCTTGTGTCATTCCTCTATTCAAAACCCTTTGATAGCTCTTCTTACAATTTAGAGTGTAGGGCAAGGGTCCTGCAGGATCTGTCCCTCCCCTCACCTCTCTGCTCTCATCTCTCACTCATTTGCTCCATTCCAACCACACTCACCTCCTTGCTGTTTCTTGAACATTAAAGCCATGTTATCAGCTCTTCTGTTCCCTCTGCTTGAAATAATTTTCTCCAGGATGTCACCATTTTCCTCTCATGGTTCACTCCCTCAAATCTTTCCACCTTTGCACAAATGAATCTCATCAAATCCCTCATTGACCATGTTCTTTGAGATTGCATGTCCCTACATTGTCAGTCCTTACAACCCTTCTGTCTTAATGTTCTTCTTGGCACTTGCCACCTTCTAACATGTTGTCTTATTTTGTTTTTTATCTTGTTCATTGTCAAACTCCTTGCAATAATGTGGAACAAAGTCTGCTACATGATAGGGACTCAATAAATTTTGCACTATAGATGTAGGGGGTCAGGGAAGGAATCAAAAATGACTCCCAGGTTTTGGGTATAAACAATTGGGTTATGCTTTTTAGCAAGATGGGAAAAACTAGAGGGAGGATTGTTTTTATTTTATGATAGAATGAAAACAAATTCAACACCATTTTATCCTATGATAATGTTAGTGTTTAGAATAAAATGGGTTTGAATTCATTTTCTTCCAGAAAGTGGGAAATACTAATTTTGAAGAAACATAGAAATCTCAATAGAACAGCTAAGGAGAGAGTTGAATTCTACATCTCTCACCCTCTATCTATTCTCCCTCCTTCCCTCCACCACTTGCTTCCTTCCTACACACATCACTGGGCCTTCCTTATTCTGAACCAACCTCCTCTTTTTTTTTTCCAGAACAGGCTCTGTATCCTTATATCTGTCACTTTCAACCACTCATAATCTGATTTCTGAGACCCTACACACAAACACAATGACTTCATTATAGAAGAAATCCTTCTACTAATTTTCCTTGATTCACTCTTCCAAACTACTCTTCCAGTTATAACTGCATGAAATATCCTCTGGGCTAATAAATCTAGAACAAACATACATTCCCCATCCACCTACTTGTTCAGGCTTTTTCTCTTCAGTAGGCTCACCTCATTCCTCTTTATTATCTTTTACAATTAAACATGGGATTTAAGCTACAGTGACATGAGATGACTAGTGGTTTTGGACCAAGAAGACTGATAGAAAGCCTTTAATGAGTAAACACTGGCAATTCACAGCAGAGCCATGAATTCATAAAAATGCGCTCTTAATTGCTCCCTTAACACTTTCATCATGATGCTAAGCATCCTGCTCCTTGCTGTACTGTTAGAAGAGAGCTCTTTCAATTTTCTGTTTGAATGACATACGGTTGCAGAGAGGATTAAATAGGAGTGTGCATGCATGTGTGCTAAGACGCTTCAGTCATGTCCGACTCTTCGTGACCCTATGTATGGACTGTGGCCTGCCAGCCTCCCTGTGCATGGAATTCTCCAGGCAAGAATATTGGAGTGGTTGTTAGCCATCTGTATGTCTTCTTTGGAGAAATGTCTGCTTAGGTCTTTGGCCCATTTTTTGATCAGGTTGTTTATTTTTCTGGAATTGAGCTGCAGGAGTTGCTTGTATATTTTTGAGATTAATTCTTTGTCCATTGCTTCATTTGCTATAATTTTCTCCCATTCTGAAGGCTGTCTTTTCACCTTGCTTATAGTTTCCTTTGTTGTGCAGAAGCTTTTAATTTCAATTAGGTCCCATTTGTTTATTTTTGCTTTTATTTCCAATATTCTGGGAGGTGGGTCATAGAAGATCCTGCTGTGATTTATGTCAGAGAGTGTTTTGCCTATGTTCTCCTCTAGGAGTTTTATAGTTTCTGGTCTTAGGTTTAGATCTTTAATCCATTTTGAGTTTATTTTTGTGTATGGTGTTAGAAAGTGTTCTAGTTTCATTCTTTTGCAAGTGGTTGACCAGTTTTCCCAGCACTCCTTTTTAAAGAGATTGTCTTTTCTGTATTGTATATTCTTGCCTCCTTTGTCAAAGATAAGGTGTTCATCACAGCACTGTTTATAATAGCCAGGACATGGAAGCAACCTAGATGTCCATCAGCAGACAAATAGATAAGAAAGCTGTAGTACATATACACAAGGGAGTATTATTCAGCCATTAAAAAGAATACATTTGAATCAGTTCTAATGAGGTGGATGAAACTGGAGCCTATTATACAGAGTGAAGTAAGCCAGAAAGAAAAACACCAATATGGTATACTAACACATATATGTGGAATTTAGAAAGATGGTAACGCTAACCCTGTATGAGAGACAGCAAAAGAGACACAAATGTATAGAACATCTGTGTAGTTTTGGACTCTGTGAGAGAGGGAGGAGGGGGATGATTTGGGAGAATGGCATTGAAACATGTATAATATCATATATGAGATGAATCGCCAGTCCAGGTTTGATGCATGATACAGGATGCTCGGGGATGGTGCACTGGGATGACCCAGAGGGATGGTATGGGGAGGGAGGTGGGAGAGGGGTTCAGGATGGGGAATATGTGTACACCCATGGTGGATTCATGTTGATGTATGGCAAAACCAATACAATATTGTAAAGTAATTAGCCTCCAATTAAAATAAATAAATTTATATTTTTAAAAAGTTAAAAAGAAAAAAGAATATTGGAGTGGGTTGCCATGCCCTTCTCCAGGGAATCTTCCAGACCCAGTGATTGAATTTGTGTCTCTTATTGTCTCATGCATTGGCCGACGGATTCTTTACGGTTAGCACCACCTGGGAAACCCAAATAAGGGTAATACACACAAAGCAGTTAGTACTGTACCTGGCATATAACAGATGCTCAATAAATGTTAAGCGTTCTGAACTATAAAAACCCTCTCCCTCTGCCTGCTATCAGATTGGGGCTCGTCCAAAGAGAAGTCGCCCAAAAGGATTCTCAAGATCAAATGAAGCTTTCTCCTTCCTGCAAAATTTCAGTTGCAACTTTATATGATAAAGCCTGTTAATCTTCATCTGCTTTCAGCCAGAAACCTGATAAAGTAGTTCAACTTGATTTCTTTTTCTATCGACCCTGAAAAATTAAGTTGAACAAAACAAGATGGTTAGTAAACTAAGAACCATGCATCTCAGACTTGGTTGTGGTCTCTCAACTACAGGAGTACAATTATAAGTATAAAGTGAGAATGTGAGCCCTGAATAACATCTTAGAGGTCATTTGTCTAATTTTTCATTTTCTTATTCTTACAGGAAATTGAAGTCCAGAGGGAGAAAAGTAATTTGCCTAGGGTTATGTCGTGAGTTTGTGGAGGAAACAAGGATGAAACCAAAGTTTCCAAATTGGCATGCAATACCCTTCAGACTTCCTTCTTTCGTTGGCAGGAGATTCCTCACAGAGTTGTGGCCAAATTTTATTCTTGGGGTCTCATTCCACATAGGGACAAAGAAAGGGGATCCTCTGGCCGTGGAGGTTCCAAGACACTGACAGTACCCCCTCACTCATGCTAATATCTTGGGAGCAGAGAGACAGCCAGAAAACAGAGCAAACTTTCTTGTTGGTCAGGGATGAATCCAGATTTGAACTGAGCCAAATGCCAATTTATAGAATCAAGAACAAGCCAAGGATGGGATAGGAATGGGGAAGGGAAGTGGTATGCACATTTCATGTTGTGCCTCCTTAAATCAAGGAACATATTTTTGTAATCTTGCATTTCTCAATATTAATTGAATGAATGAATAAATTCTCAGCCTTTCTTTGCTATTACTGTAAAACAATATGTTAAACATACTCTAAAATCCATCAGAGCATCAGACAGAGTTATATTAACCTGACAATGTAAGAAGTAGACAAAATTAAAAGCTGGAAAATGAAGTTGACCAAAAACTGTGTTTTTGACCAAAATAAAAGTACCTAATGAGCTCATTCTCCAGCTCATTTATCTCATCCATTGCAATTTCCCAGTTCCATGTTTGTCTTACAAGTCTTCCTATTTTAACAATTTTTAGACAAAATGTACATAGTCCTTCCAGTCATGGAAGGAAGACAGTAATAAGATGATCACACAAATAAATGTATAATTAAAGCAATGTCAACCCACTCCAGTGCTCTTGTCTGGGAAATCCCATGGATGGCAGAGCCTGGTAGGCTACAGTCCATGGGGTCACAAAGAGTCGGACACGACTGAGCGAATTCACTTTCATTTTTCACTTTCTTGCACTGGAAAAGGAAATGGCAACCCACTCAAGTATTCTTGCCTAGAGAATCCCAGGGATGGGAGCCTGGTGGGCTGCTGCCTATGGGGTCGCACAGAGTCGGACATGACGGACATGACTTAGCAGTAGCAGTAGCAGAAACAATGACCTGATTAACAGAGGTCAAGCTTTCAGAATGTGAGAAGTGATTGCCTCTTGCAACTCAGACTCTTATTTATGCTCAGTTCCAACTGCTTTCACTTTAAGACCCAACCAAGACATTCTCCTATTGCCTCCACAGTTGGTCTGACTTTTCAAGTGCCATTTTTAGGGGACCTGCTTCACTTCAAAGCAGGAACAGAAACAGCAAAAGGAAACTATATTTCATTCATTCATCAAACATTTATGAGGTCCCTGCTATGTATCAAGCACTTTGACAGAGCTTAGGATAGAGAGGGTGGTGAAAAGGATGAGTATGGTTTCTCTTCTGATGCTTTACAGTTTTGTAGGAGATCAACTGCAATCACCTGCTCTCACAAATACAGACGTAAATGTAAATTATATGAGAAAACATAATTGAATTCTCATTATGATTCTTGAAAGACTTTTCTAAGAACTGAAGTTCACATTTGAATTTTTTAACCACTTCATGAACTTGCAGATGTTCAAGCTGGTTTTAGAAATGGCAGAGGAACCAGAGATCAAATTGCCAACACCCAATGGAGCCTGGTGGGCTGCCGTCTATGGGGTCACACAGAGTCGGACACGACTGAAGTGACTTAGCATAGCATAGCATAGCAATGGATCATCGAAGAAGCAAGAGAGTACCAGAAAAACATTTATTTCTGCTTTATTGACTATGCCAAAGCCTTTGACTGTGTGGATCACAATAAACTGTGGAAAATTCTGGAAGAGATGGGAATACCAGACACCTGACCTGCCTCTTGAGAAATATGTATGCAGGTCAGGAAGAAACAGTCAGAACTGGACATGGACAGCAGGCTGGTTCCAAATAGGAAAAGGAGTACATCAAGGCTGTATATTGTCACCCTGCTTATTTAACTTATATGCAGAGAACATCATGAGAAATGCTGGGTTGGAAGAAGCACAGGCTGGAATCAAGACTGCCGGGAGAAATATCAATAACCTCAGATACGCAGATGACACCACCCTTATGGCAGAAAGTGAAGAAGAACTAAAGAGCCTCTTGATGAACGTGACAGAGGAGAGTGAAAAAGTTGGCTTAAAGCTCAACATTCAGAAAACTAAGATCATGGCATCCAGTCCCATCACTTCATGGCAAATAGATGGGGAAACAGTGGCTAACTTTATTTTTCTGGGCTCCAAAATCACTGCAGATGGTGATTACAGCCATGAAATTAAAAAACGCTTACTCCTTGGAAGTAAAGTTATGACCAACCTAGCATATTTAAAAGCAGAGACATTACTTTGTCAACAAAGGTCTGTCTAGTCAAGGCTATGGTTTTTCTAGTAGTCATGTATGGATGTGAGAGTTGGACTATAAAGAAAGCTGAGCGCTGAAGAATTGATGCTTTTGAACTGTGGTGTTGGAGAAGACTCTTGAGAGTCCCTTGGACTGCAAGGAGATCCAATCAGTCCATACTAAAGGAAATCAGTCCTGAATATTCATTGAAAGGACTGATGCTGAAGCAGAAACTCCAATACTTTGGGCACCTGATGCAAAGAGCTGACTCATTTGAAAAGACCCTGATGCTGGGAAAGATTGAGGGCAGAAGGAGAAGGGGACGACAGACAGTGAGATGGTTGGATGGCATCACCGACTCAATGGACATGGGTTTGGGTGAACTCCAGGAGTTGGTGATGGACAGGGAGGCCTGACGTGCTGTGGTTCACAGGGTCACAAAGAGTTGGACATGACGGAGCGACTGAACTGAACCGATTAGGGTATTATTGACATGTTAAAAAGCTTTACATATTTAGTATAAACAGCTTCAGTTCAGTTCAGTTCAGTCCCTCAGTCATGTGCGACTCTTTGCAAACCCATGAATCGCAACACACCAGGCTTCCCTGTCCATCGCTATCTCCCAGAGTTCACTCAAACTCATGTCCATCGAGTTGGTGATGCCATCCAGCCATCTCATCCTCTGTTGTCCCCTTTTCCTCCTGCCCCCAATCCCTTCCAGCATCAGAGTCTTTTCCAATAAGTCAACTATTCGCATGAGCTGGCCAAAGTACTGGAGTTTCAGCTTTAGCATCAGTCCTTCCAAAGAACACCCAAGGCTGATCTCCTTCAGAATTGACTGGTTGGATCTCCTTGCAGTCCAAGGGACTCTCAAGAGTCTTCTCCAACACCACAGTTCAAAAGCATCAATTCTTTGGCGCTCAACTTTCTTCACAGTCCAACTCTCATATCCATACATGACCACAGAAAAAAACCATAGCCTTGACTAAATGGACCTTTGTTGGCAAAGTAATATCTCTGCTTTTCAATATGCTAGTGAGTTTATAAAACTCACTTGAAACCATCAGCACCACCATAACCACAGACATATCCATCATCCCTTGTTTTCCCCCTGTTCTTTGTATGTGTGTGTGTGTGTGTGTGTGTGTGTGTGTGTGTGTAAAGAATATTTAACATAAATATCTACCCTCTTGCCAACAAAGGTTCGCCTAGTCAAGGCTATGGTCTTTCCTGTGGTCATGTATGGATGTGAGAGCTGGACTGTGAAAAAGGCTGAGCGCCGAAGAATTGATGCTTTTGAACTGTGGTGTTGGAGAAGACTCTTGAGAGTCCCTTGGACTGCAAGAAGATCCAACCGGTCCATTCTGAAGGAGATCAATCCTGGAATTTCTTTAGAAGGAATGATGCTAAAGCTGAAACTCCAGTATTTTGGCCACCTCATGTGAAGAGTTGACTCATTGGAGAAGACTCTGATGCTGGGAGTGATTGAGGGCAGGAGGAGAAGGGGACGACAGAGGATGAGATGGCTGGATGGCATCACTGACTCGATGGATGCGAGTCTGGGTGACCTCCGGGAGCTGGTGATGGACAGGGAGGCCTGGCGTGCTGCAGTTCATGGGGTCGCAAAGAGTCGGACACGACTGAGCGACTGATCTGATCTGATCTGATCTGACAGATTTATGCAATACAGTAATGCTGGCTACAGGCACCATACTAAAACTGGATCTCTAGAACTTATCTTGCTTAACCGCAACTTTGTATCCTCTGGCCATCACCTCCCCATTTTTCCCTTCCCTGGGAACTCACCATTCTACTCTTTGCTTCTTTGAATTTGATTATTTTAGATACTACATGTAAGAGAGATTATACAGTATTTGTCTTTCTCTGCTTGACTTATTTCAGTTAGCATAACATCCTCCAGATCCACCCATGTTGTTGCAAAGGACAGTGTTTCCTTCTTTTCCAAGGCTAAAAATAACCACGTGCAAAAGAATGAAACAGGACCACTATCTCACACCATACACAAAATCAGCCAAAATGTAACACGTGCAACCATAAGACTTCTAGAAGAAAAGATAGGTAGTAAGCAACTTGACATAAATCTTGGAGATAATTTTTTGAATTTGACACCAAAAGCACAGAAAACAAGAGCAAAAATATACAAGTGGGTATACATCAAACTTAAAAGCTTCAGCACAGCAAAGGAAACCATTAACAAAAATAAAAAGGCAACCTATACAGTAGGAGAAAATATTTGCCATGTATCATATAGGCTATATATCTCATAGGGGATAAATATTAAAAATATGTAAAGAACTCAAGCAATTTGATAGTGGATAAAGCAATAATATGATTTTAAAATGGACAAAGGACCTGAATAGATATTTCTCCAAAGAAGACAAACACATGGCCAATAGGTATTTGAAAAGGTGTCAAATCACTAATCCCTAGGGAAATGTAAATCAAAACTCAATGAGGTTATCACCTTACACCTGTCAGAATGACTATTACTGAAAATACAAGAGGTAACAAGAGTTGCCAAGTGTATAGAGAAGAGGGAACCCTTCTGCACTGTTGGTGGGAATGCAAATTGGTACAGATGTTATGGAAAGCAGTATGGAGGTCCCTTGACAAAAGTAAAACTACCAAATTGAAAGAATGTGTAATAGTTAACAAAGCAGAGAAGAAAGATGCCATGATATAAATACTGAGAAGACATTACCATCAAGCCAGGTTGTTCCTGGCAAATCATTTGACTTCATAATTTAAACTTAAGTTGGAGAGAACTGAGTATTCCAGCGTAATGAGTTAAATTGCTAGTTAAATTGCTAGTGAGCCAAATATGGCACTATTGCCTGTTTTTTTTAAAGCTCATGAGATAAGATTGGCTTTTCTTAAGTGATTGAAAAAAATCAAAAGAAGAATAGTTCATAACATATGAAAATTATATGAAATGTAAATTTCTGTTCCATAAATAAACTCTCATTGCACCATGGCCACACCCCTTCTTTTACACACTGTCTACAACTCCTTTCATGCTACAGCAGCAGAACTGAGTAGCTGTGACAGGGACGATATGGCCTGCAAAGCTTAAAATATTTGCTATCTGGCCCTTTACAGAAAAAGTTTGCCATAACTTTTTTTGTGGATTATAAGAAAGTGCTTCTTTTCAGAAGATAAAATTGCCAGTATTGAAGTTGCTGCTTGAGGGAAGGATTTAAATGTTTACAGCAGTGGAATTATATTGGTTCCAGGAAAAGTACCTTCACCGTGTGAAAAGTGACTTGCCTGTTCTCTGGCCCCAGGTGTCCCTAAGAGATAACTGAGGCTTCAGTTGAAGCCTTCACTCCCATATCATAAGCCACTTTGCCCCTGCTAGGATGAGGCAGTTACTTGCAGAGGTTGGGGCATGTGAGTTCCATTAGCAGTGCCATATCTAGAAAAAGAAAAAAATCCTTGTGGGACTTGTCATCACCCATGTCAGAAGCAGACAGCCAGCATCTGGTGACACCAAGGCTGCCAGGGCTTAGGATCCTCACTTCTTCCATCCTTCTGCTCAGACACAGGAAGAGTATAAAGAAGGTTGCATTTTTTTGGAGTGCTAACATTCTCCACACCCCTCTGTTAGGGTCAGGTAGAGGATGCAAATTTTAAAAAGCATACATGTTTGGTGCCATGTGAATTGGAGAATTTGCAGAAACAGGGCCAAGAAGTTCAAAACCGAAAATAATCCCACTATCGTCCTTTCCTTGGGAAGGAACATTGTAAAGAGGGGCAGAGTGTACAGAAGAGGGAACAGCATGCTTGTTGGTTCTCAAGTAAGAAAGAGCTTATGTAGTGAAGAACAGCAAAGAGGCTGGGGTAGCAGGAGCTCAAAGAGCAAGGTAGAGAGTATAGGAAATGAGGTCAGAGAGAGGTTGGAGTCAGATTTTGTGGGGTTTTCTTAGGATATTGAACTTCATCATATGTGTCATCAGAAATCATGGAAGGGTTTTAAGCTCTGGAATTGATTGAAAGTATTGAAATGTATGGCTTATTATACTTTCCAGAAATGGTCACAGCAAATATCCCATTCCACTTGCTCATCTTTCAGTGTAAAGTAGATATCCCTCCAGAGAGAGATGAGGGTCTGTCTTTTCTCCCCTTGTATCTTGGCAAGACTGTGACTATAAGTGACCTTACATGAATTCCTCGGTAGGTCATAAAAAGGGTCGCAGCTTCCACCTGGTCCTCTGAGATTGCTATGAGGAAGCAGGAAGACCACATGGAAAGACCACAAGAGACGTTCCTGCCAACAGTCCCCACTGAGGCCCCAGTGGACAGCTAACCTCTAGATATATAAGTGAATAAGCCTTGAGATGATTCCAACCCTCAACTGTTATGTCACTACAGGCCTTTCAGTATTTCCAGCTCAAGTTCTAAACACTCTCAAGCAGAGGCAAGATTCCCTTGACTTCTTGACTCCCCAAATCAGAAACAATAAATTGGTGTTATTTTGTGTCACTAGCTTGCAAAGGGGAGGACTTAGGTTACATAGCAAGAGATAATCAGAACAAGAGACTAAAAACTTTAAGTCTAGGTTTCTTAAAAACCATTTTTGTTAATTTCCTTGCTTTTTCAGTTTGTAGAATTATCTACTGGTAATATTTCCCTGTGGGTGTTTAACCTAACTACATTGGATGACAAAGAAGTCTAGGCAGGGCTTAAGTAAGGTTGCTCCTATTAATTCTGTTCCAATGACTGCAACTCACAAGTTCACTTCTTTATTAGAACATAAAAACCCATAGTATAACCTAAGAGAGCATTTGAAAAAAATATATTTTAACAGAATTTGAAATTTTATCTTTATTCTCTTCAGAAGTATGGGTCCTTGAAGGGAAGAAGAAAACTGTTAAGCAAAAGCACTGTTAGTAGCTACTGAAGATTATAAAAGGCGTGAATATTGTAGGCAAATCCAGTTTCACCTCACCACAAAACAACTTGGGCTAAACAAACACCTGATCACAAATTGTCACCTTTCTCACAAATCTTGGCACGATTCACTATTTAATCTGCAGGTATATTTGATCAGAACACTGCTTTCTTACTCATCACAGCCTGTTTTCTTGGAATCAGACCCTTCCTAGGATTGCAGGAAGTTTGACGTCAACTTTCAGGTTTCCCCAAGTACTGGCAGGGAGCTGCTGCTCTGTGGGTATCTTATGCCAGCCACAGCCTGCCTGTCCATCTTCTTGCCCTGATACTACAAGGAAGACGCTTCTAGATAACAGGAAGGAAGAAGAAAGCAACTAGCCATCTCTCTGCTCTGGTTCCTGGCTCTGCAGCCTCTCTTCATTCACAAAGAGGAGCAACTACATAGTGGCTCCCTGGCTGATTGCTGTTTTCCTCCCAGAAAGGAGTCATAACCCTCAAAGGGAAGAGAATCTTACTCTGCTTTTGATAGGATTTTCTACTGCTTCTTCAAGCACTGTTTGATTTAAATATAATAGTGAACCTCTGGATCAAACACTTTTCCTTTCTAAGAGCAAATCAATTCCAATTTACTTCTGAAATTCTACTTTCATGAAAAAACCTATTTTTTGCTCTTATGGGATTCCAGCTTTTGTGAGAGATCTTATTGTGTTGCTGAAGATTGATGAGGTGTGTATGTGTGAAAAGGTTTTGCAAAGCCTAAAAAGCCACACTAAAGGAAGAAGAATCCAGTGGGCTGTACTGCTAAGATTTTGGGGGCATTTATGCCAGGCCATGATGATAAATATAATCCACAAAGGATTTTGTTGAATTCTCCAACAATCTTGTGATTTGAAAGTAAAGTTGTCAGAATTTTAAGATGAGAAAACTGAGGCTTGGAGAGCTTAAGCAACCTTCATGTGATCAAACAGCTGGGTAGACACAAAGCTGGGATCCAACCCAGGTCAAACAGCTCCAAAGCCAGGACTTACGGAAATCCACACTTGATTCTGACATGAAGCCAAGTCATGATGGCAACTCCATTTCTTCTAACTGACAGATAAAGGTTTCCAGGTTTCATCCAGTTCTAATTAGGCAACAGATCAACCACCCAACACAGTTTTGCAGGATGTCTGATCTCAGTTGATGAATGATAATCACTTCCCACAATGTTTTCAATTTTTCTTCTTGAGTGTTTGGATATGGTTGTTTTTTAAAATCCTTGAAAAAGTGCTTAGTACCTAAAAACACCCCTAGTAAATTATATAATGTAGCTTCTAATTTGAATGTACTTAGGATGGAATGCACAATAATCATAGTATCAAAAGCAGGGGCTGCCCAGGGTTCAAGTTGGAAAGTCTAGATTGTGATTTCTGTTCTGCCCAGTTTTGCTGCTGGGTGGGGGTGGCAACTTGGGCCAAAGATAAATGTCCCCAACCCCACTTTGCATGGTCTCGTGGGGTGTCAGTCAAGGGTTCCTAACCTCTACAGACTTAGGGTGGTTCCATGCCCATATCAGAGTGGTCAGATTCTCTGGGAAAGTAAGTTTAACACATGGAATTCAAGGAAAGCACAAAAAAATGGACCATATTAATCTCCAAGAGAAGACTGAAAAGACGGCTTCAGAGCTTTGCGCCTCAGAGGTCCAGACCTGCTCTTTCTAAGGTCTGGTATGTCAACTTCCCCTGGAATCTGTGACTTACCCCAGATCCTCTCAATAAATTCCTCATTGGCACATACTAGGCAGAGTGGGTTTCCATTTTTAAAACCAGAGTGGATTTCTGTTGTTAATAATCTAGCACAGAGCTTATTAGAATAAAAAAAAAGTCAAAACCACAACTTAGATGACCCCTAAAATCTCCTCCAATCCTAGCATCTCATGGTTTTAAATTACGATCTTCCTAGGACTTAAATTGTTTCTCAACCAGAATATCTACCCTTCTGATAAAGTCTGAAAAGGAAGGAAAAAAAAAATCAAGCAAGCAATTTGGCGTTTTCCCCACAAGTTTTCAAATAGCTAAAAAGCTGAAAACCTGGGAAAGTCTGCCTGAAATTTCCAGTCTTTGTATATGCTGTAAAAATGTGATTATGGTTAAGTCTGAGGAAATTAGAATGAGCTTTGGGGCTAGAGAGATCAGGATTTAAAATTATCATGCCACTTATTAGTGCTTAAACTTGTATGAGTTGCTTCATCTCTCAGAATCTGTTTCCTTATCTATAAAGTGAGTGTGGCAAAGTGATTTATTAAAATAGTAAATTGTGTTTCACTCTCACTCTATTTTGACCAACACCCCACATACATATGCATCAGTGTAAATGCATGTTGTTCTTGTGTTTAGCTGCTCAGTCATATTCAACTCTTCTGCAACCCTATGTACTGTAGCTCACCAGGCCCCTCTGTCCATTGGGTTTCCCAGGCAAGAATATTGGAGTGAGCTGCCATTTCCTTCCCCAGGGGATCTTCCTGACCCAGAGATTGAACGCATATCTCCTGCACCAGCAAGCGGATTCTTGACCACTAAACCACCAGGGAAGCCTATACATGGGCATTTAGACCAATGTATATGCACAAATCCTTACATACAAGTACACACATAAAACTCTAAGAAGTATTCCAAGAATTCCAGGCCTTTTGTGTCTCTTTGAATTAGAGCCAAAAAAAGATGCCTACAAATGAAACCTACTTCTGGACCTTGAACTTATGGAGTGATTTGTGCTAAAATTAGGAGTACTAGAGATAGGACAAACCTCAAGACAGGCAAGAGGACACAGATCTTTGCATTCAAAAAGCAAAAGGAACTTAGGCTACAATTTCCAGGGCCACTCTCAAGGAGAGACCAGGACCTCAGAGGGTTTTCTCAGAGGGAAAGTCTAGTCTCAGTAGAGATTTTCCTCCAAGCTTGGCATGTAAAACAACTTATTGCCCAATCAAGGACCCATGCAAACATGGACAAAATAGGTATCAGTGGCCACAGTAGGAGAGAGGGACCAGGTAATTTGTGTGTGACTCTAAGAAGAGGGCAAAACACCCTGAAAATCATGAGGACTGAATATCTTGTCCTCCTGACAAAATGGGGACTCAGAGTCAGATTTCATTTGATTCAAATATATGTATGTATGTATATATACATATATACAAGATTAAGCACTAATATACATATAAATAAAGACTGTGGAAAATATATGCACATATATATATATTTGTTCACAAGAATGGAATTAATTAATATACAACATTTGCACTTACTTTTTTTAATTTGCAATATATTTTGTATCCTTTTCATAGTAATAATATCAGTCAGTTCACTTCAGTCACTCAGCTGTGTCTGACTCTTTGTGACCCCATGGACAGCAGCACAACAGGCCTTCCTGTCCATCACCAACTACTGGAGTTTACTCAAACTCATGCCCATTGAATTGTACAGAAGAACTGTACAAAAAGATCTTCACGACCCAGATAATCCGATGGCATAATCACTCACCTAGAGCCAGATACCCTGGAATGTGAAGTCAAGTGGGCCTTAGAAAGCATCACTACGAACAAAGCAGTGGAGGTGATGGAATTCCAGTTGAGCTATTTCAAATCCTGAAAGATGACACTGTAAAAGTGCTACACTCAATATGCCAGCAAATTTGGAAAACTCAGCAGTGGCCACAGGACTGGAAATGGTCAGTTTTCATTCCAATCCCAAAGAGAGGCAATGCCAAAAAATGCTCAAACTACCGCACAATTGCACTCATCTCACACATTACCAAAGTAATGCTCAAAATTCTCCAAGCCAGGCTTCAGCAATACGTGAACCATGAACTTCTAGGTGTTCAAGCTGGTTTTAGAAAAGGCAGAGGAATCAGAGATCAAATTGCCAACATCCGCTGGATCATCAGAGAAGGCAATGGCAACTCATTCTAGTACTCTTGCCTGGAAAATCCCATGGACGGAGGAGCCTGGTAGGCTGCAGTCCATGGGGTTGCTAAGAGTCAGACATGACTGAGCGACTCCACTTTCACTTTTCATTTTCATGTATTGGAGAAGGAAAGGGCAACCCACTCCAGTGTTCTTGCCTGGAGAATCCCAGGGACTGGGGAGCCTGGTGGGCTGCCATCTACGGGGTCACACAGAGTCAGACATGACTGAAGCGACTTAACAGCAGCAGCAGCAGCTGAATCATCAATAAAGCAAGAGAATTCCAGAAAAACTATTTCTGCTTTATTGACTATACCAAAGCCTTTGACTGTGTGGATCACAATAAACTCTGGAAATTTCTGAAAGACATGGGACTACCAGACCACCTGACTGGCCTCTTGAGAAACCTGTATGCAGGTCAGGAAGCAACAGTCAGAACTGGACATGGAACAACAGACTAGTTCCAAATAGAAAAAGGACATCAAGGCTGTATATTGTCACCCTGCTTATTTAGCTTATATGCAGAGTACATCATGAGAAATGCTGGGCTGGAGGAAGCATAAGCTAGAATCAAGATTGCCGGGAGAAATATCAATAACCTCAGATATGCAGATGACACCACCTTTATGGCAGAAAGTGAAGAAGAACTAAAGAGTCTCTTGATGAAAGTGACAGAGGAGAGTGAAAAAGTTGGCTTAAAGCTCAACATTCAGAAAACTAAGATCATGGCATCCAGTCCCATCACTTTATGGCAAATAGATGGGAAAACCGTGGAAACAGTGGCAGACTTTATTTTTGGGGGTTTCAAAATCACTGCAGATGGTGATCGCAGCCATGAAATTAAAAGACTTACTCCTTAGAAGGAAAGCTATGACCAACATAGACAGCATATGAAAAAGCAGAGACATTACTTTGTCAACAAAGTTCACCTAGTCTAGGCTATGGTTTTTCCAGTGGTCATGTATGGATGTGAGAGTTGGACTATAAAGAAAGCTGAGTGCCGAAGAATTGATGCTTGTGAACTGTGGTGTTGGAGAAGACTCTTGAGAGTCCCTTGGACAGCAAGGAGATCCAACCAGTCCATCCTAAAGGAAATCAGTCCTGAATATTCATTTGAAGGACTGATGCTGAAGCTGAAACTCCAATACTCTGGCCACCTGATGCAAAGAACTGACTCATTGGAAAAGACCCTGATGCTGGGGAATTTTGAAGGCAGGAGGAGAAGGGAATGACAGAGGATGAAATAGTTGGATGGCATCACTGACGCGATAGACATGAGTTTGAGCAGGCTCCAGGAGTTGGTGATGGACAGGGAGGCCTGGCGTGCTGCGGTTCATGGGGTCGCAAAGACTCAGACAGGACTGAGTGACTGAACTGAACTGAACTGATGCCCATTGAGTCGGTGATGCTATACAACCACCTCATCCTCTGTTGTCCCCTTCTCCTCCTGCCTTCAATCTTTCCCAGCATCAGGGTCTTTTCAGATGAGTCAGTTCTTCGCATCAGGTGCCCAAAGTATCGAAGTTTCAGCTTCTGCATCAGTCCTTCCAATGAATATGCAGGACTGATTTCCTTTACGATGGACTAGTTGGATCTCCTTGCTGTCCAAGGGACTTTTAAGAGTTCTCCAACACTACAGTTCAAAGGCATCAATCCAGCACTCAGCACTTTCTTTATAGTCCAACTTTCACATCCATACATGACTACTGGAAAAAACCATAGCTTTGACTATACAGACCTTTGTTGGCAAAGTAATGTCTCTGCTTCTTAATAAGCTGTCTAGGTGTCATAACTTTTCTTCCAAGGTAGAGCATCTTTTAATTTCATGGCTGCAATCACCATCTGCAGTGATTTGGGAGCCTAAAAAAATAGTCTGTCACTGTTTCCATTGTTTCCCCATCTATTTGCCATGAAGTGATGGCACCAGATGCCATGATCTTAGTTTTATGAATTTTGAGTTTTAAGCCAACTTTTTCACTCTCCTCTTTCATGTTCATCAAGAGACTCTTTAGTTCTTCTTTGCTTTCTGCCATAAGGGTGGTGTCTTCTGCATATCTGTAATAATGTAAACGTGTAATTATTTTTCATGGTTAAGCAAATCCTATAAGGGGTAAAATACAAAATAAAAATGCATCACTCAGTTGCAGAAGGAACCTCTGTTCATCATTCCATGTGTAACTCAGTTGAATATTTTAAGCATATGTGAGTATGTATTGTCTACTTTTGATTATTCTTAACCAAGAACAGCTATTGCAGTTCCCATTTCTTCTCTCAGTGTGTCTATCTGAACTGTTCAGCACCTAGAAGGCCCTACAATGTAATTTCCAGGTCAGTCCCTAAATGGAAGAGTGGTTAGAAAAAGGTGCCTCACCAAAAAAGTTTCTAAGAGGAATAGATATTTTGTTATCTAAATCTTTTTAAGCTATAAATCATAGACAGTGATTAAAATAAGAATATACAGGTAACTAAACAATATACATATAGATTTTGAGTGTGATCCATTGTTAAAAACAAGCCATAAGTGGCTTTCTTCAATAAACCCCACTCACTTATTCTCAGTAATGATGGTCCCAAGTTCAGTTTTCATGCCTACAAACCTGTAATGGAAAAGACTTTCTAGTCTGTTTATTTAACACCTCCCTCATTTATCATATCTCTGTTAGTCCTAGTTATCCAGGCCAAAAATTATTCAGGGACCTACACAGCTGCTAATGACCAGTGGAATTTTCAGAAAGCACAATTTTAACAACAATTTGGATTACATATCCGTGCTTCTCTGTATTCCCTACAATTTCTTGTCTGTAGAAGAATCTTGATCATACCAAGAGCTTAGCTCAAGACCACACTGCATTAAACCCCACTTGATACTACAGTTGTTTGTTTGGTCATATAGTTCCCAGTATTGCCCCTGGAAGGAACTCATTCAAATGCCATAGAAAAGAGTGCGTACTTCTGTAACAGGGAGTCATCAAATACTTTTAAGTAAGGAAAAAGCACACATTGGTCTACCTTTTGGAAAGGTAGATTTAACCTTTTCATGAAGTGGTATTAAAGTGACTGAAAAATAGAGGTGAGACCCAAATCCATGGTCCAGGCAAGACATGCCCAAGGTCTGAACTTGGAAAGTACCAGGAAGACACAATCAGTAGGATTTTTTGACATTATACTAGGTAAGAGAATGACAAGGATCAAAATAACCTTTTGTTACTTAAGTGGTTCAACAGTGGCTGAAATTCTAATCCTGGGGAGAAACACTCTTAAGGGTGAAAATGGACAATATGGAGTTCCACTAAGGAAAGTTGAATTTGGAATATTTATAAGGTATCTTCCTTTCAGGTATAAAGTGAGCAAGGAAAATGATACATCATGGAAATCATGAATGTGGCAGAAGTATTCATGGCAAAGAAGGGGATCATATGAGAGACGTTGCAGAGATTCAAAGGGACACATTGAGAACTTTTCACAGTTTTCATTCCCAGGGTCACAAGACTCATTTTTACACAACTTGTTATACTCAACAAAGAAGCTAACAATGGAACCCATCAGCTGAGCCCAGGGACTCCCAGGGCTTATGCTACTAAACTTCATCTACTTACAAATATCCAAATGATGCCAGGGACAAAGGCTTCCCCTTCTGAAAGGAAACCTAAGAGCCAGCTTTCTCCCTCTGCCTTCCAGATGGCATTATACATGTCGATTAGAAATGTTCAGGAAGTGCTTTCCTCTTTGTAACCAAAAGAAATAGTTTCCTTCTTTGGAGCCTGCTCCCACTTTCTCTCCTTCCTTAAATGGAATCTGATGTGTGTTTTTCCCTCAAATTATCCATGACCAGTCCCTTGCACTGTTTGTGCTCTTGGTAGATACTATGCAGTGGGCAGATAAGGATGGGGCTCAGTGACGTACATTTCTCTGCTGGTTTCCTTAGCAATGCCCCAGCAGGCTTCCAGCTCCCCTACAAACCTGTTTCTGAGTCAGCCTGCTTTCGGCTATAGTCCAGGCTCTGTTAGAACATCACTTTAAAAATAATAATTACTCTTTTTCCTTCATGGCATTTTACAGTTTATAAAGATCTTTAATGATCTTTACTTCATTTTGCCTTCACAGTACAATCTTACAGAGAAAACATTATCAATATCACCATTTTATGGATAAAGAAATCAAGGCTCATAAAAGTTTAGTGACTTGCCTAGATTGCACATCAATAAGTTAACGGAAGAGGATGAGGCTTTAGGGGTCCATGGAGTTTGTTTGCCTTGGACCTCAGTGTCCACTGAGTCACAGTCAGATTTTGCCTTGTCTTCTGTAGACTTCAGATAAGAGGCTATTCCAGCCCACAATAAAATAAGGGGCAGATCTTCCCTTTGAATTAGGATATGTTCATAATTTACTGGTGACACCTAAATCATGGGCTGCTGCTGCTGCCAAGTCGCTTCAGTCGTGTCTAACTCTATGCGACCCCATAGACGGAAGCTCACCAGGCTCCCCCGTCCCTGGGACTCTCCAGGCAAGAACACTGGAGTGGGTTGCCATTTCCTTCTCCAATGCATGAAAGTGAAAAGTGAAAGTAAAGTCGCTCAGTCGTGTCCGACTCTCAGCGACCCCATGGACTGGAGCCCACCAGGATCCTCTGTCCATGGGATTTTCCAGGCAAAAGTACTGGGGTGGGGTGCCATTGCCTTCCCCGAAATCATGGGCAGTAATGGTAAAAGGCTTAATTCAGCCACCAGTTTGTGCCCCATGAAACATTAGTGATCAAAAAACAACCGTTTCTATCATGCTCATCATATAGCAATTGTTCTATCGTTTCATCACAGGTGTACTCCTACAGTTACTCAATGTGTAAACTTAATTTTACTTTGCCTGTTGGTTCACACTGTTATGGCTGTTTGTCAGGTATAACAATGAGTTGAATAGTTTTTTGAAATAGTGTAGAGTTGGTAGAATTTGTTTTGAATAATTGATACAGTTTGGTATCCAGCGGGCGTCTAAGAAAGTATGCATGTGTGCTGGTACACGGCTGTGTGTATAGGAGGAGCAGGAGAGAGCAACAAAAGCCTGTCCCCTAGGAGCTCCCTAATGGTGCTGGGTGAGAAAGTTACACAGCACAAACTAGGGTGCTTAGACAGACTCTCTGAGGCACTGGTATGTGGGATGAGTATTTACATGGCAATCACTGCTGACTTGTTTAGCCCTCTTTTGAATCTCCTGATCCCTTGAGGGGAGCTCTACATTTCTAGTGTTTGAATGTAAGCCACATACTCAAAAACCTGAAAACTGCTGTTCCAACTTCTCTTTCTGGCAAAATCAGACTTAGTGGTTAAGATATTCAATTTCAGAAAAAATAAAAAGGCCACTGAATTAAATTACATCCAAACTTAGACTCTATTTCTACGCTCTTGCATTTATCCCACCTGACTCACTGGCAGGAGTCTCACTACCTCACAAGACAGTCTGATTTTTCTACCACATATTATCCTATTTCTTACAATTATTGTAGAGTACTTTTCACAGTCAGTACCACTGTGACCTGTAGGTAACAGTTTCCCTCTTATTTTTGTGGACAGAGGATCACAAGCCTCTGCTTGGATCTTTCCAGAAATGAAAGCTCCATCACCCCCTGAAGTAGCACCTTATTAATAGTTTCCTTTATATTGATTATTATTCTGCCTTCTTACAGCTTCCAGGAGAGACAATTAAGCAAAAAAGATAAGGTTTAAGATTTTGGAGGCAGATAACTTGAATTTAATTGCCAGTTGTGTCACTTCCTGGTTCTGCAACTTGGGATGAATTTCTTAATACTTTGGAGTGGTAATATCCCAATCTATAAAACAGATCAGATCAGATCAGTCACTCAGTCATGTCCGACTCTTTGCGACCCCCTTAATCCCAGCATGCCAGGCCTACCTGTCCATCACCAACTCCCGGAGTTCACTCAGACTCACGTCCATCGAGTCAGTGATGCCATCCAGCCATCTCATCCTCTGTCGTCCCCTTTTCCTCCTGCCCCCAATCCCTCCCAGCATCAGAGTCTTCTCCAATGAGTCAACTTTTTGCATGAGGTGGCCAAAGTACTGGAGTTTCAGCTTTAGCATCATTCCTTCTAAAGTAATCCCAGGGCTGATCTCCTTCAGAATGGACTGGTTGGATCTCCTTGCAGTCCAAGGGACTCTCAAGAGTCTTCTCCAACACCACAGTTCAAAAGCGTCAATTCTTCGGTGCTCAGCCTTCTTCACGGTCCAACTCTCACATCCGTACATGACCACAGGAAAAACCATAGCCTTGACTAGACGGACCTTTGTTGGCAAAGTAATGTCTCTGCTTTTGAATATGCTATCTAGGTTGGTCATATCTTTCCTTCCAAGGAGTAAGTGTCTTTTAATTTCATGGCTGCAGTCACCATCTGCAGTGATTTTGGAGCCCAGAAAAAGAAAGTCTGACACTGTTTCCACGGTTTCCCCATCTATTTCCCATAAAGTGATGGGACCAGATGCCATGATCTTCATTTTCTGAATGTTGAGCTTTAAGCCAACTTTTTCACTCTCCACTTTCACTTTCATCAAGAGGCTTTTTAGTTCCTCTTCACTTTCTGCCACAAGGGTGGTGTCATCTGCATATCTGAGGTTATTAATATTTCTCCCAGCAATCTTGATTCCAGCTTGTGTTTCTTCCAGTCCAGTGTTTCTCATGATGTACTCTGCATATAAGTTAAAAAAGCAGGGTGACAATATACAGTCTTGACGTACTCCTTTTCCTATTTGGAACCAGTCTGTTGTTCCATGTCCAGTTCTAACTGTTGCTTCCTAATCTGTAAATAAGGAATCTATAATAAGGAATAATCTATAAATCTATAAATAAGGAATAGTAATAATAACACCTACCTCTTGGGACTGGGATAAGGACTAATTGAAATAATGCATGTAATATTCTTATAGTACAATGCTTGGCACATAGTAGTTATTTAATTAACAGGAGCTATCGTGCAATTAGTGTTTTACACCTTGTTCTACTTAGCTTGGTCTTATGGGGTCTTGTGAAATAGGTAAGTGAGCTTTTCCACATGTAAGCTTTCTCCTATATTTGAAAACTCTTCCCATTGACACCCTTGTCTTGTCTTAAGGTAACACATCTTAAGTAACACTACAAAGTAAACACAACCCATTTCTGTTACCACAAAGTAAATTAAAAGATAACAATGCTCACTATTGACACTGTGGAGAATAAGACTTGGCTTAAAAATAAACCTGTGAGAGATTCATAATGTAGTGACAGGACATAGCAGTGCAGAGAATGTCTAATCAGGATTCCTAATGAATGAATTATACGTGCTCTGTGCTCTTGGGCAAGTCATTTGACTACTTCAGTATCTTCAGTTGCAGAAAAGAAGAAATGAAATAAGTGTCACAACACTTGTGATAAGGAGCTACATATGCAAAACTGTTATGAGGAGAAGTGTTCAGCACATAATTGGATAATTGGCATTCAGCTGGTATTGGATGATTTTATTACTAAGCCCCAGATATTCTGCCACCCAACAATATCCCCAGTCTAGACAGTTGGCTAAGGCCTTTCAGCTCACAGTTGTGATAGCCTCTTTAACTAGTCCCTACTTCTAGTCCATCCTTGAACATCTAGTTCTAATCACGTCCTCAGAATCCAGCTGCAGAATATAAAAAGAATAATAATTATGAATCAAAATCTATGGGAAGTGGTCAAAACAATGTGTAGAGAGAGTTCATAACTTTACTTGTCTTTATTCTTTAAAAATAAAGGAAAGTCAGCTAACTTATCACCTATTATATAAAATGAGGAAAAGAGTAAAAAAGAGAGGATAGGAAGTCATAAATGTTATAAAATGAACAATAACTTAGTTTAATAGTAAATAAAATGTAAAGAAGTGATTGATGCAGCCAAAGCCAACTTGTTGGGAAACACTAACAAATGGCCAGCAAACAGCAAATCTACTTTGAAAACTAATAAAATTAGAAACGAGGCAGGAAATAGAGCATCCAGGATAAGAAAAAAATTATCAGCAAATATTTTGCACAGTTAAATGCTAATTATTTTAAATTCTATGTGAAATGAATTATTTTCTCAAAAGCAAGGGAATTGTCACTTACTGAATACTGATCAGTAAGTAAGCACCCAATCATAGCACTGAATGTTTTATGTTCATTCCATCTTTTTGTCACTGCGATAACCCCAAGAGATAAATATTTGTCCTCCTTTTAAGGACAAGAACTGAAGCTTTGAGAGATGAAGCTATGTATCCAAGATCACCCAGCTACTAGGACATGCAGCTGGAATTCAAATTCAGATCTGCGAGGCCTGTATACTATTAATACTTTCACATGTTTTCATTCCTAAAAATGTAAAATATCAGAATAGTCACAATAAGGAAGAGGAACTTTTCATATCTAGTAACTAAATATGTTCAAAAATTGTTCACACATCACACAAACATAACTGGATAAGCTTGTTCATATCAAAACTTCTCTAAACTTTCAAACAGCAAATAGTAACCTAACTACCAATTTAATTCCCCAAGAAGAAAATAACAGCATACTACTATAAAAGGAAAAATCATTTTTATTCCCAATTGTGATTAGAGTATGCACATACACACGAACCAATGGTGAGATTTCCCCTTATAGATGCAAACTGTTCAATAAAAAAGAAAATTGAATAAAGCAACAAATTATGACATGCTAGAAGATGCCAGAAGAATACATGTATACTAGAAGAAAAAACAAAAAAAAAAAAGAAATATATTCTAATTACTATTTTCATTTCAAAAGCTTCTTCACAAAAAAATCACATTGATAGGACCAACAATACATTTGACAGAACCTTAGACCCACTCCTGATTTTTGGATGGTTTAAAAATAGTAAAGGGCAGCATGACAACATGACAAGCTCCACAGACTTGCTCTCCAATGAAACTGGTGAAGATTATATAAAAACAAAAACAACAATTTAAAGTCTCTGGAAATGGTCCCAAGGAAACACAGCAAATGAAATTTACTGAAAATCTATTAAAGTTTGATAATAATAGCAAGTCTGGCATTTCAAAAAGACTACTCTCTTCTCCCTCTGAAATCATGAGATGGAAACTCTGCTCCAGACTGACACAGACAGAAAAACGGGGCTCCTTTTCCCTTGGCTCCTGATCAGGAGGAGCAGAATGTTGGCACTTTTCATTCTGCCTGCAGCTACCTGTTGGTAGGGCTAAGTTCCAGGCAAATGTCACTGAGAGGTGAGGGCTCTCTTCCTCCACTCACCCTCCACTGGTGGTATGAAGCTTTTATGTTGGGTATGTTGCCTCTGAGAATAGTGGCGCCCCAACAGTCCTTGCCCTAAGTGGGTAGGTCCATGCAGGAGAGGCAAGCTGAGAAGACTGGGGCTACTGCTCCTTCCTCCACCAGGAGTTCAGCTAAAAAGTGGTGGTATCGCTCAAGGAAAAAAAGGTGCATTATCCCCACCCTCAGGTCCAGAACCACCTCAGGTATTTTGCTTGAGGAAAGACGCAGGCCACAAAGTAGATAGATCTTAATCTCTTTCCAAAAGAACTGACTTCACTTGGAATACAATGTAGAGAAGTTCAAGCCTAAGGACGTTCTCAAGAACAGTGAAACTGTAGTTAAAGGCAATTGGGAAGAGATTGGAGATTCATTCGATTTATAGCCTGAACTGTAAACCAGCTGGTTGTCCCAGAGAACCAGGGAAAGGCACAGCTGGAGACATGTAGGTACAGAACAAATCACAAATTATTTCTTCAAACGAGACAATTTGGATGGTTTAATCTGTACAGCAATTTATATCCCAGGGCATTTTTTTAAACCACACAGTGATCAATCTGTAGTTAATGGAGTTTAACGGTTGTGGACAGAGAAAACGATAGTCAAAGAAAGCCCTGCCAAAATCTCTATCAGCCCTAGATGACAGCAGACATGTACATGGCTTCAGCCCCCAAGAAGCACAATCAGAGGCTTAACACTCTGCATAAGGGAAACAGAATTCACCAAATAATCAAGCCAGTCAGTTAGCAAGCAGCAATGAAAAGAAACTGGGGAGAAGGCAGTGCACTCAGCCACAATATTACCTACAAAATTTGGTTTCCAACAAAACTGCAAAGATGTCCAAAGAAACAGAGAAATACAACACATACACTGAGGAAAAAAGCAGATAGAATAAATTGCCTGTGAAATAATCAACTGTCAGATTTAATAGACACAGCATTCAAAGTAGCCATCAAAAATATGTTCAAAGAACTAAAGAAAACCATGATTAAAGAGGTAAAATATGGTGACAATGTTGCGTTGACTAGAGAATATTAGTAAGGAGAAAGACATTATTTTTAAAAGTAATTAAATGGACATTCTAGAGTTGAAAGTGGAAATGAAAATTTCACTAGAGATGTTCAACAGCAGAATGAACTGCAAAATAAAGAATTAGCATACATGAAGTGTATAGTTCAGGCCAAGGCAGAAAAGGAGAGACCACCTCAACAGAAGTAGTTTACGTTTATTCAGGCAAGGAGAGGTGACAGTCTGCCTAATGACCAGGCCGAAAGTGAGAGGGATCAAGGAGACCATATTTAAAGGGAGGTTTGTGGAAGCGACAAGGGAAACGTTAGTCAGGCGGGATGTTTCGGGTATCCTTTAGTTGAGATGGCATTTGTAGTTGAACAGGGAGTGGGAGGTTTTGGGCAGGGGGTGATAAGTCCTCTGGGCAAGGGGTGATAAGTCCCAGGCAGATGTAGCGGGTAGAAGGTTTCTGGATAGGGGATAATAAGTCCCAGGTAGATGCAACTGGCTGGGAGCATCAGGCGGGACCTTAAGTTCTGTTTTGTTTTCTCCGAAGTTAGATGATTCAGCAAGAGCCTTTGAGACCGTTGTTTTCTTTTCTAGGCCCAAAGACTCCTTCAGAAGGAATCTACAGACATTATAGAATCCAAAGAACACAGAGAAAAAAAAAAACGTCAATGGTATTTGCAATGAACAATCTAAAATTAAACTGAGAAAATAATTCAATTACAATAGCATCAAAAGAATAAAATACTGAAAAATAAGTTTAACAAAAGACATGCAAACTTGTACTCTGAAAACTATAAAACAATATTGAAAGAAATATGAAAGAGTCTGCTGCTGCTAAGTCGCTTCAGTCGTGTCCGACTCTGTGCGACCCCATAGACAGCAGCCCACCAGACTCTCCTGTCCCTGGGATTCTTCAGGCAAGAACACTGGAGTGGGTTGCCATCTCCTTCTCCAACGCATGAAAGTGAAAAGTGAAAGTGAAGTCTCTCAGTCATGTCCGACCCCATGGACTGCAGCCTACCAGGCTCCTCCATCCGTGGGATTTTCCAGGCAAGAGTATTGGAGTGGGATGCCATTGCCTTCTCCATGAAAGAGTCTAAATAAATGGTAAACATCCCATGTTCATTATCACAAGACTTAATATTTCAAGCCAGCAATATTCTTCAAATTTAGCTATAGAAACAACACAATTCCTGTCAGAATCCCACTGGACTTCTTTGTAGAAATTGATAAACTGATGCTAAAATTCATATGGGGGGCTTTCTTCATGACTCAGTGGTTAAGAATCCACCTTGCTATGCAAGGGACACCAGTTCAATAGCTGGTCTGAGAAGGTCCCACATGCCACGGAGCAACTAAGCCCATGAACCACAACTATCGAGCCAGTGCTCTAGAGACCACAAGCCACAACGACTGAGCCCACACGCAGCAACTACTTAAGCTTGTGTGCCTAGAAACCATGCTCTGCAACAAGAGAAGCCACTACAATGAGAAGCCTGCGCACCGCAACCAGAGAGTAGTTCCCACTCACCACAACTAGAGAAAGCCCGTAGGCCAGAAAGGAGAACCCACCACCGACAAAAATAAATTAAAAGTTTCTTCAAAAAAGATCATATAGAATTGTAACAGACACAGAATATTCACAGCCCTCTTGAAAAAGAACAAACTAGGAAGAATTGAAACTTCCCAATTTTAAAACTTAATAGAAAACAATGATAATCAAGACAGTCCAGTACTAGCATAAGGATAGACATATAGATCAATGGAAAGAACTGAAAGCCAGAAACAACTCATATGTCTGTGGTCAACTGATTTTAGGTAAGGGTGCCAAGACCATTCAATTTTAAAAGACTAGTCTTTTTTTAAACAAGTAGCATTGTAACAACTGAATGCTGCTGCTGCTGCTAAGTCGCTTCAGTCGTGTCCGACTCTGTGCGACCCCAGAGATGGCAGCCTGCCAGGCTCTGCCATCCCTGGGATTCTCCAGGCAAGAACACTGGAGTGGGTTGCCATTTCCTTCTCCAACTGAATAGTCACCTGCAAAAGAACAAAATTGGATTCCTACCTCACATCACATACAAAAATTAACTCAAAATGGATTAAAGGCTTAAAATCTAAAAGCTGCAACTACAAAATTCTTAGGAAAAAACATAGTCATAAATCTTTATGAACTCAGATTTGGAAATGGGTGCTTAAATACAACACCAAAATCATAATTAACAAAAGAAAAAATAGGCAAATTGGAGTTCTGCAAAATTAAAGGCGTTTGTGTTGCAAAAAATACTACTAAGAAAGTGAAAAGACGATCCATAGAATGGGATAAAATATTTGCAAAACATATTTCTGATCAGGAATTTGTTTCTAGAAAATGCAAAGAAGTCTTTCAACTCAATAAGAAGTTGAATGACTCAATTTAAAAATAGATAAAAGATTTAAACAGACATTTCTCCAAGGAAGATATACAAATGGCCAATAAGCACATAAAAACATACATGACAGCATTCAGCTCAGCTCAGTTCAGTTCGGTCGCTCAGTTGTGTCCAACCCTTTGCGACCCCACGAACAGCAGCACGCCAGGCCTCCCTGTCCATCACCAACTCCCAGAGTCCACCCAAACCCATGTCCATTGAGTCGGTGATGCCATCCAACCATCTCATCCTCTGTCATCCCCTTCTCCTCCTGCCCTCAATCTTTCCTAGCATCAGGGTCTTTTCAAATGGGTCAGCTCTTCGCATCAGGCGGCCAAAGTATTGGAGTTTCAGCTTCAACATCAGTCTTTCCAATGAACACCCAGGACTAATCTTTAGGATGGACTGGTTGGATTTCCTTGCAGTCCAAGGGACTCTCAAGAGTCTTCTTCAACACCACAGTTCAAAAGCATACATGACAGCATTAGCCATCAGAGAAAGGCCAATCAAAACCACAAAGAGATTCTACACTTCACCCTTAATAAAATAGTTACAATAAAAAAGTCAGATAATGACAGGTGTTGGTGAGAATGTGGCAAAATTGGAACACTCATATACTGCCAGTGGGAATGTAAAATAGTACAGCCACTTTGGAAAGCCATCTGATAGTTCCTCAAACAGTTCATCATAGAGGTACCTTATGACCCTGCAATTCCATTCTTAGGTATATATCCAAGAAAGTAAAAACAAATGTCCACACAAAGGTTTGTACACAGGTTTATAGGAGGGTTATTCATAATAGCCAAAAGGTGGAAACAACCAAAGTATCCATCAGTTGGTGAATGGATAAACAAAAAGTGGTATAATCATACAAAGAATACTGTTAGGCCACACACACAAAAATGAAGTACTTTTACATGTTACAACATGGATGAACCTTAAACACATGCTGGGTGAAATAAGTCAGTCACAAAAGACCACATATTATATAATATCTATAATATGAAATTTTGGAATAGACACAAAGTGGATTAGTGGTTGCCCAAGTCTAGAGCAGAGAAGGCAGAAGGTTATGATAGCTAAAGGTTATTCTTTTTGAAGTCATAAAGTCATGTTAACTTTAGTTGTTCTAAAGTTAACAACTGTGGTGATGGGTACACATATTTGTGAATATGCCAAAGAAACACCTGTATTAATTTTCTAAGTCTGCCATAACAAAATATCACAGACTGGCTGAATTAAGCAACAGAAACGTATATAGGCTAGAAGTTCACAAACAAGGTGCTGGCAGGATTGGTCTCCTCTGAGACCTCTCTTCTTAGCTGGCAGATGGCCACCCTCTAGCTTCTTTGTCCACATACTATGGTCATCCTTCTGTGCATCTGCACTTCTGGTGTCTCTTCCTTTTTATAAAGACACCAGCCATAGTGAATTAGGATCCCACCTGGTTGGCCTCATTTTAAACAGTTGTCTCCTTGAACACTTTATCTCCAAATATGGCTACATTCTGAGGTCTTGCAAGTTGGGACTTCAAAATATAAAATTTGAAGGGACATAATTCTTCCATAACATCATCAAACTGTAGACTTTAAAGGAATTAATTGTATGATCCATGAATTATATCTTTGAAAAGCTGTTTTAAAATAGCATAAGAATGTTCTCTTAACAGGATAAAAAAAAAAACTTTCACCAAAGACAAAATTATACTTTATTAGAGAAACATTAATTATTCTCCTTAAAAGTGAAACTTTGATATTATAGAACATTTCAATGAAAATGGGAGTGAATGAGTAACATATGGGATAAGAGAAGAAAAGGGTAGTTATAAACTCTTGGATAAAAAGAAAGTTATGTAAGAAAAGTGATGACCTCCCCATGGTACTATACCTGGCATTGCCTTGTGTCACATTTAATCATAATATTGATTCATTCATTTATCTAATTCTTTGAGCAGTTACTAGGTGCTAGGCACTCTTCTAGCTATATGGCATACACTTGTAAACAAAATGATCCTTGTTGTCCTAGACCTTACACTCTAGCAAGGAGTAGGAATATGGAGACAAATTGAGACATAAAGTAAAATAAACTCAGTAGGTTAGAAGGTAATATGTGCTATTGAGAAATTAAAAGGCTTAACAGAATGAAGGGACCTAAAAATGCTAGAAGAGTCAGGAGAGGGGCAGGTTGAAAGGGTGTTGGCTATAGAAACATTTAGGAGAAGAGTGCTACATTCTGAGGCCACAGCTCTTGTGAAGACTCTAAGGTAAGAATGAGTCTGAGATGCTTGGCAAATAGAAGACCAACATGGCTGGAAAGGTATAGACAAAGCAGAGAGTAGTAGGAGACTAGATCAGAAGGTATTGAGAATCGGATCCTACTGGGCTTTGAAGGGCATTATAAGGACTTGAGCTTGCTGCTACTGCTAAGTCGCTTCAGTTGTGTCCAACTCTGTGCGATCCCATAGACGGCAGCCCACTAGGCTCCTCTGTCCCTGAGATTCTCCAGGCAAGAATACTGGAGTGGGTTGCCATTTCCTTCTCCAATGCATGAAAGTGAAAAGTGAAAGTGAAGTCGCTCAGTCATGTCCGACTCTTAGCGACCCCATGGACTGGAGCCTACCAGACTCCTCCGTCCATGGGATTTTCCAGGCAAGAGTACTGGGGTGGGGTGCCATTGCCTTCCCCGGGACTTGAGCTTTGTTCTCCAATTAAGTTGAGAAACCACCGCAAGGTTGTGAGCAGAGACTTGACAAGATCTTTCTTGCATTTTAGAAGGAGCTCTCTGGTTGCTCTTAAGATTAGAATGAAGGAGGCAAGAGTAGAAACAAGGGGACTTTGAGGAGCTATTTCAGGCAAAAGTAACAAAGACTGGATGTAGATTTTGTTTTTAAAATAACAGTGTTTACTGTATATATGGAGAGGATGAGGAAACAAAGTAGAAGCAGGGTGATGAGTTGAGTCACCATCGTCGATAACAAGGAGTCAAGTATATAATATCTAAAATAAATAAAGAAAAGCAGTAAAGGCAAGCCTTTCAAAATATTAAGTTAGTTAAAATAAGAGATAACTAAAAATAGTTTCAAATGATTGCTACTAGAGAGAGACTCTGAGGAGGAGGGACAACGGACAGCTGCTTCTTATTCTGAGCCTTCCACTTCATTTTTACCCATATGAATGTATTACTTTGATGACTTTTTTAAAGAAAGGACCAGGACAAGGTTGGCATTTGACTTCAGAATTAATGTTGGATTGGAGAATTGTACAAATGCAATGGTTACAAAGGAAGAAATCTAGCTGTTGGGAAAGTGTATATACAATATCATTATTTGCAGAAGGTAGAATGCTTAGTTGAAGTAAGAGTCAACTAAAATATTTCAGCAATGTGATCAGATAAAGAAGCTTTTTGTTTTGTTTTGTTTTTACTTTCTGGCTAGAATAATGTCTTGTTTAATAACTGTTTCTCTTAAATGAACTAGAATTGTCTTCACTGCCAATTAAGGCTAAATTCAACACTCAGCTATAGTCAATGCTAATATCCTAGAGACTTGTTCTTTTTAATTCTTAAAAACTAAATGACCATACAGTTTTATCTGTGATTTAATAATATTTACTGCTCTGAGTTCCTCTGGCAAGAAAAAGGCACCGTATTCTTTCTTCCTGGATATTTTTGGTTTAGAAGCAATTGCTGACCCGACCAACATGCAATTCAAGCACATGCTATGCTCTGGTCAAAAGTCAAGGGCAGGTCACTCCCAATGGCTTTTAATATTCACCTCCCCTACTCTGGAAAGGAGAGTAGAAAGTACTTCTGGTCAATAAATCATGCATTCACCCATACATCCACTTATTCATTCATCCACTCATTAAAATCCTTACTGGGCAAGATGGACCTCAAGATTCAGGGGGAAAGACTTTATGTTACTCTCAGCTGCCAGTGGGCTATGTGAACAACACATTTAAGGACAATTACAGTACTCTGCAGGCTTCCCTGGTGGCTCAGTGGTAAAGAATCCCCATGCCCATACAGGAGATGCAGGAGAAGCAGATTCAATCCCCAGGTTGGGAAGATCCCTTGGAGAAGGAAATGGCAACCCACTCCAGTATTCTTGCCTGGGAAATCTCATGGACAGAGGAGTGTGGCAGGATACAGTCCATGGGGTCGCAAAAGAGTTGGATGTAACTTAGCAACTAAATAACAATAACAACAACCGTACACAGCAGTAGGACAAAGAGAGAGGATTGCCCAGAGTGCTCACAGAGGCATCTGTTAGTAGGGATGAAAAGTGTTGGGAAGAGGGAGTGATAAAAGAGTCAGGAAAGGAATTTGATTGTATTGGCCAAGTTAAAGGGATAGGACATTGAGCAGTCGTAAAGGAGGGAAAGGGCAAACTAGAGTGCTTTGGAGGAGCTACAAAGAAAGGGTATGTGTGTTATTCAGTGTTCTAACCTCAAATGGCCATAGGAGTCAGAGATAATATGAATGAGTGGACTTAGTTGGGTTCTGAGAAAGACAAGGGGGAGTACTGCAGACTGTGGAGACTGAGGAGGGTGTGCTGCCCTTAAAGAGAACGGCCCTCCGTGGCTCCAGTGATCAGTGCTAGGCAGGACCTAGTGTTCCTGCAAATCTTCATTCTTCAACAGAAATACAAATCTGTATTGTGGTGCATGTGTGAAATTAATTGTTAGTTTACTCAAATGCCTTAAAATTATAATAATGATGTCTACTGTGCCTTCTCTTTTTTCTCTGGCAAAATCTATGACTGAGTGCAACCTGAGAGCTATTAGTGCACTCCCTCTTGTATCAATATATTGGCTGAGTTGTTCTGCTCTATGTCACTTTAAACACATCACTGAGGTTGTTCTAAGCCTCAGTTTCCACATCTTTAATAATAATAGTACTTAATCTAAGTTATTAAAATCACAAGTTTTTGTGAGAACTAAATGAAGAAACATGTACAGGTAGACCCTATTGAAAATGCTGTTTTGCTATAAAGTCATCTTTGATAGATTTTTATTAAAATGTACTGCATATTGATATAAATCATCATAGTAAATTACATATAATGAATCATTACAGTGCTCTCTATACACATACTTTTGTCCTCCACCAATGAGAGCTCAAGAACAGCCTGCATAGACGGTATTGATCAAGATACAGAGTTTACTCTGCTGCTAATTTCCTCTGTGCCATTTATTTCACATTTTGGCAAGCAATGTTGACCCGTGACAGCTGACTAAGACTGGGTAGTAACAGGGTTGGGCACATCTAAGGGTAACAAAGGACAGGTGTCAATCTACATGCTGAAATGCAAGTGTCACAGTCATCCAGGAGGCTCCAAGGGAATGGCTGCAGCTCAGAGGATGCAGATGGGCCAGCATCTGCATTCACGGCAGACCTGGGGGAGCAGGAAGCACGGCCCTGCAGCCCAGGAGCATCAGCCAGGAACTGAGTTAAAGGACATTGGTAGAAACTGTGATGAAAGACACATGATGGTTTCAGAGACCTTGAAAAGACCAGAACATCAATCAACAATGAACAATGTATACAAGCATCTCTAAGGGGCATACCCCTGAGATCTTAATTTATTCAGCAATCCCATTTCCAGGAATTCCTACTTTGAGCTAGATGAGGTGTGTATGTTAAGTGTTCAGCATAGATGATGGCCCTAGAAATGTGAGCTTTTATTATTATCTGCTTGATACGGCTAGATAATGAAGTACATTAAAAGGTGGTTAAAACATGAGACTGAAAAGACAGATGGCCAGAGACCAGATCACAAAAGGTTGTAGAGACTATGCTAGAGAGTTCAGGCTTTCATCAAAGAGTTGGGAATGCACTGGAGGATTTTAAGCAGTATATCAACCACCTCTGTTAAATGTGATATATAACAAATAACTCACTACTTTCACTCAAATATAGAATGATTGACAGGAAGCTTAAATACATTCAGTCAATTTTTCAGTTCTCTCCTGTGTGACAATGCATACACTGACTAAAGTCTTTAGAATCTGCCTTTAATTAACAGCATATGTCCCAGGGGAAAAGTGAAATTCAGATTCCATATGCTCTTTCAAAACAATGACACTGCTTCTGAACTTTGCATACTGATGGCTGCTCTAACATAGCATCAGCAGAAGACAAGGACAAAGAGACCTCACAGGAAAAATGACATCTTTACATACTTGAACCACACCTCGTCGGTAGACACCAGAAATGAATCAAAGGGAGTATTAGTTCTGCTTTCTGCTCTCTGAAAACAACAGCTGGCAGAGGCAGGACAGGGCAAGAAGTGGGTGGTGGGAGAAAAGAAAAGCTGCATTTGCTGACAAAAATAGCTTCTGGGTAAAGTCTAACACACAAATACTAAACAATCCCAAAAAAGTGGTGGAGGAAATTCTAACCCTTGGTTTGAATAAGATCTCAGCATTTTGGCCTCAGTTTCTCTCATTATTTCTGGATGATAGCACAAGATGAGATGAAACACCAACTTATGTTCGTGAGATCATCTCCCTGGCAGTTCTTAAACTTCCTAGTCCCAAAACCACGAAGAGCCCAGGAAACTAACACTGAGTGAGCGCCTGTTATCCTGCTACCTGATGGGTATTTTCCTAACATCAAACTCAGAAGATTGCCCAATCTTTTTTTACTTGTCTCTTCTCTGTACTGCCCCTACTGCCCACCCCTTCACAACCATCTGTCTTTATCCGTAGGGCAGAACAGTTCTGAAAATGGTCAGTGGTCAGATAGTTGCACAATGAGTATCTTTTCTTGTTGCCCCAAGTCTAAAATTCTGCAATGACCTCCTGCATCCCGAGCTGGGATACATTCCAGTTGATGCCTAACACATTAAGTAACTTACTTTGAAAACACACTGTTGGATATTGGAAATGACATAAATCCAAGCAGAAGAGCAAGAGATTGAACTGGGCTCCTGAAGAGGAAGCACTAGAACCTCATATTCTGTCCCTTTTGCTCCAGAGTAATTATAGGTGAAACTACTAGGAGGTGTCTGGGGAAGTCTGTGTAATGTTTGAGCTTATTAAAATCTTTGAGAAGGTTTATCCCTCTACTTCTCTTTTATACAGGTTATGGCTGAGTACCATGTAACAAACAAAATTTCCTGTGTTCTTCCAGATAAAATGATCTCTGTGTTTTTTTAAATCACCCAGGACCCCAAGAAGTCATAACCATTGAAGGGTTTAATTTTGACAACCTAACACACTGTACACACATTAGTAATTATTATTGAGGTAAGGTTTATTACTTAAGACATATTTTAGGAACGTGGTATGATAGAAGCTGATAATTACCAATTGTCACTTCTCCCTTAATAATGAAACCTGATCTTATTGGGAGCATCAACATGCACTGATGCAAAACTACTTTTTCTAGCATCACCTTAGCCAGGTAACTACTAAGATAAGGCTTTCAGGATGACTGCTAAATTAGGTAGGAGACTCTTTTGCGTTTTCCTCATTCCTCCTTCTTCCTGCCTGGAATATAGACTTGATGTCTGGAGTTATAGTAGCCACCTTGCACCTTGAAGTTGGAAGCCACATGCTAATGAGGATAGAACAAAATGTTAGAAGCTTAGGGCACAGATTGTGTCACAGAACTGTAATAACTATAGAAATTCAGCCTCCAGACTGTCTATGGATGAGAGAAAATAAACCTCTCCATCTTGTTAAACCATGTTATTTCAGGTTTCTGTTATTAGGCCTCAAATACAGTTCCTAACTGATTCATCTTCCATGTTGTAAAAAATAGAAAAACAGAGCAAAAAAAATATTTAATAAGGATGTTTAAAAAGGAGAGCATTGTAAAATTCTCTAGTTTTCAGAGCATGGAGCATTTCTGGGGAGGGAATTACTAGATGAGTACCAAGGGATAACTGTGATGTCCAAGCTGGCTAGTGGATGGGTTTCTTATAAGAGAAAGTTGCAAGATCCAGCAGGTTTTGCCTGTGGCTTTCAAACACTCTGCCCTTTATGACGATTTTAAGCCTGCATTATTTATCAATGTTGAATTTGCCTGGTCTATAGGAGAAATGACTGATCCTGGGACAGTGTTTCCCACATGGGGCCTGGGAGATTTCTGAATCTATTTAATGAAAAATGAAATGACATAACATAACAAGTTCAAGTTCATTCAAGTCAACATCAATGCCAGTCTCTCCAGAAGAGACAGGAAAAGAGACCAGCAGAGAGGAAGATAATAAAAGCTCTTGGCTCTGCTTTCCTAATTACCCATAATCCGCTAAAGAGCTGAAATATCTTACAAATGCTAATTAATTAAGCCCCCTACCAGTTTAGTGATGAATACAGGAAGAGGGCTCTCTGCTAAAAGTATGGACTGTGACAAAACAGGGTAGGCTGGAAATGAATATCCAGTTAAGCAGGCAGTGTTTGCAGTCCTGTAGGTTAGCTAAGGGACTTCCCAGGTGGCACAGTGGTAAAGAATCCACCTGCCAATACAGAAGATGCAAGAGACATCGGTTCTATCCCTGGGTCAGGAAAGTCCCCTGGAGGAGGAAATGGCAACCTGCTCCAGGATTCTTACATGAAAGATTCCCTGGACAGAGGAGCATGGCAGGTTACAGTCCATGGAATTGCAGAGTCAGACAGGACTGAGTGAGCACACACAGTTTAGCTAAAGCAGAGAGAAGCACTACCAGCACTGTAGGAACAGGAAGGTACAGAATCAGCATATGTGAAAGAACAGACTATCTCTTCTTCATCCTATCCTCCACTCAGTTTTTGCCTGCCATCTCACAGTGGAAAACCTATATTACACCCTAATCTCAAGAGTTGCTTATCTTCTGGAAATCTTCTGAGTTTTACCTTTGTCCTTTTTCAACTACAATTTTCCTGACCCAGGGATCGAACCCAGGTCTCCCGCATTGTAAACAGACACTTTACCATCTGAGCCACCAGGGAAGTCCATTAGTTCATATACTTATCAGAAATTATCATCTCATATTAATGTCCTATTTTCAAGCTTCTCAAATTCTATTCTTCTGAATGGATACTGTGAAAGAAATTTGAATCAGCCACTATCTATGCTTTTGGTTGCAAATAAAAGAAAATTCAACTGAAATTATCTTAAACTATAAAAGTTTATTGTTTCTTGTTCATTTAACTGAGGAGTTCAAAGGTAGGTCAGCTTCAGGCATTAATTTAAGATTAGGGCTCTCGTTCCCTTTCTCTGCAGTTCTCTTTGTGTTGTTCTCTCTGTCTGTTCTTTCCTCTGACTGATATCTACTATAATAACAAAATGCTACAGTAGTTCCTGGTGACACAACTATATAGCACAGCATCTGAAGCAAGAGACAGCCTCTTCTCCCAGATGTTCATTCCTAAAGGACAAAATCAGGTTAGGTCCCCACTCTTGGAAAATGTTCATTCTGGTCCAAAAAATAATGTATGAGCCAGCCTTGGCTAAGTTGTGCTGCGGTAACAAATAACCACCAGACCTTGTGTTCTACAAAGCAATAAAAGTTTGTTTCTCATCCAACTTGCATATTGGCAGTTGTGGAACAGCTGAGACTCCATCCTTGTCCTCTTTATTCTGGAACTAACACTGAAGGAGCAAGCAGTTTCTAGGCTATATTACTCTTGTGGCAGAGGGAAGAGTGATAGCTGAACTACAAGCTGGCCCTCAAAACTTCCACTTGGAAATGGCATATGAAAGTTCCACCCATATTTATGGGGCAAAGAAAATCACTGCCTAAGCATATTGTCAGTTGGATGAGAATAAGATCTTTTGGTAGGATCATTAGTAGATGGGATGAGCTTGATATATTTTGAACAAAACAAAATCTATTTCAAATGCTATGCTAATTGGGATAAATTGGGTTGTTCATCTCTGAACCATTTGCCAGGTAAGGGACACAGGACTATACTTTTGGGCTTGTATCAGTCAAAATCTAACCCCTAAGTGGGAATGGAATCAATCGCACGGAGACCACACGGTCTTCATTTCACCTATAAATAGGGTCAATTGGCTGGTCATTGTACAGATGAGAACACTGAAGCTTACAGCAATTGTACTGGTTTAAGACCTCAAAGCATCACTATGAACTCAGTTAGTGGAGGTGATGGCATTCCAGTTGAGCTCTTTCAAATCCTTAAAGATGATGCTGTGAAAGTGCTGCACTCAATATGCCAGCAAATTTGGAAAACTCAGCAGTGGCCACAGGACTGGAAAAGGTCAGTTTTCATTCCAATCCCAAAGAAAGGCAATGCCAAAGAATGCTCAAACTACCGCACAATTGCACTCATCTCACACGCTAGTAAAGTAATGCTCAAAATTCTCCAAGCCAAGCTTCAGCAATACGTAAATTGTGAACTTCCAGATGTTCAAGCTGGTTTTAGAAAAGGCAGAGGAACCAGAGATCAAATTGCCAACATCTGCTGGATCATGGAAAAAGCAAGAGAGTTCCAGAAAAACATCTATTTCTGCTTTAGTGACTATGCCAAAGCCTTTGACTGTGTAGATCACAATAAACTGTGGAAAATTGTGAAAGAGATGGGAATACCAGACCACCTAACCTGCCTCTTGAGAAACCTGTATGCTTTTTTAGTTCCTGGAGGAACTAAAAAGCAGAACAAAGCCTCTTGATGAAAGTGAAAGTGGAGAGTGAAAAAGTTGGCTTGAAGCTCAACATTCAGAAAACTAAGATCATGGAGTCTAGTCCCATCACTTTATGGGAAATAGAAGGGGAAACAGTGGAAACAGTGTCAGACTTTATTTTTGGGAGCTCCAAAATCACTGCAGATGGTGATTGCAGCCATGAAATTAAAAGACGCTTACTCCTTGGAAAGAAAGTTATGACCAACCTAGATAGCATATTCAAAAGCAGAAGCAGAGACATTACTTTTTCAACAAAGGTCTGTCTAGTCAAGGCTATGGTTTTTCCAGTGGTCATATATGGATGTAAAAGTTGGACTGTGAAGAAAGCTGAGTGCTGAAGAACTGATGCTTTTGATCTGTGGTGTTGGAGAAGACTCTTGAGAGTCCCTTGGACTGCAAGAAGATCCAACCAGTCCATTCTAAAGGAGATCAGTCTTGGGATTTCTTTGGAAGGGCTGATGCTAAAGTTGAAACTCCAGTACTTTGGCCACCTCATGTGAAGAGTTGACTCATTGGAAAAGACTCCGGACCATGCTGGGAGGGATTGGGGGCAGGAGGAGAAGGGGACGACAGAGGATGAGATGGCTGGATGGCATCACTGACTTGATGGACATGAGTTTGGGTGAACTCTGGGAATTGGTAATGGACAAGGAGGCCTGGCGTACTGCAACTCATGGGGTTGCGAAGGGTCAGACACGACTGAGCGACTGAACTGAACTGAAGACCTCAAAGTGAGAATTCAAGTCACGTCACTTACTTTGATATTCAATCCTTTCCATTGTACTAAAGACTTTGAATTTGGTACTACTATATCTAAAAACAATTTTCTTCATTTTTGTTAGCAAATGTAACAAACATCAGCAGGAATCATAGTGGAAATTCATTATTCTTCCCTCACAGTCATCATCTACAACATAATTCATAAATTCAAAATTTGAAAACCCCATAATTTGGAGACAAAGTCAAAAGGAACACATTTGATCTAGGAAAACAAGCATCCTCAAACAATGCAGTTCAGAATATACATTATACAACCTTCTAAGAGAGCAGTTTGACCATATCTAGCAAAAACCTTAAGAAGTAGATGTAGACTGACCAAGCACCTCTACATGCAAAAACTTCTCATGAAAATAACCATAGCTGACTGGAAAAGTTAACAAAAATAAAACTAAACTATAAGAACGTTTGATGCAGCGCAATATTCAACCTAATATATTTAACTTAAGTATACAATAACATGTATAAGTAAACCAGGGAATATACACTCAACAAAATACTATATAGTTATTAAAAAAGAATCTCATAAAGAAATTGGACCTAATTAGGCTTAATAGCTTTTGCATAGAAAAAGAAACCATAAACAAAAAGACAACTTATGAACTGGGAGAAAATATTTACAAACAATGCTACTGATAAGGGATTGAGTTCCAAAATACACAAACAAGTCATACAGCTGTTTAAGTGAAGTAAGAGAACGTCAAGGCTGTATATTGTCACCTTGCTTATTTAACTTCTATGCAGAGTACATCATGAGAAACGCTGGGCTGGAGGAAACACAAGCTGGAATCAAGAATGTCAGGAGAAATATCAATAACCTCAGATATGCAGATGACACCACCCTTATGGCAGAAAGCAAAGAAGAAACTAAAGAGCCTCTTGATGAAAGTGACAGAGGAGAGTGAAAAAGTTGGCTTAAAGCTCAACATTCATAAAACTAAGATCATGGCATCTAGTCCCATCACTTCATGGCAAATAGATGAGGAAACAGTGGAAAACGTGGCTGACTTATTTTGGGGGGCTCCAAAATCACTGCAGATGGTGATTGCAGCCATGAAATTAAAAGACACTTACTCCTTGGAAGGAAAGTTACGACCAACCTAGACAGCATATTCAAAAGCAGAGACATTACTTTGCCAACAAAGGTCCATCCAGTAGGGCTATGGTTTTTCCAGTAGTCATGTATGGATGTGAGAATTGGACTATAAAGAAAGCTGAGCGCCAAAGAATTGATGCTTTTGAACTGTGGTGTTGGAGAAGACTCTTGAGAGTCCCTTGGGCTGCAAGGAGATCCAACCAGTCCATCCTAAAGGAGATCAGTCCTGGGTGTTCATTGGAAGGACAGATGCTAAAGCTGAAATTGTAATACTTTGGCCACCTGATGCAAAGAGCTGACTCATTTGAAAAGACCCTGATGCTGGGAAAGATTGAGGGTAGGAGGAGAAGGGGACAACAGAGGATGAGATGGTTGGATGGCATCACTTACTCAATGGACATGGGTTTGAGTGGACTCCAGGAGTTGGTAATGGACAGGGAGGCTGCAGTCCATGGGGTCACAAAGAGTCGGACATGACTGAGAGACTGAACTAAACTGAACTGAAGACAGAGAAAAACAAGTATCATATGATATCACTTATATGTGGAATCTAAAAAGAATATGATACAAATGAACTCATATACAAAGTAGAAATAAATCCAGGGACCTAGAAAACAAGCTTACACCTCACACCAGTCAGATGGTCATCATCAAAAAGTCTACAAACAAATGCTAGAGAGGGTATGGAGAAAGGGGAACTCTCTTACATTGCTGGTGATACAGCCACTATGGAAGATATGGAGATTCCTTAAGGAACTAGGAATAAAGGCACCATATGGCCCAGCAATCCCACTACTAGGCATATACCCTGAGGAAACCAAAACTGAAAAAGACACAAGCACCCCAATGCTCATTGTAGCACTATTTACAATAGCTAGAACTTGTAAGCAACCTAAATGTCCATCAACAGATGAGTGGATAAAGAGGCAGCTGTACATATATACAATGGAATACTACTCAGCCATAAAAAGGAAAGCATTTGAGTCAGTTCTAATGAGGGGGATGAACCTAGTACCTACTATACAGAGTGAAGTAAGTCAGAAAGAGAAATATAAATATCGTATACTGATGCATATATATAGAATCTAGAAAGATGGCACTGATAAATCTATTTCCAGGACAGCAATGGAAAAACAGACATAGAGAACAGACCTATGGACATGGGGGGACGGGAGGAGGGAGAGAGTGAGATGTGTGGAGACAGTAACAGGGAAATGTACAATACCATATGTAAAATGACCTCCCTTCCCGCGATCCCCCCCCCCCCCCCCCAGCCAATGGTAATTTGGTGATGACTCAGGAACTCAAACAGGAGACTCTGTGACATCTAGAGGTGGGACTCCTCTCCATGAAGAAAGATGGTGAGGGAGTGCTTTTGTGGGAGCGGCGCAGGGAACAAGGGGCTCTGTGACTAGGTGTGGACGGCTAGTGGGAGGGATTTGTGTACCTATTCTTGTTGATGTATGATAGAAAAACCACAAAATTCTGTAAAACAATTATCCTTTAATTCAAAAAAAATACAAAAACAGAGTGACAAAAATAATTTAAAAAGATAAAGAAAACAAACTTACAATTACCAAGGGGATAGTGGGGGTGGGGGGAGGAGGGGTGGGGTGGGGAATGGGTGAGAGAGAAATTAGGAGTTCAGGATTAACATACACACACTAATGTACATAATACAAGTAAACAGTAGGTAAAAATACCTACTTATAGCACACGGAACTATACTCAATATCTTGTAATAATTTATAATGGAAAGAAAATCTGGAAAAGAATGTGTGTGTGTGTGTGTGTGTGTGTGTGTGTGTAACTGAATCACTTTTTTGTACACTTGAAAAAAACACAACACTGTAAATTAATTATACTTCAACAAAAGGAACAGACTCTCATACCTGGATATTTAATTACACAGAAAGATTTTTTAACTGTTTAGCAAAAGCAAATTATCAAATGTTATCTACAATATGTTTCCTTTTCTATGGGTGGAATTATAGAAGATTTGAGTTTTTTCCTTTTGTTTATGTTTATATTCAAAATTCCTACATCAAATGTGTATGACTTTTATACTAAGAAAATAAGCAATGAAATTTTCTTTTTTAATGAGGCACCACTCTCCAAAAGAAGCCATGTGAAGCAGATGAGATTACCATCTGCAGCAGCAATAAGATCTAAGAATGTGTTGCTGATTAGACAAGGATGCCTCTCATATATGATGGAGGAGATTAAAATGTAACTCAAACAATATAATCCCTGACATATAGTTCTCTCATAGCCCAAGAAAACAGGTCTAGAAAAATGACAAATTCTGATTAAGAATGGTCAGTATGACTGACCATTGCCCACTGGGAAGGCTTGTAATTCATCAGAGAGTGAGACAGGATTTGTTCCAGAGAGACGATGACAACTCATCAAAATGTTCCAGCATGGAGCTTAAAATTTTCAGCTTTCTTTCATTTTAATTCTATACTGACCAACTGTCTGAAATTACTCTTTAATCAAGAATCAATGCTACATGTCAATGACAAGTTACTTCTCCTGACTGGTGGAACTCCTATTGAGCATGGCTAGGTAAAAATTCTGGCCATGCCAGTTTTGAGTGGGAATTTAATCAATACCATTGTGTTTCCCAAGGTCATTTTAACCCAGGGTGAGTTAAATCCATCAAATGGAAGACCAGCCAATCAGTTTCCTTCTTTCTATTAACATTTCCACTTTTTTCTTCTCTACCTGAAAAATCCTCAGTGCAATCAAATGTTTTGGCCAACATCTCCAAATTTTGATCCCTGGGATCCTTAAAAACTTATATGTGGGAGTTACCCATACTCAGTGACTTATTTAAAACATTAGATTTAGCATTATTGAAAATTCACCATTGCAACAAAAATAATAAAATACTTAGGAATATATTTACCTAAAGAAACAAAAGACCTATATATAGAAACCTATAAAACACTGGTGAAAGAAATCAAAGAGGACACTAATAGATGGAGAAATATACCGTGCTCACGGATCAGAAGAATCAATACAGTGAAAATGAGTATACTACCCAAAGAAATCTATAGATTCAATGCAATCCCTATCAAGCTACCAACAGTATTTTTCACAGAGCTATAACATATAATTTCACAATTTGTATGGAAATACAAAAAACCTCGAATAGCCAAAGCAATCTTGAGAAAGAAGAATGCAACTGGAGGAATCAGCCTGCCTGACTTCAGGCTCTACTACAAAGCCACAGTCATCAAGACAGTATGGTACTGGGACAAAGACAGAAATATAGATCAATGGAACAAAATAGAAAGCCCAGAGATAAATCCATGCACATATGGACACCTTATCTTTGACAAAGGAGGCAAGAATATACAATGGAGAAAAGACAATCTCTTTAACAAGCAGTGCTTGGAAAACTGGTCAACCACTTGTAAAAGAATGAAATTAGAACACTTTCTAACACTATACACAAAAATAAACTCAAAATGGATTAAAGATCAAAACATAAGACCAGAAACTATAAAACTCCTAAAGGAGAACATAGGCAACACACTCTGTGACATAAATCACAGCAGGATCCTCTATGACCCACATCACAGAATATTGGAAATAAAAGCAAAAATAAACAAATGGGACCTAATTAAAATTGAAAGCTTCTGCACAACAAAGAAAACTATAAGCAAGGTGAAAAGACAGCCTTCAGAATGGGAGAAAATAATAGCAAATGAAGCAATGGACAAAGAATTAATCTCAAAAATATACAAGCAACTCCTGCAGCTCAATTTCAGAAAAATAAACAACCCAATCAAAAAATGGGCCAAAGAACTAAATAGACATTTCTCCAAAGAAGACATACAGAGGGCTAACAAACACATGAAAAGATGCTCAACATCACTCATTATCAGAGAAATGCAAATCAAAACCACAAATGCAAATCATGCAAATCAAAATGAGGTACCATTTCACACCAGTCAGAATGGCTGCTATCTAAAAGTCTCAAGCAATAAATGCTGGAGAGGGTTTGGAGAAAAGGGAACCCTCCTACACTGTTGGTGGGAATGCAAGCTAGTACAGCCACTATGGAGAACTGTGTGGAGAGTCCTTAAAAAACTGGAAATAGAACTGCCATACGACCCAGTAATCCCACTTCTGGGCATACACACCGAGGAAACCAGAATTGAAAGAAACACGTGTACCCCAATGTTTATCGCAGCACTGTTTAATAATAGCCAGGACATGGAAGCAACCTAAATGTCCATCAGCAGATGAATGAATAAGAAAGCTGTGGTATACACAATGGAGTATTACTCAGCCATTAAAAAGAATCCATTTGAATCAGTTCTGATGAGGAGGATGAAACTGGAGCCTATTATACAGAGTGAAGTAAACCAGAAAGAAAAACACCAATACAGTATACTAACTCATATATATGGAATTTAGAAAGATGGTAATGATAATCCTGTATGTGAAACTGCAAAAGAGACACACATATATAGAACAGTCTTTTGGACTCTGTGGGAGTGGGTGAGTGTGGGGTGATTAGGGAGAATGATATTGAAACATGTATATTATCATATGTGAAATGAGTTGCCAGTCCAGGTTCAATGCATGATACAGGATGCTTGGGGCTGGTGGAATGGGATGACCCAGAGGGATGATATGGGGAGGGAGGTAGGAGGGGGGTTCAGGATGGGGAACACTTGTACACCCTTGGCAGATTCATGTCAATGTATGGCAAAACCAATACAGTATTGTAAAGTAATTAGCCTCCAATTAAAATAAATAAACTTATATTATAAAAAATAAAATAAAATACAATTTTTTTAATTTAAAAAAAGAAATGAAAATTAAGTGTATTCCATATAATGTGTCCATTCTTCCACTTACTATTGCAGTAAAATTTCATACTATAGCCATAAGTTTCTGTGTACATCTTGTATATCACACAGTACCTTTGTTCAGACTCTTAAGTCTTGAACCATTCCACATCATATGTCAAAATTCTTCTCAACCACCAATTCACAGGTGGAAAAAAAAATTCTCTTTCTCTGAATTCTTTAATTCAAAACTCTTTTAAGTAAGAATAAAATAAGATCCTATTAAGTAAGAATGTAAGTTCTGTAAGGGTAGATACTTTATTTTGTTCATTTCTATATCTCCATTACTTATTGAAAAGTGTCTTGTGTTAGTAGGCAATGCAAATTTAATGAATTAGTGTAACTGTCTTATTCCTAGCTTCTCTCCTCACCAGACTGCATGTTCACTGAGAGCAGAGAGTTGTAATATTAATCTAAATCACTCATGCACTGCCCAACCTGCATGTTTAACTTTTTATGCTAATAATTTTCAAACATATACCTAAATAGTGATAATAACTCTGATCCAAATAACTCAGTTTTATTATAGCTAGTTTTTCTACATCTAGCAATAAAAGTCAAGCAATTCAAAAGTGCACTTGTGCACAAGCTAAAGATAGAGTGACTTCAAGGTACAAAATCAAATTTGTATTCTAAGTGTTACATTCCTCACACAAAAGTCAAAATTTTCAGTGATTTCATGTCCAGATCTTAATTTAATGGATCAATTCAATGAAACCTTCTAAAATGTCTCTTGGAAGATGAAATTAGCAAGTAGCATTTCTTCCTGAAGCATAATAGAATAGTAACATGAATATAATTTGTACTGGTTCTCCACATGTGTTTCATAAATGCCACATCCTAAAGCTTTTCATTATGATAGTTGAGTTTGTTGCATTTTTTCCCAAGAAGAATTAAAAAAAAAAAAAAACTCACAGAGAGAAGACCCAAGATTCTGCTAGGTGCCAGCAGATATTCAGCAAAAAATGTTTTTTAAATAAAGATGAAATGAATGAAAAATCTAAGTCTATGTCTCCAGATACCTCCACATTACTGAGCTTCAAAAGAAATTCTGACCCAAGATCATCTGTATCTTGGACATATGCTCTTTTTCTACAACACAGGGACTTATTTGTGAAATTATTATATGCTTCTGGAGTTCAACAAGGGGTAACAGAACCTCATAATTGAAAGTATCATGAACACTGTTGAACTGGGACCAAGAAGACAGGAAACATAAGACAAAAATATCAAGAGAAGCATCCTAAGCTAAGTAAGGAGTTGGTCCCCTAGAGGTGGGCAGCACACTTGTCAACAATTCCACCCAGTCTCAGCAGGCTCAGATATTGAAGGTGGCTGATACAGAGAGTTGGGCTCTGTAGCAAGTGTCCATGCTCAGAGAATTTTCTGCATCACATGAGTGGTAGCATCACAGTCCCAGCTTGTTTGAAATAGGACCGCAGTAGGATAAAACAGGAGAAGGCAATGGCACCCCACTCCAGTACTCTTGCCTGGAAAATCCCATGGATGGAGGAGCCTGGTAGGCTGCAGTCCATGGGGTTGCGAAGAGTCAGACACGACTGAGCAATTTCACTTTCATTTTTCATCTTCATGCATTGGAGAAGGAAATGGCAACCCACTCCAGTGTTCTTGCCTGGAGAATCCCAGGGACGGGGGAGCCTGGTGGGCTGCCGTCTATGGGGTCGCGCAGAGTCGGACACGACTGAAGTGACTTAGCAGCAGCAGGATAAAACAAGGCAAACAAACGACGAATCAGGTTACTGGACAGACTGGAATTCACTGCCAGGTTTTGGATATAGCAGAGATGTAGTAATAAACTCAGAAAACCAGGCACAAGTACAGTCCTGGGAGCTTGAAAATCAGAGCTATGATAAATAAGAAGTTCCCATTCATGTCACCACCACCTCCCTCCCTTCCCAAAGAGCATCAGACTACTCTCAGTCCACACCTGCTGGTAGGAATGGAGTTCCTCTTACAGGGAAAGGCTAGAACTGGAACAGGACTTGGGGGCAGACACAGCTGTGAGCAGGTCCTGAAGGCAGGAGAAGCAGGAGTGATAATAGATACTACCTAATTAAGGCTTATTATGTACCAGATTTTGCACCTGTTTTCATATGCAATACCTTTTACTACTAACATTACCACAGCTACTCCATGAAACATGTACTGAACAGTTATTATGGGCCAAAGTATTGTTCTCTGTGTTTTACACAGATCATCCCATTTGTCCTCACATCGGTATATGCTCAATACATTTTATCCCTGTTTCTTAGATATAGAAATTGGAATAAATAACTGATTGAAATCCTTGCCCCCAGGTCACACAGAGAGCAAGTAGCATAGCTGGGATTATGACCCTGGCTCTCTGAATCTAGAGTTCTAATCACTGGCTCATGATTTCATTTAACTCTTAAGAGTAGCTCTTTCTAAGAGAAATTTATAGTTAATGAAGTAGACTCATTTGAGGTACCACAACTGGCCAAAGTTATGCAGGGCTTTCTGTAGTCGTCATTTTACAGGTACAGAAAGACATGTGGGTCGCCCATCACACAAACGGCAAGAGCACAGTGAAGACGCACATCCCCATCTGAATGCTGAGAATGGGTTACTTATACCAGGAATTTTCTTCAACTCCTGCTCTAAAGAGCTCAGTCCTTACCTCTTTCATTCCCTAGTCACCTCTCATAAATCTGGAATACAACTTTTTCTATTGTCCTTCCTTTCTTCTGTTTTCATTCCTGGAAACTGACTCTCATCACAAATAAATCCTGGCCGAAGAAGACACACCCAGAAACTGGAAGAAGTCAGCCTGAAAGGTTTCTGGAATCCAGTAGTGACAAATGAATCTCTAAATTACTGGTATTAACCAAATGCCTCCTAAATCACCTCACTTCATTGCTTTCCCACATGACCACATCCACTCAGAGCCAACTCTTTCCTTGGCATGGTTCTTGATACCTGCTGTTCTTACAGTTGTCTGATATAAGACATAAAAAGTTATTAGTCCCACTGTCCAAGAGGTAGCATTTAACTAGTGGTGAAAAAAGGGTGGGCAGTAGTGAGCCAGAATGAAATCATGAAGCCCCAAGTGGACTAGATGTGGGTGGAGGAAGGCAGGAAGGAAATAATGCAGAAGTCAGAAAGCAGGAGTCACCATAAACTTCAGGGTTTAAATAAATATTAGACCAATTCCCTGATAATACGGATGATTATTTTTGTCATTGCTTAGTGTATGGGCCATCAGGTACCAGAACAGGAACAAGGTTTCCCATAGGAAATAAATGCTAGCATAAAAAAATGCAGCGGAAATAAATGATACCACCATTTTACCATGATCTGCTTTTAGAATTTATTGCTATAAAGGAGGGCTTCCCTGACAGCTCAGTTGGTAAAGAATCTGCCTGCAATGCATGAGACCCCAGTTAGATTCCTGGGTCAGGAAGAGCCGCTGGAGAAGGGATAGGCTACCCACTCCAGTATTCTTGGGGTTCCCTTGTGGCTCAGCTGGTAAAGAATCTTCCTGCAATGCGGAAGACCTGGGTTCTATTCCTGGGTTGGGAAGATCCCCTGGAGAAAGGAAAGGCTACCCACTCCAGTATTCTGGCCTGGAGAATTCCGTGGACTGTACAGTCCATGGGGTTGCAAAGAGTTGGACACGACTGAGCAACTTTCACTTCACTTCACGGAGTGTGCTGTACCTGCATGACCACATTTTATCCTCAGAACAGCCCTGCAAGTGAGGTTATTTAAGTGCTTATTTCACTCACAAGATTCCTAACTAAAATGATATTAAAAGCTATAACTGAGAAATAATCCCCTCACTAATCTTTGCTGTCATTTACCCCATTTCTTGTCTCATCTTTATAGGTAATCACTTTGATGTGTCTCTGTTTACCTCTGTTTTCTTTAGTTTCTGCAGACATACAGAAAAATGAAATTATATATTCTTATTTTCAGTGAAGGGGGTAGTATTATTCATACTACCTTACACACAAGGAATCCAAAGTTGGAAGAAGTTGACCGAGTCTTTCTCTGGGCTGGTCAAGAATCCACCTACTCCCACAGTCATTATAGATTACAGGATCCAGCCTCAGAGTCAAGAATCAAGGGACTCTGCTGAGAGAGACCCTAGCTTCTGAATTAAAGGTCCCTAGTTGAGTAATCGGATTTGAAAGTTTGAAGAATGTCATGCCCTTGCTCTGTGGGTCTAAGGAACTAAGGTACCACTAAGGCCTGGAGCTAGAGGTTTTCATGCACTGTTCAATGGGGGTCCTTTTGCAAGCTTCTTAAGATAGAAAGAATGGGATATGCATGCCTAGAATAAGTTTCTCAGATAAAATGCAGAGTGTTCAGTTAAATTTGAATTTCAGATAAACAATGAATGATTTTTTTGGTATAAGTATACCCTGCACAGTATTTAAATGCATGTTCTATAATTTTTATTGCTAAGTTTTGCTAAACCTGGCAGCCCTGACACAGAATAGTTTTGGAACTTTGGCCTTTATGTCTTTAAAGGACAAGTGGCCTTGGGTTAGAAGGACTAAAGGGACTCCAGAAGTTGGGATGAGCTGGGACTTACTCCTTTATATAGGTCCTTTATAGATCTTGCCAACCCAGGGATTGAACCCAGGTCTCCCACATTGCAGGTGGATTCTTTACCAGCTGAGCCACAGGAAAGACCTTCTCTATAGCAATAAATTCTAAAAGCAGATCATGTTCTAGGTTTCATGGACCTCAGAAATAGAGAAGAACACCTTGGTCATTTCTGGGAATATAGCTTTGTAAGAGTTTCCTCAACTCCAATTAAACTGCCACCAACAGGGCATGAGAATGAGAGTTGCAGCCCCCACCAGTTCATTATTGGCATTTCTTTGAATTTTTTGTCATCATTAATGTAGCAGATATAAAATAATAATTATGTTGCTTTGATTTCATTTTCTTGATTATTTTAAAAGGGTTTTTTGTGATTCTTTACTTTTTGTGCTTTCCTTCATGTAAAAGAAAAAACTTTAATACATCAATGTTAAAAGTTTGAGAGCACATCAGAAACTCTTGTAGCTATTAGACTGCTGTCTGCCATATCTGACAAAAACATTTTCTGCTTTGCTTCTTATCCTTTAATTTTTAATTTACAGATATTTTAATGTTTATTCCCATGAGTCTAACAATATGTTTTCCTTTGTAGTTATCTCTATTACTTCAAAGCAATAGGAAGAAAGTTGCCATTACTGTATGGTTGTCATAAATATTTTATTTCCTGTTTGTCTTCCTATGTTTAAAAACATTAATTAACTCTTAAATCTAATGGATCTCAAAGAGCAGTTTGAGAATCATCTGCAAAAGATTATGTATTTTGTTTGCTTAATTATTGTAAGATCCATGATAAACCTAATTAATCAAAATTTCTCTAGAAGGATCATAGAAATGTGTGTTTTTAACTGTCCTCTAGGTGACTCTTCTATACCTGATGCTTGAAAACCACTTATTTAAACCATATGAAAATTATTTTGCATTTACGCTCACAGGTAATAAATTGACTCAGAATAATTTAAGCCAAAAGAGAATTTGTTGGAAAGATCGGGGAGATTTTACAGGATTGAAGTGAGAGCTGAGGAAGTTAGCTTAGAGAGAGAATAACCAGGCAGCTCTGGGAATCTTGGCAGAAAAAACTACTCATCAGACATAAAAGGAATATGACAGCGAAAAAAGGAGCTGTCCCCTTCCTCATCCACCAAAGCACCAGTGCCATGGAGGCAGGGACCTCTCCTGGTACATGGGAGGTTCTCAATACATTTTGCCCCTTTGCTCCATTCACAGTTTCTTGAGACAGATTCTGATTATTCTTACTTGGGTGACAGCCACCTCTTGACCAGAAAAGGGCAAAGCACCTTGATTTATAGTCCCGCCCACACTGCACACACAAGAAGAGAGGTTTTTTCCCCCAAGCAAAGTTAAGCTTTATTATCACAGGAAGGAAAATTGATTCTAGGTGATTTAAAAACAATTTTCCAATATATCATGGTAAAAGGTATCATGCTAAGATAATTTTTTCCCAAATTGCTCTTCAGTTATTTCCAATATCACTTTTTTTAAAAAAAAAAAGATTTTTTGATGTGGATCATTTTTTAAAAAGCATTTATTGAATTTGTAGCAATATTGCTTCTTTTTTTTTAATATTTTGGGTTTTTTCACCAATAGTTCCAAATTTTGATCCTTGGGGTACTTAAAACTTATATGTAGGAGTTATCTATGATATGTGGGATTGTAGCTCCCTGACCAGGGATCAAACTCATACACCTCACGTTGGAAAGTGAAGTCTTGAGTACTAGACCACCAGGGAAGTCCCCCAACATCACTTATTATTCATCCGTCTTTCCAATCTTCCTTATATAGAGTACTTTACTTAAACATAGGATACATTGTTCCACCTAACCACATCTTTAAAGAGGTTCGAATTTCATGCCATTGATTTGTAATTGTTTCTCTAAAACACTAAATTCACTCCTACTTAAGACACAAGATTTCCCATCACCTTTCAGAACTATAAAATAATTAAATAAACTTCCCCATTGCACTACCTACATGGCTCCATTCTCTACAAATATTTTTAATGATCTTATTCTTGGCACTGTAAACATCTTTCATTTCCCTCTAGGGCTAACCTGTATATTTACTTAGCAATGAACTCCACTCTGTTTTTCCTTTAGGTACTCTCCAGTCAAAGACTGATCCTAAGATAATATACATTTTCTTCTTTGAACTTCTTTATAAAGCTGATCCCAGCCTTTTTTATTTGAGTTTATTTTAGGACAAAAGAAAGTTGCAGAAGTTCAAATAAGAAAGTTCTAACAATATGTACCTGTAATTTCTCAAGTTTTTCTAGCGTTCAAGGCAGCCCCACCCCCATGCTTAATATCCAACTAATTTTGTCTCAGCCCTATTCTATATTTTATTTATTGTTTATGAAATATCCATATTTACTGGGTGTGGGCTAGTCCTTGTTATTCCTGAGAATCCTCAGGGAGTATTTCCACACTGTAACAAATCCACCTTGATCTTCATTTATCATCTCTCACTTGGGGCACGTCTGCTGGTCACCTCTCACCATCTCACAGGTGTTTTACAAGATCTCACTATAAGACTTTGTTAAAGGGCACAACCTCAAGGACATGGTCCTTGTCTTGGTCCTGTCTTGTTATAGCCCATACCAGGAGGGTTCAAGTCCTGTCCTAATTCTCTATATTCCAGCACATGCCAGCTCTGATATCTGATAACATACTACTGAAATCTTGAGAATAATACAAGGAAAAGGAAAATTTTAAACTGGATAGCAGACAGCACAACTCCTAGGATCTACAGGTCTGAAGTTTATTTCCTTGCCCAGTACACAGAACTATAGTCCAAGGACTGGGTCACCTGCTTCAAGAGAGCTTTGTTTATTTTTCTCTTTGCCCTCTGAGTCCAGGCTTTTACTTACACCCTTCAGCCCCAGAGAAAGGAGGAAGCAGAGCCACCCCCTCCCCTAATCCCAGGCTCTATTCATTTCTTCATTCGAAGAATCAAAATAAAAATATATTGTTTCCGCCATGCTAGCGCCCAAACAGAGCAATTCCAGTGGTATAAAGTGTCATGTTCTGCATGTTTATCCAGCTTTAAAAGATGAGGGGTGAGAGTGGGGAGGGGGTACGGAACACTTTAACCCACAATGAACTGCACCACAGCAGCTATATAGCTCATGTTTACACCTCATTCTGAAGGAACGATCAGACCTGACTGCTACCTGTTGTGAGAGATCTAGTTTTGTGAAAACCTAACAATAGTATTTAAGCAGACAAATTCCCTAAGGTGGGGGCGGGTGTGTGTGTGTGTGTGATTTTCTGGGACAGACCAAATTAAATCTACATAAGAAATAAAATGCCTCTTTTCTGTAAGGCCATAGTCCTATTGAAGATACTCACAATTTTTGTTATGACAGAGTACCTTGTATTTTTGTCTGACGAAGAGTTGGACATGACTGAGCAATTGAACTGATGGACCTTATATCCCACCCTGAAATCTTAGGCAGGATTTGAGTGATTTAGTGAGTTCAGAGTTTCCTTGAGTACAGTAATGAGTGGGCATTTGTCTTACATGTATATGATTAACATGTACCCACTAAAGACTCATGGCTAAGTATGCAGACCAAGAAGGAAAAACTAATCCTTAAATCTCCTGCTGAAGAATTGCAAGGTTTATAAGGAGGAATTTGGTGAGCTACAAGCTGAAAGTTCATGCTGGCAACTGGTACTTTCAGCAACAAGTTCTAGACTAAGAAACAAATATTAAACTGCAGCCAGCAAAGGCAGGTTTCCATTATATTTGTTGCACAGATGCTTATCCTTGGGCCACAAAAGACTCAGTAGGGAGTAACAATGCAGAATGCCATAGGGAGCTGCTGACAACTGAGGCTGAAGGGAGGACTTTGATTTATTTCTTACTTGTGCTGGTTTTCTTTAGGATGCAATCCTGAACACAAAATATCAGAAGTAAGAATTTGCTCTGCTGGAGATACCTGCAGAAGACCCAGGAGCCTGGGATGTGGGTGCACGCCACTTCAGGTCTTTACCATTTACAAACTAGACGGCTGTAACTCTGGGCAAGTCACTTCACCTCTGTACACTAGCTGGAAAACAGTGCAGTTGACTGAGAATTGGAGTGTGGTTTAATAGATTGCCAGCATGGAAGACGAGGAGACTGACAGAAGTGAGCTCCTAACAGGGGTTGGATTTAGATGCACAGAGAAAGAAACATGGGCTCCATCTCACCAGTGAGTAGCTTCTGCCTGCCAGATAATCCTAGCTCTATGCCTCTTCCTGTTTTTCCTTTTCACACTTTTTACAAAAGTTGAAAGGAAACCCAGTAGAATTCTTTCGACAATAGTTACTACGCTTTGGAACTACTTCAAGTTGTGACCAAGTCCTGCCCTCTAGCGGTCTAAAAATGGCAACGCCTCATCATTAAATTATTTTTTAACTTTATGACAATTTTTAATGGTTGGGTGATCTCTGTTGTTATATTAGTCATGTCTTAGATTGGGGAACTAAAAGGGACTTTAAAATTCATCTAGTCTGTTCCATTTCATAATTTAACCCTTCCAAAATTATACTCAGTTCCTGCTTCATCAACCAACTTCCATGTAAAGATAGCAGAGTAAAACAAGACCACAAAAACTACTTTGCATTTATGATAAAATGGTTATTTCTTTAAGGCCAATAATTAATCAGCAATAACCAGAGAGGAAAGGAGTGGCACTTGTGACAGGACAACTCCTAAGGCCACACCCATCTCCCCAAAACAGAGTTAGTCAACAAAATACTAGGAATTCAAAATAACATTGTCTAATTGAAAAGTAAAGGAAAAGCTGCAATCAGCTTTTAAACCATCCTGTGAAGGAAGGTAGGCAAGTTGGGCCCAGGTAAAGTGGAAAAAGTGTATAGGAGAATTCGTCTACATCACATCAGAAAAGCTTCAAGCAAAGTTAATCATTGCTAAACATGAACAAAATGAAAAGAATTAGTACAGAAATTACAAAAGCCTACCACAAGGAAAATGAGTAATATATCAGGCAGATCAGATCAGTTGCTCAGTCGTGTCTGACTCTTTGCAACCCCATGAACTGCAGCAGGCCAGGCTTCCCTGTCCATCCCCAACTCCCGGAGTTCACCCAAACTCATGTCCATCAAGTCGATGATGCCATCCAACCATCTCATCCTCTGTCGTCCCCTTCTCCTCCTGCCCCCAATCCCTCCCAGCATCAGAGTCTTTTCTAATGAGTCAACTCTTTGCATGAGGTGGCCAAAGTATTGGAGTTTCTATCAGGTAAGACAGAGATAAAATAAACAAAAATGCTCAGGAATAAAATAAAACCCAAAAGAGAAATGCTAGTTCCCTTTCAATGCTTCATTACAGAGAATTCATTAAACTATGAATTCAATAAGATAAGACCTCAAAGAAAAATCATAAAATAATTTACTAAGATGGAAGAAGAGACTATAGAGCTTAGAGAAAACAGAGAAATGAAACACCTTTGTTATAAATTTAATAAGTTATAAATGGCAAAAAAGAAAAGTGGAACTGAAAATGTCATAGAGATGCAGCTGGGTGTAATCACAGAAAGTTAGACCTAATGGATATCTATAGGACACTTCATCCCAAAACAATGAATTTCACCTTTTTCTCAAGCGCACACAGAACCTTCTCCAGGATAGATTACATCCTGGGCCATAAATCTAGCCTTGGTAAATTCAAAAAAATTGAAATCATTCCAAGCATCTTTTCTGACCACAATGCAGTAAGATTAGATCTCAATTACAGGAGAAACACTATTAAAAATTCCAACATATGGAGGCTGAACAACACACTGCTGAATAACCAACAAATCACAGAAGAAATCAAAAAAGAAATAAAAATTTGCATAGAAATGAATGAAAATGAAAACACAACAACCCCAAACTTGTGGGACACTGTAAAAGCAGTCCTAAAGGGAAAGTTCATAGCAATACAGGCATACCTCAAGAAACAAGAAAAAAGTCAAATAAATAACCTAACTCTACACCTAAAACAACTAGAAAAGGAAGAAATGAAGAACCCCAGGGTTAGTAGAAGACAAGAAATCTTAAAAATTAGGGCAGAAATAAATGCAAAAGAAACAAAAGAGACCATAGCAAAAATCAACAAAGCCAAAAGCTGGTTCTTTGAAAGGGTAAATAAAATTGACAAACCATTAGCCAGACTCATCAAGAAACAAAGGGAGAAAAATCAAATCCATAAAATTAGAAATGAAAATGGAGAGATCACAACAGACAACAAAGAAATATAAAGGATCACAAGAGACTACTATCAGCAATTATATGCCAATAAAATGGACAACATGGAAGAAATGGACAAATTATTAGAAAAGTACAACTTTCCAAAACTGGACCAGGAAGAAATAGAAAATTTTAGCAGACCCATCACAAGCACGGAAATTGAAACTGTAATCAGAAATCTTCCAGCAAACAAAAGCCCAGGTCCAGATGGCTTCACAGCTGATTCTACCAAAAATTTAGAGAAGAGCTAACACCTATCCTACTCAAACTCTTCCAGAAAATTGCAAAGGAAGGTAAACTTCCAAACTCATTCTATGAGGCCATCATCACCCAAATACCAAAACCTGACAAAGATGCTACAAAAAAAAAAAAAAAAAACAAAACTACAGGTCAGTATCACTGATGAACATAGATGCAAAAATCCTTAACTAAATTTTAGCAATCAGAATCCAACAACACATTAAAAAGATCATACACCATGACCAAGTGGGCTTTATCCCAGGAATGCAAGGATCCTTCAATATCTGCAAATCAATCAATGTAATATACCACATTAACAAATTGAAAAATAAAAACCATATGATTATATCAATAGATGCAGAGAAAGCCTTTGACAAAGTTCAACATCCATTTATGATAAAAACTCTCCAGAAAGCAGGAATAGAAGGAACATACCTCAACATAATAAAAGCTGTATATGACAAACCCACAGCAAACATTATCCTCAATGGTAAAAAATTGAAAGCATTTCCTCTAAAGTCAGGAACAAGACAAGGATGCCCACTTTCACCGTTACTATTCAACATAGTTTTGGAAGTTTTGGCCACAGTAATCAGAGCAGAAAAAGAAATAAAAGGAATCCAAATTGGAAAAGAAGATGTAAACATCTCACTGTTTGCAGATGACATGATCCTCTATATAGAAAACCCTAAAGGCTCCACCAGAAAATTACTAGAATTAATCAATGAATATAGTAAAGTTGCAAGATATAAAATCAACACACAGAAATCCCTTGCATTCCTATACACTAATAATGAGAAACTAGAAAGAGAAATTAAGGAAACAATTCCATTCACCATTGCAATGAAAAGAATAAAATACTTAGGAATATATCTACCTAAAGAAACTAAAGACCTATATATAGAAAACTATAAAATACTGGTGAAAGAAATCAAAGAGGACACTAATAGATGGAGAAATATACCATGTTCATGGATTGGCAGAATCAATATAGTGAAAATGAGTATACTACCCAAAACAATTTATAGATTCAATGCAATCCCTATCAAGCTACCAACGGTATTCTTCACAGAGCTAGAACAAATAATTTCTCAATTTGTATGGAAATACAAAAAACTTTGAAAGCTATCTTGAGAAAGAAAAATACAACTGGAGGAGTCAACCTGCCTGACTTCAGGCTCTACTACAAAGCCACAGTCATCAAGACAGTATGGTACTGGCACAAAGACAGAAATATAGATCAATGGAACAAAATAGAAAGCCCAGAGATAAATCCATGCACAAATGGACACCTTATCTTTGACAAAGGAGGCAGGAATATACAATGGATTAAAGACAATCTCTTCAACAAGTGGTGCTGGGAAAACTGGTCAACCACTTGCAAAAGAATGAAACTAGAACACTTTCTAACACCATACACAAAAATAAACTCAAAATGGATTTAAGATCTAAACGTAAGACTAGAAACTATAAAACTCCTAGAGGAGAACATAGGCAACACACTCTCTGACATACATCACAGCAGGATCCTCTATGACCCACCTCCCAGAATATTGGAAATAAAAGCAAAAATAAACAAATGGGACCTAATTAAAATTAAAAGCTTCTGCATAACAAAGAAAACTATAAACAAGGTGAAAAGACAGACTTCAGAATGGGAGAAAATAATAGCAAATGAAGCAACTGACAAACAACTAATCTCAAAAATATACAAGCAACTCGTACAGCTCAATTTCAGAAAAATAAATGACCCAATCAAAAAATGGGCCAAAGAACTAAATAGACATTTCTCCAAAGAAGACATACAGATGGCTAACAAACACATGAAAAGATGCTCAACATCACTCATTATCAGAGAAATGCAAATCAAAACCACTATGAGGTACCATTTCACACCAGTCAGAATGGCTGTAATCCAAAAGTCTACAAGCAATAAATGCTGGAGAGGGTGTGGAGAAAAGGGAACCCTCTTACACTGTTGTTGGGAATGCAAACTAGTACAGCCACTATGGAGAACAGTGTAGAGATTCCTTAAAAAACTGGGAATAGAACTGCCTTATGATCCAGCAATCCCACTGCTGGACATATACACTGAGGAAACCAGAATTGAAAGAGACACGTGTACCCCAATGTTGATCACAGCACTGTTTATAATAGCCAGGACATGGAAGCAACCTAGATGTCCATCAGCAGATGAATGAATAAGAAAGCTGTGGTACATATATACAATGGAGTATTACTCAGCCATTAAAAAGAATGCATTTGAGTCAGTTCTAATGAGGTGGATGAAACTGGAGCCTATTATACAGAGTGAAGTAAGCCAGAAAGAAAAACACCAATACAGTATACTAACGCATATATATATGGAATTTAGAAAGATGGTAACAATAACCCTGTATACGAGACAGCAAAAGAGACACTGATGTATAGAACAGTCTTTTGGACTCTGTGGGAGAGGGAGAGGGTGGGATGATTTGGGAGAATGGCATTGAAATATGTATAATATCATATATGAAACGAGTCGCCAGTCCAGGTTCGATGCGCGATACTGGATGCTTGGGGCTGGGGCACTGGGACGACCCAGAGGGATGGTATGGGGAGGGAGGGGGGAGGAGGGTTCAGGATGGGGAGCACAAGTATACCTGTGGCGGATTCATTTTGATATTTGGCAAAACCAATACAATATTGTAAAGTTAAAAAATAAAATTAAATTAAATTTTTAAAAAAGTGCAGAGTGAAAAAATGTGATTAAAGGAAAGGTGAAAAGGATTGAAGAAAAAGATCACCCAACATGACAATTTGCATCCTTAGAGTATAAAGATAAACAAAAATGAATTCAAAGATATAACCTAGGATTTCCTAAAATGAAGAACTGTATTCACAGATAGGAAGGGAACACCTTAGGTCAAGAAAATTTGATACTATTCAAAATTGACATCTTTCCTGGTTACATAATTAAATGTTAAAGATAAAGAAAAATATGCATTAGACATTCAGGGAGACAAAGGCAAAGTTTTCTTACTGTTTTATAACTTTGCTTTCAAAGAATTATATTACTGTACAGTTTGCCCCCCTCTCTCTCTCTCACAACTGGAGAAACTGCATATCAACCTACCATCCCAGGTAAGTGGTTTTTTAAAAACTGTTTACAATGTTTCCAATACTGCATTATGAATATGACTGGAATGCTGTATGCCATAAAAATTTTATAACATTATACATTAGTGTATAAGCTGCTGCTGCTGCTGTCTGCTGCTAAGTTGCTTCAGTCATGTCCGACTCTGTGCGACCCCATAGACAGCAGCCCACCAGGCTCAGCCATCCCTGGGATTCTCCAGGCAAGAACACTGGAGTTGGTTGCCATTTCCTTCTCCAATGCATGAAAGTGAAAGGTGAAAGTGAAGTCACTTAGTTGTGTCTGACTCTTAGCGACCCCATGGACTGCAGCCTACCAGGCTCCTCCGTCTATGAGATTTTCCAAGCAAGAGTACTGGAGTGGGGTGCCATTGCCTTCTCCGAGTGTAAGAGAAGGCTAGGCTTCTACTAGAAGGTAGCTGAGTATAAGCTGGGCTACCATAAAGCAATTGAATTGATACTTCTCTTTTATCAATGCGTGGATTGTTATACCTGTAAATAAAAATGCAATTCTTTTTTGTATTATCTTTTCATTGTTTTAAAATTTTATTTGTTTTTTAACTGAAGAATAATTGCTTTACAGAATTTTGTTGTTTACTGTCAAACATCAGCATGAATCAGCCATAGGTAAACATATGTCCCCTGCCTCTTGAAACTCACTCCCATTTTTGATGTTTAGTCTTAGTAATATGTATAACATCTACAGAGCTTTGTATCATATCAGATCAGATCAGTCGCTCTGTCGTGTCCGACTCCTTGCGACCCCATGAACCACAGCACGCCAGGCCTCCCTGTCCATCACCAGCTCCCGGAGGTCACCCAGACTCACACCCATCAAGTCAGTGATGCCATCCAGCCATCTCATCCTCTGTCGTCCCCTTCTCCTCCTGCCCTCAATCCCTCCCAGCATCAGAGTCTTCTCCAATGAGTCAACTCTTCACCTGAGGTGGCCAAAATACTGGAGTTTCAGCTTTAGCATCATTCCTTCCAAAGAAATCCCAGGGCTGATCTCCTTCAGAATGGACCGGTTGGATCTCCTTGGCAGTCCAAGGGACTCTCAAGAGTCTTCTCCAACACCACAGTTCAAAAGCATCAATTCTTCGGCGCTCAGCCTTCTTCACAGTCCAGCTCTCACATCCATACATGACCACAGGAAAGACCATAGCCTTGACTAGGTGAACCTTTGTTGGCAAAGTGATGTCTCTGCTTTTGAATATGCTATCTAGGTTGGTCATAACTTTCCTTCCAAGGAGTAAGCGTCTTTTAATTTCATGGCTGCAGTCACCATCTGCAGTGATTTTGGAGCCCTGAAAAATAATGTCTGACATTGTTTCCACTGTTTCTCCATCTATTTCCCATGTAGTGATGGGACCAGATGCCATGATCTTCATTTTCTGAATGTTGAGCTTTAAGCCAACCTTTTCACTCTCCACTTTCACTTTCATCAAGAGGCTTTTTAGTTCCTCTTCACCCTCTGCCATAAGGGTGGTATCATCTGCATATCTGAGGTTATTGATATTTCTCTTAATGTTGGTGCTGACAGACAGACTATTCATCTTGTAAATAGATGATGTAAACTTATGGCAAATACAATACTGATAAAAAATACAGTATGGTAAATACATTTTATCTCCTTATGACTTCTTTAATAGCATTTTATTTTCTCTCAGTTCAGTTCAGTTCAGTCACTCAGTTGTGTCCAATTCTTTGTGACCCCATGAATCGCAGCACACCAGGCCTCCCTGTCCATCACCAACTCCTGGAGTTCACCCAGACTCATGTGCATCGAGTCAGTGATGCCATCCAGCCATCTCATCTTCTGTCGTCCCCTTCTCCTCCTGCCCCCAATCCCACCCAGCATCAGAGTCTTTTCCAGTGAGTCAACTCTTTGCATGAGGTGGCCAAAGTACTGGAGTTTGCTTTATTATGAGAATATGTTAATCAACTATGATGCTACTGGTAAGGCTTCCGGTCATCAGTAGGCTATTAGTAGTTGAGTTTAAATATAGTCAAAAGTTATACAAAGATTTTCAACTGCACAGGATTCAGCACCCTTTACCACCACATTGTTCAATAATCAACTGTAATCCCAGTTGAACAATAATAAAGAACTCATGAGTGAAAAAACTATGAAAAAGAGAACTATTGTGAAATGCTGCTATAGCCTAATACTTGTGTCCACCCAAAATTCATATGTTGAAATCCTAATGCCCAAGGCAATGGTATTAGAAGACAGGGCCTTTGGGAGGAGATTAGGTCAGGAGGGTGGTGCTCTCATAAATGGGATTCATGCCCTTAAAAAAGAGACCTCAGAGTGATCCTTTGCCCCTTCCACTATGTGTGAATATAGCAAAAAGATGGCCATGTAGGAAGTGGGCACTCATTAGGCATCAAACAAGGCCAGCACCTTGGATTTCATAGCCTCCAGAATTGTTACACATAAATACTTGTCTATAAGCCAGCCAGCTGTGAGTATTATAACAGTCCAAATGGACTAAGATAAACATCAAGTTTACTTAATTTAAGAACTAAAGCTAATCATGTATTGACATGAAGGAAGCATGAAAAGAAAATAAGCCTTACCAAGGTGAAACTATTATAAGTAAAATCTGGAAAAGTGAGGTGGAAGGAAAAGTAAGCATAGCACTTCTCTTCTCTTTAGTAGTAGAGGTTTAGCCAACTACAGCCTCAGGCCAAACCCAGCCCACCACCTTCTAATCAGATCAGATCAGTCGCTCAGTCGTGTCCGACTCTTTGCGACCCCATGAACCGCAGCACGCCAGGCCTCCCTATCCATCACCAGCTCCCGGAGGTCACTCAGACTCGCATCCATCGAGTCAGTGATGCCATCCAGCCATCTCATCCTCTGTCGTCCCCTTCTCCTCCTGCCCTCAATCCCTCCCAGCATCAGAGTCTTCTCCAATGAGTCAACTCTTCGCATGAGGTGGCCAAAATACTGGAGTTTCAGCTTTAGCATCATTCCTTCTAAAGAAATTCCAGGATTGATCTCCTTCAGAATGGACTGGTTGGATCTTCTTGCAGTCCAAGGGACTCTCAAGAGTCTTCTCCAACACCACAGTTCAAAAGCATCAATTCTTCGGCGCTCAGCCTTCTTCACAGTCCAGCTCTCACATCCATACATGACCACAGGAAAGACCATAGCCTTGACTAGGCGAACCTTTGTTGGCAAAGTAATGTCTCTGCTTTTGAATATGCTATCTAGGTTGGTCATAACTTTCCTTCCAAGGAGTAAGCGTCTTTTAATTTCATGGCTGCAGTCACCATCTGCAGTGATCTTGGAGCCCAGAAAAACAAAGTCTGACACTGTTTCCACTGTTTCCCCATCTATTTCCCATGCAGTGATGGGACCAGATGCCATGATCTTCGTTTTCTGAATGTTGAGCTTTAAGCCAACCTTTTCACTCTCCACTTTCACTTTCATCAAGAGGCTTTTTAGCCCCTCTTCACTTTCTGCCATAAGGGTGGTGTCATCTGCATATCTGAGGTTATTGATATTTCTCCCGGCAATCTTGATTCCAACTTGTGTTTCTTCCAGTCCAGCATTTCTCATGATGTACTCTGCATATAAGTTAAATAAACATGGTGACAATATACAGCCTTGACGTACTCCTTTTCCTATTTGGAACCAGTCTGTTGTTCCATGACCAGTTCTAACTGTTGCTTCCTGACCTGCATACAGATTTCTTAAGAGGCAGATCAGGTGGTCTGGTATTCCCATCTCTTTCAGAATTTTCCATAGTTTATTGTGATCCACACAGTCAAAGGCTTTGGCATAGTCAATAAAGCAGAAATAGATGTTTTTCTGGAACTCTCTTGCTTTTTCCATGATCCAGCGGATGTTGGCAATTTGATCTCTGGTTCCTCTGCCTTTTCTAAAACCAGCTTGAACGTCAGGAAGCTCACGGTTCACATATTGCTGAAGCCTGGCTTGGAGAATTTTGAGCATTACTTTACTAGCGTGTGAGATGAGTGCAATTGTGCGGTAGTTTGAGCACTCCTTGGCATTGCCTTTCTTTGGGATTGGGATGAAAACTGACCTTTTCCAATCTTGTGGCCACTGCTGAGTTTTCCAAATTTGCTGGCATATTGAGTGTAGCACTTTCACAGCATCATCATTCAGGATTTGGAATAGCTCCACTGGAATTCCATCACCTCCACTAGCTTTGTTTGTAGTGATGCTTTCTAAGGCCCATTTGACTTCACATTCCAAGATGTCTGGCTCTAGGTCAGTGATCACATCATCATGATTATCTGGGTCTTGAAGCTCTTTTTTGTACAGTTCTTCTGTGTATTCTTGCCACCTCTTCTTGATATCTTCTGCTTCTGTTAGATCCACACCATCTCTGTCCTTTATTGTGCCCATCTTTGCATGAAATGTTCCTTTGGTATCTCTGATTTTCTTGAAGAGATCCCTAGTCTTTCCCATTCTGTTGTTTTCCTCTATTTCTTTGCATTGATCACTGAAGAAGGCTTTCTTATCTCTTCTTGCTATTCTTTGGAACTCTGCATTCAGATGTTTATATCTTTCCTTTTCTCCTTTGCTTTTCGCTTCTCTTCTTTTCACACCTTCTAATAGGTAAAGATTTATTGGAACACTCTCACACTCAGTCATTAAGTATTGTCTGACTGCTTTCTTGTTACAATGGCAGAGCAGAATGGTTGTGCTGTTGTTGTTTAGCCTCCAAGTCATGTCTGATTCTTTTGTGACCCTGTAGCTCACCACGCTACTCTGTCCATGGAATTTCCCAGGCAAGTATACTGGAGTGGGTTGCCATTTCTTTCTCCAGAAGATCTTTCCAGAGTAGAGACTGAGCCCATCTCCTAAATTGGCAGGCAGATTCCTTACCGATGACCCACGAGGGAGGCCCCAAAAAGATTGTAACCCTTTGCAAAATAAAAAAAAAAAAAGTTTGCTTACTTGTTTTATAAAACAGATAATATCAATATATAAATAAATTATATAAATATATTCATATAAATACAATCAAAATATGTAACTTTAAAAATGACTATGTCTTTCAAGCTGTTATACTAACTGTTTTAACTGTGGAGGGATCTTTATTGAGCACATTTTTATCCAACCTGTGTATCTGAATGCATGCACATGTCTAAAATAATGTTCACTGAATGTTAATTCATGTTACTTCTAAGTGGTAAGATCTGGAGTAATTTTCTGCTTTTTACGTTTGTGCATTGCCTAAATTCTTTTGTAATGAGCATGTGCAATTAAAAAACAAACAGTAAAGTGATTAGTTACCCCTAAAAAATAAAAGTTTCCTTGGAAGGAAAGTTATGACCAACCTAGATAGCATATTCAAAAGCAGAGACATCACTTTGCCAACAAAGGTTCGTCTAGTCAAGGCTATGGTTTTTCCTGTAGTCATGTATGGATGTGAGAGTTGGACTGTGAAGAAAGCTGAGCGCTGAAGAATTGATGCTTTTGAACTGTAGTGTTGGAGAAGACTCCTGAGAGTCCCTTGGATTGCAGGGAGATCCAACCAGTCCACTCTAAAGGAGATCAGGCCTGGGTGTTCATTGGAAGGACTGATACTAAAGCTGAAACTCCAATACTTTGGCCACCTCATGTGAAGAGTTAACACATTGGAAAAGACCCTGATGCTGGGAGGGATTGGAGGCAGGAGGAGAAGGGGACGACAGAGGATGAGATGGCTGGATGGTATCACCAACTCGATGGACATGAGTTTGAGTAAACTCCTGGAGTTGGTGATGGACAGGGAGGCCTGGTGCGATCATGGGGTCGCAAAGAGTTGGACACGATTGAGCGACTGAACTGAACTGAACTGAACTGACTAAAAAAATAAAAGGGCCGCCTCATTCCATTTCCAACCCTGCTTCACTTAGAAGGTTGAACGTACTGGATGGTACCTTCTTCACCTCCTCTTTCTCTTCGCTTAAAAATGTTGATATGTCTATTTTGGAAATGTGATTGGAGAATTTTATAATTAACAGTGGGGAGATTGCTTTCTCCAGTTCCTATATCTGCCTTCAAATCAAATGAGAATTAAAGAGTACTTTGAACAGCAGAGGGCACCCGTCTCCATGTTTATGGGACTCTTCCCAGAAGCTGCTGCTGCTGCTAAGTGGCTTCAGTCGTGTCCGACTCTGTGCAACCCCATAGATGGCAGCCTACCAGGCTGCCCCATCCCTGGGATTCTCTAGGCAAGAACACTGGAGTGGGTTGCTATTTCCTTCTCCAATGCATGAAAGTGAAAAGTGAAAGTGAATTTGCTCAGTCGTGTCCAACTCCTAGCGACCCCATGGACTGCAGCCTATCAGGCTCCTCTGTCCATGGGATTTTCCAAGCAAGAGTACTATAGCAGTTCAAAGGAGAATGTGTACCTGACTCGCCCTGCCTTTTAGAAGTGGTGTGAATGGCAGTCACTGAACACCTCTGGGACTCAGTTTCTCTACCTCCCACTCTTGCCCACCACAAAGCCAATGTCCACACTGCAGAGCAGGCCAGGCCACTGTCCTGGCAGCAACCCTGCTGTACTTGTAATCAATCTTACACTCCCAAACCAAGGCTGAGCAGAGCCCTGCCTGTTCCCACTCCTGTCACGTCATTCAGTTCAGTTCAGTCGCTCAGCCGTGTCCGACCGTTTGCGACCCCATGATCGCAGCACACCAGGCCTCCCTGTCCATCACCAACTCCCGGAGGTCACCCAGACTCACATCCATCAACTCAGTGATGCCATCCAGCCATCTCATCCTCTGTTGTCCCCTTCTCCTCCTGCCCTCAGTCCCTCCCAGCATCAGAGTCTTTTCCAATGAGTCAACTTTTCGCATGAGGTGGCCAAAGTACTAGAGTTTCAGCTTGAGCATCATTCCTTCCAAAGAAATCCCAGGGCTGATCTCCTTCAGAATGGACTGGTTGGATCTCCTTGCAGTCCAAGGGACTCTCAAGAGTCTTCTCCAACACCACAATTCAAAAGCATCAATTCTTCGGTGCTCAGCCTTCTTCATAGTCCAACTCTCACATCCATACATGACCACAGGAAAAACCATAGCCTTGACTAGACGGACCTTTGTTGACAAAGTAATGTCTCTGCTTTTGAATATGCTGTCTAGGTTGCACCACCACATATATGCTATGCTCCAGCACACTGGCGTTTTGTCAATACCTAGAACCTATTAAGCTCTTTCCCACCCGTGCACCTTTACACTCGCTGTTTCCCCTGCTGATCTCTTTCCTCTCGTGAGCTCATTTGCATTAAAGAATCCTTCTCAGTGTTTAAACCTGATTAACTGTCACCTCCCCAGAGAAGCCCTCCCTGATGACTCTATCAAAAATCTCACCCACTTTATTTTCTATCACTGAATTGTATGTATGGTCTTACTTGTACTTATCACTATCTGCAATTGTGATATTTCCTTAATATTTTTAGGCCATCTCCCACTGGAGTTTAATTTACATGAGAGCAGGAATCTGCCTGTCTTCTTCTCTGGTATCTTTAGCAGCTTACCAGAGCTTGGCAATTAGTGAGTTAATATGTTTACTGACTGCTCCCTCAAGGTTATTATAAAAAGAAATAGTGTAAAGGCCCTTGTAATGGGCTGAATTGTGTTCCCCCAATGGAGAAGGCAATGGCACCCCACTCCAGTACTCTTGCCTGGAAAATCCCATGGACGGCGGAGCCTGGAAGTCTGTAGTCCATGGGGTAGCTGAGCGTTGGACACAACTGAGCGACTTAACTTTCACTTTTCACTTTCATGCATTGGAGAAGGAAATGGCAACCCACTCCAGTGTTCTTGCCTGGAGAATCCCAGGGACGGGGGAGCCTGGTGGGCTGCCGTCTATGGGGTTGCATAGAGTTGGACACAACTGAAGCGACTTAGCAGCAGTAGCAGCAGCACTGTTCCCCCAAATCCACATGCTGAACATGTATTTTTGTGGTTCACACATTTCCTTCTTACCTGAACAATGGAAATGCTACAGAAATACTAACTCAACTTTTATTTACTTCTTTTTACCTGTATATTCTATCAACACTGCCTATCTTCATCTTACCTATGAGTAAGGAAGGACTAAGAAGAAAGGAACTATGGGAAGGAAACGTCCTTTCTTCCTATGTCCTAATTTTCAGTCTAAGTGTTGTCTAATACAGAGAAGTAACATGAATAAGAAAGGATATGATGGGGATCCTTGGCCACTTGTGGTTCTTAGAATGCCACCGTCTTCCTTCTGTTTCAAAGCAAGTTCTGATTTGAACAAAGGCATGGCCTCTCAGTGGTACATATAGCACACTTGCCTGGTATTCACGTGAGTCTTGCTGAACTTCCATGCATCATGCGTGCAGCTGAATTCTGTGTTCATGGGACATCATGAATGTCATATGCAAACTGGGCTTCAAGGATCATCAGTGGACATGTATATTACATGTGTATCTCCTCTGCTCACATTCATGCTCACTCCATTGTCCCATTGGACTTTACCTACAAAATACAAGTTCAAAGATAAAATTATTAAGAATTTCAAGATAGCCACAATAGAGCATTAAACTAAACACAAGACCTACTGAGTGTGGATCCCTGTGCAACCAACTACATGGATTGCAAACCCTTGAAGCCAGCTCTGAGAAAGAAGGGAAACCATCATTCAGGAGAAAAGAAATTAAGTGGGTCCCAGATTAACTGGACTGGACTAACTGGAAGTCCACCCAGGACTTCCCTGGTGGCTCAGATGGTAAAGCATATGCCTACAATGTGGGAGACCTGGGTTCGATCCCTGGTTCAAGACGATCCCCTGGAGAAGGAAATGGCAACCCACTCCAGTACCCTTTCCTGGAGAATTCCATGGATGGAGGAATCTGGTAGGCTACAGTTCATGGGGTTTCAAAGAGTCAGACACAACTGAGCGACTTCACTACTACAGACTAACTGAAAACAAACTGGCAAAGAATCAGCACCCTGTGGAGGTCCCTAAAGCCTTCCTAAAAAGAAGTCCCAAAGTGAAGTTTAATATCCAGTTATTAAGAGCAGAAATCAGATCAGATCAGATCAGTTGCTCAGTCGTGTCCAACTCTTTGCGACCCCATTAATCACAGCACACCAGGACTCCCTGCCCATCACCAACTCCCAGAGTTCACTCAGACTCATATCCATCGAGCCAGTGATGCCATCCAGCCATCTCATCCTCTGTTGTCCCCTTCTCCTCTTGCCCTCAATCCCTCCCAGCATCAGAATCTTTTCCAATGAATCAACTCTTCGCATGAGGTGGCCAAAGTATTGGAGTTTCAGCTTTAGCATCATTCCTTCTAAAGAAATCCCAGGGCTGATCTCCTTTAGAATGGACTGGTTGGATCTCCTTGCAGTCCAAGGGACTCTCAAGAGTCTTCTCCAATACCACAGTTCAAAAGCATCAATTCTTCGGCACTCAGCCTTCTTCACAGTCCAGCTCTCACATCCATACATGACCACAGGAAAAACCATAGCCTTGACTAGACGAACCTTCGTTGGCAAAGTGATGTCTCTGCTTTTGAATATGCTATCTAGGTTGGTCATAACTTTCTTTCCAAGGAGTAAGCATCTTTTAATTTCATGGCTGCAATCACCATCTGCAGTGATTTTGGAGCCCTGAAAAATAAAGTCTGACACCGTTTCCACCGTTTCCACTGTTTCCCCATCTATTTCCCATGAAGTGATGGGACCGGATGCCATGATCTTCATTTTCTGAATGTTGAGCTTTAAGCCAACTTTTTCACTCTCCACTTTCACTTTCATCAAGAGGCTTTTTAGTTTCTCTTCACTTACTGTCATAAGGGTGGTGTCATCTGCATATCTGAGGTTATTGATATTTCTCCCGGCAATCTTGATTCCAGCTTGTGTTTCTTCCAGTCCAGCATTTCTCATGATGTACGCTGCATAGAAGTTAAATAAGCACGGTGACATATACAGCCTTGACATATTCCTTTTCTTATTTGGAACCAGTCTGTTGTTCCATGTCCAGTTCTAACTGTTGCTTCCTGACCTGCATACAGATTTCTCAAGAGGCAGGTCAGGTGGTCTGGGATTCCCATCACTTGAAGAATTTTCCACAGTTTATTGTGATCCACACAGTCAAAGGCTTTGGCATAGTCAATAAAGCAGAAGTAGATGTTTTTCTGGAACTCTCTTGCTTTTTCCATGATCCAGCAGATGTTGGCAATTTGATCTCTGGTTCCTCTGCCTTTTCTAAAACCAGCTTGAACATCAGGAAGTTCATGGTTCACATATTGCTGAAGCCTGGCTTGGAGAATTTTGAGCATTACTTTGCTAACGTGTGAGATGAGTGAAATTGTGAGGTAGTTTGAGCATTCTTTGGCATTGCCTTTCTTTGGGATTGGAATGAAAACTGACCTTTTCCAGTCCTGTGGCCACTGCTGAGTTTTCCACATTTGCTGGCATGTTGAGTGCAGCACTTTCACAGCATCATCTTTCAGGATTTGGAATAGCTCAACTGGAATTCCATCACCTCCACTAGCCTTGTCTAACTCAATGAAACTAAGCCATGCCCGTGGGGCAACCCAAGACAGGCAGGTCATGGTGGAGAGATCTGACAGAATGTGGTCCACTGGAGAAGGGAATGGCAAACCACTTCAGTATTCTTGCCTTGAGAACCCCATGAACAGTATGAATAGGCAAAATGATAGGATACTGAAAGAGGAACTCCCCAGGTCAGTAGCTGCCCAATATGCTACTGGAGATCAATGGAGAAATAACTCCAGAAAGAATGAAGGGATGGAGCCAAAGCAAAAAGAATACCCAGCTGTGGATGTGACTGGTGATAGAAGCAAGGTCCAGTGCTGTAAAGAGCAATATTGCATAGGAACCTGGAATGTCAGGTCCATGAATCAAGGCAAATTGGAAGTGGTCAAACAAGAGATGGCAAGAGTGAATGTCGACATTCTAGGAATCAGCGAACTGAAATGGACTGGAAGAGGAGAAATAGGAATTAACTAATTTTCACTATTGGTCTATGGTATTTCAGGTCCAGTGGACTTTGTGAGACTATGTGGGTGTGTGCTAAGTCGCTTCAGTTGTGTCCAACTCTTTGCGATCCCATGGGCTGTAGCCTACCAGGCTCCTCTGTCCATGGATTCTCTAGGCAAGAATACTAGAGTGGGTTACCATGCCCTCTTCCAGGGGATCTTCCCAACCCAAGGATCCAACCTGTATCTCTTACGTCTCCTGCATTGGCAGGTGGGTTCTTTACCACTAGTGACACCTGGGAAGCCCAATTTGTGAGACTGAGAACCTATAAAACAAAATCCCTTTTTTAGGAGGACTGTGCCTGAGTTCTCAAAAATCAATGTGCAAATCTTCAGGAACCCACTCTACTTCTAAGATAAAAATGACCTGGATCTGTCAGGGCTGGGACAACATTTAGCCCTTTAATAAGGCAAAGCCCAGTTGGGTACCTTGTTAAGACCACAAAAAGGAAGCAACCAGGTGCCATGAAATCCATGGGCTGGAAGCCTGGAGACCCCGGTAGGGTGACCAACTCTGATAGGAAGTGTGTGACCTTAGTAACTCAGAAACACTGAGTCTCATTTCTCTCTTTTACAAAACAAGAGAGTTGGATCTGGTGATCCCCAAGGGCCATACTGAGCTAAAAATAACCAGAACCAGCAAAACTTTGTGAGACTGGAGAAGGCAGAGAGAAAAGAGCGACAAAGTCACGTGGAACAACTTGACAGTGAATAATGAACTGGAGACAGTTTTAGAAACTATTGTGAACTGGTCCTAAACACCTCTTTGCGGGCCTTGAAAGTTTCCTGGCTGCTTATGGTTTGACTTCTTCCAGGCCGAGGGATTGTGGGCTGGGGCAGTGGTTAGCAGTAGCTTTTCTTTCCAGCCTGCTTTCCTGCCTGCCATCTGGGTCAGTGTCTTCCTTCTTGTTACTCTCAAGACAATTTTGACCAATTTGTTATCCTGGGCCAGAGAAAGATCCTGAAGGACTTGTGACTTCTCTAATGCTTTCAGTACCATTGTTTTTCTTATTGAGGCTTCCCAGGGGCCTCAATGGTAAAGAATCCGCCTGCCAATGTAAGAGGTGCAAGAGACACGGGTTCGATCCCTGGCTCAGAAAGATTTGCTGGAGAATGAAATGGCAACCCACTCCAGTATTCTTGCTTGGAAAATGCCATGGACAGAGGAGCCTAGCGGGCTATAGTCCATGGGGTTGCAAAAGCACTGGGCACCACTGAGTGACTGAGCATACACACACACACATTTTTCTTATTAACCCATTCCTGGCTTTTGATCATCGTATGTCTCTGGGAACACTGGTGGAAACAAAGTTTTCAGGAGGCAGGAGGGTTTGAAGAAAGTAAGATAGGGTAAAAACCTGAGCCCCAGCTATGATGCTGACAAGGAGAGTGACCTCAAACAGGTCCCTGTCCCCTCTCCAGCATCTCTTCTCAGGTGATAGCACCCTGTTTACTTGTGGACACATTCCTATTATGAAATCCTAGTGTTTATGGGGGACTGACACTTCTCCCAGCTCTCAAGTAAACTCTTAAGGCCTCAATCCAGTTGGCATATCCTATCCCTCTGGCCACAGTGATGGAGCAGGGCTAAGAACAGGACCTGGTTAGAGCCAATGAGAAGATCTGAGACCTGTAAAAGGGCTTCTGGGAGAGATAGGTTTGGTATCTGTTCACGGGATTTAAAGGCATGAGCTTGTGAGGCTTGGAGCTGCAACTGCCATCTTGCTATTATGAATCTGAGCCAATCTGAATGAACCCAACAAATGCGTGACGAAAAGCAGAACAAATAGAAAAGTACAGACACAGTGCCTCACCGACATTTTCTGAGCCTTTAGATCAAACTGTGAAGTGAAAGTGAAGTTTGCTCAGTCATGTCCAACTCTTTGCAAACTCATGGGCTATATACTCCATGGAATTCTCCAGGCCAGAATATTTGAGTGGATAGCCTTTCTGTTCTCCAGAGGATCCTCCCAACCCAGGGATCTAACCCAGGTCTCCCACATTGCAGGCAAATTCTTTACCAGCTGAGCCACAGGGAAGCCCAAGAATACTGGACAAAGATAACCTATTCTTTCTCCAGTGGGTCTTCCCAACCCAGGAATCAAACCAGGATCTCCTGCATTGCAGGCAGATTCTTTACCAACTGAGATCAAACTGTGCCTGTAGTCAAAAAGCACCCTTGGATCTGAGCCAATAAATCTGCCTACTTAAGCTGCTTTAACCTGAGATTTTGCTAACTTGCAAGAATAATAACTCTAACTACTATACTTCATTTCTCTGGGAATAATTTCTTCTACTGTAAAATAGCCATTTTATGGATAATAATTAGCATGGGCCAGTATAATGGTATTACCTTTCCAGGTGTGGCCATAATTCCAGGGTGGTAGCAAAAACAACTTTTCAAAATGCCAAAAACTGATTTCTTCACCTAGTAAGCATCAAATTTCATGTTCTCATGAACATGTTGCACAGAAGCCTCTAATAGATGTAATTACAATTGTTCACACATAGTATAATTTTGTATTTCTAGCTGAGGTCTCTTCTGAACCTCAGATGCCATATCCAACTAAATACTGGATACCTCCATCTAGATGTTCCGGTCATCTCAGCCTACAGGTCCCAAACAAAATGTTGATCCTCCGTGTTCCAACCCCCACCCTGTTCCCAGTCAGAATTCACAGCACCATCATTCACCCAGTTGCCCAAACCTGAAGCCTGTAAATCTCCCTTTCCTCTCTCCTCCTTCCTTCACAATCCATTCCATCTGCAAGCCTCCTGAAGTCTGTCTTCCAAACAGCTCTCATATTTTCAGCTTTCTCTTCAGCACTCCCGGGGGCCATCAACATCCTAACCAGCCATTGAAGAGATCTCTAACTGGTCTGAGGAGGTTTCTCTCCTTTCAGGTTCTGGTTTCAGTCCCTTCCCCTAATTTCATTGTGCCTAGAAGTGGCGAGAGCTCTGCTGCTCCCACCCCTGCTGGACTATGTGAACCTTTGCAGTTCCTTTTCATAGACAAACCTTCCCTAGATTGTCATAATGTGAGGTCCTGTCTGTTTCTCCCTGGGACCCTAATCCTTACACACCTTCTCATTAGCACTTCACTTCCAACGAAGATGACCCTGTAGGCACCTTCCTTTTCTGTCCTCCTCTTCTAGACTTCTATTATGTCACCAGGAGGGGAGGGCAGAGGATGGTAGCAAGGCTAGCTTTGACTTTTAGGAAGGCCTGAAGATCTGTGGGGAGAGGGCTGTCCTGGCTGGCCCCAGCTGTTCAAAACTCTTTTTAGAATAAGGAACTAACTCCTTTGTCTATTGTTTGGGCCCTGTTTGTCAGTGCTGGAGCAATAGGCAAAATATGGCCAACCATCCTCTTATAGCATCTGGTATAGGACTTAATCAAGCTTCCAAACACACACCAGGTTTGTCACCAAAGATCTTTCAATTGCTAGCTGATATCTTCTGTTTATTGTCCCTTGCTAAAGCTTTGCCATGAATGCTTATGGGGGGTTGTACTTGGGTAGCTAGCGGTTGCTTCTACCTGGAGCAAGACAGATGAGGGAAGCAGAGCAAACACACCCAGTCCAACTCAGTCAGTAGTGAACTCTTGCATCTGAGAATGTCGTTATTTGTGTAGCATGTTGCATTTTAACAAGAGCTTTCATCCCCCATCAGCCAGCACATGGCTGAGTAATCAATAAATGTTTTGTAAGTGATTGAATGATCTGTAGTCATTTTCTCCTCTTCAAAATGACTATATGAAGTAGGCAGAACAGCAAGTACCATTCCCGTTTTACAGACAAGGAAACTTGAACCCAAGGTGGTGGAATAAATTTCCTGAAATGACATGGCCAGCAGCTACAGCAGTTCAAACCAGAATGTGGGTGTGTTGGGCGCCTACACCAGTTCATTTTGAAAGAAGACCGGCCCACTGTCAGAAAAGGGAAGGGCTCCTGGATGAGGTAGGGGATTGGATCACGTTCCACCTCCACAGGCACTACTACAGCCCAGTTGGGAGCTGCCATGGGGATCTGCTGAGTAGGCAGAAGTTCAGGCTGCTAACCGGCAGGGAATTGAGCAAAAGGAAAAAGAAAAAGACCTTCCGGTGCCAAGACTCAAGGGAAATATTTGTTGACTTTTTGCTTCATATCGACAACTTCCAACTAGGCTTTGAAGCTAACTTTTTGATATAAGGGCTCCCTGGGGTGAGTGGGAAGTTCAGGACCTTGTTGCTGTGGTTCAGGCAACCACAAACCCACAGCAGCTCCAGGAAGATGCCTGAATTACATGGAAAGTGGCAAGGAACTACGGAGAAAACAGAGAACTCCCAGGAAAGTGGAGACTGAAAAACAAGAATTTAAAAGGCAAAACAAGAGCTGCCACAGGGATGGGACGGTAGCCACCAGTGCTGTGCCTTCAGGTGCCAGAGGGGCGTCTCCCTGAGTCCTTCACCACCAGACTGTCCAGTACAAAACTGAACAGGAGGGATCCAAGGGAACCAGCAGTCCTCCCTCTCAGCCAAATCTCTTAAAATGGATTTCTGGGTGAAGGAATCTACTGAAAGCACAGATGTGGACATGTACATACAGCCCCTGACTGTGGGTTCTTATTGCTCCCTATCACCCACAGAATGAAGTCTGTGCTTCTCCACAGACCTCACAGATACTACTAAATGTATCTCTCCACATCCAACAGTTTTCTTGAATCTGGGCATCTGTGCAGGTTTTCTTTTCCCTTGTCTAATTCCTGTTGACCCTAAGGGTTGAAGTTCAATGTTACTTTCTCCAGGGACACTCTCCAATCCCATCTCCACCCCTACATTAGGTCCAGAGTTCCTTTTATACATTCCCATGGCATCGTGGAGAAGGCAATGGCAACCCACTCCAGTACTCTTGCCTGGAAAATCCCATGAACAGAGGGGCCTGGTGGGCGGCAGTCCATGGGGTCGCTAGGAGTCAGACATGACTGAGCAACTTCACTTTCACTTTTCACTTTCATGCATTGAAGAAGGAAATGGCAACCCACTCCAGTGTTCTTGCCTGGAGAATCCCAGGGACGGGGGAGCCTGGTGGGCTGCCGTCTACGGGGTTGCACAGAGTCGGACACGACTGAGCAACTAGCAGCAGCAACAGCAGCAGCTGGCCTTGGGGGCTGGCACCCCACTCCAGTTTCTTGCCTGGCCCCATGGCGGGGGCCTGGGGCTGCAGTCCTGGGGTCGCGGCGGACACTCTGGCGACTTCACTTTCCTTTCCTTTCTCTTGGGGTGCCCCACTCCAGTGTTCTTGCCTGGAGAATCCCAGGACGGGGAAGCCTGGTGGGCTGCCGTCTATAGGGTCGCACAGAGTCAGACACGACTGGAGCGACTTAGCAGCAGCAGCAGCAGCAGCATGGCATCGTGGACCTTTTTATGAAAGCCACACTGCCACTCCAATAAGTGCCTGTGTTGCATCCTTGGCTACATATCCCACATGAAGCAGAGGCCCTGGCCCTTAGAAAATGTCCATTAAGTCTCTGTTGAACAAAGAAGTGAGAGAAAAATTCAACATCTCCACAATAATCTTCTACCTCGCCAAGCAAGGTAGGAAAGGGAAATAACCAAGTATGGTGGCAGGGTAGAGGGCAGGATCTGAGTAAAGAGGTTTTTTTCTAAGGACAGAAACCCAGAAAAATAAATAGTCCTTAATCTAGGGGTCATCAAGAAGCATATTATCTCCTTGATAAATGTTCAGTTATAATTGCCTTTGCTGGAAAGAGGGGCCTTCTTGGAAGTACTGTAGAGATTTGGAGATGTCCTTCTGTAAGAATAAAAGAGAATACAAATCTACCAAGCATCTGGATATGTCCAAAAAGAGATCACACACAACTGAGTAAGTGAACAAGAGAGCCAGTGTGGGGCTGATGGAGTCACCCCAGCCAGAAGGACAAGCTGCTTCTCAGTTCCAGCCAATTGTTGAAACGCAAGAATGCAAGGCCCTGTTTGCCAGAGAAGCGAGAAGTACATGTAGTCTCTCTCTGTGTGTATGTAAGCCTCTCCAACTTGTTTATATTTTTAAAAATCAACTTGTGTGAGTCCTGAGGTGCCAACATTTGACCTTTGTACCAACAAACCTGGCCTCCCTATTTATCTAAACAGGTTGACACCAAAGCTCCAAAAACATGACTCATGACCCAAAGAAAGTGATCACTACGTGAGCGACTAAATAAGGACAGAGACTTGTCTGCATCAATTATTGGCACATAAGTGGTCAGTAAATAGCTGCTGAGTGGGAGAAAGGATAAATGAGTGACGAATGTATGTCTGTAGTTCATGATTTCTACCACTAGATGGTAAAGTTTCATTTTTTTGTTTTTGTTTTTTTCTGCAGATAGAAGCATCATGTTGGAGATTTCTGAGTGGGAGGATTTACCTAAAACAAAACAATTCTCTAAAGACATAGCATCTTTTATTAAGATGGTTTTATGGGCATGTCTACAAGCCATGCATACTTAGCTTGAACATCCCACAAACACCAAGAATGTTTTCTGGTTTTCTTTGTTCTCCTTCCTCACTTTCCACCCTAGTCAATTATAGACACAAAGTCACTAGAAGGAGATGGTTTCCCTTGGTGTAAGTAGCACCACAGTTAGAAACAGAGGATGAGTACTAGATGGTGGGGCCAGGATAGAGGTATTGTGTATTCAAGAAGCTCACAGTCTTTTGGGGTAAATAGACCTTTAACTCAGTTACAATACAATGTGTTTGATACTATAATGATCATGTGGAGATGATGCTTTGTGAACTCAGAAAAGAGAGAAACTATTCTGTCTTGGTAGAGAAGGGTACAGAAGTCCTCGGGTGAGTAGTTCATGAATTAGATGGACCTTGAATGATGAGAAGGAATTCACCAAGGTACAAAGGCAAGAAGAACATCCGCACATTCATCAAATATCTACCGAGAAACTATCTATGTTTGCCTGGCACTCTGCTGGCTGTTAGGGATGCAGCAGTGAGTAGGATGCGAGGGCCCTGTCCTCAAGGAACTCATAATGCAGTGGGAGAGACTTTTAATAGCCAGGAGAGGAAATAATTTTTTTAATAGTTTTTATAAAGAACTAGGAAGGAAAGAAGTAGGACGCTATGAAAAAAATAGGAAGCAAGGCCTGTATTATATAGGCTGGTCCAGCAAGACTCTGGAGGGAGCTGCACTGTAGCTGCAAATGAAGGCTGAGAAGCATCAGTCACAGGAACAAGATGGTGAGGCTGGAGTGGGGGGTCCAGCGGATGCTTTGAGCAGAGTGAATACCCTGCGCTTTCCAGGAAGAAAATCTTTAGCCATGGGTGAAACCATTTCTGAAAGGTGGGGAAACCTCCCAATATATTTGAGGAACAGTAAAAAGTTCCTGTTCCATTAGGATGTACAGTAGAAAAGGGAGAAAGAAATTAGTGGGAGCTGAGGCCAAAGAGATGGGCGGCATCCTGTTGTGGAAGACTTCAGACTTTATCTTAAAATTTAATCTTTCCCAAACAAGTGTCAAAGCCATAGCAAACATCATTTCTGTGACAGCCTCATTCCATCAGAACTATTATTTCCTTATCTTTATTTCACAAACTTAACTTTTATGTAAAATATTTTAAAGGAAAGCCTAACAATAATATCAATATTATGCAAAGAAAAACAGTATCATTTGCCATTAAGAATAGGTAAAAATGAGCACAAGACCAATAAAACTGTAAAATTCTCACATTTCCTAATATTTTGTCAAGTTGTTCACATCCTATGTAAGACATGGGAAGGGAATGAGGAATTTTAATTATAGAGCTAAAGAGATGAGATTGCACTTCCAAAACCATTGCTGAAAGCACTATTTTATTTATATCTCCCAAAAACCATGATAATGATCCTGGCAGCCATGAAAAAGGATATTCCTGGGCAAGAACTGCTCAGCCCAAAGGGATTCCCAGTGGAGAGAAATATGAAGCCAATTTTGAAAACCCTGATAAATAGCAGGCTACCACACAAAAATCCAGGGAGACACCTGGTGAGAACAACCTTTTCACTCAAATTCACATGCTTAGTATCAATTTCCTCTAGCGTGAGGCGGACTGCTTAGCTGCTTGGCAGCTGATAAGTAAAGAGATTTAGATAAAGCTCCTGAAAATGAGGAACCAGCTCCTGATTCTTTACTGGGGAAAGCCACAATACAAAATCTAATATAATACACTATTTTGTTCTTCTTATGAACTCATATCTGCAGCTCAGAGAAGGAATCCCACTTAAGCACCTATCCCCCTGGAGCAGTTTATACTTTCATTTTGCCATTGGACAAATATTTACAAAGCACCTAAGAAAGTCAGATACTGTGAAGAAATCAAAATTGCTTAATGGGGTTGGTGTTGTTGTTTAGTTGCTAAGTCATGTCCAAGTCTTTTGAGACCCAATAGATGGTAGACTGCCAGGCTGCTTCTGTCCATGGGATTTCCCAGGCAGGAATACTGGAATGGATTGCCATTTCCTTCACCAGGAGATCTTCCCAACCCAAGGATTGAACCTGCATCTCCTGCACTGACAGGTCAGTTCTTTACCAATGAGCCCCCAGGGAAGCCTTTAACGGGGTTACAAATTCGAGCACCTAGGTGCCAGGTGAGAAAGGTAATAAAAGAAGCAGTCTGGTGTAAGAGGACAGGGAGTGGTGGGGCCTGCATCGAACTGAAGGGGCGACTCCCATTTGAAAGGGGATATGTACTCGGCTCCAGTCAATGATGCAAGAACGTGGAGCCTATGTTGACAGGACTTCAGATATTGCAACAGAAAAATGGTTGCACAATGGTCATCATATTTAGGGGGAAATTCAGGGGTTGGAGGAAAACCTCCATGATTTTAAAAGCTGGCAAGTAATTGAAAAAAAGTTTTAAATACTCTAAGAGCCAAGGAAAACATATTGATAGATGGCATGCAACCCAAGGGCCCCAGTGGGTGACTTCGGGGTGTCACAGAGCCTCAGCCTTTTCAGGGTTTGTGTGTTAGGAGATAAGACATGTTCATAGATAACTCCAATGCAGAACATGGTGACAAGTGTTGTGTGAGCAAGACACAGCACTGAAGGAATTCAGAGGAGGCAGGAATGACTTCAGGGGGGGGGGGTGGTTCTGGGCGAAGAAAAAAAAAAAAAGACCGATCCCCATTTCTTCCAGACAACCAATATGGGGCCCCTCTTCTACAAAAGGGTCACCAAAAAAAGGAGGAAAAAAAAAAAAAGAAAACCCCCCTTGCTAAAAAAAAAAAAAAAAAGGACCAAAAAAAAAAAACCAAAAGCAAAAAAAAAAAATTTTAAAAAAAAAAAAACAGGGTTAAGATGGCGAAGGATTAGGACGGGGAATACGGTTTCTCCTCCACAAATTCATCAATGGGACATCTGGGCGCCGGTAAATACCACAAACAGCTTCGGGTGCTGGCGGGGCGTCGGACACCCAGAAAGCAACTCACTGCCTTCTAAAGGGGTGGAAGATTGATGCAGAGAGAGACAAAGAGGGAGGGGCGGACCTCTGTCCGGGGAAGGGAGTCTTAAGGGTTTCAAACACGGAAACACTCTCCTGCGGATCTGCGCGAACCTGGGAAACACGGAGACTATCATACAGGGGGGACAGTTGGCAATTGACCCACAGACTGCAGGCCCTGCGGACTTCCGCAGCGGGCCCGCTGCAAACGCCCGCATCTGCCATTGGGGAGCCGGGGCTGGGCAGGGGACGCCTTGGCCGTTCCCACGCGGGACGCTCCGCTGCCGGCGCTCCCCAGGGGACGCTCCCCCGGGACTCTCCCCCACTGGACGCTCCCCCACCGGCCACTCCCACGCAGCGTGCCCCCGCCCCTGTCCAGCGGCTCCCCGAGGGCCACCCCATCCCCTCCCCCCCCCCCCCGTCTTCCCGTCCCCCCCTCCCCCTCTGCGGGTCTCAGCGCCTTCTTTCCTGATTGTCTGGTGCTGCCTCTGGTGTTTGGGCGGCTCCAGTTTCAGCGACACCGTGCGGCCTTGCCCCCCCTATCCCCAAGAGGGCCTATATCTGTTCAAGAACTACTGAATGATCACAACAATATAGCTTTTTTTTTTCTTTTTTATCTTTTTCCTTTTTTTTTTTTTCTTTTTTTTTTTTTTTTTTTTTTTTTTTTGGGGACTTTTTTTTTCCTTTTTTTTTTTTTGTTGTTTTTGTTTTTTTTTTTTTTTTTTTTTTTTTTTTTTTTCTCTTCTTTTTTCTTTTCGTTTTTTTTTTTTTCTTTTTTCTTTTTCTTTTTTTTTTTTCTCTTCTCCTCTCTTTCTTTTCTTTCTTTTTTTCTTCTCTTTTTGCCAGGGGCTCTCTCGCACTTCTCATCCTCCTCTCTCTCCTCACCTTCTCCCTGACTCCATCCCCCAGCTTCTCTCCTCTCCTCCTCCCATCCTCACACAACCATACCTCCTGCCTCATTGCTGCTCCAATACGTATGCCCATTACTACAGATGGAGAGATTCCAGCGTAGGAAAGGAGCACAACAAAAAAGAAGATGGAACCTACCTGATGTTCATTGTCGTGTAATTGCATGGTCATGGATTGTCTGGAGCATTGAGGATGCAGGATTCGCGATTAAAAAAAGCATGGATCAAAACACTCTGGAGGCAATGGGAGGCAGAGAAGGGGGCAGAGGATAGGGGCGAAGGGAACGGCCAGGACAATAAACGTTACATATTAAATAGGAGTCCCAGAGAAGAAGAGAAAAGAAAGACTGAGAACTAGAGAGAATAGTTGAATTCATGAGGATATCAGAGTCAAAAAAAAGGAGAACAGGCGACCGGGTGGCATGTGGGCTGCCCAGTATTCCGCAGGATCTCATCAATATGGGGAAATCAACCTAAGAAGCAAACTGAGGGCCCCTTCAATAACTCGGAGGACTCGCAAAAAAGCGCGGTCCATCAGGCGACTACGGCACTCTCCTCCCCCTCAGAAGGGACCTAATCAAACTTAAGCTTTGCAACAAGAAACGCAGGAGCAGCTCAGAGGGGAGCAGCACCCATAGGGCAGTCTGAATTTTCAGGAGGCACAAGAGAGCTCAATATCACTCATATAGGGCAATAACACTATGGCACTTGGTGGGAATGCAACTTAAGCCACTTTGGAGACAGTATGGAGATTCCTCAAAAACTGCGAATAGCTGCCTTAGATCCAGCATCCCACTGCTGGGCATATACACTAGAAACCAGAATTGAAGAGACACCTGTACCCCAATGTCATAGCAGACTGTTTGATAGAGAACGTGGAAGCAACCTAGATGGCCATCCACAGATGAATGGATAAGCAAGCTGTGGTACAATACACAATGGAATATTATCAGCATTAAAAAGATAAATGTTGGGTGGATGGAACTGGAGCCTATATACAGAGTGAAGTAAGCAGAAAAAAAACAAAATACAGTATACTACGCATATATATGAATGAGATGGTAAAAAAACCTATTTTGGAAGCAAGGAGAACTGATGTATAGACAGACTTTGGACTCTGGGACGGGAGAGGGTGCGATGATTGGGGAGAATAGCATTGAAATATGTATAATATTAATCTGAAATGTATTAATTGTTCAAATAACACTATCATGTTACAATTTGTTCATACTAGATGTTTGTAATGTTTCTGATAATCAATAAAAGAGATTTTTGATTAAAAAAAAAAAAAAAAAAAAAAAAAACAAAGATGCACATATCTAGTCCTTAACCCACTCATCCTAAATAGGGATTTCTTGGGTTGGGAACTACACACCCAAATTTTAAAATATATCTTCAGTTAAAATTTTTATCAAGATCCTTCCTTAAGAACCTCTGCTCCAAGGAAGCACCCCAAAAATGCTAACTAAAACAACAAATATGACTTTTGCCCCTCCTAGTCCCTCTAATTCTAACAAACTAGGATTCATGCTTTGCCAGGTGTTCTCCCTGGGAGTGTATAACCTGTGCCTGCTCACAGGACGCCCGCCAAGGGGCTGCCAGGGCCAGCCACGGGCCTTGGGAAAGCACTGTGTTTATTAGCACGGAGGAGAAAGAGCTTTCCTGTTCTTGGTCCATTTGGAGCAGACGCCATTTTGTTATTCACACAAAGGCACTCTGTGCCAGAGTGGCCTGAAAACTGCAGAGTAATTGCTGTATTTCCAAGCCATCTTCCTCCAATGTTACCTAGTAACAAATTCTATAGCCCTTATGTTGACAGGTTATACAGAAAATGCAGCCAAAAGTACATATTGAATTTTCTTGGAACTGATGATGGGATTTGTATTCAACACAGCGATGTGAATTCAAGAAGTTCACCTACATTTTTCCAATTTAGAAGACAAAGTCCTATTAGAATTGTTCCATCTATGCCTTATTTTACAGCTTCTTTAAGGCATATCTGGGCTCAGTTTTCAAATCAAAGAAACCCAGCAAGTAGGTCCTGTTGATTAGCTCTCATTGTTGCCGCATGAGAGTATTTTCTGGGCTCCAAATCTTGCCCCTCTCGTCAACGGCCATCCCTCGGGAGGGGTTGCTTATCTAAATACCAAACTACCCTAACAACTCTTGCATCAAACTGTGCACTGCCCCAAAGAATACACACAAAGAATGTAATATTCTTTGGCTCTCTGAATCACTTACATTTCAAAATCAAGGAAGGGTTTAATATGCAGAAGCTGTCATCTTTCTTAGAGTGCCCTTCCTCTTTTGAGCTACAACCATTGTCTGCCAGCCCAAACTCCAGTAAAAATGAAAGTACTACATGTCCTCTAAGCTGTGAAGTAAAAGACTCTGGATAATGAGAAAACCTTCAGACTATTAAAATTAATGACTCTATAAAACTCTGTGCTGTGCTGTGCTGTGCTTAGTCGCTCAGTCATATCCAACTCTCTGTGACCCCATGCACTGTAGCCCCCCAGGCTCCTCTGTCCATGGGGATTCTCCAGGAAAGAATACTGGAGTGGGTTGTCAAGCCCTCCTCCAGGGGATCTTTCTGACCAGGGGATTGAACCCAGTTATCCCGCATTGCAGGCGGATTCTTTACCATCTGAGCCACGAAGGAAGTCCAAAAACCTCTAGCAGCTGCCATTAAAATAGCAGTATTTGCATATTATGACACACAAATGCTGCCCAAAATAAAATAAGGGGAATATCCTGGAATTCTGCTAGAGGAACTGGTCCCAGAAAAATTTAATCTGCTGTCAGTAGGGTGGGGAGTACCCAGGAAGCTTGATTATGTTCTTGTGTACTTGACAAGTTCAGCTCAGTTCAGTTGCTAAGTCGTGTCCGACTCTGTGACCCCATGGACTGCAGCACAACAGGCCTCCCTGTCCATCATACACTCCTGGAGTTTACCCAAACTCATGTCCATTGAGTCAGTGATGCCATCCAACCATCTCGTCCTCTGTTGTCCACTTCTCTTCCTGCCTTCAATCTTTCCCAGCAACAGGGTTTTTTAAAATGAGTCAGCTCTTCACATCAGGTGGCCAAAGTATTGGAGTTTTAGTTTCAACATCAGTCCTTCCAATGAACACTCAGGAGTGATCTCCTTTAGGATGGACTGGTTGGATCTCCCTACAGTCCAAGGAACTCTCAAGAGTCTTCTCCAACACCACAGTTCAAAAGCATCAATTCTTCGGTGCTCAGCTTTCTTTATAATCCAACTGTCACATCCATATATGACTACTGGAAAAACCATAGCCTTGACTAGATGGATCTTTATTGGCAAAGTGATGTCTCTGCTTTTTGATATGCTGTCTAGGTTGGTCATAACTTTCTTTCCAAGGAGTAAGCGTCCTTTAATTTCATGGCTGCAATCACCATCTGCAGTGATTTTGGAGCCCAGAAAAATAAAGTCTGACACTGTTTCCACTGTTTCCCATCTATTTGCCAGGAAGTGATGGGACCAGATGCCATGATCTTAGCTTTCTGAATGTTGAGCTTTCAGCCAACTTTTTTCACTCTCCTCTTTCACTTTCATCAAGAGGCTCTTTAGTTCTTCACTTTCTGCCATAAGGGTGGTGTCATCTGCATATCTGAGGTTATTGATATTTCTCCCAGCAATCTTGATTCCAGCTTGTGCTTCTTCCAGCCCAGCGTTTCTCATGATGTACTCTACATATAAGTTAAATAAGCAGGGTGACAATATATAGCCTTGATGTACTCCTTTTCCTATTTGGAACCAGTCTGTTGTTCCATGTCCAGTTCTAACTGTTGCTTCCTGACCTGCATACAGATTTCTCAAGAGGCAGATCAGGTGGTCTGATATTCCCATCTCTTTCAGAATTTTCCACAGTTTATTGTGATCCCAATCAAAGGCTCTGACATAGTCAATAAAGCAGAAATAGATGTTTTTCTGTAACTCTTGCTTTTTCAATGATCCAGCGGATGTTGGCAAGGGGGGATAAAAATCCTTTAAAAAAATATTACTTCATGTATTTTATAGTTGACAAATGTGTTTACACACACTGCCTCACTTTATTTTCACAACTGCCTTGAGTGGAGGGCAGAGCAGGATTCCTATCACCATTTAACAAAGAAACTGGGTGCAGAGAAAGGATGTGTAGTGGATAGTAATGTTGTTCTCAAACTTACCTCCACCCTCCTAGTTCTCCACTGGAACATGTGCTGTTTTCAGTCCGTGTACTTTAAGAAGATCTGACAACACCATTTGTCACTCTTAGGACAGGGCATGTGAATCACAATACTAGGTCCCATTAATTTCTTCAGGGATGGACCTATAGATTTGGTTAGAGTTAATAAAATACAAGAAGACCTCTTATTTGGTGGAGAGGTATATCCACTTTCCTTCTTACCATCGCATAGTATCAGGAAATGAAGCAATCATAGAGGAAAGGAGAACTCCTGGGAGGAGAAAAACTTGGTCCAAGTGAAATGATTGACCTTCCTACCTTGGAGCAATACATTTCCTTTTTTCCTTAACCTAACTTGTGCCGGATGTATTGATGTTGGGACTTGAGGAGTGATTCAAAATGCTCATGATATCCATTTCTCCATAACTACACATTGCTCATGGGCAACATAGGTCCCTAGTCCTGTTTTGACATCACCGTTCTGTATTTATATGTGTTCTCAACTGGCCAATTCTCTCCATATTTCGTGGAGAGAAGTGGGAGGGAGAAAATGCAGCCAACTCTCTTTTTGCTGTCTAAAACTTTCTGGCTACTGACCAGCCAGTGGATTGCGTATCTTTGGCTCAAGTGCACCCTCCCTTCCTGACCCAACCCACAGTGGCCAGAGAGGGTGCGGGTGGAGAAAGGCAAATGGGTGATAAGGCACAGGACATGGTCACTTAAGCAGCAGCGGCTTAGAAAAGGCAGCTCCCTTAGAAGAGGCTGTAGGCCCAGGAGACCTTTCTACAGGTTTTCTACTTCTCAGTGGAGTTTCAGAGATCCACACATTCTTTGGCATCCTATGATAAAGTTAAAATTTTTCATTTGACTTTTATAACCATTCAAACACTTTTAATACTTGGGTCACCTGTATTACTACCTTATGAGATTTAAATGCCTGTATTTATTGTGTTTATAAGCAAATTGGCATTGGCTCCAGGCAATGGCACCCCACCCCAGTACTCTTGCCTGGAAAATCCCATGGACGAAGGAGCCTGGTAGGCTGCAGTCTATGGGGTCGCGAAGAGTCGGACACGACTGAGCGACTTCACTTTCAGTTTTCACTTTCATGCATTGGAGAAGGAAATGGCAACCCACTCCAGTGTTCTTGCCTGGAGAATCCCAGGGACAAGGGAGCCTGGTGGGCTGCCGTCTATAGAGTCACACAGAGTCGGACACGACTGAAGTGACTTAGCAGCAGCAGTAGCAGCAGCCAAAGCAATACAATGCTTCCCTGGTGGCTCAGATGGTAAGAAATAAGCAGGAGACCTGGGTTTGATCCCTGGGTTGGGAAGATCCCAGATGAAGGGAATGGTTACCCACTCTAGTATTCTTATCTGGAGGATTCCATGGACAGAGGAGCCTGATATAGTTAGTTGTCATGGCTAATGAAAAAAATATGAGAAATCTTAATAAATAAGTGATATGTTCACAGCAAATGAAAGTCTAACAAACATCACAGAACTTCATACAACAGAAGTTTTGCAACAGTGCAAATAGAAAACCTGTGATGGGAGATCTGAGACTCGAGTGAGTACAGACAAGTCAAACTGCAAAGGACCTTGTCAGAGCAGGTGTAAATAGAGAATTATTTTCAGTTAAACAGAACTTCCCTTTACACCTAATTAAATTTGCCCAAACTGTAGTTATTTTGTAATTTTATTTGCATTTAGTTTATAACTTTGTTTTGCTATTTCCAAGCCATGAAAGAAACAATTTATTCCTACATTTATGTTAGTGTACACGTAGACAACATTATACTAAAAGATACATGTCAACACTGGGAACCATAATACTTCTTTTTTCCCTTAAAGGGCTTGGTCAGCATCTCAAGCTTAAAAATCATCCTGGTAGTATCTCTTTTAGAACTACCTGCCCACTCTTTTGTGGTCATAGCCCTAAAATACCTTCCAATCCTTCCTGCTTTTGGTCTCTCTACTTCTTAATCTATCCAACACAGAGTTAATCTTCCTTACATACTTTCTTCATGTCACTCCTAGACTCAAGAACTTCCAATAGTCTCCCTGTGGCTATCAAACATCTCTCCTTAACATGCGAGTTCTGAGCCTGGCCCATTATGCCTGCTTTGTTTCCTCTCTTATGGTCTGTACTCCAGCAATTGGAATTCCCTTACTGGGTCCCAGGCACATCCTGTGCCTTTCTGTCTTTCCTAGTGCTCTTGACTCTGCCTCCCCATTATTATTTTTCTTTATGAAGTCTTCTCAACTACTCCTTGAGGACTTCCCTGGTGGCTCAGATGGTAAAGCGTCTGTCTACAATGTGGGAGACCCAGGTTTGATCCCTGGGTTGGGAAGATCCCTTGGAGAAGGAAATGGCAATCCACTCCAGTACTACTGCCTGGAAAATCCCATGGACAGAGGAGCCTGGTAGGCTACAGTCCATGGGGTCGCAAAGAGTTGGACATGACTGAGCGACTTCACATTCACATTCGTTCTCAACTACTCCAAATCCTATTAATATTTTCATTGCCAATAGTTCGAACAGTCCATAGCCATCCCAATTCCATTCCCATTATTCATAACACCTATTGGAATTTGTCTATATTTCCATACTTGATAGTTTTCAAATTATGTGCTATCTCCTAATGCTATCCAAATGTTTTCACTGTAAGCTCTGCCCAAAATATTCTCAGGATATCTCTTGGGTATTTCATCCAAGGGCAAGGTAAGTGGTGATGCATTGGCTTCAATTTCATTGTCCAGATGGAGAGAGTTCCTGATGGTGTAGGTAACCAAGAATGAGAATAACATGCTTTGGAGAATTTACTAAAATGTCATAACCATTAAAAATGAAATGAATGTTCTTGAGAATCCAAATGCTAAATAAAATACATATATGCGACACACTTTTTATTTCTCTCACCTTAACTATTATCAATCTCTGCTTAAAAATGATTTCATCTGCTGATGGACATCTAGATTGTTTCCATGTCCTGGCTATTATAAACAGTGCTGTGATGAACACTGGGGTATACATGTCTCTTTCAATTCTGGTTTCCTGGGTGTGTATGCCCAGCAGTGGGATTGCTGGGTCTGTTCTCCATAGTGGCTGTACTAGTTTGCATTCCCAACAACAGTGTAAGAGGGTTCCCTTTTCTCCACACCCTCTCCAACATTTATTGCTTGTAGACTTTAGGATCGAAGCCATTCTGACTAGCATGAAATGGTACCTCACTGTGGTTTTAATTTGCATTTCTCTGATAATGAGTGATGTTGAGCATCTTTTCATGTGTTTGTTAGCCATCTGTATGTCTTCTTTGGAGAAATGTCTATTTAGTTCTTTGGCCCATTTTTTTATTGGGTCATTTATTTTTCTGGAATTGAGCTGCAGGAGTTACAGCAGATGAATGGATAAGAAAGCTGTGGTACATATACACAGTGAAGTATTATTCAGCCATTAAAAAGAATACATTTGAATCAGTTCTAATGAGCCAAATGAAACTGGAGCCAATTATACAGAGTGAAGTAAGCCAGAAAGAAAAACACTATATATGGAATTTAGAAAGATGGTAATGATAACCCTGTATGCGAGACAGCAAAAGAGACACAGATGTATAGAACAGTCTTGGACTCTGTTGGGGGGGCAAGGGATGAGTTGGGAGAATGGCATTGAAACATGCACAATATCATATAAGAAACAAATCACCAGTCCAGGTTCAATGCAGGATACAGGAAGCTTGGGGCTGGTGCACTGGGATGACCCAGAGGGATGGTAAGGGGAGGGAGTGGGGGGGTGTTCAGGATTGGGAACACATGTACACCCGTGGCAGATTCATGTTGATGTATGGCAAAACCAATACAATATTGTAAAGTAATTAGCCTCTAATTAAAATAAATAAATTTAAATTCAAAAAAATGATTTCAGTCTTTATAGTTTTGTTGTTTGATAAGACTACCTATGAATCTTAGCATCAAAAGTTTCACATTAAAGTCAAAAGATTTTCCTTGAGCATCTAACCCTGTATGTTGCTAGACCAATTCCCTTCATGCCTACTACCTCCTTCCTTTTCTTCTTTCTTTTCTTCCCTTCCTTCCTTCTTTGCCTCAACAAATATTCATTGAGCAACTACTATATCCCAAGCTGTGTACCAGGTTCTGGGGGCACAACAGCAAGCTTGTCAAATATGATCCATCTCTTAATGAACTCATCAAATAGGTGCCTCTGTTGAAAACCCTGATTTGGACCAAAGTCCAGGTTTTTATTTTTAGCCAATATAAGGCAGAAGCTATTAAGAGAGAAAAAATATAGTGTTCCTCTTTATTCCTCAACACATACCAATTTCAGCTTCTTTATTCTTGACCTTCATGAAAAGAATTATGAGTTAGCATTTACCATATTATATCTATAAGGAATGGGTTGTAACCTAATCAACAGTGCTGAAAAATGCTCAATAGGTCCACTTGAATGGAACCATTGTAAGAAAATATGTGATTTGAATTATGTGATTCTGGTGGCCCTATTAGTCACAGTAGTCTTTGTCAACAGCCCAGAGTCTGCAGATACCTTGCCCCTGTCTGTCCAACTTCAACTGGATCAATCCAAGTCCATGCCTGAGATCTTCTACTTTGGAACAGAATGAGAGTTTACTTCACTTTCTAGTTTCAAGGAGTAAAACAATGTGAGCCCAAGTTTGCTTACAGCCTATAGCCCCACAGGTGAAAGATGCCCACCTGCTATATTTGGAAAGAATGAAATCAAACCATGAAAAAAAAGAGAGCTGAAAGAAGGGGAGAAAAGTCATGCTTTGATGACATCATTTGAGCCTCTCAATATGGCTATGCATAAAGTAAAACCTATAAATACCCTCTTTTGCTTAGGATAGTTTGGTTTTAGCTTATGTTATTTACAGTTGGTAAAGTCTTGATTTCTAGAAGCTCTATTGATTGTTAATTGTTACTTGTAGAAATTCATTAGCAGATATATTCCCTCATGTTTATTCATCATTTAAAGGAAAGCATATACAAATGTGTGTGTATGTGTGTGTGTGTGTGTGTGAGTGTTTCTTCTGAACACACTAAAAACTAATAAGGAGGAATTCTGAGAGATTTAAGCATTGAAAAGCATGGCTTCCTCAAAGGCAGCCAGAGCCTATTATATCATAGATTAAAGCAAGTGAATTAATCCATTTGTTTAAAGAACATTTGTTGAGTAGCTGCCTTTTAATTTCTTTGGGACTACTAATATAAATATGCAAAAAAATTTTTTTCTTTATAACCCAAAGGGCAAAATATTATACCTGTTGTTTAGGATTTTGCTCTAATCACATAACAATATATCTTAGAGCTATAATAAAGCTCTAATTCAGTCTTCCTTTCTGGATTCACGCTTTTCCACTATACAGATGTTCCGTAAATTTTTAATTATTCCCTACTAATGAACAATCAAGGTATTTTTTCAGTTTCTTGCTACTAAAAAAATATTATTGTAAATGATCATGTACAGATATCTTTGCTAATGGAAGGGAAAGTAGAAGTTTGGCAGATTTTGTCAACTGTTGTTCAAAGAATTTGCACCAAACTGACTCACACACTTAGCATATGAAGATGAATCTCTGCTATACTTCCATTCTTTTCTATATCTGTCAACCTTATGAGTGGGAAAATGGTGTTTCAATTTGCTTCCATTTACATTTCTTTAATAGTGAATGAGGTTGAACATATTTATACATTTAGAATCCATTTTATTTATTTTCTGTGGATTTCCTGTTCATATCATTTATCCAATTTCACTGTTTTTATTCCAAACTTGTTATAGCTCTTTAACAGGAAAAAAAAAAGCATTTCTTCTTTCTTATGTGTTGCAATGTATTTTTCTGCATAGCAGGTTTTTGTACAAGTAAATGAATCACACATTTTATAGCTGCTAGGTTTTGTTGTCTTTATGTGAAAAAATTTCCTCACTCCAAGCAAGATGCTTAAGATATATATCAACATTTTCTTTTAGTATTTTTATGATTTCATTTTTAAATTTAAATTTTATATGCTTATAGAATTTATATGGGCAAGAATTGAACTTTATATCTCCCCAAACTGTGCACTGAATAATTCTTCTTTTCTACTGATTTTAAATACTACCTTTATTGAATATTTAGTTCCCTATGTGTTTGGGTGTATTACTGACTGGTTTGCTATTTAACATGGCACTATTACTAACAAAGCACCATGGAAGATATCAAAATGAAACATGTAAACCATTTAGTATTGCATCAAACTCCATAAAAGTAAAAAGAGCAAACAAATTTTAAAGATAATTCTTTTCCTTTACATTTTTTTTCTTGGTTGTGATTATTCTCATACTCATTTAGCACTACACTGTTTCACATCTAATTTCTCATTTCTTCTTCAGTTCAGTTCAGTTCAGTTCAGTTGCTCAGTCGTGTCCGACTCTTTGCGACCCCGTGAATCACAGCACACCAGCTTCCCTGTCCATCACCAACTCCCAGAGTTCACTCAGACTCACGTCCATTGAGTCAGTGATGCCATCCAGCCATCTCATCCTCTGTCATCCTCTTCTTCTCCTGCCCCTAATCCCTCCCAGCATCAGAGTCTTTACCAATGAGTCAACTCTTCGCATGAGGTGGCCAAAGTACTGGAGTTTCAGCTTCAGCATCATTCCTTCCAAAGAAATCCCAGGGCTGATCTCCTTCAGAATGGACTGGTTGGATCTCCTTGCAATCCAAGGGACTCTCAAGAGTCTTCTCCAACACCACAGTTCAAAAGCATCAATTCTTCAGTGCTCAGCTTTCTTCACAGTCCAACTCTCACATCCATTCATGACCACAGGAAAAACCATAGCCTTGACTAGACGGACCTTTGTTGGCAAAGTAATGTCTCTGCTTTTGAATATGCTATCTAGGTTAGTCATAACTTTCCTTCCAAGGAGTAAGCATCTTTTAATTTCATGGCTTCAGTCACCATCTGTAGTGATTTTGGAGCCCCAAAAAATAAAGTCTGACACTGTTTCTGCTGTTTCCCATCTATTTGCCATGGAGTGATGGGACCAAATGCCATGATCTTCATTTTCTGAATGTTGAGCTTTAAGCCAACTTTTTCACTCTCCTCTTTCACTTTCATCAAGAGGCCCTTTAGTTCCTCTTCACTTTCTGCCATAAGGGTGGTGTCATCTGCATATCTGAGGTGATTGATATTTCTCCCAGCAATCTTGATTCCAGCTTGTGTTTCTTCCAGTCCAGCATTTCTCATGATGTACTCTGCATATAAGTTAAATAAACATGGTGACAATATGCAGCCTTGATGTATTCCTTTTCCTATTTGGAACCAGTCTGTTGTTCCATGACCAGTTCTAACTGTTGCTTCCTGACCTGCATACAGATTTCTCAAGAGGCAGGTCAGGTGGTCTGGTATTCCCATCTCTTTCAGAATTTTCCACAGTTTATTGTGATCCACACAGTCAAAGGCTTTGGCACAGTCAATAAAGCAGGTGGAAAAGGTATCATTTTTCTGTAGAAAATTAAGTTATAAAAATTAACTTTACAGAGGAGAAAAGCCAGCCTCAGAGAAGCCACGTGGTTTGTTTTAGGGTAACATGCTGCTAAGTGGGCATTGTTGTTAAGTCGCTCAGTTGTCTCTGACTCTTAGCGACCCCATAAACTGTAGCCTGCCAGCCTCCTCTGTCCGTGGGATTTTCCAAGCAAGAATATTGGAGTCAGTTGCCATTTTCTTCTCCAGGGTATCTTCCTGACCTAGGGATTGAACCTGTGTCTCCTGCATTAGCAGGCAATCTTTACCACTTAAATACCAGGGAAGTCACAGAGTGGGAGTTAAAGTGAGGTTTTATGGCCTCAGGTCTCCTGTTGAATTCCAAAATTCCTTTGAGAAAGCAGACATTGCATAAATAACTGGTGAATAAGGACCCTCTCCCTGTTTCCAATCTGTTCCTCTCTATACCTAGCTTCTATTAAAGTGAGTCCTCCCACTTGTCATATTTTTTCAGTTGATAAAAAAATTAAAATCTTAAGTGGTCACAATCAGTATGCAATAAATAGTTGCAAAATGTAATAGTCATTCATTCTACTCCTACACCACTTCTGATGGGAAAACTATCCTCAGGGAAACTCATCAAATACGAGTTGTCCTCAAAATAAGAGTCCCTTAGGGTATTTAAAAAAAAAAAACAACACCTTGAAGTATCAATATTTAAATGTCAGAAATTTTAAAAATTGAATTTAAACTCAGAAATTTAAAAATTCAGAAATACTTAGACTACCTCAGTCTTTAGAAGGATCCCTACTTCTCCTTTTCACTCTATGAAATCCTTGAACTTGATTGGAGTCTTTCTACTTTTCTCTACAGTTGGAATCCCCACCGAATCAAAATTGGTCATATAATCAAATTATTTGTTATTAGTTTTTCAACAGTTATGTCTCACATCAAAAGCAAAAGTAATCCACCAAACCCTGGTGGACCGCCTTAGGCAACACCCTTTTTACAGCAGGTTCCCATGTAGAGAAATGGGACTGATTTCAACATAAAGGATTATCCAATTCAAGTTTCAGCCCATGTCTTTCCACACATTTCAAGGAGTTACTCAAAAAGTCACACACTGAAACTTGTTGAAAACTTTCCGATGAATAGAACATCAACAAATGCCCTGTTTATCACAAGAAGTCATAGAGGAGACCCCGGGACTAGAGGAGTTGTTGTTCAGAGCATATAGTTATTCACTCACTCCCTTGCCTACTCATTCAGATAAATCATGAACAAAAATGAACATGGTCTTCGCCTCTCTGGAGTCGACATGCTGATGGGGAATTAGGCTTACTGTTTTACTATTTATTCTCTATTTGTTTCATTTGTCTTTTATTCTTCTGTTTTTCCCTTTCTGCTTTTCTTCAGGCTAGTTTATATATATTTTTTTAAGAATTCCATTCTATCTGTTGACTTTTTAGCTATATGTGTTTGCATTATTATTATTTTATTTTCATTATTCAGGTGATAGCTCTAGGGGTTTGCAACATATATTTGGTTTTGTTGTTTTGTTTTGTTTTTGCACTTGGATTTTTTTTTTAAGTCTTTATCAGATTTGTTACAATACGGCTTCTGTTTTATGTTTTGGTTTTTTGGTCCTGAAGCATGTGGGATCTTAGCTCCCTGATCAGAAATTGAACTGGTACCCCTTGCATTGGAAGGCGAAGCCATCAGAGGAGTCCTACGACATCTATTTTTAACACTTCAGTTTGCTTAGAGGTAATATTGTGTTTTTGTTGTTGCTGTTGTTACTAAGTTACTTCATATTGTATTACTTTATGTTAAATGAAAGAAAGTTGCAACGATATACAATTAATTACCCATCTCCAAAATTGGTTGCTATAGTTATCATAGATTTTACAATATAAATGTTTTCTATCCCACAATTCAAACTTAAAATATTTACTTTAAATAGTTATATGTAATTTTAGGTAGAAGGAGAATAATTTTTTAAAAATATTTACCTACATGATTATCATTTCTGATATACTTCTTTTCTTACTGAAAGAACAGTGTTTTAGTTTGGTATGATTTCCCTTCAGCCTGGAAAACATTTTTTTTGTTGTTGTTTTCCTTGAAGTGTAGGTCTGCTGGTGATAAATTATCTAGTTTCATTTTTCTGAAAACATCTTTATTTCACCTTAATTTTTGAAGGACGTTTTTAGTGATATAGAATTCCAAGTTGAGAAGTTTATATTTTATTTTTCTCCCAAACCACCTTGCCACCCTTGCTTTTAGCACTTTATGATGTAGTTTCACTCTTTTTTAAATCCATCATTATTAGTGAGAAGTCAGAGATGAATCGTACTGTTATTCTCTTATGGAATCTGCCACTTTTCTCAGACATATTTCATCTCTTGTTTTCAGTATTTTGATTATGATGTACCTACTTATGGTCTTATTTATATTTATCCTACTTGGGATTACTGTCTTTCTGGAATCTGTACATTTATTTCTTCAAAGATTTATTTTGTTTTATTTCCTCAATTCTTTCCTTCTAAGATTCCACTTATATATTTGTTCATCTTTTTGATGTGATCTTGAAAAATCACAAAGGTCGTATTATTTTTAGTCTTTTTCTATGTTCTTCATATTGAATTATCTCTATTGCTCTGTCTTCAAGTTCATTGACTCTTCCTTCTGTCATCTCTCATCAGCTGTTAAATCAATTCAGTAAATGTTTTATTTCAGGTACTGCATTTTTCTGCAAGCTCCCCCCAGTTACAGAAAACTTCTCACCTGGAAACCTGGGGATTATCTCTGATTTGTGCACACATGAAAGACATGAATCATTTGAGATTCTAGCTATGCCCTGCGTTGAGTTGAGTTCCAGAGAATAGCAAGGAGAGATAAGTAAGCCTTCTTGAGTGAACAATGCAAAGAAACAGAGGGAAAATAGAATGGGAAAGACAAGAGAACAATTCAATAAAATTGGATGTATCAAAGGAACATTTTGTGCAAGGATGGGCATGATAAACGACAAGACAGTAAGAAATGGTAACAGAAACAAAAGAGATTAAGAAGAGGTGGCAATAATGCACAGAACTGTAAATAAAAGGTTTTAATGACCTGGATGACCATGATGGTGTGGTCACTCAGTTAGACCCAGCCATCCTAGAGTGTGAAGTCAAGTGGGCCTTAGAAAGCATTACTATGAACAAAGCTAGTGGGACTGACAGAATTTCAGCTGAGCTATTTAAAATCCTAAAAGATTATGCTGTTAAAGTGCTGCACTCAGTATGACAGCAAATTTGGGGAAACTCAGCAGTGGCCACAGAACTGGAAAAGGTCAGTTTTCATTGCAATCCCAAAGAAGGGCAATGCCAAAGAATATTCAAACTACCATACAATTGTGCTCATTTCAGCAAGGAAATGCTCAAAATCCTTTAAGTTAGGCTTCAGCAGTACATGAACTGAGAAATTCCAGATGTACAAGCTGGGTTTAGAAAAGGCAGAGGAATCATAGATCAAACTGTCAACATTCATTGGATCATAGAGAAAGCACGGGAATTCCAGAAAAACATCTACTTCTGCTTCATTGACTATGCTAAAGTCTTTGACTGTATGGATCACAACAAACTATGGAAAACTCTTAAAGAGATGAGAGTACCAGACCACCAGGCACCCTCAGGTTTGTCTACTGAGAAACCTGTATGCAAGTCAAGAAGCAACAGTTAGAACTGTACATGGAACAATGAACTGGTTCAAAATTGGGAAAGGAGTACATCGAGGCTGTATATTGTCACACCCTGCTTATTTAACTTCTATGCATCATGTGAAATTCCAGACTGGGACACAAAGACTATGGCAGTGACTTTCCTAATAGTATACAGAAAATAACTGGTGATGTGTCTAAACTCCATATGCCTTTCTTTACTATTTCCACCTCTAGAACATGAGTAAGCCAGAAACACAGGTAAGTTAATTTGCAATTTACTGAAAGTATCTGAAATGTACTGAATTTGCTGAGATGTAAATTACTAGATCACCAAACAAAAGAATCCTAACTGTCATTGGCTGCTTTTAGGTACATTAGAAGCTCAGGGTTGAACATGTTCCTAGAAGGTCATCAGACCCACTATTCCTCTTCTCTGTTCACCACTTCCACCCTTTAATTTCTGAGACACTCCAATTGGGTGGTGGCCCAGCCTCCCAGGGTGTCCTTCTTTCATCTCTGTGCAGCTTTGAAAGTTATTAATTAACCTTCTTTATTGAATAAATTGTGTCTCCTGACATCATCACCCATTGGTCCTCACTCAGCCTTTTGTTCTTTCTAGAAACCCCTTGGATAATTGATTCCAGGTCTCATCCACTTTGATTCTTTTCATTTCCTCATCTGGGCCTCAGTTTCCTCATCTATAAAATAGGTAGATGAACTGGTCTTGTCAGATCTCCATAAAGTTTTCATTCTATGATCCTATGATATTTTAAATGTCCAAATAACAGTACCCCAAAACAGAAAAACTTGCTTGCTGCCAGGAATTCTAAAAGGAAAGTGTTTCCTAACATTTTGCCCATTGTGTCTTTTCCTTCCTTCCATTCTGTTTGTGCTTTTCTGGAGATGGAGAAGATAGTCCAGAGAAGGTGGGGTAGGCGCCTGCCTCATTGTTGATATTGCCATGCACTCAAGCTGGGAAGAGATGTGAAGTACTTAGGGTTGCTGAAATCCCAGAGCAGTCCCACCCCTTCCCACCTTGGTTTCCAGATTCATTTCCAAATTATAGGGAGGTTTCCAGATTAAAATCATGATTGACTGGCATTCATCCAGAGTCCCCCAGAGCCTCCTCTCTGGCACCTTCTAACGGATTTCTCATATACCCCAGTGCATCTGCGACCTCTACCCCAAAATCTCCCCTGATAAAAAGGATCAAGCCTTTCTGTAACATTTCTGAAAATATAGAGAGGGCCAAATATTTAGAAAAACTGATTAGACCCGTATACTGATTTATGTGTGAAACAATAATAACAATAAAATGACAAATATTTATTGAATAGTAAGTATGTTCCTGTGGAGAAGGCAATGGCAACCCACTCCAGTTACTCTTGCCTAGAAAATCCCATGGATGGAGGGGCCTGGTGGGCTGCAGTCCATGGGGTCGCTAGGAGTCAGACATGACTGAGCGACTTCACTTTCACTTTTCACTTTCATGCATTGGAGAAGGAAATGGCAACCCACTCCAGTGTTCTTGCCTGGAGAATCCCAGGGACGGGGGAGCCTGGTGGGCTGCCGTCTATGGGGTCACACAGAGTCGGACACGACTGAAGCGATTTAGCAGCAGCAGTAGCAGCAAGTATGTTCCTGGAGAAGGAAATGGAAACCCACTCCAGTATTCTTGCCTTGAAAAATCCCATGGACAGAGGAGCATGGCAGGCTACAGTCCAGGGGGTTGCAAAGAGTAACACACAACTGAGCACACACACACACACACACACACACACAAATATGTTCCAGAAACTAGATTAAAGACCTGTATGTACTTTATGTTATTTAATTTTCACAATAAAAAATGAGGTCAGTTCTATTTTCATCACTGTTTTATAGATAATGAAGCAAAACTTTAAATTAATGTGTATATCACCTGCCTCGAATCATAGAATTGACAAATGGTAAAGCCAAGAATGCCAGCTCAAGTTTATATATTTTTAATAATTCTGATGTCTAAACATTTCATGCTATACAAAAATGCCTTATTTTTAAATGATGTTTTAAAATTTTTGCACTTAATCATCCCTTTTTCCACAAAGCTTCCAAGATGTTCTGCAAATCTAATTTGGAGATCTTCACTGTTTCATTGTATCTGTGCATATTTTACACTGATGCTTAGCCCACTGTTTTAAATTTTCCATTTGTCTTTCTTCTACACTAGACAGTAAACTACTTGAAGAAAATAACTCTGTCTCTGTGTTTGTATTCCTTGCTCTGCCAACACATATTTCTTCTCACAGACAGGATTTTAGGGCATTCTTGCTCTAGAGGATTTTCAGTAGCTCTTGGTTTTACAGTCAAAATCAAAAGGTGTTGGATTAGGGGATGTAAAAACACCCAGCCCTTTCTAGGCACGTAGAGGATCCTTCTAAGTGTTTCCAGAAGGGATGGGAGCTCAGGCTTTGCATTAAAGAGAAGGAAAGTTTCACCGGAGAGATAGCCTATCTGAGATTAAGTAGTATTGTGGCAGTTCAGAAGTTTTTTACAGAGAACTTTCTGAAATACTGACTGTTAAATGTCTGTGTATCATAGACCCTAAGATTGTTGCTGAGAGAAGCCGGGAGGGTCTCTGCAGCTAAGCCTGGCTCAATACAGAGAAACGGTATGAGGGCCCCCTCCGAGTCCATCTGGAGAATCAGTGCTGGCCAGCACCATGGAGCAGTTGCAGCAGGAGTCCCAAAGGTGGGCACCTGCACTGTTATTAGGACCCAGCCTCCCCTACTTTCCATACCTTTTAAGCACTTAAGAGTCTTACACCACTCTAAGGAAGGCAAATCTCTCAAGCAATACAGATTTCATTTACTACAGATCTTCATAATGGGCAACTAAGAGACTTATTACACCAAAATAATGGAACAAACCCAGGCTTGTTTCAATTATACATGTACATTAGTGTATGTACATAAAACATTTCTGGAAGAACATGCAAGAAACTGCTGAAGGCCATTGCTTTGAAGCAGTGAGACTGAGGACCTAGGGAGAAGGTGAGGTCCATTTTTCTTTGGAAATGTGTTTGTATTGCCTAAATATCATGTTTGTATCATTTGTATAATCATATAAACAAATAAGATAATTTATGTAATAAGTGAAATAAAATTCATATTAAAATACATAACTCAACTTTTAAATGACTGGAATTTAATCCATTCTTTGCAGACACACAGTTTGAGCCTAAGTTGTGTTTTCTTTAGGATTTGAGGGAAAGAACTGTACAACAGGTCTGCTGGAAAGTTACTTGCATGGCACACTAAAAAATTCTCATGAGAAGTGGTCTGGAGAAGGATGAAGAAAGTGAATTAAAATAACAGTAGTAATAAGAGAAATAAATAATATATAATGAAGGCAAAGTACTAAACTCTACATGATCATCTCCTTTAAACAGTCCAGTCCAGCAGGTATCATTGTTTTCCCCATGAAAACTGACATCTGAGAAGTTGGATAACTACCAAAGCAAAGCTAGGATTTGGTTCTAGACAATCTGAAGCTAGAGCCCAAGTTCTGTACTTGTGTATGTGACTCTGTGTGAGGAAAACCCAGTATCTGATATGCAGATGTTCTTTCCACTCCAGCCCTGTTGGTAACATAACTGTCTCCAACAGGTTCAGCAGCAACCAGACATCAGCCCAGCAAGAGAAATGGCAGACTCTACTCGGACATCTAAAGAGTCAGTCTTGGGAACTCCTAAAACAATACAGAAAAGTTGAGAAGAAATGATGTTTCCATAAAAAAGGACAGAGGGGCAGAGCCAGAGATACACTGTCCTCTGTTGTTATCATGACCCCAGTTTCATGCCCTGTGGCCTAGGAAATACAGTTTTATATAATGATGTTTAAAAGGAAATGTGAAATGTCAAAGAAGTCATGAGATTAAGATTATCTCAGTCTCACAAAGCCATGTTACCTGAGTAATTAACTGTGGAGGAAGGACCTTGATATTCTGCACATATCTTCAGTCTGTTGGTACCGATGACCTCTAGGATCGAAAGAAGTAGGAAGCCAAACGACAATGCTCTGTCATTTCACCTCCTTGATGGTGAAGCAGAAAGTTAGCTTGCTGTTTCCTGACACTTTGCATACAGTGATGTAAATCACTGCTTTATCGTTCATTTATGAATCTCCACACTGAGCCCCCCAGACTGACTATACCGAATGTCAGACTGAGCTAGAGGAGAAAAGAACTTGAAGTTCATCTTGTGAGGTTTTCATCTTTATTTGTTATCTTTGTAATCCTCCTCTTTTCTTCCCCCAAATGAGATCTTTGAAAAAAACCTACCGTATAAAATTACTTTTTATATAGTACTGCTCCATGTGAAATGGGGACTCCTGAGCAGCACCTGCTCAGTTCCCTGGTGCCCAGCCCTGGACCACAGCTTGGAGTGCTTCGAGTTGACACCAAGGGGCCATATGATACTTTGCCAAACCAGGACACTTTAAAGCACACAAAGAAACTCCATTAATAACTGTGGTGTGACAACAGATGTAAACTGGGACTGCCCTGGGCAAATCAGGAAGCACAGAACCCTAGTTTTAAGAAGTACAGTCTCGAAACTGTTGACTCAGTCCAAATTCTGCATCTAAGAAATGAGGATTCTAGCCCCTTGACTTGCTCCAACATAAATTACCCTCTGATGAGAACCAGGAAATTCCAAAGCAGGCAATCCACCCCTTCTGTCTAATCCACCTCAAAATAAGTCAACTGGGAAATAACTGAATTTTTTAATAAAAGCTAATGTTGTGTATGCCAAAGCTCTGTGATCTCAGTGCTAACGATATGCTTTTTGCCATAACTATACCACCTGTTGGAGAAGGCAATGGCACCCCACTCCAGTACTCTCGCTTGGAAAATCCCACAGACAGAGGAGTCCGGTGGGCTGCAGTCCATGGGGTCGCTAGGAGTCGGACACAACTGAGTGCCTTCACTTTCACTTTTCACTTTCATGCACTGGAGAAGGAAATGGCAACCCACTCCAGTGTTCTTGCCTGGAGAATCCCAGGGACGGGGAAGCCTGGTGAGCTGCCGTCTATGGGGTCGCACAGAGTCGGACACGACTGAAGCGACTTAGCAGCAGCAGCAGCAGCATACCACCTGTACTCTTCTTTATTTCACGTGTGTGTGTGTGCTCAGTCACTCAGTGGTGTCTCTACTTTACATTGTTCCTCAAATCAGCTCACCTCTTACACTCAGATATTACTTCACCCAGAGCAAAAAGATGTGTTCCACCAGCTGTTTGCCTACTGTATTTTGTAAAGCACTTACATTTAGTAAACAGAACTTCTGAATTTTAATAATTAGATATTTCATACTTGCTAGTTTCAACAATTCTGGTCTATATTAAAATCTAGTATAAGATGACATCTGGCTTAACACAGCTTAAATGCTTTTTTTTAAAGTTTAATGTAGCAGTATGCAATCTTGTTCTATTAAAAGCACTCTGATTTCAAGAAACTTCACTGCTCACCCAAGATGGTCACTTTGCTCCATTCATTCCAGCCTTTCTCAAATAGGCCTCTGGTTCAATTTTAATGTATTTGTTTATAGATGCTTTTGTGTATAGTTTGACCATGCAAAAGATTCCTAACAGTTATTTTAGAAAAACCACATCTCATGTGTCAAAAATAAAACCAGTTATGCTAAATGACTGTACAAATATTTATTGAGCACCTGCCATATACCAAGTTCTATCCAAACTGGTGAAAATGAACAGCATACAGTTCTGGCCTCAGGTTCCTTCATGTTAGTAGGAAGACAGGCAAGTAAGCAAAAAAGATGCTACGTGCTATACTAATGAAGGGTTTGGTTGTCCTCTTCCTGCTGATCAGCTTAGAAGGGATGAAGTCCTGTGTTTGGATCAGGTATAAAAATTGTACTCAAAAAATCAAATGGCCAGGAATGGATATTTCTTCATTTTTCTAACAGAAATTAATTTTCTTTCTGAATCATCCTCCTCTCTAAAAAATATTTTCAGAAATTTAGTTAAATTTGAACTTCAGTCAGTTCAGTTCAATTCAGTCGCTCAGTCGTGTCTGACTCTTCGCGACCCCATGAATTGCAGCACGCCAGGCCTCCCTGTCCATCACCAACTCCCGGAGTTCACTCAGACTCACATGCATCGAGTCAGTGACGCCATCCAGCCATCTCATCCTCTGTCGTCCCCTTCTCCTCCTGCCACCAATTCCTCCCAGCATCAGAGTCTTTTCCAATGAGTCAACTCTTCGCATGAGGTGGCCAAAGTACTGGAGTTTCAGCTTCAGCATCATTCCCTCCAAAGAAATCCCAGGGCTGATCTTCAGAATGGACTGGTTGGATCTCCTTGCAGTCCAAGGGACTCTCAAGAGTCTTCCCCAACACCACAGTTCAAAAGCATCAATTCTTCGGCGCTCAGCCTTCTTCACAGTCCAACTCTCACATCCATATGTGACCACAGGAAAAACCATAGCCTTGACTAGATGGACCTTTGTTGGCAAAGTAATGTCTCTGCTTTTGAAAGCTGAAACAATGTGTCAATATAATTCAATTTCCATACCAGGACTATTTCATCCCACTCAAGGTTCTCCACTTGCCTTCTGTCCTGCAGTGGCATCTTGGAGGCATCGGCAGTCCATGGGGAAAGGGAGCAAGCATAACATCTTAGGGTTAGGGAGTGAGGAATATCAAAACTAGAGGCTGGAATCCAGAACTTAAGTGATCTTTTTGACCCAGATTCTGGGCACTCTCCACTGCTTTCAGCTGAATGTGATTCCTCAAACTGGATTTGTGGGCAAGGCACTGGCATCCACCATAGATGTCCGTTGACTATGGATCTGATCATGAGATAAGATATAGGACTTTCTCAGCCAAACCCCTGCCACCTAGGACCCTGGCTGGCTTGCAGAGAGAGTTATAACTGACATCCTGGCAATTGAGTTATGAGAGTTACCAGGGGTGAGGGATGTCAAGTAAACTGTTCAACCACAATCCCTCTGGTCTGTCAAAGCACTCAGCTGTTTAACACTTCTCTCTGGGGCCCCAAGAAACACCCACCAAGTTGAAACCATCAGGGTTCCTCCCATACCCAACCCCCTCCTCTAGACATCTCCGTTTGGCATTGCTTCTCTATACTCTTCTGCCACATGGATAGAAGTGTCATGCATCTTGCCAAATATGAAGGTTATATCCTTCCCATGCTACTTCCTGGCATCTACTACCTGTTTCAGGGTATCCCCCAGATCTTCTGGGGTGTTTCCATATGCCTCCCACCCCCCTATCCAGGTTTTAATATACCACTCATCCCCAGGAGTTGCTCTTATTTCTCATCTTCATCCTTCTAATTCATGGTTGACATAAAATCTATGCGGTGATTTTCCTGGCTTAGCTTTTTATATGTAAAACCCATATTTAAGAAATATTTTCCCTCTCATAAGGAAATTAACAGTGTTTTCCTTTTTGCAAATCAACAGTTTCCTATCATATTTTGTATTATTTAATCATAGGCTATAAAAAGTCTAGAAACTAGTAAGCGTAGCTTGAAATAAAAAAACAACTGGCTTAGTATGTTTCAAACTATTTTTCCCACAACATTCAAAATTGTCAAAGTAGTTTATGTCAGAGATCTGAGTCATTCAAACCATCTTCCAAATCTTCTATATTTGAAAAATTAAGGGAAAATGCAGACTTAAGCAAATTAATATTGTTGAATGTCAACAATACTAAGCACTGTGATAGGTGTTTTATGTTCTTTACTTTCTTTAATCTTCATAATATGCCTTCAGTGCAGAAATCATTCCCAGTATACAGAAGAAGAAAAGAAGTCTCAGAAGAGAGTATGTAACTTTTCCAAGTGATCTGGCTAGAAGTTGCTGCTACTGCTGCTAAGTCACTTCAGTCTTGTCCGTAGATGGCAGCCCACCAGGCTCCCCCATCCCTGGGATTCTCCAGGCAAGAACACTGGAGTGAGCTGCCATTTCCTTCTCCAATGCATGAAAGTGAAAAGTGAAAGTGAAGTTGCTCAGTTGTGTCCGACCCTCAGCGACCCCATGGACCACAGCTTCCCAGGCTCTTCCATCCATGGGATTTTCCAGGCAAGAGTACTGGAGTGGAGTGCCATTGTCTTCTCCGGGCTAGAAGTTAATAAAGCCAAAATTCATACTCAATACACCTGGTCCCAAAATTCATTTGCTTTCTGCCTTCCCACAGTAAGAAAAATATTGTCAGCCTAATGACTGGTTCCAAATAGGAAAAGGAGTACGTCAAAGCTGTATATTGTTACCTTGCTTATTTAACTTCTATGCAGAGTACATAATGAGAAACACTGGACTGGAAGAAGCACAAGCTGGAATCAAGATTGCTGGGAGAAATATCAGTAACCTCATATATGCAGATGACACCACCCTTATGACAGAAAGTGAAGAGGGACTAAAAGGCCTCTTGATGAAAGTGAAAGAGGAGAGTGAAAAAGTTGACTTAAAGCTCAACATTCAGAAAACGAAGACCAGGCCATCTGGTCCCATCACTACATGGGAAATAGATGGGAAACAGTGGAAACAGTGTCAGATTTTATTTTTCTGGGCTCCAAAATCACTGCAGATGGTGATTGCAGCCATGAAATTAAAAGATGCTTACTCCTTGGAAGGAAAGTTATGACCAACCTAGATAGCATATTCAAAAGCAGAGACATTATCTTGCCAACAAAGGTCCATCTAGTCAAGGCTATGGTTTTTCCAGTGGTCATGTATGGATGTGAGAGTTGGACTGTGAAGAAAGCTGAGCGCTGAAGAACTGATGCTTCTGAACTGTGGTGTTGGAGAAGACTCTTGAGAGTCCCTTGGACTGCAAGGAGATCCAACCAGTCCATTCTGAAGATCAGCCCTGGGTGTTCATTGGAAGGACTGATGCTAAAGCTGAAACTCCAGTACTTTGGCCACCTCATGCAAAGAGTTGACTCACTGGAAAAGACTCTGATGCTGGGAGGAATTGGTGGCAGGAGGAAAAGGGGACAACAGAGGATGTAATGGCTGGATGGTATCACCGACTCGATGGACGTGAGTTTGAACGAACTCCAGAAGATGGTGATGGAGAGGGAGGCCTGTCGTGCTGCAGTCCGTGGGGTCACAAAGAGTTGGACATGACTGAGCAACTGAACTGAACTGAACTGAACTGAATGACATAGGTAAAATTTCATGTCCAGCGTATATTATTTATAGCAAAAGATGTCCCAGCTAATAATCAACAGACACAATGTATTTATGACTTCTTTCCTAGATTTGAAAGTAAGCATAACATTCTAGTGGTGATGAATTGTTGTATCTTTGTTTTTTAGAACTACTGTTGGTCCTTCTCTTGACTGGTTTGATGTAGAAAACTTGTTTAGCAACAAAGAATCAGTGATAACATTATTGGGAAAATTAAGCCTGCTGTTTCTCAATCTTTCTTTTCAACACAGTATCCAGGAGGGCATCATAGTGAAGAGAAGGCACTGTCTGTACACATAAACATGGATTTCCCGAGGGGCCCAACTCAGAGAGGCCGCAAATGCTACTGAGAGCTGCCTCGTTGCTGAGCATGAGGAGCCCCTGGCTGGCCTGCGGAGAGTCTTAACTGACATCCTGGCAATTGAATCATGTGAGTTACCAAGGGTGAGGGATGTCAAGTAAATAAAACATTCTCACCACAAAAATCCTCTCCAGCTCTGCAGGGAAGCCTGTGACACAGACATCCCCAACAACAGTAACAGCATCAATGAAGTATTTCCTAAAGGCTCAGGAGCTGAGAATCCCCAGGCCACAGATGAAAGAAACACTCCATAGTTAATGATATATAACTCATCCATTTCTAGGAAGAATCTGGGTAACCTATAACAATATAGGTAAAGAGTTGGGATTGCGACTTCCCTGGCAGTCTAGTGGTTAAGACTCCGTGCTTCCACTGCATGGGTTCAATCCCTATTTGGGGAACAAAGATCTCACATGTCACACAGTGTAGCTAAAAAATAATAAAAATTATTTTAAGAAAGAGCTGGGATTATATACAATGTTTTCTTCATGTATGGGTGCAATCCAAAATTTAAATTCACTCACATTTCATAAATATTCCTTTTTAATGATATAAATTATACATTATACATGTGTATATAGAGACATAGATATAGATTCATACTTACATGTGTGCATGCGTGTGTGTGTGTGTGTGTGTGTGAGTGTTTTATGGGAGTTCATATAGTCTAGAGAAGAACACTAACTAGGAATGAAATATAAATTATAATCCTAGCTTTTCTAACAACACATTGCAAATCGCTAAACTTTTCTGGGCCAAAGTTTCTTCAGCTTTAAAGCAAAAATGTTAGATTTCTTTTAGTATCAGCTGGTACATCTTAACTACACGCTCTCATGACAAAGCTACTTCATTCAGTTCCCCCAGAAAACTAGGCGAGGTTGGCCTTGTTTAGGCTTCCTAGGTGGCTCAGTGGTAAAGAATCTGCCTTCCAATGCAGGAGACATGGGTTCAGTCCCTGGGTTGTGAAGATCCCCTGGGGAAGGAAACGGTAATCCACTTCAGTGTCCTTGCCTGGGAAATCCCATGGACAGAGGAGCCTGGTGGCTATAGTCCATAGGGCTGCAAAGTAAGACATGATTGAGAACAGTCTTTCATATGTTCCCAACACACTTTCCTTCATAACACTTGCTGCAGGTGAAATCAAATAATACTGTCCATAATTTTATTGGTTAATACTTGTTTCTTTGAATGCAATTTAAGCTCCAAGAGGACAGAGACCATGTCCTCTTGTTTCTCACTGTACCCCTGTACTGGAGCAATACTGGCTTAGGTTTTGGGCAATGAATTAACAGATAATAAAAGACAATAATCTGTGAGGAAGATATTAGTTCTGAGATTTCAGAAAAATGACACTTTAACACATTAAAGTGTTAACACATTAAAGGCCCTTACCATTCTTGTAAGTCATCTATGACCTCAACTGTCTAATCCAAAATGCTTCCCAATTCAAATGGCCCCTTCTGCAGTTTCCACCACCAACCATTCCCCTCCTGGCCTCAGTGATAAAGGTCCATCAGTTTCCCCAAAGACTCCTCTGTTTTCTTCCTCAACTTTTCTTTCAGGCTTGTCTTCATTATGGTATTTCCTAAGACTCACCGTCTCATCTTCTGGCCCTTCATCGCATCTTTTTGCCCTTCTCAACCTGGGCATCTCAGGATGTGAGTATATTGTTACACATACATGCACACACACACAAACACACACACATGATTTATCCCAATATTTACAAGATATACACCAAAGAGGAGTTCAAATCTTTAGGGAGTAAATGTTTTTTGAATGACTGAGCCTACAAATCACCTTGACTTTAAACGCCATCCCTCAGTGTTCCCATACAGTGCCAGCTCTTTGTTTTTGTTTAGTCGCTAAGTCATGTCCAACTCATTTGCCAGCCCATGGATTTTAGCCCTCCAAGCTCCTCTGTCAATGGGATTTCCCAGGCAGGAATACTGGAGTGGGTTGTCATTTCTTTTGCCAAGGGATCTTCCCAACCCAGGGATTGAGCCCAAATCTCCTGCATTGGCAGGCAGATTCTTTACCACTAAGTCACTAGGGAAGCCCAGCTCTATACTCTAAATAAGAATTTACTCATTTTCTTGGGCTGCCATAACAAGCTACCACAAACTGGGTGGCTTAAAGTAACATAACTTTATTCTTTCATATCATAGTTCAAGAGGGCAGAAGTATAAAATATCAAGGTGCTGGCAGGGTTGACTTCTGCTGGGGTCTAAGGGTAGACCCCATACCTCTTTCCTAGCTTCTGGTGATTGTCAGCAATCTTTGGTGTCCCATGACTTACAGATGCAACACTCCAAGCTCTGCCTCCATTTTCACATCACTTTCTTCTCTGTGTCTCCTTTTCTATCTCTTGGAGACATGGAGTTCAATCCCTGGGTTGGATTTGGGGCTTACTTTAATCCAGTAGGATCTCATTTCAACCTTCACCTTAATTACATCTGAAAAGATCCTTATTCCAAATAAAGTCATATTCTGAGGTTCCAGGTGGACATGAATCTGGGAGAGACACTATTCAACCCATCACAATCTACCTTCTGGCTCCTCAAAATTGATGTCCATCACATGTGCAAGACACAGTTATACCATCCCAACATCTTCTAAAGTCTTAATCCATTCCATCAACTCATCTCAAATCTCATCCAAATACTATCAACTCAAAAAGCTCTAAATCTCATGACCTAAATTATTTAAATCAACCATGACTGAGACTCTGGGTTTCATCCATCCAGAGACAAAATTTCTGTCTATCTGTAATCTTATGCAACTAGACCTGCTCCAAAAATGCAGGGATGAGTTTAGGATAGACATTCCCATTCCCACAGTGGGAAATGGGAGAAATAAAATGGCCTCTGGTCCCCAATACATCTAAAACCCAAGATGCAAATTCCACTGGGTTTCACAGTCTATAAAAAAATCCTTTGTGGCTTGATATTTGAACAATTTGACTACATAAAAGTTAAAAATGTCTATATATCAAAATAAACTATGAACAAAATTAAAAGACAAATGACACATTGGGAAAAGGTAATTCATATGATCAATCACGTTTCCCTAACATATATATGATAAATGATAAAGAACAACACTCCTTACAAAAGTAGGGAAAGAATAGATGAAATATTCACAGAAAAGGAAATTACAAACACATGAAAAGATGCTCAACATCACTCATTATCAGAGAAATGCAAATCAAAACCACTATGAGGTACCATTTCACGCCAGTCAGAATGGCTGCGATCCAAAAGTCCACAAGCAATAAATGCTGGAGAGGGTGCGGAGAGAAGGGAACCCTCTTACACTGTTGGTGGGAATGCAAACTAGTACAGCCACTTTGGAAAACAGTATGGAGATTCCTCAAAAAACTGGGAATAGAACTGCCTTATGATCCAGCAATCCCACTGCTGGGCATATACACTGAGGAAACCAGAATTGAAAGAGACACGTGTACCTCAATGTTCATAGCAGCACTGTTTACAATAGCCAGGACATGGAAGCAACCTAGATGTCCATCCACAGATGAATGGATAAGAAAGTTGTGGTACATATACACAATGGAGTATTACTCAGCCATTAAAAAGAATACATTTGAATCAGTTCTAAGGAGGTGGATGGAACTGGAGCCTATTATACAGAGTGAAGTAAGCCAGAAACAAAAACACAAATACAGTATACTAACACATATATATGGAATTTAGAAAGATGGTAACAATAACCCTGTTTACGAGACAGCAAAAGAAACACTAATGTATAGAACAGACTTTTGGACTTTGGGACCCGGAGAGGGTGGGATGATTGGGGAGAATAGCATTGAAATATGTATAATATCATATCTGAAACGAGTCGTCAGTCCAGGTATGATGCCCGATAACAGATGCCTGGGGCTGGAGCACTGGGACGACCTGGAGGGATGGTGTGGGGAGAGGAGAGGGAAGAGGGTTCAGGATGGGGAACACGTGTATACTGGTGGCAGATCCATCTCGATGTATAGTAAAAGCAATACAATATTGTAAAGTTAAGCAAAAAAATAAATAAATAAAATAAAATAAATTAAAAAAAAAAAAAGGAAATTCTAAAAGCTCTTGATTATATGAAAAGATGATCCACATTATCCAGAGTGAAAGAAAGTGAAAGTGTTAGTTGTTCCATCATGCCTGACCCATGCCTCACCCATGAACTGCAGCCTGCCAGGCTCTTCTGTCCATGAAATTCTCTAGGCAAGAATACTGGAGTAGGTAGCCATTCTCTTCTCCAGGGAATCTTCCCGACCCAGGGATTGAACCGGGATCTCCTGCATTGCTGGCAGATTCTTTATCGTCTGAGCCACCACTTTGCCAAGATGAACAGCATGAGTTGAACAATTTATTTGGAGGGATATTTAGCAGATTCTAACAAAGTGACAAATGGGTTTATTTTGACACAGCAATTGCATTTCTGGGAATTTATCCTACAAATCAAATAACATACTCACAAAATGACCAAAAAAACAAGGTAAATTACTGCAGCATTCGTCATGAGGGCAAAGTATTAGAAAATATATGAGTGAACATTAACAGGGGAACTACTTAAATAAATCATGGTATATTATGTAGCCACTAAAAAATGAAAAAGCTGTTTATATAACAATTAAGAATATTCTCCAAGACATATTGCTAAGTGAAGGTAACAAAGCAGTGTGCAGAATTCTGTGTATAGAGGGATTAAATAAACATAACCACATGTGTATATTTGCACAATACATGCATAATGTATCTCTGAAGGCTGTCCAAGAAACCACTGATATTGGTTGCAGAGAATTGGTTGGCCAGAGGCAATGGTAAAAGGAATGTTTTCACTCTAAAATTTTTTATACCTTTTGAATTTTGAGCACTGAGACTAGTTTATCTATCATAATTAACTAACTTATCAGTTAACTGAATTCTTTGAAAAGTTATTAGAGACTACTAGTTAAGCATGGCAGATTGTAAATACCATTTATCTCTATTTCCTCCTGACATCTACTACAGAGATAGAACAAGACACTTTTTTTTTAAAAGTAGTAAGTCAACAAAGAAAGTCAAAAAGAAGAGACAAGAAGACAGTCTCCAACACAGAATGCCAACAGAATCTTGGAAGGAGAAGGCAGAGGTAAAACCAACCACCCAGGAACTAGGCCCCAGGATTTGTGAGAGTGAGAATAGGGTGAAACCAAAACACATGTTGTTTTTGCTGTTTAGTCTCTAAGTCGTCTCCGACTCTTTTTCGACCTCATGGACTGCAGCTCATGGACAGAGTAGCCTGGTAGGCTATACTCCATGGAGTCACAAAGAATTGGACACGACTCAGCTACTGAGTGTACACACACACGCGTGCACAAAACACATGTAAATTACTTGAAAAACTAATTGCAGCATAACTAGATTATTCAGAAATATTGAGAAAGATAATAGAGGTTACAGTTAAAAGGGTTGAAAGTGGTTGGCTCTGGGAGTTGAAGCTATTAATAAGATACAAATATGTGGGGCAGAGGATTTTTTCTCATTAAAAACTAATAGCTTGAATTTTAAAAATATATACATGCATTACTTCTATTATCTCCCTACTTCTTAAGGAAAAAGTACCTTAAGAAGTTAGTATTATTCGGTGTCATGCTAATATATTTGAATTTTGAATTGTCAGTGGCACATTTGAGCCTTTACAAAACTAAAAATGACAGAAAATGATCAAAAAGAAATAACAAGGTGTAAATTTACTAAAGAACCAAGAGAAAATTGGAGAAAAAACGGAATGAACTGTTAGTGATATTACAGAAAGACAGTTGGTATTACAGGATATTTTTCTTTCAAATTTTCATTTAAAAAATTCTCTGTTCAGTATACTAACGCATATATATGGAATTTAGAAAAATGGTAACAATCACCCTGCTTATGAGACAGCAAAAGAGACACTGATGTATAGAACAGACTTTTGGACTCTGGGACTGGGAGATGGTGGGACGATTGGGGAGAATAGCATTGAAATATGTATAATATCATATCTGAAACGAGTCAGTCCAGGTACGATGCCCTATAACAGATGCCTGGGACTGGAGCACTGGGATGACCTGGAGGGATGGTGTGGGAAGGGGGGAGGGAGGAGGGTTCAGGATGGGGAACACGTGTATTCTGGTGGTGGATCCATCTCGATGTATAGTAAAAGTAATACAATATTGTAAAGTTAAGAAAAATTAAAAAAATAATAATAATAATAAAATTAAAAAAAAATTCTCTGTTCATAAGTAACAGAAAACTTTTATAAACATTTTATTTTATTATGAGACTATTTTAAATTGAATCTACACAAGTAAAATTCATCCATATAGTAAAAAAATATATTCTCTGTGGTTAAATACAATTTATCTTATCAAAACAAATCTGGAAAAATTAAAAGAAATCTACTAGCATAGGAAAGAAGAACAGAAGCCATCAAAAATACTTTTGATAAAATTCTCTATCAAACTTTGACAGAAAGCAGCCTGGTATTGGGAATAAACAGAAAAATAAGATGTGCTTTCTGTCCTCCAGGAATTTAATGTGATATTTTTAAATTAAAAAAAAAAGGTAAAAGGTAATTCTGAAGGAGATCAGCCTTGGGATTTCTTTGGAAGGAATGATGCTAAAGCTGAAACTAGTATTTTGGCCACCTCATGCGAAGAGTTGACTCATTGGAAAAGACTCTGATGCTGGGAGAGATTGGGGGCAGGAGGAGAAGGAGACGACAGAGGATGAGATGGCTGGATGGCATCACTGACTCGATGGATGTGAGCCTGAGTGAACTCTGGGAGTTGGTGATGGACAGGGTGGCCTGGCCTGCTGCGATTCATGGGGTCGCAAAGAGTGGGACATGACTGAGCGACTGAACTGAACTGAAAAGGTAAAATGAATTGTTATTTAACATGTGGAAAAACATTCGATAAAAAATAATATTAAACTCATTCATTCATTGAGCAAATAACTTTGGGATGATGTCTATGAGTCAGATACTTTTAGGTAGTGAATTGGATAATGATGAATAAGACACTGCCCCTAAATTCAATAATCATAATTATCATCATAGTCATTACTATAATAGCTGTCATTTCTTGAGCAATCCTTACATACTAAAGCTAAAAGCCTTAAATAGCAATAGAGAACAGAGAGAATTTGTAGTCAGGGAAAGGAGTTTCAGAGCTAGGAATTCTCAAGGTGGGGCAGTTACAGGTGAGGATGAATACCAGATGGCAACACAAAGCACCGTGACAAAATGGAAGCCACTCAAATGCATAATGACAAATTAGAGTCAGATAAAGTCTACTATGGCACATTAAAACAAAGAACTGTTAGTGATATTACACTAATTAGTGTAATACTGATTACTTTGGTAATTAGTATTAGTAAATTAGTGTAATACTAATTTCTTTTATGGAACTACAAGGCCATAAAGAAAGAACTACATAAAAGAAAGAACTACAAGGCCATAAAGATGCATATATAAAATAACGCCAAGTGGAAAAAAATAAAACAATAGATTGCATAAACCCATGTGGAGCCAAATAAAATCTCCATTTGCACCTTCATAATGACACAAAGAAAACAGAGATAAGAAAGACAAAGAGTCAATAGCTTAATAGTTTAAAAAGAGGTTTTTTTCGTTTTTGTTTTTAATTTCCTTGTATTACATAAGCATAAACTTTTTAAAGATGGAAAATTATCTTTGGCCATTTCCAAATTATCCCCTCTGCTAAATCAGAAAATTTAGCATACCTCTACAGCTTCCAAATGTAACTCATTTTTTTACTCTTGCATTAGCTATGCTAAGGAAACATTCATAAATAACACAGATCTAACAAACTTCTTTTAACCAAACAAACCTCAGTTCAGAAATGCCTGAAAATATCTGAAACAATAAAGAACAAAAAGCAAAGATATTGCTTTATTTTACCTCGAATATCCATGGGCTCAATGAGTTTTTAGAGCTGGAAGAGAGTCTACAATTTTAGACTTAGTTCAGTTCAGTTACTCAGTTGTGTCCAACTCTTTGTGACCCCATGGACAGCAGCATGCCAGGCTTCCTTGTCTATCACTAACACCCAGGTCTTGCTCAAACACATGTCCATTGAGTCGGTGATGCCATCCAACCATCTCATCCTCTGTTGTCCCCTTCTTCTCCTGCCTTCAATCTTTCCCAGCAACAGAGTCTTTTCACATGAGTCAGTTCTTCATATCAGGTGGCCCAAGTATTGGAGTTTCAGCTTCAGCATCAGTCCTCCCAATGAATATTCAAGACTGATTTCCTTTAGGATGGACTAGTTGGATCTCCTTGTAGTCCAAGGGACTCTCAAGAGTCTTCTCTACCACCACATCAAAGTTCAAAAGCATCAAGTCTTCGGCACTCAGCTTTCTCTACAGTCCAACTCTCACATCCATACATGACTACTGGAAAATTCATAGCTTTGACTAGACAGAACTTTATCAACTAAGTAATATCTCTGCTTTTTAATATGCTGTCTAGGCTTCCCTGGTGGCTCAGAGGGTAAAGCATCTGCCTACAATGTGGGAGACCCAGGTTCAATCCCTGGGTCAGGAAGATGCCCTGGAAAAGGAAATGGCAACCCATTCCAGTACTCTTGCCTGGAAAATCCCATGGATGGAGGAGCCTGGTAGGCTACAGTCCACGGGGTCACAAAGAGTCGGACACGACAGACCAACTTCATTTTCACTAGGTTTGTCACAGCTTTTCTTCCAAGGAGGAAGTGTCTTTTAATTTCACAGCTGCAATCACCATCTGCAGTGATTTTGGAGCTCAAGAAAATAAACTCTGTCACTGTTTCCATTGTTTCCCCATCTATTTGCCTTGAAGTGATGGGACTGGATGCCATGATTTTTGTTTTCTGAATGTTGAGCTTTAAGCCAACTTTTGCACTCTCCTCTTTCACTTTCACCATGAGGCTCTTCATTTCCTCTTCTCTTTCTGCCATAAGGGTGGTGTCAACTGCACATCGGAGGTTATTGATATTTCTCCCGGCAATCTTGATTCCAGCTTATGCTTCATCCAGCCTGGCATTTAACATGATGTATTCTACATATAAGTTAAATAAGCAGGGTGACAATATACAGGCTTGATGTACTCCTTTCCCTATTTGGAAGCAGTCCATTGTTCCATGTCTGGTTTTAACTGTTGTTTCTTGACCTGCATACAGATTTCTCAGGAGGTGGGTAAGGTGGTCTGGTATTCCCATCTCTTTAAGAATTTTCCACTGTTTGTTGTGATCCACACAGTCAAAGGCTTTGGCATAGTCAATAAAGCAGAAGTAGATGTTTTTCTGGAACTTTCTTGCTTTTTCTATGATCCAATGAATGTTGGCAATTTGATTTCTGGTTCCTCTGCCTTTCCAAAAACCAGCTTGAACATCTGGAATTTCTCGGTTCACGTATTGTTGAAGCCTGACTTGGATAATTTTGAGCATTACTTTGCTAGCGTGTGAGATGAGTGCAATTGTGTGGTAGTTTGAGCATTCTTTGGCATTTCCTTTTTTGGGGTTGAAATGAAAAATGACCTTTTCCAGTCTTGTGGCCACTGCTGAGCTTTTCAAATTTGCTGTCATATTGGGTGCATCACTTTCACAGCATCATCTTTCAGGATCTGAAATAGCTCAGCTGGAATTCCATCACCTCCACTAGCTTTATTTGTAGTGATGCTTTCTAAAGCCCACTTGACTTTGGACTCTAGGATGTCTGACTCTAGGTGAGTGTTCACACCATCGTGGTTATCTGGGTAATTAAGACCTTTTTTTGACTAAGATCATTTTAGACTAGTGGATTTTAAATTCTGTCCCACATAGCTGGCTTAGCTACCATCTTTATGGAATACGGTAACAGGGTGAATAAGCAAACTCAGTTTATTTGTCTCTACCTGCCTCCCACATCTTCCTCTGGTGCTTCAAATACACAAACAATTCAACCAGAGCAGGTTTGTTAATATCTGCTTCATATCTCAGATTTCCAAACCTGGCAGCATATGAAAATCAAATAGGCAGATTTTAAAACATAAGAGTCCTGGAATGGACTCTTCACACCAGACATACTGAATCAGAACTTCTAATAACAGAGTCCAACAATTAGTATCATTTTAAGGGAGAAGGCAATGGCACCCCACTCCAGTACTTTTGCCTGGAAAATCCCATGGGTGGAGGAGCCTGGTAGGCTGCAGTCCATGGGGTTGCTAAGAGTCAGACATGACTGAGTGACTTCACTTTCACTTTTCACTTTCATGCATTGGAGAAGGAAATGGCAACCCACTTCAGTGTTCTTCCCTGGAGAATCCCAGGAATGAGGGAGCCTGGTGGGCTGCCGTCTATGGGTTCGCACAGAGTCGAACACGACTGAAGTGACTTAACATAGCATAGCAAGGGTCTTCATTTAATTCTGATATGATACAAATACAAAAAATAAAAATTCTACAGAATACTAGAAAGAGACATAAAGCTTTGCTGGAATGTTTCTAGTTACGGGCCCACAGATAAAGCTCAGTTCCCTTGACCAGGGATTGAACCCAGGTCCTCAGCAGTGAAAGTATGAAGTCCTAACCATTGGACAGCTGGGAAATTCCCCAGAGAACATGTTTAGTTACTAACAGAGAATTGGGAATGTCCCTGTAGCTCAGATGGTAAAGAATCTGCCTGAAACCCAGATCGAATCCTGGGTTTGATCCCTGGGTCAGGAAGATCCCCTGGAGAAGGAAATGGCAGCCCACTCTAGTATTTTTGCCTGGAGAATTCCATGCATAGAGGAGCGTGGTGGACTACAGACTTTTGGGTTGCAGAGCCTGACACGACTGGGCGACTAACACCCACACACAACAGAGAATTAGCTTTCCGTCTAATTCTATGCAGAACCAATGAGCTCCCTCCTTCTGGACAAGCAATGTGACAAAGCTGGCTGCTCCCACAGCATGTCGCCACTCTTCCTTTTGCTAACCAGTTTCATCCACTTTGCCACAATGGTCAACCACGTTCAAAAATCAGTCATAACTCCTCAACTACTGGCCAGAGCTGGTGACTCAAGCCAATCCACTCAGGGTACTTCTCCAAGACTTTTAAAAGCTAAAGCCAGAATTGAGACTATTTTCTCTGAAGTCACAGGGCTTATGTTGTTCAGTCACTAAGACATGTCCGACTCGGCAACTCCTTGGACTGTAGCATACAGGCTCCTCTGTCCCCCACTATATCCAAGAGTTTATTCAAATTCATGTCCATTGAGTCAGTGGTTCTATCTGATCATCTCTTCTTCTGCCCTGTTCTGCCCGCTTCTCCTTTTGCCTTCAATCTTTCCCAGCATCAGGGTCTTTTCCAGTGAGTCGGCTCTTCACATCAAGTGGCCAAAGTATCAGCATCAGTCCTTCCAATGAATATTCAGGATTCATTTCTTTTAGTATTGACTGATTTTATCTCCTTGCAGTCCAAGGGACTCTCAAGAGTCTTCTCCAGCACCACAATTCGAAAGCACCCATTCTTTGGCAAACAGTCTTTTTTAGGGTCCAACTCTCACATCTGTACATGACAACTGGAAAAATCATACCTTTGACTATATAGACCTTTGTTGGCAAAGTGATGTTTCTGTTTTTAAATATGCTGTCTAGGTCTGTCATAGCTTTGTGAAAATATAAACTAGGGCTACTGGTGGCCATGTGTTTGGCCTCATTGTAGTGGATGCTGTGATGGGCCAGCAGACATGCTACCAGATTTAAGGTTGATACATTGCATTTACTTCTCCTAATGCTGTGAGTGTTGCCTGCTGGAGGCTTACAGCTGAGCATTTCCTCTGAGCTAGGGGAACTCAGGATATGCCCTCTTAAGCATGATACACCCTCTCCAGGTGCAACTAGCCTATATCCAGTGACTGGCTAATACAGAGTATAAAGACTTGGCTCCTGTGCCTCAATCCTGACAATCCTGAAGAACTTCCCTGGCTTTCAGAGCCCCTAAATGGTAAGTGGGCTAAGCTTTTTGCTGTGAAAGCACTGCAGCCCAACTTTCCCCTTAACCCAACCCCACTTCCTTCATTTTTCCAGACCTGTTGTTCTGAAAAACACTACAAACAAATTTCCATCTTAGAGTCTGTTTTCCCAGAAAACTCGGCCTATGTCACTATGGAGGAACCCTAACTGTAGAAGGAGGAAATGAGGCTGGGCAGTGACAGCTGAGATGGGAGACGCCCAGAGGGAACCCAAATAAAACTCTGGTTCCCCAATTCTCTGTGACTTTCTAATTATATGTAGTCACAGCTGGCATCTTGCCATCCTGATCATGGGGTGCTCAGGAGTGAATGTAATTGTCCATATGTAGACCTGTTAGGCTAGAGTATGAGAAATTTTACACTGATTGTACTTCTATTAATTTAGCTTAATATTAGCTCAGCTTTTTAGCAGCCCAAAAGCCTAGTTGGTTTACTAGAGCTTATGTTTACCAAAGACTCCTACATCACTTTCTGTCAAGCCAGCAACTGCACTCTGCATCCAAACATCATTTACTCTTCTCAAAAAGCTGCCTCAGCTTTATGACTGGCAATATTTCTTACCCCTTCTAAACACATGCCCCAAATATGACTCAAGATGTGAAAGGAGTGTCAGGGAAGAGGAGGTGGTAATGTTGCTTTTTTGAGGTTTATAATACTGAAACAGTAAATATTGAGAACACACTGAAATTTCTGAAACTGAATTTCTGAAACTGCACACACTGTTCACCCATTCTATGCTGTCACCTTGAGAATTAGAGAGGACTTTTTATAATGACTTGAAATTCTTATAGTCCTTATATAGAACTTTTAATCAAATCTAACATGTGTTGTATATTTAACAAAAATCCAATAACACCGACTTTTCCCATCATGTAGCTATATTTGACAATTAGATGCGCTGGTGATCAAGTCCCACTGAGAAAATTGAAGTGGTGACAGATTTGGGACAAGTTTATTTTCTTTAATTTCTAATTATGAAATGTTTGGGGCTAAAGGGAACTTTAGAGACCATCTAGTACCTGAATGACAGACACCCGCATTCCCTGACACTCTTGTTCCTAGAACCAGAGGTGAACATTGTTAACTGAATTCATCTATTTGCACACAGAGCCCAAATGTTCAGTCTTCTACCCTGGAACATCAGACAGCATCAGACAGCAACAATCAATTAACTGTTTCTGGCAAACTAGATGAATTTTATTTTCTCCGTCTGTCCTAATCACTCTGCTCTCTTAAAGCTATGAAATCATTGACCATAACTTATATAATGGTTAATAATTAAGCTTGAATTCCTGGTTCTCTATTCAATGTTCTCTCCATTTTCCCCATTCTGAAAATTCTCCAATCTTTTCAATTATTATAACCCTGCAAACTGGCCAGGTATGCAGAATTCTGGCCTAACTTCAACAGGCGTGTCTTCCAGTACTGAATGTCTACATAGCTATTCCTCATCACACTCGTGATGCATATGGGAACATGAAGACCATCCGGAGAAGTGGTGGAGCTAGGGCTCAGTACCCACGGGGCCTCACACAATTCAATAATAATAATAAAACACTAAGGCAAATAAGAACATGCCCTGTACCTAGTGACTCACAGCTCTACGCTAATCCCACGATAGCCCCACCTCACTATTAAAAACTTGAGAGAGAGAGGGGAAAATACAATTCCATGTATGTCCATCTGTTTGGTAACCACAACAACCAGCCATAAATGGAAAGTGGCTCTTGATGAATGGTTCCTGATGAATGGTTTTGTTTGCTGTTGAAGCCATCCCTGTGGCTCCTGAGCTATTACCTGGGGGCTTAAAGAAGCAAGTGGGCCTTGAGGTATCTGGTCCCGTTAAAATTCTACATGTCTCTAGCACCAGCACCATTTTCCTCATGTCAGAGAATGGCAGAGTTGTAGGGAGGATGGAAAATAACTGTCTGGCATGAGCACCCTGGGAGCCAGTCAGAAATTACAGGATGATGTGTCAGGGTCCAGGAAAATATGGGTGTGCTGATCGTGTCATGCTTTCTCCTTGGCACAGGAAGAACACACCTGAGTCTCCACCCCCCTACCCCAGAGGGTCTGAACACAACAGAGGAATGAATCTTAGGGGTATCAAAGACAATCCCATCACTTAACAGATGAGAGTGAGGCACAGAGAGGAGAGACTGGCCAAGGAGCACATAGCAAGTACAACTGATGTTTTTCCAAGGGCAAGTTTTTGCGAAGTAACAAGAAAGGAGCTAGGAACATGGAAACAATGGAAGCAATGATAAACTGAAATAATTTGTCCAGTGAAACACCACTTGGTCTTTACAGAGCTGCTCTCTATGGAAAGCAGAAGTCCCATCCCTAACCCGTACCCTGCTGATGGGTCTCCTTTCTTCCACAGCTGACTCTTACTGAGGCAAAACGCTAGCTACAAAGTGACTCACTTTGGAATGGACTTTGTGACTCAGACTCTGCTTTCTAAACACTAGATCCAGCTCCTAAAGATTTTAGGGATTTTACTATATCTACAACAAGCTGGCAAGAGGTCATCCTTGCCAATGCAAGGCCTTGCATTAAAGATAAACAGGTGGTTTGTGAACCAGAAGACTGTATGATACAAAAGAAGGAATTCATAATTATTTCACTGATCTTAAGCTAGGATTAACCTAAATAAAATTCCTTATGATTATACAGTGGAAGTGAGAAATAGATTTAAGGAACTAGATCTGATAGATAGAGTGCCTGATGAACTATGGACAGAGGTTCATGACATTGTAGAGGAGACAGGGATCAAGACCATCCCCACAGGAAAAAAATGCAAAAAATCAAAATGGCTGTCTGGGGAGGCCTTACAAATAGCTGTGAAAAGAAGAGAAGCGAAAAGCAAAAGAGAAAAGGAAAGATATAAGCATCTGAATGCAGAGTTCCAAAGAATTGCAAGGAGAGATAAGAAAGCCTTCCTCAGAGATCAATGCAAAGAAATAGAGGAAAACAACAGAATGGGAAAGACTAGACATCTCTTCCAGAAAATCAGAGATACCAAGGGAACATTTCATGCAAAGATGGGCTCGATAAAGGACAGAAATGGTATGGACCTAACAGAAGCAGAAGATATTAAGAAGAGGTGGCAAGAATACACAGAAGAACTGTACAAAAAAGAGCTTCATGACCAAGTAATTATGATGGTTGTGATCACTCACCTAGAGCCAGACATCCTGGAATGTGAAGTCAAGTGGGCCTTAGAAAGTATCACTACAAACAAAGCTAGTGGAGGTGATAGAATTCCAGTTGAGCTATTTCAAAACCTGAAAGATGATGCTGTGAAAGTGCTGCACTCAATATGCCAGCAAATTTGGAAAACTCAGCAGTGGCCACAGGACTGGAAAAGGTCAGTTTTCATCCCAATCACAAAGAAAGGCAATGCCAAAGAATGCTCAAACAATTGCACTCATCTCACACGCTAGTAAAGTAATGCTCAAAATTCTCCAAGCCAGGCTTCAGCAATATGTGAACTGTGAACTTCCTGATGTTCAAGCTGGTTTTAGAAAAGGCAGAGGAACCAGAGATCAAATTGCCAACATCTGCTGGATCATGGAAAAAGCAAGAGAGTTCCAGAAAAACATCTACTTCTGCTTTATTGACTATCCCAAAGCCTTTGACTGTGTGGCTCACAATAAACTGTGGAAAATTCTGAAAGAGATGGGAATACCAGACCACCTGACCTGCCTCTTGAGAAACCTGTATGCAGGTCAGGAAGCAACAGTTAGAACTGGACATGGAACAACAGACTGGTTCCAAATAGGAAAGAGAGTACATCAAGGCTGTATATAGTTACCCTGTTTATTTAACCTATATGCCGAGTACATCATGAGAAACCCTGAGCTGGAAGAAGCACAAGCTGGAATCAAGATTGCCGGGAGAAATATCAATAACCTCAGATATGCAGATGACACCACCCTTATGGCAGAAAGTGAAGAGGAACTAAAAAGCCTCTTGATGAAAGAGAAAGTAGAGAGTGAAAAAGTTGGCTTGAAGCTCAACATTCAGAAAACGAAGACCATGGCATCTGGCCCCATCATTTCATGGGAAATAGATGGAGAAACAGTGGAAACAGTGTCAGACTTTATTTTTATGGGCTCCAAAATCACTGCAGATGGTGATTGCAGCCATGAAATTAAAAGACGCTTACTCCTTGGAAGGAAAGTTATGACCAACCTAGATAGCATATTCAAAAGCAGAGACATTACTTTGCCAACAAAGGTCCATCTAGTCAAGGCTATGGTTTTTCCAGTAGTCATGTATGGATGTGAGAGTTGGACTGTGAAGAAAGCTGAGTGCCAAAGAATTGATGCTTGTGAACTGCGGTGTTGGAGAAGACTCTTGAGAGTCCCTTGGACTGCAAGGAGATCCAACCAGTCCATTCTAAAGGAGATCAGCCCTGGGTGTTCTTTGGAAGAACTGATGCTAAAGCTGAAACTCCAGTACTTTGGCCACCTCATGCGAAGAGTTGACTCATTGGAAAAGACTCTGATGCCGGGAGGGATTGGGGGCAAGAGGAGAAGGGGACGACAGAGGATGAGATGGCTGGATGGCATCACCTACTCGATGGACATGAGTTTGGGTGAACTCCAGGAGTTGGTGACGGACAGGAAGGCCTGGCGTGCTGCAATTCATGGGGTCGCAAAGAGTCAGACATGACTCAGCAACTGAACTGAACTGAAGCTAGGATCAATGCTCAGATGCACAACATATTTTAATTCTCATAACAACTCCATGAGTTAAGACGATTCTTCTATGTTTTCAGAAGCTAAGGGGCAGAGATTGTAACTGAATATGGAGTTTTGAAGAGGTTAGGTGAGTTTCCCAAATGGGTAGAGTCAGGATTCCAAGACATGTCATCCTGATTTCCTCTGTCCTCCACCCTTGCTTCCCAAACCCCACACCCTACTAGGCACTTTCACGTGACCAAGGCATAATCACCTCTCTTATTTTATCAACACAGCAGTTCTTTGATGGGTGTTAGCAGAGTATATTTCACATAAAAAATTTTGGAGATAGAAAATCCATGTGACCTTGGACACATTACCTCTTTTATGTGGTTGAGGTTTTCCTCATCTATAATATGGGAGTAATAAACTCATCTACTTGATGGGTTTGCTTTAAAAATGAAATAATGTAAGCAAAATCACTTTGTATAAATTGCTAAGTGTCATTCAGTGAAAAGTGAATAAAAGAATGACAGAGATGGGAAAAGGACAAGCCAAAAGCTAACCTAATGAGCTGGGTCTAGTATTAATTTAAAATCATTCATTGGCTCATAGCAAGTAATAATACTAATAGACAATATCTACATAATGCTAAAGTTCTATGGCTTATATCAAGTTTTTGTAACATAATTCTGTTTAAACCAATAACCAGTAGCCATGGTTTAAAATTTTCTCTTTATTTTGTATAGCTATTTATAGTTTTCAGGATGCTAATGTATATGTTAGGGAAATTGCAGCAGCCCTATGTTAGAAACTTCACTTAATTCTAACAATGCTCTTCTGAAGTGGGTGCTGGTTGTTATAGAAACTGAGGCATGAGGATTCCTGGCCCCTGGCTCCGCAGCCAGTAAGGGGAGGAGCTGAGTTTGAACCTCTATCTGCTCTGCCTATTTTGGAGTCACAACCTTACTGAACCCTAAGCAGATCCAGATCTCAGAGTTCCCCACTCAGGAAAGAGCAATGCTCAGTCTACAGAAGAGTCTGAAAACCCCTTCCCCAAACTCTAAAAGACTGCCCTAGAGATGAGGATAAAAGCCTTCCTGTGTGTCTCCAGGCTTCATCTCAAATGTCTTTCTCTGCCCAGTGCTGCTCTGAGTTAGGTCTCCTTTTTCTTTCTCATTTTTCTACCCCATATATTTTCCCACAGTGCTTTTTCTGGACCTCTCTCCTTCAAACCTCAACTCACCCTGCAGTACTCTGCTCTCTCCTTTACCCCTAACCCCACTTTCTAGTTCTCTCAGCTTATGACTTATTCCTCAGTTAACTCCAGCCTCACCCCTGCATGTATCACAGCCCTCCCTGTCCTTGGACAGCCTTCAGCAAAAGGTTTGGGGAGTGGGTTCTAGAGTATGATCCTGAACCAAAATTTAGACTCTGTTCTTAGGTGTTGTGTGACCCTGGACAAGCAAACTTTATTACTTGGTTTTTATGTAAACCTCAAAGAATCTGTCTTACAGAACCATTATGAACATTAAAGGAGATAATACTTGACAAGGGCACATAATCTGATAGCTAGTATCAATGTACTTTTATGCATATCTGACTCAATCATTGGTATTACTCTTCCTCCATCCTTCTTTCAGTCTCTGGAGAAGCATTCTCTCTCTTTTTCTTTTCTCAAGCCAAACCATCCATTTCTTCGATCCTTTCCACCTTCCTGCAGGAACTTAGTCCCAGATCTACTCTCCTTCTTCTCAGCATCACTTACTTCCTCTCCTACTCACACTCACTCCTCCTTTTGGACCCCCATCTCTGTTACAGACACCACGACCCCCTGCTGGTAGCCCAGGCTGAACACCTGACAATCCTTTGTCCTTTGCCTCTACTTTACTCAATCATGGTCACCAAGTCCCCAAGATTCTTCCCATGTTGCCTCCCTGGCTTTTCTCTCCTTGCACATCTCACAATCCTCCTGGCTATCAATCTCCCCTTCTTTCATCACATATCGCTCCCTTTTTGATCTTGCCCCTTTTCTCTCCATATTCTCCATCCTTGGAGAGCCCTCTCCTTTCCCTGTATGTCAGGTAGTATTTATCCTTCAGAGCAAGACTTGCCCACGTGTCTCATCATTTAAGAGTCCATGTTCAAGTCTTCCCAGTTTTCAAATGATACGATTATACATTTATGCTTATTAACTGACTTAAAATCATCTCAAGTACATATCTCATATGTCTACATACCCTCTTACAATGCCTTATAGAGTGCCAAACACAGGAAAAGTTTCTTCAAATATGTACTGATTGACTGGTAAAGGATCTATCTGCAAGCTTTAGGAAAAAGGAAGCATCTGAATAATAGCTAACATTTTCTCCATCCTTATTATGTGCTAGGCAATGGAATAAGTGCAGGAAAAATAAAATAAAATGAAAGAATAGTATCTATGTACCCAACATCTTATATGCATTGTTCATTTAATCTTCATAATAGCCATATGCAACAAGTATACACCCATTATATCCATTTTGTAAACGTGGTTCACTATCACAGCAGAAATGAATATTAGGGCTGGGCACATTTCGATCTACCAATTAATTCAACTCAGTGTTTATTAAGGCCTCTCATCTCCTTTTTTCCCCCAAGACTCACTCAAGATCTACAGAATCCTAAAAATGACTGCAGATGCTTCAGGAAGTCAAGTGACTATGTAGTCTATGGTTTTCTAGCCTCACTACCTTTGTCCCACTGCCTGCAAACCAGAAAATGCCTAAAAGTCAATACAAGCAACAGTAAAGAATGCCTACAGCTATTTTTAGGAGCCATGGAGACTATAGATTCTTCATAAGGAACAAAGTTGGTGTGCTGAAGGTTAAAATTGCATTTCACCTTTAAAAATAATAATAGTAGACATAATAAAGCTTTCATTACTATCAAACTGAAATACTCCAAAGAAAGTTAAGTATCTCAAAGTTTTAGTGAGTTGTGCTAATCAGAACTAGGAGGAATCAAGTTTATGTGCCTTTACTTGTGTCAGTGGGCTATGGAATGATAAATAAAATACTACCCCTTTCTTCCCAAATGTATAGTCTAGCAGTTGGGTTACTGAGCTAAGTGAAAAAATAAAAATGCGCAGGGAGTCCTATCTATTAAAACAATTAGCTGTGTGGGAGAGAAACATAAATAAGGGACCAGTCATTTCACTAAACCATGCAAATGACCATTTGAACCTTGACTAAGCGTTTTTATTTATTCACTTATCCCATAAATATTTCTTGAATTCCTACCATGTGCCAGCCATTCTTCCAGGCTCTGGGGATAGAGTGATGAAGAAGGGAAGCAAAGTCCCTTCCATTTTGGGTCTTACATTCTTGTGGGAGAGAAAGACAAGAAATAAATAATGATTGTATGGTACAACAGAGGTAGTGGCAAAACTATGGAGAAAAAGCAGCAGTACATGGAGCCAGAAAGTAGCCAATGGAGGGACTAGGACTTGAGGTCCATAGGTTTAGGATGACGTCACTGCAAAGATGATCTGCGAGACAATCCTGGACAAAGAGAGGGAGTGAGCCATATGGGGAACATAAGCATCCCCGGTGTAGGGGAGAGCAAGTGCAAAGACCCCCCAAACAAGAGTAAACTAGCATCCTTGAGGGAAAGCCAGTGTGACTGGAAAGATGTAAGAAGGGGATGAAAATCAGGTTGGAGAAGCAGATGGGGCAGATCACTGAGCTCCCGGGAGGCTCTATTCTTTTCTGCATGGTTTGGAAAGCCATTGAAGGGTTCTGAGCAGAGGAAGACCATGCAATCTACACTTTTAAAAGACTACTCGGACTTTCCTTGTGGTCCGCCTGCCAATTCAGGGGACATGAGTTCGATCCCTGGTCCAGGAAGATACCACATGCCACGGGACAACTTGACTCACATACCACAGCTACTGAGCCCATGCTTAGACCCCACAAGCCACAACTACTGAGCCCACTTGCCCAGGAGCCTATGCTTTTCAACTAGAGAAGCCTCAGCAATGAGAAACCCATGCACTGCAACTAGAGAGTAGCCCCTGCTCACCACAATTAGAGAAAGCCCATGTGCAATAACAAAGCCCAGTGCAGCCATAAATAAATAAATTTATTTTTTAAAAGGCTACTGTATAACTGATTGTTACTGATTGTTTCATGGACAGAGCTGTCCATGAAAGACCAGGTGATTTCTAAAATAATAATAAAGTTTTGTGCTTGTCATGATCCATCTGAGATGATCTCAGATCATGGATCCCAGTGCAGAAAAGACACAGGAAGGAGGAAGCCATATTTTGTGATGGCAAATACATGTAATGATGGAGGCAGAAGCCAGTAAGCAGTGTAACTTAGTATTTCCCAAGGAATCTTATGCTAACAGTAGTTTCAAGGTGTGTGAATAAATGTTACACAGTAAATGGTAGGGTCAGCCTGAGAAATGCTCCATTTCCCTTTTCACTAGAGCTTTCTTAGAATCTTCAGGGTGTTCATTTGCATAAGGACTGCAATAAGACTGAAGTTGGCAGGGTTCTCCGACCTAATTCGACCGCAGGACTCTTCACATAAAACATGCATTGGAAAACCCAAGGGTAACAACTTCAGCTTAAAACCAGCTAAGACCTATTTGAAGGGATATAACGAGTAACAGACCTTGAATCCAGGGGTTGGGCATTTTGGGTTAATATAAGGCTAGTGTAAACTTACCAGAGCTCATAACAAATAAAACATGAGAAGGTCACTTTCAGTGTCCTGTTTAGAACTATAGGTAGAGCAAGGTCTCCAAACATTCCACAGAGTTTGCAAGATGATCCACTGGAATGTGGGAAGAAAAAATATCATGTCAGTTTTATACTGTTTCAAAAACCAATAAAAGAAGATAATATTCTAATGCTTAATACATGGGTTGAAAGTAGCACATATGATTTATAAATACATACATTGGGTTTGAATGTTATGGATAAGGATGTATGTCTGATCACAAAAATCTTGGAGGTTGCTAGATTAGATGACTGGAAAAGGAAATGCACGGTGCTTGCATCAAGATATGGTTGTGAAAGTGAAGAAGGACTAAAATCAGGGACTTGATGGGAGTGGCATTTGGCAGGAGAGGCTATTAGGGAGCTAGAGGTGGTCAGCTGCAGCAGCTATGACACAGTGGACGTAGAATGGAATGAATGATGACTCTAAGCCTAGGCGCTCTGGAGATTACTTAAGTTTCTGCTGGGGAAATTGAGAAAGAATAGAACAAAAAGGCTAATCAATCATTATGCAACCTTAACTGTATGCTGCTGCTGCTGCTAAGTCGCTTCAGTCGTGTCCGACTCTGTGCGACCCCATAGACGGAAGCTCACCAGGCTCCCCTGTCCCTGGGATTCTCCAGGCAAGAACATTGGAGTGGGTTGCCATTTCCTTCTCCAATGCATGAAAGTGAAAAGTCAAAGTGAAGTTGCTCAGTCGTGTCCGACTCTTAGCGACCCCACGGACTGGAGCCTACCAGGCTCCTCCGTCCATGGGATTTTCCAGGCAAAAGTACTGGGGTGGGGTGCCATTGCCTTCCCCATAACTGTATGCAGCAGTAACTATGTTATTTAGCCCACTCTCCAGACCATTATAAGTGTTCAATACATGTTGGCAAGATAAATGAATGAGTGAATGAGTATATGCAGAGGACTCAGCAAAAAAAAATATGGAGCAGGAAAATCTGGTCTATGAAAATAATCTAGATCAAGATCTCACACTATTATCATTTCCTTAAAAAAATCATAAAATATCTCTAATATTTGTTAAATTGTTTTAACATGTGATCAATACTATTTTCAAAAGAACAATCTCTTGAACATATCTGTTTTGAGGATAGCCTTTAAAAAGTTATGTCATATATATTCATTGTAGAAAAATCAGAAAATGTAGCTAAAATCCAAAAAGGGGAAAAAAATAAAGCTTATCATATCACCATCCAGAAATAACCCATACCTATTTTTACAAAAATGTGCTTAGACTATATACACTACTTTGTAATTTTTACTCAACAGTATGTTCTGAGTATCTATGCAGGGCAATGAATGTGCTTCCATGAAGTCATTTTCAACACATTCCATCAAATGGAGCTATTACAACCAATGCTCAATCAACCCTCTATTATTATTTTAGAAAGCTAATTTTTGACAGTTTGTTTCATTATAAAGGTGCTGCAATAAAGGCACAGCAATGATCTTACCTTTATTCTTAATTAGTTCCACGGACATAATACCTGGAGGTTGAGTTACTGAGTCATTTTAAACATCTTTGATTTACATTTTCAAATTGTTCTATGGCAATTTTGAATGAGATTTCATAACTTTTGTGAACTCTTTAGCTTACACTACACTTTCTCCTATACTCAGACCCTACTTGATTTCTGCAGCAACCCCCATGAGCAGGTCTTGCTGTCCATATTCAACAAATTAAAAGAATTTCTCAGAAGTCATGAGCCTTTCTCAAGGTTACTCATGAGCTTCCATGAGGGCCCTCTCTACATCACTGCATGAAGTGACAACATGTCAACAAAAAATACAGTACCCTGATCTGTACTTTCCTCTTCAACAGCAAAACACACTAGCTCAAGTTTCTAATGAGGGTGTTTCAAAATTAAACAATACTTAGATATTGCCTATTTGACATTGAATTCTCTTTCCTTGTAGAGAAGTTTCCTTGATATCTTGCCAAATAACTAAACTTTGTTCTTGAGTCAGTCCATTTGATAAAATACAGTTGTTTATAACTGGTGCTTAGTTGCTGGTATCTTGTGGTATTTGGATATTCTTGTTTACATTTAAGCAGAAAAAGGATCAGAGAAATACAGAGCTCAAAAGAGCTTTGCAGATCATTTCAACTATGAAGACCTACAAGACCTTTTAGAACTAACACCCAAAAAAGATGTCCTTTTCATTATAGGGGACTGGAATGCAAAAGTAGGAAGCCAAGAAACACCTGGAGTAACAGGCAAATTTGGCCTTGGAATACGGAATGAAGCAGGGCAAAGACTAATAGAGTTTTGCCAAGAAAATGCACTGGTCATAGCAAATACCCTCTTCCAACAACACAAGAGAAGACTCTATACAGGGACATCACCAGATGGTCAAAACCGAAATCAGATCGATTATATTCTTTGCAGCCAAAGATGGAGAAGCTCTATACATTCAGCAAAAACAAGACCAGGAGTGGACTGTGGCTCGGACCATGAACTCCTTATTGCCAAATTCAGACTGAAATTGAAGAAAGTAGGGAAAACTACTAGACCATTCAGGTATGACCTAAATCAAATCCCTTATGATTATACAGTGGAAGTGAGAAATAGATTTAAGGGTCTAGATCTGATAGATAGAGTGCCTGATGAACTATGGACTGAGGTTCGTGACATTGTACAGGACACAGGGATCAAGACCATCCCCATGGAAAAGAAATGCAAAAAAGCAAAATGGCTGTCTGAGGAGGCCTTACAAATATCTGTGAAAAGAAGAGAAGCGAAAAGCAAAGGAGAAAAGGAAAGATATAAACATCTAAATGCAGAGTTCCAAAGAATAGCAAGAAGAGATAAGAAAGCCTTCTTCAGTGATCAATGCAAAGAAATAGAGGAAAACAACAGAATGGGAAAGACTAGGGATCTCTTCAAGAAAATCAGAGATACCAAAGGAACATTTCATGCAAAGATGGGCACGATAAAGGACAGAGATGGTGTGGACCTAACAGAAGCAGAAGATATTAAGAAGAGATGGCAAGAATACACAGAAGAACTGTACAAAAAAGAGCTTCAAGACCTAGATAATCATGATGATGTGATCACTGACCTAGAGCCAGACATCTTGGAATGTGAAGTCAAATGGGCCTTAGAAAGCATCACTACAAACAAAGCTAGTGGAGGTGATGGAATTCCAGTGGAGCTATTCCAAGTCCTGAATGATGATGCTGTGAAAGTGCTGCACTCAATATGCCAAGAAATTTGGAAAACTCAGCAGTGGCCACAAGATTGGAAAAGGTCAGTTTTCATCCCAATCCCAAAGAAAGGCAATGCCAAGGAGTGCTCAAACTACTGAACAATTGCACTCATCTCACACGCTAGTAAAGTAATGCTCAAAATTCTCCAAGCCAGGCTTCAGCAACATGTGAACAGTGAACTTCCTGATGTTCAAGCTGGTTTTAGAAAAGGCAGAGGAACCAGAGATCAAATTGCCAACATCCGCTGGATCATGGAAAAAGCAAGAGAGTTCCAGAAAAACATCTCTTTCTGCTTTATTGACTATGCCAAAGCATTTGACTGTGTGGATCACAATAAACTATGGAAAATTCTGAAAGAGATGGGACTACCAGACCACCTGATCTGCCTCTTAAGAAATCTGTATGCAGGTCAGGAAGCAACAGTTAGAACTGGTCATGGAACAACAGACTGGTTCCAAATAGGAAAAGGAGTACGTCAAGGCTGCATATTGTCACCATGTTTGTTTAACTTATATGCAGAGTACATCAGGAGAAATGCTGGACTGGAAGAAACACAAGTTGGAATCAAGATTGCCGGGAGAAATATCAATAACCTCAGATATGCAGATGACACCACTCTTATGGCAGAAAGTGAAGAGGGGCTAAAAAGCCTCTTGATGAAAGTGAAAGTGGAGAGTGAAAAGGTTGGCTTAAAGCTCAACATTCAGAAAACGAAGATCATGGCATCTGGTCCCATCACTACATGGGAAATAGATGGGGAAACAGTGGAAACAGTGTCAGACTTTATTTTTCTGGGCTCCAAAATCACTGCAGATGGTGACTGCAGCCATGAAATTAAAAGACGCTTACTCCTTGGAAGGAAAGTTATAACCAACCTAGATAGCATATTCAAAAGCAGAGACATTACTTTACCAACAAAGGTTTGCCTAGTCAAGGCTATGGTCTTTCCTGTGGTCATGTATGGATGTGAGAGCTGGACTGTGAAGAAGGCTGAGCGCTGAAGAATTGATGCTTTTGAAGTGTGGTGTTGGAGAAGACTCTTGAGAGTCCCTTGGACTGCAAGAAGATCCAACCAGTCCATTCTGAAGGAGATCAATCCTGGAATTTCTTTAGAAGGAATGATGCTAAAGCTGAAACTCCAGTATTTTGGCCACCTCATGCGAAGAGTTGACTCATTGGAGAAGACTCTGATGCTGGGAGGAATTGAGGGCAGGAGGAGAAGGGGACGACAGAGGATGAGATGGCTGGATGGCATCACTGACTTGATGGGTGTGAGTCTGGGTGACCTCCGGGAGCTGGTGATGGACAGGGAGGCCTGGCGTGCTGTGGTTCATGGGGTCGCAAAGAGTCGGACACGACTGAGCGACTGATCTGATCTCATCTGATCTGATCAACTACACCCTAGCTAGTTTAGAGAAGAAAGTCTGTGTCTGATTGGGAAATGACTTGCCCAAGGCTACAGTCAGTGAATAGCACAGGCTCAGAGAAGAGTCTCCCAATCCCCAGTCAGAACTCTAGTTAGCATCACAGATTCTTGTGATTAGTTTGTACCTAAAAATCATAATCTATACACATAATATAGCAGAAACTGAGACACAGCAAGGGGAAGTAACTTACTCAATGATACACAAGAAATTAATAGTAGAACTTGATATGACCCAGGTATCCTGATTTCCAGTTATAAGGCTGATCCCAGACTCTATTCTGCCCCAACAGAATCCACACCAGGACCAAAAGCCGGGACCAGGGTGGGTTGGATGAGGCACTCACCTAAAGGGCATCTTTTAATGGAACACTAAGATAATATTTTCATGTAATATTTTTTAAAAATCAAAATTAATACAAATAATTTAAAAGGAACAAAATATTTATATTTTAAATCAAGATAGTATCCAACCTTGCTTTTGCATGATTCACTTCACTCACCTCACTCTAATTCTGGTCTTTATTTAAAATTTGGATATCTTGCTCATCATGGATATGTTTGCATTAACTTGTGCCCGAGGCGAATGCCTCATTCACCCCACCCTCATTCCAGCCCTGTCTGGGGACCTCCACCTGGGTCTGAAGAGACCTTACAAGTAAGTCTCCAGTGCTGGGACATATTGCTTATAAGGAGCTACAGGCTTATGATTAATGGGACCAATTGCTTGGACAGAATAGACCTCTAACTGGGTCTTGGGGCCATGGGAAAGCAGCAACTAAAGAAATTGTTTCTGGACTTAAAGTTGTTAATAACTTAATTTCTCATGATACTAGCTTGAGCCCTTCAAAGATTAACCATTTAGCAATTTGTAAAGTTTGGTACTTAATTTCATAAATCAGCTGTTAAAGCCCTGGGTGTGATGAACTGGTTTGTCAACTAGTATGAAAGAAATATAGGCCTACATTTTAATTGACCACAAGCTCAACATGAGCCCATGATGAGAGGTGACTGCCAGAAACACAAATAGAATCTTGGGTTGTACACATGGGCTCACAGTATTCAGGAGCTGAGAGCCTAATTCCATGGGAAGTCAAAGCCAAGAGAACATATTTTGGACTCTGTGCAGGAAAGGCTCAGGGTTGCTATTTAAGGCTGGAAGGGTGCTTGTTATGGCTTGAATTGTGTCCGCCACATAAGAAGTTGAAGTCCTAATCCCCAGTACCTGCGAATGGGACCTTATTTAGAAACCAGGTCTTTGCCAATGAGAAAGTTATGGTTAAGGCCATTAGGACAGATCCTAACTGAGTATGACTGGCATCCTTATGAAAAAGGAAATTTGGACACAGAAACAAACACACACACTGGAGAAACATCATATGATGATGAAGGCAGAGATCAGGATGAAGTATCTACAAGCCAAGGGATGCCAGAGATTGCCACCAAGCTGAGAGGAAAGAGGAGCAAATTCCTCCTCAAAGTACTGAGAAGGAATTAACCCCTTTGATCTTGGGCTTCCAGCTTCCCAAGCTGTGAGACAATGAATTTTTGTTATTTTAAGACACCCAGTTTATGACAGTTCAGGGAAACTAATACAGTGGTTTGGACAGCATTTGGCCCAGAAGCACCCGTGTCCCTGCAGGGAATGGGACAAACCCTCCTTTCAGATTCTCATAGACAAAGTCATTCTCAGGTTCATCACAGGGCTCAGCACAGTCCTTGACATGTGGTGACTATTAATTAAGAAAGATGAATTTCAAAACAATCCACTATTGTTAGAGGGGAAAAAAAGAAAAGGTTGATATACCAGGTTACCTTCCTTCAACTTCACACTCATATTAAGCATGAACCATTTTAACCTCATTCTATTTTCAGAATATGAATCATAGGATGCCAGACACATGTCATAGATATTATGGAGTTCAGCTCTCCACTCTACAGATGAGGAAAATCAGATTTTATTGTGGAAGGGACTAGTTCTCTCCATATGGATGTCTCCCTTCCATTTGGTGGAATCCTTTTTCTTTCATCATTACATTAACATATCTTCTAGTACTCTGCTGTCATTGACAGCTTAAAAGTTAAGTGAGAAATTATTCCAGTTCACCAGAAGTTAGGAAAGATATGATGCCCATGGGTGGTTCTCCTATAAGAATGGAAATATCTAATATTTAGGGGGAATTTATTTACTCCAGGCTACCTGCTGAAAGTACTTCAATTGAATTATCACATTTAAGGCTCACAGCAATACTACTAGGTAGGTTTTATTTTTTTCCCTGACTTACAGGTGAGTAAGACAAATCCAGAGATGTAAAACAACTCCCCAAGTGGTAGAGGTTAGATTTAAACCAAAGTTTGGGTTTTGAGGTCCATGTTCTTAACCCACTCTGCTGTGCTGGGACTGAACAGGCTTGTGAGGTCATATAAAGCAGTAGAAAGAGGTCTTGGCCAGGAATCAGGGAATTTAGGGGACATCTGGGCCCAGCCATGAACCTGTTTGGAACCTCAAACATATCTTTGCAACTCCCTAGGCCCTAATTCCAGAGAAGGCAATGGCACTCCACTCCAGTACTCTTGCCTGGAGAATCCCATGGATGGAGGAACCTGGTGAGCTGCAGTCCATGGGGTCCCTGGGAGTCGGACACGACTGAGTGACTTCCCTTTCACTTTTCGCTTTCATGCACTGGAGAGGGAAATGGCAACCCACTCCAGTGTTCTTGCCTGGAGAATCCCAGGGACAGGGGAGCCTGGTGGGCTGCCGTCTCTGGGGTTGCACAGAGTCAGACACAACTGAAGTGACTTAGCAGCAGCAGCAGCAGCAGCAGCAGGCCCTAATTCGGAGAAGGCAATGGCACCCCACTCCAGTACTCTTGTCTGGAAAATCCCATGGACCGAGGAGCCTGGTAGGCTGCAGTCCATAGGGTTGCTAGGAGTCGGACATGACTGAAGCAACGCAGCAGCAGCAGCAGGCCCTAATTACCTCATCTGCAAATCCAAATGACTGGATGTTGAGATATTTCTTAGTGAGCCATAGCTTTATTCATTAATTCCACAAATATTTATTGCATGTCCAGGCACCATTCCAGACACTGAGAATATAACAATAACCAATATAAACAAAATTCCTATACTCATGGAGCTTGTATTTTAGGCGTGTTGAGGGGGTGAGGAAGACAGAATTAAAAAGTTCAAAGTTTCAGAAAAAGATAAGCCCATGAAGAAAATAAAGTAAGGATAGAGATTGAAAGTGATAAACTATTGAAAATGCCTCAAATTTAAATTATATGCATATGGAAGCTTGGTTTATGCCTGTCCTCTCTGTCAATAAATCTTTCATCATGACTCCAGCTTCATAATTTAATTTTAGTATTATGTGGTCTCAAATTATATAATTTGCTCAGGTTTAATCATAAATATTAATTGTGTTAAGCCTATTTGAGAGACTCCTGGCCAGAGTAGGTTACAGAAAAGGAGAAACTATGGATGGTACGTTAGTCAATTGGGTTTAAAATATCTTTACTGAAAGATTGCAGATGATCTGGGGTCATTCAGATTGCATTTGATCCAAGAAATGGTCTTTGAGGTCCACAGATTCTCCCTCTTATAGGTCTCTAACATTTATTCATTTCTCTCCATGTTCACCACCATTGCTCATGTCCAGGCCATCAGCATCCTCCGTCTCTGCCTCCATGCTCACCCTCCTCCAATTCATTCTCCACACAGTGGCCAGGGCTGTGTTTCTAAAACGGATATGTTATCATGCTAATGTCCTCCTGAAGTCCCCTGAATGGTGGCTACATCACTCACAATGGTTGTGGTTGCAAATTTACATGCATTTGCCAAAATTCATAGAGCTGCACACCTAAATAGAGTAAATTTTACTGTGTGTAAACTACATCTCAATAAATCTGACTTTAAAAATCTCTATCATAGGCGTTGCTCTCCAGGTAAAAATCTAACTTTTCACAGGGAGATGGTATTACATAGTAGGTTAGATATTCCTTCTCAGCCTGAATTCAAAGTCCAGCCTCATAATATCACTTACTAACTGTAATCTTAAACCCCTTATTTGTCAAAATGAGGTAATAATACTACCTACATCTTAGCGTTGTCATGAAGTTTAAATGAGCTAACTCCTATAAAGCACTTAGAACAGGCTCTGTTAAATATATAGTATTTCTAACAAAATTTATAATACTCTTCAAGATTAGAACCTATATTAGTATGAAAGCGTTGCCATAACAAAGCACCACAGACTCAGTGGCTTAAGCAACAGAAATTTTTGCCTCACAGTTCTGGAGGCTAGAAGTCCAAGATCAAGATGTTGGCAAGGTGTCACCAACATGTTGGCAAGATCAAGATGTTGGTTCCTCCTGAGAGCTGGGAGGGAGAATCTGTTCCAGGCCTGTCTCCTAAATTCTGGTGGTTTTCTGGCATTCTGTCATTCCTTGGCTTAACAATACATCACCTCGATATCTGCCTTCATCTTTTCATGGCATTTTTTGCTGTCTCCAAATTTCTCCCTTTTTATAAGGACACCACATCGCTCAGGGTCTTTCTACTCTGCCATCTTGGCCCCTTCTCTCCCTTGATGGAGATAGCATTTTAGTTCCATCTTAATATTTGCCCTTTGGTATTTTCATGGTGCTGTCCCATTTTTATGTCTAATTTCTGATACAGGCTCTGGGGTTTATCTAATTGTTTTATATATATATATATATATATATATATATATATATATATATATATATATATATATGCTATGCTATGCTAAGTCACTTCAGTCGTGTCCTACTCTGTGTGATCCCATAGACGGCAGCCGACCAGGCTCCCCCATCCCTGGGACTCTCCAGGCAAGAACACTGGAGTGGGTTGCCATTTCCTTCTCCAATGCATGAAAGTGAAAAGTGAAAGTGAAGTCGCTCAGTCATGTCTGACTCTTAGAAACCCCATGGACTGCAGCCTACCAGGCTCCTCCTTCCATGGGATTTTCCAGGCAAGAGTACTGGAGTGGGGTGCCATTGCCTTCTCCGAGGCAATGGCACCTTTATTCTGGCTTCTTTTCAAATTTTTCTTTATCACTGGTGCTCAGCAATTGGATTTTGATATGTTTTAGTGCAATTTTCTTTTTGTTTGTCTTTTTTGCTTTTTTCTTCTTTTACATTCTTGGATGTATAGGTCTAAAATTTCCTCAAGTACAGAAAATTTGTGAGAATTTTTTTTTAATTTCTGTCTACATTTTTTCCTTTTCTTACTCCTATTACATGTGTGTCCAGAGGCTTAATATTTTCCCACAAGCAAATAAGACTGCTTTTTTTTTTTCCCCCTCAGTCTTTTTCATTCTGTGCTTCCATGTGGTCACGTGGTTTCTATTACTATGTCTTCATGGTTACTAATCTTTTATTTCTGTAATATGTAACCTGCTCTTAAATCACCCTGTTATTTTTGTATTTGATATGCTATATATTTTTTGGAGAAGGAAATGGCAACCCACTCCAGTATTCTTGCCTGGAGAATTCCATGGACAGAGGAGCCTGGTGGGCTACTGTTCATGGGGTCGAAAAGAATTGGACATGACTGAGTGATTAAGCATTCATATTGTAGGGATCTACCTTATTCCAGTATGACCTCATTTTAATTTAACTAATTGCATCTACAGCAATCCTATTTCCAAATATGGTCACATTGGGAGATTGGAACTTCAACATATAAATTTTAGGGAGAAAAAATTCAATCTATAACAGGCTCTGACATGTTCTTTTACCATTTTTGCCCATAATCTCTCTTCCAACAAACTACAACAGTCACCAATTTGTTTGGCAAACTCTTACTCATCCCTCAAGTTTCAGTTAGATAGTGCTTTCTTGGAGAATTCCTCCCTAACATTTTGCAAATCCATCAATTATAGCAGAGCTTGTTTCATATTCTTCTAGTGTCCCTGTGCTTCTGCCTCCCACAAACTTTATCTCTTTGCACTGTACTTGCCTGTTTACTGCTTGATTCACCACAAGACTTCAAGAATCTTCTCAACAAAAATTCCCTAAAATTATTTCTTAGACCACAATTTTTTGTTGAATTAATGAATGTTAAGATCTCTTTCCAGATTCCGGGCATCACCTATTTTGTTTCTGTGGATGTTTAGAGGAATAAAGTTGCAAAAAGAATAGAAAGCAAAATTTTTAAAGCAGCATATCAGTTCAAATTTAGTTTGAAGATAGGTATCCATGATAGTTATTTCCAATAAAAGGTATTTAATATAAGGACTTAGTTGCACAGTTTTTGGAAGGAACGGAAGGCAAAAAGAGAATGCAGAGAAAATTCAGATATTAATGACTGCAAGAAGCAGCTACTACCAATAGGGCTGAGGGAATAGACAGGAAACGGAAATGTAACCAAAAACTCAGAGTTAGAGGAGGGTGTCAGGCATGGCTTAAATATCAGGATCTCTGTGGCTGTAGCTTGGACCTCTGATTTGGAGAACACCACAGGTGATAGATACAGGATGTGCTAAAGGTTGCTGGAGAAGGCAGTGGCAACCAACTCCAGTACTCTTGCCTGGAAAATCTCATGGACGGAAGAGCCTGGTAGGCTGCAGTCCATGGGGTTGCTAAGAGTCAGACACAACTGAGTGATTTCACTTTCACTTTTCACTCTCATGCATTGGAGAAGGAAATGGCAACCCACTCCATTGTTCTTGCCTGGAGAATCCTAGGGGTGGCAGAGCCTGGTGGGCTGCCCTCTATGGGTTGCACAGTGTCAGATACAACTGAAGCGACTTAGCAGCAGTAGCAGCAGCAAAGGTTGCTGGAGATAGATTCATGACTGTCCACTGCTTTCAGATGAAAACATCAAGATACCCAACAAGGAAGTCCAGGTAATGTAGTTTGCAGACTCCTAGTCCCAGCATCACAGAGCAGGGATAAGAAGGTGGGATAGGAACTGAGAGCCAATGGATACATAAAAAGCACAAACCAAGAACCTAATATACAGATAAACAGATTTCACATAATTACAAAAGATTTCCTGCCAACAGGTTTCAAATCCCAGCTCTGTCACAAGTTGACTATGTCCTTTGGCAAGCAGCTTCCCTCTGCTGAGCTTCAGGCTCCCCACCCATAGGAGGGGAACGGAACTTGATGATCCCCTCAGATCAGATCAAATCAGTCGCTCAGTCCTGTCCGACTCTTTGCGACCCCATGAACCACAGCACGCCAGGCCTCCCTGTCCATCACCAGCTCCCGGAGGTCACCCAGACTCACACCCATCAAGTCAGTGATGCCATCCAGCCATCTCATCCTCTGTCGTCCCCTTCTCCTCCTGCCCTCAATCCCTCCCAGCATCAGAGTCTTCTCCAATGAGTCAACTCTTCGCATGAGGTGGCCAAAATACTGGAGTTTCAGCTTCAGCATCATTCCTTCTAAAGAAATTCCAGGATTGATCTCCTTCAGAATGGACTGGTTGGATCTTCTTGCAGTCCAAGGGACTCTCAAGAGTCTTCTCCAACACCACACTTCAAAAGCATCAATTCTTCAGCGCTCAGCCTTCTTCACAGTCCAGCTCTCACATCCATACATGACCACAGGAAAGACCATAGCCTTGACTAGGCGAACCTTTGTTGGTAAAGTAATGTCTCTGCTTTTGAATATGCTATCTAGGTTGGTTATAACTTTCCTTCCAAGGAGTAAGCGTCTTTTAATTTCATGGCTGCAGTCACCATCTGCAGTGATTTTGGAGCCCAGAAAAATAAAGTCTGACACTGTTTCCACTGTTTCCCCATCTATTTCCCATGTAGTGATGGGACCAGATGCCATGATCTTCGTTTTCTGAATGTTGAGCTTTAAGCCAACCTTTTCACTCTCCACTTTCACTTTCATCAAGAGGCTTTTTAGCCCCTCTTCACTTTCTGCCATAAGAGTGGTGTCATCTGCATATCTGAGGTTATTGATATTTCTCCCGGCAATCTTGATTCCAACTTGTGTTTCTTCCAGTCCAGCATTTCTCCTGATGTACTCTGCATATAAGTTAAATAAACATGGTGACAATATGCAGCCTTGACGTACTCCTTTTCCTATTTGGAACCAGTCTGTTGTTCCATGACCAGTTCTAACTGTTGCTTCCTGACCTGCATACAGGTTTCTCAAGAGGCAGATCAGGTGGTCTGGTAGTCCCATCTCTTTCAGAATTTTCCATAGTTTATTGTGATCTACACAGTCAAAGGCTTTGGCATAGTCAATAAAGCAGAAATAGATGTTTTTCTGGAACTCTCTTGCTTTTTCCATGATCCAGCAGATGTTGGCAATTTGATCTCTGGTTCCTCTGCCTTTTCTAAAACCAGCTTGAACATCAGGAAGTTCACTGTTCACATGTTGCTGAAGCCTGGCTTGGAGAATTTTGAGCATTACTTTACTAGCGTGTGAGATGAGTGCAACTGTGCGGTAGTTTGAGCATTCTTTGGCATTGCCTTTCTTTGGGATTGGGATGAAAACTGACCTTTTTCAATCTTGTGGCCACTGCTGAGTTTTCCAAATTTGTTGGCATATTGAGTGCAGCACTTTCACAGCATCATCTTTCAGGATTTGGAATAGCTCCACTGGAATTCCATCACCTCTTTCTAAGTACGAGCAGGGATTTGACAGCAGAAGCACCAGGGAGTTGATGGGGGTTTCTGAATGATGTTGTCACTCTAGAGGATCCAATCTCAGGCTTTAGCCATCACATAAATATGACATTTCCTTTTTCCCATTCTGCAGCTACTGTTTACATGATCCAAAGAAGGCAGAGGAAGGAAACTAGGGCTGCATTCCTCCAATATGGTGACTCTCTTAGACAAACTGATCCCAAAATAGCTGTTAAAGGGAACATTTCCCATTTAGTTAACTGATCAAGTAACTGAAATGCAGGGTGGGGAAGTCAGGATAGGGAGGAGCAAGTGGGATGAGGCAAGTGAAAAGGGCAAACTTTTCTGTGCATACAGAGCCTAAGTTTACTGTGCGTCTGATCCACAGTAACAATATTTCTCCAGTCCTCTTGGCCTGGCCTTGCTCTCTGCCTCCCATGGTCTTGCTGGGAGTTCAACCATGATGTAGAAGATTCAGTTCAAGTCTTAGCACAGTCACACACTAGTCAGCAGACCTAAAACAAGTCATTATTTTTGCCTCCTGTGAACCTTATTTTCCTTGCCTGCAATTCTGCCTGCCTCTCATGATTGTAAGGATCAAATGAGCTAAACTGTGTGGAAGAGTCTGCTCACTGTGGGTGCTGTTTATAAAAGCATAGTTGTTTAAAAAAAAAAACACATAAAGCATTAAAGTGCATTTGTAAAAATGTACTAAGTATACTTAAGATTTTTGCACTTACATGTATTCTTTTTACTTCAATAAAACAATTACCCAAAAAAGTAAAACTGTAAGAAGTAAAAAGGTGTTTTAAATTTAGTTCATGAATTAAATAGTATTGTGTGATAAGAAATGATCTACTTAGATAACAAAGCCTATACTGTACTGTGCTTAGTCGTGTCCGACTCTTTGCGACCCCATGGACTGAAGCCTGCCAGGCTCTATCCATGGGGATTATCCAGGCAAGAATACTGGAGTGAGTTTCCATGCCCTCCTACAGGGGATCTTCCCAACCCAGAGATTAAACCCAGGTCTCCTGTATAGCAGGTGGATTCTTTACCATCTGAGCCACCAGGGTAAATACCCACTCCAGTATTCTTGGACTTCGTAGCCTATCCCTTCTCCAGGGGATCTTCCTGACTCAGGAATCAAACCAGGGTTTCCTGCATTGCAGGCAGATTTTTATCAACTGAGCTACCAGGGAAGCCCCAACAAAGCCTATAGTGTAACTCTATAAAGCAGAGCTAAATACTCTAGATTTTATAGACACAGGTAAAATTCTGCAGGTAGATCATTTACTTTATTCTAGCTTTACAAAAAGGATGAATGTTTAGTGCAGAAAACTTGGGAACCATAGGAATGCACAGAGAAGAAAATAAAAATTAATTATAATGCCACCCCCATATACACAAGATTAAGATTTCTCTGTAAATTACAAATGCTACTGGACCAGGAGGGTCTGACTGGTGACAGTGTTCTTTATTCTTTTTCCTCTTTTCTATTGATACTTCTTAACAGATTCAGGAATCAAAAATTCTTGTAAGCCAGGTAGCAATGCAAAGGCCTATAGAAACCTCAAAGGTGGGGTATCAAGAGAAACCCCATTACAAGTGTGATGATAAATGGCAGCAAGTGTGATGATAAATGGCAGCAGAACACTGGTCTGAAAGGAAGGGACTGTTGGGGAGTGGTGTAGGCTGTGGCAAACTCCAGACCATGTGCCCCAAGGGCTACTTAGCTCCAGCTCATTCTTCTATATTTCCAGAAAAGTTGAGTGTATAAATATGTGGAAGCCCCCAATTTTCAAATGTTAGTGCCTAAATAATGCGTTAACTCTATAAGCCAAACCAAAGACATATGCAGGTCAAATGTGGTCTATGGCTTTTAATTTGAAACCTCTGCTAAAGACAAAGAGAGTAGAGGTGAGTTTTTGAAGATCTTAGCCAGGGGAGTAATTGGAACAGAAAATTTCTGAGGCAGCTGGTATGAAGGAGAGATTGGAATGGGAAGAAACTAGAGGTATTAGAAAGACAATATTCCAGGTGAGTAATGACTGGTGCCTTTACTGGAGCAGTGGAAACTGGGGGGATGGTCGGTAGTTTCGAGAGAACTGAGGCAGGGAGGGGTTGGGATGCCAAGAGGGACGCCAATGTTGCAGTTTTGCCTAGAGCCTCGGGGACCCACTGTTCAAGTTTGAGGAAGGAAACGCCTTGTTTGATAACAGACGACTGCAGAGGAGGAACCACTTAGTATTAGAGACTCCGCCTCCCAAAATAGCAAAACGACTAAATAAGCCACCCATTAGTGGGGTTGAGGGAAGAGCTGAGAAGGTAGCAGAGAGGGAACGGCATGTGGGCTGAGTGGTCTGGATCAGAGGTCAAGAGAAGAAAGGAGGAACAAAGTCAGAACCAAGTCCTGTACCTTGAAGGGACTGGGGATGCTTCATCTGAAGAAGAAAAGGCACAAAGGAAACAGTAATTGGCTGGTTTGCTGACAAAAAAGTATTTACTGAGCATCTGCCTGTGTCAGGGTTCTAGCTGGTGCTGATGTTTTAAGGCAACAGTAAAAGCAAAAACAAATAAAATTGATGTTGTGCTTAAGGGAGTCTTCTGGAAAGATATTTATTGAATAATCTCACAAACAATAAGTGATGGGAAGGAGTGGGATATAGTGTTCTGAGGGTGTGTCCCAGAGGGTGGGGACCTGTACTTCCATAGGAAATGATGATTCATCTGAGAACTAAGAGATGAGTAAGCGCTAATGATACAAACATAGGGGAGGAAAGGCTTATAGGCTTCTGGAACAGCACATGCAAACACCTAACTCACAGGAAGGACTGAGGAGGCCAGTGTGGTGGGAGCACCAATGAGGGACATGGGGGCTATCTTCAAAGGCCCACAGGGCTGTTGAGTAGAAGAAAGACAAGGTTTATTCTATGCAGTCTGCAAATGCATCCATTAGGGGTGGACACACTTTCCGTAAAAAACTGATGGGGGTGCTTAGGATCTGTTGTTTGCTTTTAGTTAAAATAAAAGTTCAGTTCATTTCACATGTCCCAGACCCTGTTCTAAATAACTGTCTCATGAGTCTACACAATAGCCTCAGAAAGTACATGTGCCCTTAACCACTGCTGTGTAACAAACACCTGCCAAATTCTGGCTTAAACAGCAATCATTTTATCACTCCCTCTCTTGACTATGAATGGGGTTCAGCTGAGTGGATCTTCCTTGGGGCTTGTCTTGCATTTTCAGCCAGCTGGTGGCTGGGGCTGAGCTAGAATGGCTGGAAGAGCAAGGGGCAGATCTCTCCAAGAGGCTTCTCTACCTCGTAGTTAGCTTGGACTGCCTCTTCACATGAGGTCTCCAGGCAGTTATAAAGCAGAGGTTTTCCTCCAGAGTAAGTCAATCAAGAGAGATAGACAGAAGTTGCCAGTCTTTGTGAATACTGCTGCTGCTGTCGCTTCGTCGTGTCCGCTCTGTGCGCCCCCCGGCCCCCGGCTCCCCTGTCCCTGGGTTCTCGGCGTCTGGGGGGTGCCCCCGGGGTGGTGCTCGTCGTGTCCGACTCTGCGACCCCATGGCTGGGCCCCCGGCTCCTCCGTCCATGGGATCCTCCAGGCAAGTACTGGGGTGGGGTGCCTGCCTTCCCCGATATATTATGAACACTAGTAGCCCCCAATATGCCGCAGTGTCACTGCTGATGTATCCATTGGTCACACCAGTCACAAGTCAGACCAGATTCAAAGGGATGAAAGAATAAAGCCCATCTTCTGATGGGGCAATGCATGTGGATAAAGGAGGGAAGGAATCAATAATGACTGTGTTGGAGATAAACCACCACATTACTACCTTACAGGTGAAGGGACTGAAGCTAAGAAAGCTGCCAAGATCACAAAGCCAGCAATAAGTGGGAGAAGTAGGATGCAGACCCAGGTCTACATGACCCCAAAACATCCTGCATTTTAAGCCCCGAGACATTCTTTCAGGGGCAGGATGGAGCAATAAGGAAAACCCTGCATTCTGCTCCCAGTGTGGCCTCTGACTTGCTATGTGACATAGACAAGCTCCTTCCCCCCATAGGCCTCAGGCTCTTCCTCTATGCAGTGAGAGCCAGGTGGCTCTAGGATTCTGAGTGTCTGAGAATCTGTACTGCTTCCTCTGAGCTGGGTGGGCACCAACTGGCTCCTTCTCCCACTTAGCCCATCAGCCTGTCATCTCCACAGCCAGGCAGGAGCTTCTGTTGTCCCACTTTGCCTTTCCTCTTAGCAACACTCTGCTTTGCTCTCCTAGCTGCTCTGTTTACCCAACCCCTCCTCCACTTTCCCGTGGTAACCATAACCAGTAAGCAATGCCTTAGGTCTCTCCTCTTCAACAGCCACCCTTAAGGGCTAGTTTCTCTTGACAAGGGACTTCATAGAGGTTGAAGCCAATATCTTTTTTATGCCAGACAACAGCAGACTTTGCAGCTCTTTGCAAATAATCAGTAGGTCACAAGGATATGTCAAATGAAAGCTTGCATAAATGAACCCATGCTCTTGTTTTGTGCAAACTGCCAAGCTGTACACTAGACAGAAAATTCATTGAGTACAGGAACTGCAGCTGATTTATTCATCATTATATCAGCTATAAAAAGAAACTGGGCCAGAGTGGGTAATCAAAACATACTTGTTGGTTGCACCAGCTAACATATTTTTTAATCCCTGCTGTTCAATTCTGTAAGTTTCCACTTTATGGTCCAATTCATCCTCAAACATATTTAGGCTTAAGTTACCCTTCTTTGTCTACTCTCCTCTATCATTCTGATTTTTTTTTCTCTTCTTTTTGGTCTTTGTGAGTCTAGTTCTGTTTTTTTTTTTTTTTTTCTCCCTTCCCCTAGGAATATTCCTTCTAAACTTAAGCCACTGAAACTTAAGCTAGCCTACGTGCCTGTTCCTCTCCTGTTCAGTCTCAACTAAAACATAAGAATAAAAAGTGAGAAGGAAGGTTGAGAATCAGAAGCCCTGGCTTCCGACCCATTCCTCCAACTGTCTTTGCAATATTTCTCAACTTTCTTTCTTATCATAAGTCTCAGTCTCCCCACTCATACTATAAGAGGGTTGGAATAGCTTTTTAATGGGTGTCTTTTTAACAATGGAAGGTTTGTACAAATCTAATCGTATGCAGAGGCAGGATGAAAGAAAAAAGTGAAAATGTTAGTCGCTCAGCTGTGTCCAACTCTTTGTGACCCCATGGACTGTGGCCCACAAGGCTTCTCTGTTCATGGAATTCTTCAGGCAAGAATACTGGAGTGGGTAGCCATTCCCTTCTCCAGGGGATCTTCCCAAGCCAGAGATTGAATCTGGGTCTCCTGCTCTGCAGGCAGCCTTTTTGCCATCTGAGCTACCAGGGAAGCTCTGCAGAGGCAGGATATAGAAAAGCAACTACAAGGGGAGCAGCACTGGTTGGGGTGGGGACCCAGGACCTCCCACCACCTCCCTGTGTCTGTGGCTGCCTCTGAGGGTCCTCTACTGAAGTAGGGGCTCCACTGATCTAGGCCATCCTAAGGGCACTCCCGTTGCAAGGTGGAATGATTCATAGTCCTGTTAACTCATCATACTGTCAAAAATGGCCACATCAGTAGAGATACATACTCAGTGAGTGTGAGTCAAAGTTGCTCAGTAGTGTCAGACTCTTTGCAACCCCATGGACTATACAGTACATGGAATTCTCCAGGCCAGAATACTGGAGTGGATAGCCATTCCCTTCTCCAGGGGAATCTTCCCAACCCTGGGATCAAACCCAGGCCTCCCAAATTGCAGGCAGATTCTTTACCAGCTGAGCCACCAGGAAAACCCAAGAATACTAAACTGGGTAGCCTATCCCCTCTGCAGCGGATCTTCCTGACCCAGTAATCTAACTAGGGTCTCCTGCATTGCAGTTGGATTCTTTACCAGCTGAGCTACCAGAGAAGCCCCAGATACACACACACGTACACTCCAAATAGAAGACAGGCCGGCCCCAGAAACTGCTTTAAGAAGCCTTGTCTTCTCTCTTTTGCTTCCTCCTTAGTTCAAATTTTTTTTGCCATCTTTATTTTCATTTCCTGGTTTCTTCTCACATCCTTCCTCTTCCCCTCCAAAGAAGTTACTAAAAAATTCTAATCATTTCTATTTTTACTCCTTTGATGTTATCTATTGTGCCTCCCCTCCCCACACCCACCCTCAGTGTCCAAAATTACAGAGAATTCACTAACTTTTGCTTAAATTGCATCTCAATTTCTTCACCAACAAAAGTTAGTCAAAGGGACAGACTCTTATGGCCATGACAGTATATACCAGAATTCTGTGGGTATTACATTTTTTAAAAAACTACACATTTAAAATGGGGCTTCCCTGGTGGCTCAGACAGCAATCTGCCCACAATGAGGAAGACCCGAGTTCAATCCCTGGGTTCGGAAGATCCCCTGGAGAAGGAAACGGCTACCCATTCCAGTTTTCTTGCTTGGAGAATCCCATGGACAGAGGAGCCTGGCCAGCTATAGCCCATAGGACAGCAAAGAGTCAGATGCAACTGAGCGACTAACACACACACACACTCACTTTTTAATAGTACTCAGAATGAAATTCAAATAGAGCAAATGCGTAAAAAAATGAAAGCAAAATTATACATCCCACCTTCCCCACCAGCCCCATCTCCCAGTCCCTGGCCCTCTATATACTTCACTTCAGTTCAGTTCAGCCACTCAGTCATGTCCGACTCTTTGGACCCATGAATCGCAGCACGCCAGGCCTCCCTGTCCATCACCATCTCCCAGAGTTCACTCAAACTCACGTTCATCAAGTCGGTGATGCCATCCATCCATCTCATCCCCTGTTGTCCCCTTTTCCTCCTGCCCCCAATCCCTCCCAGCATCAGAGTCTTTTCCAATGAGTCAACTCTTCGCATGAGGTGACCAAAGTACTGGAATTTCAGCTTTAGCATCATTCCTTCCGAAGAAATCCCAGGGCTGATCTCCTTTAGAATGGACTGGTTGGATCTCCTTGCAGTCCAAGGGACTCTCAAGAGTCTTCTCCAACACCACAGGTGAAAAGCATCAATTCTTCGGCGCTCAGCTTTCTTCACAGTCCAACTCTCACACCCATACATGACCACTGGAAAAGCCATAGCTTTTGGACCTTTGTTGGCAAAGTAATGTCTCTGCTTTTCAATATGCTATCTAGGTTGGTCATAACTTTTCTTCCAAGGAGTAAGCGTAATTGTTTCTAAGTGTTTTTTCAAAAATGCTTGTGAAAATAGAAACATACATTATATATACAAAAAGGTGATACACATACTGATTTGTTTCAACTCTTTTCATTTAATATTTTGGAAATCTTTATCACATTTATCTATCCTATTCTTTCGAACTGCAGCATAAAAGTCCACTGTAAAGTTACCCTAATTTGTTTAATCAATTTACACATCTCCTTACTGATATGTATTTGAGTTTGGGGGAAGATGCCACATATGATAGTTTGCTTCTATAAATGGGGACATGTTACTCTGTTGGTCTATTGGCTTTTTTACTTTATGATATATTTTGGATATTGCTTCATATCAGCTGGTACAGAGCTACCTCTTTGTGATAAGAGTTTTTTTCTAGAGCAATTTTAGGTTCATAGCAAAATTGAGAGGAAAGCGCAAAGACTTCTTATGTGCCCCTAGCCCTGCACACGCACAGCCTCCCTCACCCAAGTGCTACATTTGTTAATAGCTGATAAACCTACACTGATAAAGCATCATCACCCAAAATCCACAGTTTAGGTTTCACTCTTACACAGTTCATTCTAAGGACTTTGACAAATGTAGAATGACATGTATCCAACATTGTAGTAACATATGGACTAATTCCATTGTCCTAAAAATCGTGAGTTCTGCCTATTCATCTTTCTCTCACCCTTCACCCCAGAAACCACTGATCTTTTTACTGTCTCCACAATTTTGCCTTTTCCAGAATGTCATAGAGTAGGAGTTATAGGTAGCCTTTTCAAATTGGGTTCCTTCATTTAGTAGTATGCATTATGTTTCTTCCTTGTCTTTTCATGTCTTAATAGCTAATTTCTTTTTAGTGCTGAATAATATTCCTTTGTCTAAATGTACCACACTATATTTATTCCACTTACCTACTGAAGGACATCTTGGTTGCTTCCAAGTTTGGCAAATATGAATACAGCTGCTACAAACATCCATGTTTGCATAATAATCCATTGAATGTCAGCATACAAATTTATTAAGCCATTTTCTTTTTACAAACATTTAGTTTATTTCCAGTTTGGCAGCTTTTTTAATTATGCTAAACAACACTGCAAAAAATATTCTTTATATATATCCTTTGCATATCCATGTGCATATATCTCCAAGAAAAAGTTCTAGATTCCTGGCAGTGCAAGTGCTGAGTCAAAAGATATGTGCATTTTAAATTTCAATGAGACAATAACAGTATCTACCTGAGTCTGGTTCCAACACCGAGTTTTTGCAAAGCATTCAATTTTGCAGTGTGGTAGATAAAAAAAGGTTTTTGCTCTTGTTTCTGGATTTTGCATGTCAATCTACTCACTTCCTTTCCTCCCTCATTGCCCAGATGACCACACCATATGCTCCCACAGCTTGTCACACGTCCCTCTCCCTGTGTCAACCTGAATTCTCTGCTTGTGAGGTCTGTCCTGTATTTTCTCACAGCGTTAATCACAATCCTCTATAGGAAATCAGCCCTTTGCAGGCACCCAGCCCTGCATACACATAGTGCATTTGATCTCACCACCAGAGTCTGAGGGCAGGTGGGAGAGGAGTAAAATTGTGCTTTACAAACATGGAAACAAAGATCCGTTACCCTAAGACCCACAGGAGCAGCGCCATGGTTTCTTTCCTCATCTGCTCCTTGGGCACAACACTGCTAAGCACATTTCTGTGAAATAGCCTCATGTATCCCACTATCAACTTGTTTTTTTAGATTTTACCTTTTCATGGCCTGCCTGCCTCCTTCTTTAATTTCTCTTAAACCTCAACTGCTTATCCCAGCATTCAGGGGTTTTCAAAATACATAGCCTGACTCACATCTTACTGTTCCTCTCCTGATATATCAGGTGTTAACAGCTGTCCTGCAAAAGTTATTCTCCTGCAATATGTTCCTCAAACATAGTTCAAAGTTTCCCACTTCCACATTCATTCACATCATATCTCCTCTATGGTATTCTCTCTTTCTGCTCCCTGATGACCCAAATCACATCCATCCTCAAGCCGAGCTCCATGGCCACCAACTGAATGACACATTATAATTTCTCTTTATCTTCACCCACATAATGAACAAGACCAGCCCTCTGTTGAATTCAGATCTCTTTTATACCTCTTTGGTAGCCTTTGTCACACAGTCCATCATATCATAATTTTCCTACTTAACTTCACTGTGTTACAGTACATCTTTGGGAGGCAGCTAACTGTGTCCCCCAGAGCTCTCAGCAGTACCTGGAAGTTATAATAAGGCAGCCACCAAAACTCCCATATGTATGTTTTTAACATGAGAAAAATGCCATCATTTTATACAATTTGCTTTTATACCTCAGTGATAAAGCATGAACAACTTTCTGAGTCTGCAAGTTTTGGTTACTTCATTCTTTTTAATAACTACAATTCATAATATGTTTCTTTTAATTTAGTGAACGATTTCTCCTTTCTGAACAATTAGTTTCATTTTCATCACAAGTGAAAGAGTATCTTTACATAAACACCTGACATTTAAGGAACAAATTTCCAGCAATAGAATTGCTAGGTGAAGGGATATATACATTTTAATAAATTCTACCAAATTACTCTCCAAACAGCTGTGTCAATTTATTTTCTTTTTTAAAAAATCCTATTAGTCCCTTGGCTAAAGACTCTATTACCCAATGCTCTCTGCTCTTTTGAAAGACTTCCCCATGCCTTCTCCCCAGTGTTTATCTGAGTTGATAGAGAGCTGAATTAGTCCTCTTTTGTTCATAATATCAAGTTCCTAGCTTATAGTATTTACTTCAACTACACGGAAATGAAGCTTATATACTAGCATCCACTATTACCCTATAAGTTTCTTAATTGCAAGAACCTTGCCTTTTTCATTTCTTTATATTATCCAAACCCATACTTTAAGGATGTCTAAATAAATGGTCCTGTGTGTGTGTGTGTATGTGCGTGAGTGCACACGCATATATGTAAGGTATCTGCCCTCTGTATTCTGGACCCTGTGTTGGGATATTGGGGATACAAAGATGGATAAATTAGTATTAGAAAGCAATGAGGAATGATGCTAATATAGGGTAGGTGCTACTGTTTGGGGAGACGCAAGAGCAAATACCAGAGACATCTAGCCTGCTCTGAGTTAGCAAGTCTTCCTGGAGGAAGCTGACAAAGTATGAGTAAATGTGTGAGTGGTGCTGGAGTGGGGACCATGCAGGAGATGAGGGGAGAAGGGAAGGAAGTGTAATAATCAAAAGAGGCTGCCATGAGTGGAGGAAAGAGGCTGGATGAAGCCCAAAGGCTCAGCGCAGATAACGTCCAACCAGTCTCCCTACTGCTCTAGGAGAGTGCTGCCTCTTCACTGCAGCCTGCAGCGGTATGGTAGAATCCAGCTCAGAGATCCTGACAACCATGGTGGTTCCACCTCAGCAGTCCTTTCACTGAGTCTGAATCCTGAGTAAGTTGTTCAGAATCAGGCTTTTGATCAGACAGAGCTGGGTCTGAAGCACTTCTAGTCCTCCATCTACCTATGGTGTAATCTGTGGCAGGCTGCTTAATTCCTTTAAATCTTAGTTTTCTCATCTGTGAAATGGGAATAGCTCTGACACCTCATAATTATGAGATGAGATAAAAGTTGAGAGTATGTATGTAAGGTGCCTATGGCCAGCTCCTGGTATGTAGAGTACAAACATAATAAATGAAACCTATGCCTGCTGTCTTTCCGATCCCTTAACAATCACCAAATAAATGACTAGGAAGAGATCGCTTGACTCAACCTTCCCATTTTACAGATGAGGAAACTGAGGCCCAGTGAGGGGCAACTGTACAATATGAGGCTCAGGATAGACTCTCTTCCTCCAGGCCTGCATGTGTTTCACCACCCCACAGTGGTTAGACTCTACTGAGCACCTGCACCTCCTCCTCTTGAACCAGTGAAGTCATTTCCCCGTGGCACCAGCAAAAGGCACCTTTGGAGGGAGGCCAGCCCTGCTCCCTTTTAAGCTCCTGAAGGCATTTCTCTTTCTTTGCCCATCCTCCCTAGCTGCAGTTGGCTTTACCTCCGCCCACGGTTTCACTGTCACCCCTACTTCTTGCCTTCCTTTCTTCAAGTAGATACTTCTTGATCCCTCCAATCATTTCAAATCTACTTTCCCACAGGGCACACAATTGCACTTTCTTTCCTTGGGCTCCAGTGCTGGGCCATTTGCAATTAGGGGATCTTCAGCCCAAGAGACTTCATGCACAATCTCTTTCCTGTGAGAGGTTTCCTGAGTGCTGTGGCTAACAGATCTTTCCACGGCTTTTCTAGGTTTAATGTTAATAATTAATTCAACACTTACCATGTAGCAGGGCAGTTCTAACCATTTTTCAGATATTAACGTATTTGTTCCTCTAAACACCTGCAAGGGGTTGTAAGATATTATTATCAATAGGCCCAATCTACAGATGAGGAAGTCGAGACACAGGGAGATGAAGTAACTTGCTCAGGGTTTGACAGCTAAGAATTGGAAGAAGCAGGGCTTCAAATCAAACAGCTGGCTCCAGAGATGCTCTAGAGTATCACACAGGATCAAGTCATGCTTGGGCTTTTGTCTGAAACCATCACTGACTGGATTCGCTTCTGCAACTCTCTGACTGGTTTCTCTTGGGAGCCCATCCTTCATTAATTACTTACACACAAACCCTCATCTCAAAAGCTGCTGCTAGGAAATCCAACCTGAGACTTCTTCCAACAATCCACTCCAAAAGTTACCACTATTAGTAGTTCGATATGTACAAAGGATTTTTTCCATGTTGGATAAATTTATTTATTCATTTAAAGGATTGCCCTTAGAGAAATATGTTGTGAAAGTGAAACTGCACTAGAAAATGTAAGATGACAATAAGGACAACAATGATGATGATGACAATGATAAGCACTTTTTTTGAAGCACTGCACTAAGTTCCTTGAAAGTATTATTTCCTTTAACCATCAAAAGCATCCTCTGAGAGTACCGCTATTCACGGAAGGCTTGCACTGTAATGACAACCACCAACAGACACATCACCCCAAATCTACTCATCTTTCAAACATTATTATTTTTCTTTTGACCATGTGGGATGTGGGATATTTGCTCTGACCAGGGATCAAACCTACACCACCTGCATTGGAAATGCAAAGTCTTAAACCAGACCATCAGGGAAGTCCCTAAACATTTTAACTTCCATTTTGATGTTCAACCAAAACCTCCAACTCAATATGGCTATATTGAAATTCATCACTCCTTCCTGTCCTACAAACACGTAGGCTAAGCTGCTCTCCTCACCTCTGCTTAGCAATGGCCCCCACTCCTTTGACATCTCCTCAACCTCCAGCAATCCAACTTGGGCTGATTTATTCTGTTGTCTGGTCACTTGGTTCTCTCCCTCCCTTTCCAAACCCAGTTTTTAATACATTCTTTCTATTCCCTTAACCGTCAGCCAAGAGATTTTGTCCTTATTTTATACACAAACATTCTGAGGTCCAGAGACCTCAAGTATATTACCTGCAGCACTCTGTTAAGGGCAGAATCAGGACTGGAATCCAGGTCCACTTGGCTCCAAAGGCCAGGTTCTTTGCACGACAGCTGGGTGTTCCATTAGTGTGGCCTAGGGCTGAGACACAGAGAAGGCAATGGCACCCCACTCCAGTACTCCTGCCTGGAAAATCCCATGGACGGAGGAGCCTGGTAGGCTGCAGTCCATAGGGTCGGAAAGAGTCGGATAGGACTGAGTGACTTCACTTTCACTTTTCACTTTCATGCATTGGGGAAGGAAATGGCAGCCCACTCCAGTGTTCTTGCCTGGAGAATCCCAGGGACAGGGGAACCTGGTGGGCTACCATCTATGGGGTCACACAGGGTCGGACATGACTGAAGTGACTTAGCAGCAGCAGCAGCAGGGCTGAGACACCAAAGGTATGATAAGGAATTATTTTAAACACTTCAGTAACACTACACTTAGTAACAGTGCAGGAATTATTTTTACCCTTTTCAATTTTCTTTCGATCTTTTCAAATAGATGGAGAAGGTCCTACTGAGTGTTAGAACACAATTAAGTTCTCCCTGGAACTTGCTAATCTTCATTTTCAGTAAAATGAAAGCAGGCTTCAGGCTTAGAATTTGGAAGGCTACAAAATCTAGCTAGAATTTATTAACTTTGCTCTGTGTTCATGGTTACCTTCTATTTATGGCTGGTGACACTGGTTTTCCACGTGCAGTAGTGGCAATAATACAAAATTTTCTTTAAAAATAAATGTATTTGAGTTTTAGAAATAAGTCAGCATCAAAAAAAGTATTCATTAAGTAATAGTACACGTCCTGCTCAGAATAGCAGGAATCTCAATGGTGAAATATGCCAAAAAGAAACCAAACAAACATAACCAAGTTGCTTTGTGGGATAGTGACAGTTTTTGCTTGCCAACTATTTGGTAGCTCTTCAGAGCAGGAACTCATCTCCTCAATGGCCCTCAATGTGCTTCCTTCCCACTACAGGCTTGTTCAGTTTAGAATACGAAGGCCCTTAGATGTCATCTATCCCTCCCTCCCATTTTATGGCCAAAGACTACAGTTCTAAAAAAGATGACTTTTTTAAAGCTATCCAACCCCAAAGAAAGGCAATGCCAAAGAATGCTCAAGATCAGATCAGATCAGATCCGTCGCTCAGTCGTGTCCGACTCTTTGCGACCCCATGAACTGCAGCACGCCAGGCCTCCCTGTCCATCACCAACTCCCGGAGGTCACTCAGACTCACATCCATCGAGTCAGTGATACCATCCAGCCATCTCATCCTCTGTCGTCCCCTTCTCCTCCTGCCTCCAATCCCTCCCAGCATTAGAGTCTTCTCCAATGAGTCAACTCTTCACATGAGGTGGCCAAAATACTGGAGTTTCAGCTTTAGCATCATTCCTTCCAAAGGAATCCCAGGGCTGATCTCCTTCAGAATGGACTGGTTGGATCTCCTTGCAGTCCAAGGGACTCTCAAGAGTCTTCTCCAACACCACAGTTCAAAAGCATCAATTCTTCGGCTCTCAGCCTTCTTCACAGTCCAGCTCTCACATCCATACATGACCACAGGAAAGACCATAGCCTTGACTAGGCAAAACTTTGTTGGCAAAGTGATGTCTCTGCTTTTGAATATGCTATCTAGGTTGGTCATAACTTTCCTTCCAAGGAGTAAGCGTCTTTTAATTTCATGGCTGCAGTCACCATCTGCAGTGATTTTGGAGCCCAGAAAAATAAAGTCTGACACTGTTTCCACTGTTTCTCCATCCATTTCCCATGTAGTGATGGGACCAGATGCCATGATCTTCGTTTTCTGAAGGTTGAGCTTTAAGCCAACCTTTTCACTCTCCTCTTTCACTTTCATCAAGAGGCTTTTTAGTTCCTCTTCATTTTCTGCCATAAGGGTGGTGTCATCTGCATATCTGAGGTTATTGATATTTCTCCCAGCAATCTTGATTCCAACTTGTGTTTCTTCCAGTCCAGCATTTCTCATGATGTACTCTGCATATAAGTTAAATAAACATGGTGACAATATGCAGCCTTGACATACTCCTTTTCCTATTTGGAACCAGTCTGTTGTTCCATGACCAGTTCTAACTGTTGCTTCCTGATCTGCATACAGATTTCTCAAGAGGCAGATCAAGTGGTCTGGCATTCCCATCTCTTTCAGAACTTTCCACAGTTTATTGTGATCTACACAGTCAAAGGCTTTGGCATAGTCAATAAAGCAGAAATAGATGTTTTTCTGGAACCCTCTTGCTTTTTCCATGATCCAGCAGATGTTGGCAATTTGATCTCTGGTTCCTCTGCCTTTTCTAAAACCAGCTTGAACATCAGGAAGTTCACTGTTCACATGTTGCTGAAGCCTGGCTTGGAGAATATTGAGCATTACTTTACTAGCGTGTGAGATGAGTGCAATTTTGCGGTAGTTTGAGCACTCTTTGGCATTGCCTTTCTTTGGGATTGGGATTAAAACTGACCTTTTCCAATCTTGTGGCCACTGCTGAGTTTTCCAAATTTGCTGGCATATTGAGTGCAGCACTTTCACAGCATCATCTTTCAGGATTTGGAATAGCTCCACTGGAATTCCATCACCTCCACTAGCTTTGTTCGTAGTGATTGCACTCATCTCACACACCAGCAAAGTAATGCTCAAAATTATCCAAGCCAGGCTTCAATAGTACATGAACCAAGAAATTCCAGATGTTCAAGCTGGATTTAGAAAAGGCAGAGGAACCAGATTCAAATTGCCAAAATCTGTTGGATCATCGAAAAAGCAAGAGAGTTCTGAAAAACAACTATATCTGTGGTATTGACTACGCCAAAACCTTTGACTATATGGATCACAACAAACTGGAAATTCTTCAAGAGATGGGAATACCAGACCACCTGACCTGCCTCCTGGGAAATCTGTATTCAGGTCAAGAAGCAACAGTTAGAACTGGACATGGAACAACAGACTGGTTCCAAATCAGGAAATGAATACATCTAGGCTGTATATTGGCACTCTGCTTATTTAACTTATATGCAGTGTACATCATGAGAAATGCTGGACTGGATGAACCACAAGTTGGAATCAAGATTGCTGGGGGAAATATCAATAACCTCAGATATGCAGATGATACAATCCTTATGGCAAAAAGCAAAAAAAGAACTAAAGAGCCTCTTGATGAAAGTGAAAGAGGAGAGTGAAAAAGTTGGCTTAAAACTCAACATTCAGAAAACTAAGATCATGGCATCCGGTCCCATCACTTCATGGCAAATAGATAGGGAAACAGTGGAAAGAGTGACAGAATTTATTTTGGGAGGCTCCAAAAATCACTGCAAATGGTGACTGCAGCCATGAAATGAAAAGATGCTTGCTCCTTGGAAGAAAAGTTATGACCAAACTAGACAGCATATTAAAAAGCTGAGACATTACTTTGCTGACAAAGGTCCATCTAGTCAAAGCTATGGTTTTTCCAGTAGTCATGTATGGATGTGAGAGTTGGACCATAAAGAAATCTGAGTGCCAAAGAATTGATGCTTTTGAACTGTGGTGTTGGAGAAGACTCTTGAGAGTCCCTTGGACTGCAAGGAGATCCAACCAGTCCATCCTAAAGGCAATCAGTCCTGATTATTCATTGGAAGAACTGATGCTGAAGCTGAAACTCCAATACTTTGGCCACCTGATCAGAAGAACTGACTCATCGGAAAAGACCCTGGTGCTGGGAAAGATTGAAGGCAGGAGGAGAAGGAGACAACAGAGGATGAGATGGTTGGATGGCATCACCGACTCAATGGACATGAGTTTGAGTAAATTCTGGGAGTTGGTGATGGACAGGGAGGCCTGGCGTGCTGCAGTTCATGGGGTTGCAAAGAGTCAGACACGACTGAGCAACTGAACTGACTGACTGATAGTATTATAGCTGTCCTGGGACCAGAACCTAGGTCCCCTTATGCTCAATTTATGCCCTCTCCTCTGCATCAAACTGATGATGACTTTCATTTACCATCACACCCTGTTCATTCCCACATCTAAAGGAGACTCCCAGAAGTTCTGGTTGGATTCAGTAAGGGGAATTAAGCCCCATTCCCTAAAGCAGCTGTTACACTGCAAGTTCTTAGAAGGGTAATACTTATGTACCACCCTTGGGAAAACTGGGAAGAACCGGGACTCTAACACTTTTCTGTGGAATTTAACTCTCTTATAAAACCCCAATGGAGGAAAGCTGCTAGAGGCTAGCCCCTTTGGATGACTGACTGTCCTCAGGCCAAGAAGTCTTTCATATGACCATCTGAAGTTCCTCCTGTTTTAATTTAATGCCATCTCTTTTTGTTTAGTCCCCCTGAGATACAGAGAATTTATTAGCATGTATCTCATAAAACACCAATATAGCAGGAAATTAAATTAATCTGATACAGTTAGCTGCTCTGAAAGCTTTGCTGTTTGCTCTGCTTGCTTTATGGTTGCCAAGGTAATTATAAATTGATTGTTTGATGACTTGCTCTAGGATCACTCTAGGTATTGATATTGAGACACTGACAAGCCCAAGTATGACTAGTAAGATACCTGATGGTGAAGAAGACTCTAGACCCAATGGAACAGAAATATTTAACCTGAAGAGTAGGAGACTCAGGTGAACTCTAAGGGATTCTACCAAAATCTCAAGGACAATCTTGAAAGAGAGAGTAGACTTGTTCAAGTGGCCTCAAGGGGGCAGACTTAAGATCCATGGGTAGAAATTATCAGAAGATGTATTTCAGTTCAATATCTGGATAGTTGGAGAAACGTACACCAATGAAAAGAACTGATGTGCTTGCTTTCATTAGAGATAGCTGTCAAAGAGTTTTGGCAGATGCACTATGTAAGGAGCTACTTAGGCTACGAGATGCTTCATTCAAAAATCACTAACATCCCATCCAGCTATATAACTCAATGATGAAAGTCAGTTTCATCATCATTTTTCTTACTAGGGAGTCAAGTTTTATTCCTTTCAAAAATCTTTTTTCACAAAAATTCAAATTAAAAATAAATTACTCTATTTATATTCAAAGTGGCCTTTCACAATGTGATCTGATAAGACATACATTCTTTATACATATTTTGATTCAAAAACAAGATTTTAATAATAGCTACCTCTTTTCCAAGACAATATGCTAAGCTTTGCATGCATTTAGTCTCATTTAATGTAAGCTTAATGAGGTAATACTATATAGAGATCATACTAAAGACAAACATTTGAGATCATCATTAAAAAAAAAACAACTATAGATTTTCTCAATTTAGAGGATCATAAAGATGGAAAGAGTCTTCAAGATGGAGGTCAAAAATATTGCAAGCAATTATCCTCCAATTGGGAAGATCCCCTGGAGGAGGGCATGGCAACCTACTCCAGTATTCTTTCCTGGAGAATTCCCATGGACAGAGGTACCTGGTGGGCTACGGTCGATAGGTGACAAAGAGTCAGACACGACTGAAGCAACTGAGCACATTCCCCAATTATAAATAGATTTTTTTAAAAAGACTGATGTCAAGTAGCTTACCATCTGTTTTCTTCTAGGAAACATTCAAGTCTTTTCTCCATTTTAAGTTAATTCTTGCATATGGTGTATCATTGTGATCTAGTTTCATTCTTTTGCATGTGTCTGTCCAGTTTTCCCAATGCTATTTATTGAAGAAGCTGTTCTCTCCTCCACTGTATATAATTGCCTCTTTTGTTGTAAATTAATTGACCATATATGCAAGGGTTTATTTCTGGGTCTTCTACACTGTCCCATTAATTATGTGTTTGTTTTGATTACTACAGCTTTGTAATATAGCTTGAAACCAGAGAGCTTGATGACTCCCAATCTATTCTTTCTCAAGATTGCTTTGGCTATTTGGGGTCTTTGTGGTTCCAACACCTTTTAGGATTGTTTGTTCTATTTCTACGAAAAATCCTGTTGGGATCTTGACAGGAATTGCATTTCCATTTCCTTGTGTCTTCTTGAATTTCTGTCATCATTGACATCATTTTCTGATAGTTTGTTGTTAAGGATATAGAAACACAATTAATTTTTGTATGTTATTCTGTACACTGCCACTTTACTGAATTCAATTGTTCTAACAGGGTTTGGGTGGCATCTTTAAGGGTTTTCTACATAAAGTCATGTCACTGTTAGAACAATTAAATTAATTGCATTTCTATATCTTTAACAACAAACTATCAGAAAGAGGAATTAAGAAAATCCCATTCACAACTGCATCAAAAAGAATTACATGCCTGGGAATAAATTTGACCAAGGGGATGAAAGAAAGACCTGTACACCGAAAATGATGTCAATGATAACAGAAATTCAAGAAGACACAAAGAAATGGAAAAATATTCTGTGCTTACGGAGTGGAAGAATTCCTATCATTAAAATGACCATATTACCCAAAGAACGGACATCTTTGCCATCTTGTCCCTGATTTTAGAGGAAGAACTTTCAACCTTTCACCATGTAGTATGTTTGTTGTGAGCTTGTTATATGTGACCTTGATTAGGTTGAAGTACATTCCTTCTGTATCTACTTTGTATAAACCTCCTAGAAGAAAACATAAGTGGTAAGCTACTTGACAATGATCTTAGCAAAAAGTCTGTGAATCTGAATCCAAAAGAGAGCCAATAAAATGAAAACCAAACAAGTGGGACTACATCAAACTAAAAAGCTTCTGCACAGCAAATGAAACAATCAACAAAATGGAAAGGCAACCTACTGAATGGGAGAAAATATTTTCAAATCATATATCTGATAAGAGACTAATATCCAAAATATATTAAAAACTCATAAAATTCAATAGTAAACAAGCAAACAATTTGATTTCAAAAAATGAGAAGAGGATCTGAGTATACATTTTTCTAAAGAAAGCATACAGATAGTCAACAAACACATGAAAAGAAGCTCAACATCACTAATCATCAGGGAAAGGCAAATCAAAACCACAATGAGCTATCACCCAACATCAGTTAGAATAGCCATTGCCAAAAAAAAAAAAAGCGTTGGTAAGGATGTGGACCAAAGGGAACTCTCACGCACTGTTGGAGGAAATGTAAATTTGTGCAACCACTATGAAAAACAGTATAGGGTTGAGTTCCTCAAAAAATTAAAAGTAGATCTAACCTATGATGCAATTATTCCACTTCTGGGTGTCTATCTGAAGAAAACAAAGACACTAAATCAAAAAGATGTATGTACCCTCATGTTCTTTACAGCATTATTTACTATAGCCAAGATAAGGAAGCAACACAAATATACACTGATAGATGAGTAGATACAGGAGAGCTGATACACACACATAAATGGAATACCACTACATCATAAAAAAGAATGAAATCTTGCCATTTACAACAACGTGGATGAACCTTAAGGGAATGATGCTAAATGAAATGTCAGACAAAGAAAGACAAATGCATAAAGAAAACAAAACAGAAGTCATAGATACAGAGAACAAAATGCTGTTTGCCAGAGGGGAAGGGTGATAGGGAAAGGGTAAAACAGGTGAAGGGAGTCAAGAGGGACAAATATCTATTTATAAAATAAATTAGTCATGGGGATGTAACGTATAGCATGGGGACTGCAGTCAGTAATATTGTAGAGCATACTTGAAAGCTGTCAAGAGAACAAATTTTAAAGATCAGATCAGATCAGTCGCACAGTCGTATCCGACTCTTTGCAACCCCACGAATCGCAGCAGGCCAGGCCTCTCTCTCCATCACCAACTCCCGGAGGTCACTCAGACTCACGTCCATTGAGTCAGTGATGCCATCCAGCCATCTCATCCTCTGTTGTCCCCTTCTCCTCTTGCCCCCAATCCCTCCCAGCATCAGAGTCTTTTCCAATGAGTCAACTCTTCGCATGAGGTGGCCAAAGTACTGGAGTTTCAGCTTTAGCATCATTCCTTCCAAAGGAATCCCAGGGCTGATCTCCTTCAGAATGGACTGGTTGGATCTCCTTGCAGTCCAAGGGACTCTCAAGAGTCTTCTCCATCAATTCTTTGGCGCTTAGCCTTCTTCACAGTCCAATTCTCACATCCATACATGACTACTGGAAAAACCATAGCCTTGACTAGATGAACTTTTGTTGGTAAAGTAATGTCTCTGCTTTTGAATAAGCTATCTAGTTTGGTCATAACTTTCCTTCCAAGGAGTAAGCGTCTTTTAATTTCATGGCTGCAGTCACCATCTGTAGTGATTTTGGAGCCCAGAAAAATAAAGTCTGACACTGTTTCCACTGTTTCCCCATCTATTTCCCATGAAGTGATGGGACCGGATGCCATGATCTTCGTTTTCTGAATGTTGAACTTCAAGCCAACTTTTTCACTCTCTACTTTCTCTTTCATCAAGAGACTTTTTAGTTCCTCTTCACTTTCTGCCATAAGGGTGATGTCATCTGCATATCTGAGGTTATTGATATTTCTCCTGGCAATCCTGATTCCAGCTTGTGTTTCTTCCAGTCCAGCATTTCTCATGATGTACTCTGCATAGAAGTTAAATAAACAGGGTGACAATGTACAGCCTTGACGAACTCCTTTTCCTATTTGGAACCAGTCTGTTGTTCCATGTCCAGTTCTAACTGTTGCTTCCTGACCTGCATACAGGTTTCTCAAGAGGTAGGTCAGCTGGTCTGGTATTCCCATCTCTTTCAGAATTTTCCATAGTTTATTGTGATCCACACAGTCAAAGGCTTTGGCATAGTCAATAAAGCAGAAATAGATGCTTTTCTGGAACTCTCTTGCTTTTTCCATGATCCAGCAGATGTTGGCAATTTGATCTCTGGTTCCTCTGCCTTTTCTAAAACCAGCTTGAACATCAGGAAGTTCACAGTTCACATATTGCTGAAGCCTGGCTTGGAGAATTTTGAGCATTACTTTACTAGCATGTGAGATGAGTGCAATTGTGCGGTAGTTTGAGCATTCTTTGGCATTGCCTTTCTTTGGGATTGGAATGACAACTGACCTTTTCCAATCCTGTGGCCACTGCTGAGTTGTCCAAATTTGCTGGCATATTGAGTGCAGCACTTTCACAGCATCATCTTTCAGGATTTGAACTAGCTCAACTGGAATTCCATCAACAAATATTAAAAGTTAACTTTTAATGCATGGTGATGGATGGTAATAAGACTTGTTGAGGTGGTCACTTCACAATGAATACAACTACTGAATCATTACATTGTACATTTGAAACTGATGTGTTATATATCAATTACACCTCAACAAAAAAATAAGTGTTTTAAAAGATGGAAATAATCTTGCCTAAGCCAAGACCAGTCTAAGATTTTCCTAAAGCATCCAGATATTCATGTGAGAGCATTCCTTGGCTCACAGAGCCTTACTCCTCTTTAAACATTTGTTTGGTAAATCAAAATGTGACTTTTTTTCCTGTTTGGCAGGCAGGAAACGACAAATCAGAGTCTTAAGGGATTGACAAAATATGTAGTTAGACACTATCAATCATCATAAAAGAGCCTGCTTTTCCTTACATCTAACAAAGGTACATTTAGAACTTTCCAGTTCAACTAAAATATTAACTCTCTAAGACCACAAGCCCAGTAAGCAGTGCTAGTCACACTCCTCCACTGGGAAATGAAGCTACTATGTTGGGCTGTGAAAACATGTGAGACCAGGAACAGACCTGGACTCCTGATTTTCTCTGTCACCTTCTAACAGACACTTTCCTAATTTTCAAACTGGAAGCGTGGAGAGAATAAATGATCTATTAAATTCTTTTCCATTCTGTCTTTAATCTTACAATGCTAAAAAAAAAGAGGTCAAGTAAAAGACTCCTGGCATGAAGACATTTTGAAATTTCTATCAGCCACAGTGATACAAGAAAAAGAAAGGGGAAGAGATTGAGAGGGGTGCCCATTTGGCAAAGCTGATGAGGCAAAGGCCTGGAACTTTGTTGACATAGCAACCTCCCTTCTGGATTTAGTGTTTGTGGGTTTTTTAAAAGGTGCTTCCCAAAATAATCAACGTTAAAATTTTAAGTGACTTACATGTATATCTAAATGATCAATTAACGTTTGTCCTATAAGGGCTTTCTTTGTTCATTTATTGTTATAAGAAGGTTAAACAATATGCTTATTTATTTCATAGCTTCACAAACAGGAAGGAGGCTTTAAATGGCCCAGTTTCACAATTTGGGGTAGATATATATTTAAAGAAATATTGCGTAATTGCATAATGTACACTGCCTCTTCCTAAAATGCATCATACCAGAGCCAATTTTGGAAAACACAAATACGGGGTGGGTATATTTTGAAAACTATGTGAACATAATAGATTCTTAATTAATATGTGTGGCTTTTATGGGAGAATTTGTTATTTTAAGGCATCTGTCATGCAAAAACAATTGCTGCTAGTGAAGAAAGTTAAAAAGAGCATGTAGTTTAAATTTTGTTTCTGAGTTATATTTCTTGTGTAAATGCCCATGTTACTTTTGTCCTAAAGCATTTTAGTGTTCTACTAGAGAATACTAACAATAGCTTCTAAACTACTAGGTAATTTATATAAATTTATGTATAACCTTTATTTGTGTGGCATTTATAAGTGCAAATCATAATTACATTTGTCATTATATCATCTGATTCTCATTCAGCACAATGGAAGTGACTTTATTCCTCATTTAGACATGGGGAAAATTAGGCTCCACATTTTTTATTTGCCTAAGGAATATGAGCTAGAAAGTTCTAAGATGAGAATTTGAAACCGGGTATTCCAACTGTGGTCCTTCTTCCCCATCCTCTATTCCTTTCTGCACTGTGGTGACACGGTACATTGAAAGGATTAAAAGATGGATTTTAGGGTCAAACAGAACTGGGTTCAGCTCCTGCTTCTGGCACTGCCTGGTCTTGTGCCCGTGGGCAAGCTATTTTCTTCTTTGAGACCCATTTGTGAATTAAGCTAAAAATAGTTATACCCCACCCCACCCTAACAACACACACCATGGGACTGTGGGAAGGATTAAATGGAATAATGCATGAAAAGCACATAGCAGAGCGTTCCATAAATGTTAGCCATTGTTATGTTATTATGTAATCTAGAAAATATGTTCAGTTACACTGCATGAAATACTTTCCATTTTCAAAGACACAAATGATACATGGGAAATCAAACCCTGAAAATTAATTTTTTAAACAGTAAATTCATATGCCACATGCAGAGGATAGTATTTCATGGACAAAGACTCTAGTTTTTTAAGAGAAGTTATCTTTTGCTTTCTGTGGTTTCAAAACATTTCTTAATGTTAACACCTTCTTAATAATCTGAGCCATATGAAATTGTCATCTATTTAAAGTCAAATACCACAGAAAAGTGGCAATTTCATATGGCTCAGCCCAACAGATCAACAAACTACCCAACAGAAGATTTTTCTAGTTGCAAAGGGATTATTGAAGAAGTTGAACTTGAAAATTATTTCATTTTCAACATATTCTCATTTTAACAGATAAGGAAGGAATGATGCCACACTTCCTAGAATTAAGAATTAAAGCATACAACCTTCTCTTCCTATCCTCAAACACATACACGTATGCTATGCTAAGTCACTTCAGTCGTGTCCGACTCTGTGTGACTCCATAGACGGCAGCCCACCAGGCTTCCCGGTCCCTGGGATTCTCCAGGCAAGAACACTGGAGTGGGTTGCCATTTCCTTCTCCAATGCATGTATACCCCAGCTCCAAATGAAATCCCAAGAGTAAAATTAAGTCTCAACCCCTGCAAATTCCCAAGGAGGGCACCAAAAGTACTGGACAGCAAGCATGCTGAAGAAATTGGCTGCTTTTAAAGTCCCCACCTGTGGTCTTGCCAAATGTCTGAAAGGGAATATACGATGAGTCCTGTGTATTGGGGAAGATGGGGTGGATGTCTAGGGGGCAAGGGTAAAGAGTTTGGAATACCTGGATGGGGAAGTCCTTCTCTGTGGCACACTGCTTGCCTCCAAGTGGGCGTTTGTATACTATTTGTTTACGTCTTTTTGTCTGTATGTCTGTGTCTTTATGCTTCTGGATGCTCCTGGTTTGCTCCTGGCCATGTCTCTTGTGTTGGACAGGGGTGACTTTGTGCCAGTCGGCTTCTGTGCCTGCGCGCTCGTTGGTGCGCTGGATGGGTGTGTCTGAGTGTCTGTGGCTGTGGTTCCGCATAAGTCTGAGCATGTATGTCGGGGTACAGTGTGCCTGCCTGTGCGTGTCTCGGTGGGCACGCTCATCTATTTCCGAAAGCGAGGGAGTGCGGGAGTATTGCCATCTGCCCTGAGACCAAGCCGCACAGGCGCCCCAGGCAGACAGGTAGCAGTCACGAAAGAACCGGCATCTTCTAGTTGGCTGGTGAGCTCGCCAGAGCCGGCTTCAGCCTCCGTGGCCAGGCGAGGGAGCCCCGAGGGAATGGTGGCCGACCCGCCCTCCTAGAGCAGTTGGGTCCCGCCCGGGCCAGCCGCAGGAGCAGGCAGGAGAGAGGAGGGAAGGGGCGGGAGAGGGCGTGGGCCTCGCCCCTTTGGGGCTTCCCGCGTTCTATTGGTTGAAAGTTCTATCACGTCACGGGGAGGGCAGTTCCCCTAAAGTCCTGGGCACATAACGGACAGCGCGCACTCAGAGACGGCTTCTCCAGAGCGCAAGCTGGAACTGGCTGGAACTGACGGGCACTGCGAGCCCAGAGTACCCCCGGAGCTGAGTGCACCACGCACCCCTACCACACCCACACCCACCCACGGCCGCTGAATGAGTCTTCCAGGTGCTCGCTTGCTGCCCGCAGCGCCCCGCCGGAGGTCCGCTCGCTGAGGGCGGCTGGTGCGCCGGCAGCCTGTGCGCTCACCTGCCAGCCTGCGCGCCATGGGGCAGCCCGGGAACCGCAGCGATTTTTTGCTGGCGCCCAACGCAAGCCACGCGCCGGACCAAGACGTCACGCTGGAACGGGACGAGGCCTGGGTGGTGGGCATGGGCATCCTCATGTCGCTTATTGTCCTGGCCATCGTGTTTGGAAACGTACTAGTCATCACAGCCATTGCCAAGTTTGAGCGTCTCCAGACGGTCACCAACTACTTCATCACCTCCCTGGCCTGTGCTGACCTGGTCATGGGCCTGGCAGTGGTGCCCTTTGGGGCCTGCCACATCCTCATGAAAATGTGGACTTTTGGCAACTTCTGGTGTGAGTTTTGGACTTCCATTGACGTATTGTGTGTCACGGCCAGCATTGAGACCCTGTGCGTGATCGCTGTGGATCGTTACTTAGCCATCACATCACCCTTCAAGTATCAGTGCCTGCTGACCAAGAATAAGGCCCGGGTGGTCATTTTGATGGTGTGGATCGTGTCTGGCCTTACCTCCTTCTTACCCATTCAGATGCACTGGTACCGGGCCAGCCACAAGGAAGCTATCAACTGCTATGCTAAGGAAACCTGCTGTGACTTCTTCACGAACCAACCCTATGCCATTGCCTCCTCCATTGTGTCCTTCTACCTTCCCCTGGTGGTCATGGTCTTCGTCTACTCCAGGGTGTTCCAGGTGGCCAAAAGGCAGCTCCAGAAGATCGACAAATCTGAGGGCCGCTTCCATACCCAAAATATCAGTCAAGTGGAGCAGGATGGGCGGAGCAGTCTAGGACAACGCAGGACCTCCAAGTTCTACTTGAAGGAACACAAAGCCCTCAAGACTTTAGGCATTATCATGGGCACTTTCACCTTGTGCTGGCTGCCCTTCTTCATTGTCAACATTGTGCACGTGATCAAGGATAACCTCATCCGTAAGGAAATTTACATCCTTCTAAACTGGTTGGGCTACATCAACTCTGCTTTCAATCCCCTTATCTACTGCCGGAGCCCAGATTTCAGGATTGCCTTCCAGGAGCTTCTCTGCCTGCGCAGGTCTTCACTGAAGGCCTATGGGAATGGCTGCTCCAGCAACAGCAACGACAGGACTGACTACACGGGGGAACAGAGTGGATATCACCTGGAGGAGGAGAAAGACAGTGAACTGCTGTGTGAAGACCCCCCGGGCACCGAAAACTTTGTGAACCAGCAAGGTACTGTGCCCAGTGATAGCATTGATTCACAAGGGAGGAATTGTAGCACAAATGACTCACTGCTGTAATGCCAGTTTTCTACTTTTTAAGACACCCCTTCTCCCCAGTACCCCGCAACAAAACACTAAACAGACTATTTAACTTGAGTGTAATAAGTTTAGAATCAAGTTGTACAGAGATGTGCAGGAGGAAAGATATCCTTCTGCTTTTTTATTTTTTATTTTTTTAAGTTGTAACAAAATATATTTGAGTAACTGTTTCTTGTACAGTTCAGTTCCTCTTTGCCTGGAACTTGTTAAGTTTATGTCTGAAGGGCTTCAGTCTCAAAGGACCTGGGGCTGCTATGTTTTGATGACTTTTCCTGCATATCTACCTCATTGATCAAGTATTAGGGGTAATATATTGCTGCTGGTAATTTGTATCTGAAGGAGACCTTCCTTCCTGCACCCTTGGACTGGAAGATATTGAGTCTCTTGGACCTTTCGCTGTGAACATGGACTCTCCTCGCCCCTCTTATTTGCTCAAACGGGGTGTTGTAGGCAGGGACTTGAGGGGCAGTTTTGGTTGTTTTCCTGAGCAAAGTCTAAAGTTTACAGTAAATAAATTGTTTGACCATGACTTCATTGCACCTGTTTCTCCAAAACCCCTTGACTGGAGTGTGCTTGCCTCCCCCACTGGAAACTGCAGGTAACTATTTGTAATAACTGCCCGGTGACTTAATGTGGAATGACACGCACTGATTGCTTAACCCTTTCGCTTGCCTTTGAATCTGCCACTGCAAACCTGCGTCTCTTCTAACGCTGCTGCTCCCACATCAGTTCTTTCACTGTGTGCTCACCCAGCATAGCTCATCTTGCTCTTCCTACAAGTATTATTCCTGTGTTGTAACATCAGAAACACTGACTCACAGAACTGGAGTTATGGGCATCTGTTGTGTGCTTCCACGTGCCTCTGCTGCCCACCTTCCAGTTCTACTTGCTTTGCAGCTGCTTATATTTTTATCTTTGTCTTTTCTCATAAGGAAGTTCTTGTGAAAAAGCTGCTTAAACATAGCCCTGAAATTCCAGGGGAAATGAAAAAGTCATGGGTTATAGGGAGAAAAGCTGGAAAACATGTCACTGGTGAATACCTCATGATCTAGAAACAGGGTTTGAACCCTCCTCCTTTTGAATTGCTGTCCTTTTTTGCCCCCTCTCCCTGTGACTAGTCACTTCAGGACAAATCAAGATTTCTCAACCTCGTACTTTTAACATTTTCAGCCAGATAATTCTCCACTGTGGAAGACTGTCCTCCACATTGTTAGATGTTCAGCAGCAGCCCTGGTCTCTACCCACGAGATGCCAGGAGCATTCCCTGAGCTGTGACAACCAGAAATGTCTCCAGTCACTGCCAGATACCCCTACCTTGAGGGATGAAATTGCCCCTGGTTGAGAACCAGTTATGAACTTCCAAAATCTAAGCAGATGTTTAGATTCCGCCTAATATAACCACTTTATTTTGCAGAGCACCAGAGAGGCATTTTTCACAGTATACCCAGTTAGTGACAGACCGTGGGCCAGTGTTCTCTTCCATCACACTGCCTTCCAAGCTTATTCGCCAGCTGCCCACAGACTGACTGTGAGACGTGAATCGTTTGAGAGGGTTTATCAATGAAGGCAAGGCCTCTGAGCCATTACTGCCTGATTGTGGAAAGATTGTAACACTGTTAAGAGGGACGTAAGGGAAAATCATGAAAGTAAACACATTTCTTTTCCCACCCCCTTTCTATTTTTGCCTGTGTGTTTGAGCCAGAGCTTGGCCCAGGTTTGACGGAGTGGATCGTCCTCCTTGGCAGCGCCAGCCAGGAGAGGTTCAGCCTCTCCTGGAGAGGGTTCATTGCCATTTCACTCGCTTACAAAGCTGACTCTACTTCTTTTTTCTCTTCTATCCCAGCCAGGGTGCCCAAGCAGAAAAGCATTAGTCTCCTCTGCTTCCCATCAGCTCAGTGATAGTGTGTTTCCAGGCGAGCCCTGACATCTCAAGAGAAAGTTAGCTGCCCATGTTTCTAGAACATGCCATCAGGCTTCGGAGAGTGTGTGCCATTCAGCACTTCTGCTCTTTCTCCAAGAGCTTTCATACCTATTATCACATTCTTCTCCTGCTCTGGCCCCTGCACTCAGAGATGCAGGCAGCTTCTCCAGTTAATCTTCACACTCCTCATAGCCTCATGGGATCTTGGACTTGGAAGAGAAAGCATAAAAAGCATTTGACATCCAAAGAGACTGAAAGCCTGCAAGAGGGGATGACCTGCCCAAGGTAAGAAACCAAGGATGTGAGAGTTGGAGCTAAAGCCAGGGAACCCGGCTGTCATACCAGGAACTGGCGTATTCTCTCCACCACATTGTCATTGAATTTTGCCCTCAGCCTCAATCGTGGAATCTTTTCTCTGGGGCTGTCACATTAACAAATTCATTTAAGCAGATGTTTTTATTTCTTTTGAGTCCTTGATAAAGAACACAGGCAGTACACAAATAATCTGCAATAGGGACAAGTGAAAGAATTATTCCTTTTTCTCGGCAAGTGTTCACTAGGATATCCTCAGCATTTAGAGAAACTGGAAGATTCCTTGACTCTTTATGACCTGAAGGGATTTCAAACCACTCCAGGTAGAAGTTTCCATAGTCTTATTTAGAAGAAAAAAAAAAAAAAGGTGGAAACTTTTCTATCATCATTTGTTAAGTCCCATGGACAACAAATATTATTAATAAACAATGTTATATACATCCTTGTTTGACTAGAGGAGCAAACAATGTAATTTCAGTTAAACACTCTGCTATGAATGTTAGTTCATAAAGTCCCAGCTAAAATGGAGTTTAGCCTAATTCATGTTCATTTAGAAATACTTTAAATATAAGAAAAATTGATCTGTTTTAAGAGTTTGCACAGGCAAGAGCATTTTAAGCCTATCTCAGTTCCTTGCTTTCTATCTCCTTTTGTTCTGCTTTGCTTCTTTGTGGAGGCAGGCATTTGTCAGTGTCTCTGTCCCTCTGTTTGCTGACAGGTTGGTTACATAAGGTTTGTGTTGGATTCATCGTCATAAAGTTGTCTTTGCCTGGACAGCAAGTTCTCGAAGTCTGTCAAATGAGAACCTTATCCTGAGATGCGAGCTGACAGGTGTGCAAAGTGGCAGGCCAGGGTGGGCCTCCTTGGTGAGATCATTATCGGAAGAGGGAATCTGGGGAATAGGGAGCTGGGAAATAGGAACTGTCCTTACACGATGCTGAGAATGTTTCTGATGTACCTACTGCCTAAAGAAGCCTAGGCCAGTATCAGTCAGGTGGCATTTACAACTACTGTATGTAGCAGGGAAAACATATAGGTTTTAGTATCTGAATTCTGGAGCATACTATTAATAATACTATATAGATATCTTCTATGAAATCTTACTAAATATTAGGGACTGTGTTAGATACTTTTGGGGGCTTCCCTGGTGGCTCAGATGCTAAAGAATCCACCTGCAATGTAGGAGACCCAGGTTCAATCCCTGGGTCCGGAAGATCCCCTGGAGAAGGGAATGGCAACTCAACTCCAGTATTCTTGCCCTGGCAAACTTTATGAACAAAGGAGCCTGGCGGGCTACAGTCCATGGGGTTGCAAAGAGTCAGACAGGACTAAGTGACTAACACTTTCACTTCTTTCACTTTAGGCACCTTTTAGGCACGGAGAAGGCAATGGCACCCGACTCCAGTATTCTTGACTGGAAAATCCCATGGAAGGAGGAGCCTAGTAGGCCGCAGTCCATGGGGTCACTGAGGGTCAGACACGACTGAGTGACTTCACTTTCACTTTTCACTTTCATGCATTGGAGAAGGAAATGGCAACCCACTCCAGTGTTCTTGCCTGGAGAATCCCAGGGACAGGAGAGCCTGGTGGGCTGCCATCTATGGGTCTCACAGGGTTGGACACGACTGAAGTGACTTAGCAGCAGCAGCAGCAGGCATTGTGTGACCTTGACAGTCTTAATGAGGTAGGTAGCAAAATTGTATTCATCTAACAAATGAAGTAATTGAGTTTCAGAAAGGTGAAGTCACTTTCCAAAGTCACATAGCAAGCTAGTTGCAGGGTTAGGACTGGAACCCAGGTCCATGTGATTCCTGAACACACGGAAACCAGGGAGCAACATGTGCCAGTTTATAGTGCACGCCAGAGCAAATGTAAGAACTGGAAACACAATACCTTGTTGAGAGAAGAGGGCGATTGCTATGGGTTGGGGCAGGGAGGAATGTTCCCTTGGAAGCATGTGACTGCAGGGTTTGCTGGGAACTGGGATGGGAAACCAATCACTGAAGGTTTGCTGGTTTGCTTCCCTGAGTCTTTGCTTTGTCTTCTCGTCAGAGAATCAGGCCAGATTGAAAAGAGGATATGAAACTTTAAAACAAGCACAAGGTAAAGCAGGAACACAGCCTCACATCCTGGAAAATTCATTTTCTGGTTCCAAAGTTGGGAAGGTCTGTTACATTGAGCAGGTAGCTGGACGTTATGGAAAATATGACCTGCCTTGGTGGCCCTCTGCATGTGCTGGCCATTTTGAGCTAGAATTCTAGGTCAATGGAGATGAACTTCTGACAACAGAGAGCAATGAGGGTTAACACACCTGGAAGGATGCTTTTTATTAAATTCAGCCCTATGCTAACCCCTACTTCACACAGTGCAAATACAATTTGAAGGAGGAATTTTTGAAATACCTAAGAAAACAAACTTCCCAACCACTTTCAAGAACTTGAGAAATTCTTATGTCTTATGAATAAGAGGAGGCAGGGTGAGGTGAAAAGAGGCCTGGACTGAGATTCATGCAACTAGATTTCAGGTCTCAACTCAGACTCTCCTCTGTCTGTTTGCCTGTCTCTTTCTCTCAAGCTGAGTAAGGCAGTTTTCCTGTTTTGTCGGTGGACCTCACTTTGCTCATCTGTAGAATAGTGAGGCTTGTGCAGGTGGTCTCGAAGCTCCGCTCAGCTCTGAATTTATGTAGCCATTAATTAGGAGGCTAATTAGAGGCAGCAGTTTGTTTCTAATTAGAGCTGATGGCATTTGTCATAAAAAGAATGGTTTAATATACCAAGGGTGGTCAGCTTGCAGAAGAGAATGCCATGAAGCACAATTTGGTGCATGATCATTGCCTTCAAATATTCAAGGACCATCTAGGGAAGAGGAGCATATCTATTTTATATGAATAGCAGAAGGCAAGTAGAACCTTGCAGGAAGATAGATTCATGTTCAGGGAAAGGAAAACTTTTCTGAGAGTAAAACAGCTTCTCTATCAGAATAGTGTCTCCTGTCATTGGAAGCATTCAAGAGAAGTGCAAATAAAGCTCTGTGTGGGATGAAGCACAAAAAGTTCCTACACTGAGCAGGGCTTGGACTAAGACCCTTTCCAAATCTGCGATTCTTTGTCCCAGAAAACAGTAGACCTAAATGTTCTTAAAAAAAATATTCAGACCATTCCCTAATTCCAGCCAGCCTTCTCCCCAATTCCTCTGGACTTCAGAGGTTTCACTGCATTCCTGACCAGGAAACCTCCGGGGGAAATCAGGATCTCAAAAGTCCTTGGCCATGGGGGGAAATCCAGAAATAGAGCAATAAGGTTAAGCAGTTTTCCAAACTATTAGACCTTTTCATCAGCTGCTCTTCCCATGCCTTTTGCAAATGACCTACTAACTCCCAGAGAGAAAATACTGAGAGCTGAAAAGTCCTCTCTGCAAAGGCTATTACATCCTTCTCCACCCTTGGAATCATTGCACTTCCTGTGGTCTTTCCGTCACCCTCACAGGACAGGAAGGAAGGGAGGCAGGTTGCTGGCCAGCACAGGGAGCACTTCAAAGCCCTCTGGCCCAAGATTCTGAGGACCTGGGAACTATGTAGTATACCCCTAACCACTGAGCAGCCTCAGGCAGATCACTTCCTTTCTCTAGACCTGTTTCTTCATCTCTTAGCAGAGAGAGGTTGGTTTACGTAAGCCCCACCTTTCCTTCTTTCTCCAAAATTCTGCAAGATTTCAGGAAGTATTCAGTGCTACACATCTGGTTGTATGGCTCTTATTTTAAAAGTACATTTTTATCTTGTTAAAAAAGTAATAGAACTCATTCTGAAACTTTAAAAAATCTATTAAAACACAAAATGAGATGTGTGTGTGTGCGTGCACTCAGTCGTGTTGTACTCTTTGCAGTCCCATAGACTATTGCCCACCAGGCTCCTCTGTCCGTGGAATTTTCCAGGCAAGAATGCTGGAATGGGTTGCCATTTCCTGCTCCAGGGGATCTTCCCGACCTAGGGATCAAACCTTTGTCTCTTACACCTCCTGCGTTGGCAGGCAGTTTCTTTACCACTAGCACCACGTGCAAAGCCCCACAAAATGAGATAAATCACACATAACATTATCACCTAGAGATACATCACATTGTTAAATGTGATATTATGCTTTCAGTCTTTGTCTTAAGCATGGCTATACAAATGGGCTGAAATATATTTTAAAATAAAAAACAGAATTAGATTATTCATAAAATTGTGGGCCCATTGATAATACTCTAATAGATGCCCTCTTGAATATGTTTTATGTATAATATGATCTAGATATCACAATTGCTACTGGCATGGCAATAGAGTATTTAGCATTTTTTCAATTTTGGAATACAAAGAAGTATCATTTCCAGAACATATGGATCGAGAAATCTGAGTTAGAGCCTAAGAATCTGCATTTTAGTATGATCCCATGGATTTTTCCAAGGACCATATTTTTAGGAATAAGGTTACATAGATAAATTTTGTACATTAAGCAGAACTCCTCCTCTCTTGTTGCTAGTGGATGAAAAATATATTTCTGTACTATACTTGTCTCTTTGAAAGCATGCTTTCTGCACCTGGCCTCTGATCTGCTTTCAGAGCATGGGAAACTAACCATAACTCCCAGGGCAGGGCTTTATCTGCATTGTTAAGTGTCTCTGACCCACCCCGTTGACTTGTGTTAAAATCAGTCTATTCAAGTTATATAGTGACCAATACCTACCACTTGAAAAGTGCAACAGCAGGTTTCTATTCCATAGAGCACCTGTTGTGATCATGATGGCTAACAACTACAGTGTGTTTACTGGGAGCCAGGCCTTGTACTTGGCGATTCTCCTGCATGATCTTGTTTAGTACTCACAGCAACCCTACAAAACAGGTACTATTATCTTTGTCCCCATTTTATGGATTAGGAAAGTGAAACTCGAAGAGGTCAACTAAGTTGCTGAAGATTACAGACCATACTGAAAAAAAACCCACATATCCTGAACCAGAGCCTAGTGTTTTACCACTAGGGTAGGCAATCTTTCCCCTGTAGGGGATCAGGTAAGAGAAGAGAGAGACAATACTAAGAAGAAATTTTTAATGGGTGTTTTATTTGTGTTTTTATTCCCTGGGGATTCTTTTCAGAGAGGTTTGATCAATTTCTGAGCCTTGAAACTAAGGGGCAAACCTATATCCTCTAGGTAAGCAGTGGCTAAGTGTAGACTAGGAAACCAGATTGCCTGAAATTTGGCGGCATACTCTTTCACCATTATTCAAGCTTGGTTTGAGTGATCTTCTCCCACCAGGGCCAGGGAGGAGGCAAAGGGTGGCGCTCACTAACAGCACATGGGTTTGTGTGAGTCCAATCATTTTAGAGGCAAGGAGCCCCTGACATCTGAAAAAGGGGTGCCCTTCCCATTTCTCTGCCCAGGTCTGTGTCTGCATCAGAGTCTCCACAGTAGAGAATATCAGGGAAGTATGGGTAATGAGAGAATGCATACCCTCTTAGTGTGCTAAGAAACCCTAGATTCCAAGAGGTAAGTTCGGTATCAAAGTAATACAGGGGCTAGGAGATGACCGTCTCTCCTGGCTTGTCTTATTATTTTTCTAGTGCTATGGGGGAAAGGGGGCTCCCTGGTAGCTCAGCAGTAAAGAATCCACCTGCAATGCAGGAGACGTAGGCAAAGTGGGTTCAATCTCTGTATTGGGAAGATCACCTAGAGTGGGCCTGGCAACCCACTCCAGTATTCTTGCCAGGAAACCCCTGTGAACAGAGCTTGGTGGGCTACGGTCCATGGGGTCACAAAGACATGATTGAAGTGACGGAGCATACATGCATGCATACGAAAAAGACTGGAGTTTCTGAATGTGTTCATTTGTCCAGGAAGAGAAAACAGGTTTTTGAAATCATGACAGCAACACCCATGGCAAAGCAGAATTGCATTGCTAGGTAATCCCTGCTTTCTTTCGATCATACTGTGTTGGCTTTGCAGCCTCAGGACTTATGCCCAGAAGCCACAAGTGCTGTTGGGGAGCTTCCTTCATTATTAGACAAGTCTGTCTCTCCACTACTGCCTAGTGTTTCTCTTTATAAAAATTATAGTAGATGTCTCTAAATACTACAGTCAACCCTGACAATCTGCCAGGTTTTTATTGTTATGTTTAAGAGCGGTTCACAGTTCTCACAGAATGTATTGCAACAGTAAGTGTGTTCTGCTCACAAATATTCAGACTTCCTTTCTTCTTTCAGTTCCCACAGTGTCTTTTTATAAGTCCAAATGCTTACCTAGCCTCCTCTCTAAGAGAATCGAGGTTCAGTCTCAAAAGTGAGCAGCCTTAGAAATCACTTTCTATGAAATTGTGGAAGAGTTGGTGGTGTTGGTTTAGGTAGTGAGCCTTTTGACATTATTTTATGTTATTGCAGTGGGTCCCAAACCTTACAGAGTCCCAGAATGATTTGGGCTGAGAAAATGCACATTTCTGACCCTCATCCCTGAGATTCTGACAGGACTGTAGTTGGGGGCCAGGAACCTGCATTTTATCACTACTTCCCCAGAGGACTGTGATGCAGGTGCTCCTAGGATTGCAGTTTGAGGACCTAGGGATCACACTGTCTTCCTCTTCCCACTCCTCCTGCTCAAGAGCACAAAGTGGAGATGTAAAAATTGATTCTGTACAGCTGCATACATTCACAAAAGTAATCATTCCGTCAAATAAACAGAATCCTAATTTCCCTGTGTTATCAAATAAAACAATGTAGTTGAAAATAATTTATAAATGATGAAAAAAAGTTACTATGAAAGACAGCAATGATAATAAAGTGCATTGAGCAATTAGGCTCTTGATTAAAAATGTGTTTGTGACAGCATGGCATCAACATAGTTATACCCCATAATAACATCACTGTCCCAGACTCTCGGCATGTAGACCAAGAAACAGCAGCACAGAAAGAAAAAAGGATCTTGCTGCAGGGATGGACTCTTTGTCCAGTGCTCCTTCCTCTTGGACACTCTGCTATGATTAAGTCAAATCATACTGAGGTCTATCTGAATCAATTTGCCTAATTCACATAAATCCTCCTAGTTAACAGTCTGAAGAGGAACCCATCCACCTGCAGAAAAGAGGGTGATTCATACACATACATACACCTCCATGGATGCACACACCCAAATAAATACACATGGACTTTTACATTGATGCCTACACCTGTATCAACACAAACACATACACATGCATTTTCACTTAGATATATGGACACATCTCTGTTCTTCTGTTTATATTCCCATATGAATGTGTACACAAGTACTAGGACTACACCCATATCAGCACAAACACATACACACTCATCTTCACTTAGATGTATGGACACGTCTCTGTTCTTCTGTTTATACTCCCATATGAATGTGTACACAAGTACTAGGACTACACCCATATCAGCACAAACACATACACACTCATCTTCACTTAGATGTATGGATACATCTTTGTTCTTTTGTGTGTACTCCCATAGGAATATGCACACAGGTACTAGGACATAGAGCTGCTTAACCCAAACATTCTCCCTTAGATAAATATACTTAGGGATTCATAAGTACACTTTTGCATGCTCCAAATGAGAAAATATGTCATGTCACATAATCATGGTCCCATTGCTACCTAAGAACACACAGGTTCCTGTGCTGGCCCTTCTTCCTGGGTAAGTTTATATATATCCCTGATTCAATACATGTCTGTTGAGTCCTAACAAGTGGCAGGAATTTTTAGGTGCTGAGGATCAGTGAGTGAACAAAAATAGTTTATCTTTGCCCTTATTGAGTTTGTGGTTGAGGGATTTTTTTTTTTTTTAATGCATGCAGATTTCTTAACTGTAACAGTTTCTATGAAGAGACTCAGAGTGTTTTGAAGGAATCTGTCTAATTCTGAGAGATTAGTAAATGTTCCCCCAAAGAAGTACAGTTTCAGCTGAGAGCTGAAGGAGGTCTAGATAATTTGTAGGAAAGGAGAGGAGGGTAGAACATTCCACTCAGGGAGAAAAGCATGTACTAAATCCTGTAGTGAAAGGAAACCTCATGCCTAAGAAGGACTAAGCAAAGGTCAATGTAGAGAAGATGTGCAAAGAGGTGGAGTGTAACAGGACTACACATAAAGGGCCTTTTAAGCTACATTAGGATTTAGTTCTTTATCCTAAAAGCATTTAAAAGCCACTTATATGTTTACAGCAGAGATCAGATTTTGTATTTTGAGAGATCAGATTTGTATCTCTGAAGATATGACTACCCACACAAAAACATTCTCAATATAGGTAAGTGCACACATATGGGTCCCTATGTACAGTTCCTATGTACACAGGTTCCTATGTATACTTGTACATTTTCCTAAAATGTATATTTACATGTAAGTATTCACTTGAAAACTCTGCTTCTGTGAACACACCCCTATGTACTTATATGCATGGTATATATAAATCCAGTGAGCGTTAAGAGGCAGAGAAATACCTTTCTTGCTGCGTACCACCAGTTCTAACTAAGCCGGCCCCTGGTGCAGGGACAAGGGAAGTGGTGTATCAGATCTGAGCCCTCTGACTTTGGAGCTCTGGGTTTTGCGGCCTGGCTTCATGACTGTACTTCCAGCTCTGCGCCCCCTCTTCTTGGCTCAGAGCACTCAGTGACAAGGTGGGGTTTCTTCCAGAACAGGGTAATTCACTATTCTAGGCCCAGGCCAGGAAGGGAGGAAAGGCAGGTTGGGTTGCATAAAGATTGCCTTGTGCCCTCCCAGAACTGTAAGCAGAGCCTCTGCCCAGCTCCAAGCATGAAGTAATCTTTGCATAGAGTCAGCAATCTGAGATATGAACATAAGGATCCACAATCAGACAATCATAATGGAGCTCAAAGTAGTGTGTTCCATCAGCGACCACTGTGTAAAATGGAACATGGGGGACGAAAAAGAGAAAGCCTCGCAAGAAAGCCTTTTCAAGGCAAGATGTCTATGACCCTCATTGCCTCTGGCACAGAAAACGCATGTAAATACATATTTACACATACAAATCTCCCTCAAACAGGTATACCATCTCACAGCAAGTAATTTATCAGCCACAACACCCTGCATTATTTTCCCCTCCAAAGAACTCCAAAGAACTTCTAGAAGTACTAGAAGTACATTTATGCGCATTTTGCTCCTGTTTACCAGCAAAGCCAGCAAGGCCCTTGACCAAAGGTAGTGACAGCCTCCAGGGAGATCAATAGAAACATTCATGCAGAATTAAAGACTCATCTAGAGCCAGTATTCTTGCCTGGAGAATCCCATGGACAGAGGAGCCTAGAGGACTACAGTCCATGGGGTCGCAAGAGTCAGACACAATTTGGCAACTAAACTACTACTAGAGTCTTACGCTTAGACTCATAAGGATGTTCCCAAGTGATTTTTTTTATATTCTAAAGACTCCTACACATTGAGATTTTATATTTTCAAATATGTGCTTGCAAAATGTTTTCCTCCACACTTAAAAGGAATTATATAATGTAATTTGAAGCTCTTTTTATTTGCTTCAGGCTATGTACGGAACATTCTTTTCTTTCAGTTGGGTGTTCTTTTATGCTATTACAAAAGCAAAGTATTACTTTGCCAACAAAGGTCCATATAGTCCAAGCTATGGTTTTTCCAGTAGTCATGTATGGATGTAAGAGTTGGACCATAAAGAAGGCTGACACCAAAGAACTGATGCTTTTGAACTGTGGTGCTAGAGAAGACTCTAAAGAGTCCCTTGGACAGCAAGGAGATCAAACCAATCAATCCTAAAGGAAATCGACTCTGAATATTCATTGGAAGGACTGATGCTGAAGCTGAAGCTCCAATACTTTGGCCACTTGTGAAGAGCCAACTCACTGGAAAAGACCCTGATGCTGGGAAAGACTGAGGGCAAGAAGAGAAGAGGGCAACAGAGGATAAGATGATTGGATGGCATCATTGACTCAATGGACATGAGTTTGAACAAATTCTGGGAGACAGTGAAGGACAAGGAAGCCTGGCCTGCTGCAGTCCATGGGGTCGTAGAGTCGGACAATGCTGAGCAACTGAACAATAGCAAGCAGCAAAGTACCATATGCATCAAGGACTGACTGAAGACCACAGCACTGTGCCCATGGGGCTACAGTATAGCAATTCCTCATATTTATCTAGCACTTGGCAGTTTACAAAGGGCTTTTTTATAAGATATTTTATCTGATCCTCCTAACTCTGAGATCAACATAGCTGTTCTCATTTCACAGATAAAAAGATTGAGGTTCAAAACTTGCTTAAGGGCATGGCACTAAGACATAGCAGGGTCTTCATACTCAGTCTTCATTCTCATATGCAGAAAACAGTACAAGTATTTTCACACTCTGGTATCCTCCTAGGACCCAGGGCTCTTCTTGCTGTATTTTTCTGTTTTTTTGCTGGACTTTAACTTAAAATTTTAGAGTTAACACTCACCAGCACAGAAACCACAGCTGCTGAGCTGCAGATAAGTGATTATCAGCTCCAGGTACAGTCCCCAGGATGCTGTCAATACTGACAAGCCCTGAGCTTATGTGAGCTCATGCTAGGTGTAGGCAGGGCCTTGCTCTATCAACTATGACTTAGAGCAGAAGCTCCAAGCTTTCTGGGTTGCTCGTGTCAGTCACCAGATGCACTTTCACCATGTCAGAGCTAAAGAATCACATGTCCTGCTTTACATACATGCCCTCCTGGCAACTTAGGGCTCCACTGAGGCTGTCCTTGTTCACTCTGCCTAATTTCTCTTGGATCCGGATGTTCCTGTGGGAAGACACAGTGTGATTTGCTGCCCTAATCCCACATCCATTAAGCCACAGCCTCACCTGCTTTTAAAGGCCAAGTTCCACACCTTGATAAAAATTGCAGGTTCCAGGAAGTATTTCAGTTTCTTGAAAATGGCTTGTGTTGGGTTGAAATTATTTCAGTCAGAGCAATTAAGTGTTCTTGTTTTATACACATATCTTCCAACAGAATTGCCTTCAGCACAGGTGAACTCTATTTAATGGATCTGGGCAAGCTTGGAGTGAATGACAAATCTAACCACAAGGAAAGCTCCCATTGGCCATCTCTTCTCCGCAACAGAGTATAAGCTTATCTGGTTTACTTAGCTTTCTAAGCAATGTGTGACTAATTTGTTCATTCATTCATTCAAAAGGTGTTTGAACACTTGTATATGCCAGAACCTGCGCTAACTACCAAGGATACAGCAGTGACTGAGGTAGAATGGTCGGCACTGGTGTTTTAGTTTCTTACAATCTAATGGAGAAGGCAGACAATGAGAAGGGAATTATAAATGATGTTTGGATCAAGTTCCATATACTCACACCAGAAAAACTTAAGTATACTAATGAACAAGAGTGAGGGGTGGGAAATTGGCTTCTGAATTTTGCCAGTACATTCAGAAAGTTATCTGCTATCTGTCAATCTCAGACTGGCCTCTAATAACGCGTAAAAATATTACTATCACCTCTTTAAAAATGTCTCTGGGAAAATCGGAGTTGATGGTGTCTCACAAAGTTATCAATTGTCGCTATCTTGACCCACCTCTGAAATACTGCGCCCGGTTCTGATGGTCACACATTTTCAAGGGAGCATTTGAAGCCTTTCTAGGCTTGCCAGATTCAACAGATAAAAATACAGGACATCCAGTTTCAGATAAGCAATGAGTTCTTTTTCATATAAGCATGTCCCAAATATTGCACAGAACATGCTGATACCAAAAGTTATTCACTAGTTATCTGAAATTCAGTTTAACTGGGCACCCTGTATTTTAAACTGACAGCCCTGTTACAGAACCAGAGGGAAGAATGTGAAGAAACCCAACACCCTGTCTCAAAATGAATAGTTGAAGGAGACTGGTTTTTAGCTCAGAGACAATAGTAAGAATCTTGACCTGTGTAGGGAAGCATTTTCCAAACAGTGTTTCTAAAAGTATATATGGAAAATAGTAAAAGTATATACTAGGAGGGGAAAAAAAGATTTTGAGATTAAAAAAAAAAAAATCGGGAGGTTAAGAGTTTGGGAAATATTGCATGCCCAGTATTTCCATTTTGGAATCCATACTCTGCATCAGCATAGTAAACATTCTGAGCAGCCTCGCAGGAAACATATCTGGTTGACCTGATTTAACCTAGCATGCCCACAGAATGCTATTTATGGGCTTTTGTCTGTTTGTTTTGATATGTTTGTTTTATAGAGGACACCTATTAACACTGTGCAAACTTACTCCGCTCAGCACACTTTGGAGAATGCTGGTATAAAATAAAAACATCGTCTTCAAATATCCAAGAGTCTTGCTGAGTAAGAGGGAAGGGCAGATTCAGTCTTTGTAAACCAAAGGGCAAATCTAGCCCCAGTGCATGAACACATTTGGGCAACAGATTTTTGACCCAGTTTGAAGGCTAGAACTTTCCAACAATTATAAGAATTGTCTGAAAGGTAACGAGTTCCCTGTTCTTGGAGACATTAAAGCAGAAACAAAACTGCCATCAGGGATAGATAGTAGAGGAAATTCTCATTATATGTAGGAAATTCTCCAGGGGTCTGCTATGAAAGGCATATTTACATAAAACACAGAACAGCAAACTGTCTTTAAATCTTTGTCCCACAATGTACCATCCATCTTGGAGCCACTCTTTCTCTGTTCCTTTCACTTCTACGAGCCAAAACCTTCTAGGAGACTGGTCCTCACAAGTTAGTGACCTTTACTGAGATCAGGGCATCTTCATAGTCTCGCCCAGCTACCTTGGGTCCTGGCTTTTGGGAACTCCACTCTGAGCCTCCGGGAGGGCCTTATAAATCTGAGATGTAGCATAGAACTCAGTTAAACTTGGCAGTCCAGAAAAACATGGAATCTGGAGACACCCAACCCAATATACCTCTAGGACTATGAGACTGCCCTATACAGTGTTCATGGTCCAGTACAGATGACTTCATATCTAAGGCACTCAGCATAATAAAAGACAACAGAGGGTCAGATCCCAGCTCTGCCCCTTCCTGAGTCTATGACCTGGACAAAATGCTGAACCTCTCCAAATGGTATTCCCCTCTGTGGAGAAAAAAACAACAGAAATGATGACACGTGTATCATAACATTATGAAAATTAAAAGAGATTAAAAGTGCATAAATGACCCAGCAGAATGCCCAGTACACAGTGGATGTTGAGCAAATGTTTATTTAATGGATGACTGATTGTTACTATTATGGTAAAAAAACTTCCAAGTAAGTTAAAAGACTTCTCTAGAAATTCACTAATCAGTGTGCCAAGATTTCAGGCCCCAGCCAAAGTGACACACTGGAAATTGTCTCCGACGCCTTCCTTTTGAGAATCCATGCTTAGGAACATAAAGTAATGTATTTGTATTAAAGATTACAGTTTTCCTGCCTGTGGTGCTAGGGCCAGGGCAAGAAAGAGCACTGAACTCAGAGGCAGGTTGCCCTGGTTCTTGATTTAAATGACTGCAACTTCATCCATTCTGGATTCCAGTTCTTGTCTATAAAATAAAGAAAGGGATTGGACTAGAATAGTTTCTAGGTTCCATTAGCTGTGCCTTTGATTTGGGGCAGTGAATGCAGATATTTAATTGATCCATAGTACTGAATGAAACTAAAGGTGTGTGTGTGTGTGTTACACAAGCCCATGTGTGTTTGCACATGGCCACACTGAGTATACACAGGGTGCTTTGAAATCACTTTAAGAGCTGCCTGTTCTTGTGCCTGTCAGTAGATTTGGGAAATAAAAAGTTAGATCTAGAATTAGTTTTGAAGCAGTCATATGAGCTCTGACCTCAGAATGGGGAAAGCTGGGTTCGAATTCCAGCCTGACTCTGCCAGCAAAGCTTGTCTCCACCTACAGGGTGTGATGCTAACCTTCCTTCCCACCTCTTCCTCCCCATCTTTCACGTGAGAGGTTTGTTTCTAGGATCTCCAAGCTTTGTGTCTCTTGGGAAAATGTCTCTGGTCTATTTTTGCTTGGATTTGCATGCTCTCCACAAAGATTATCATCTGACTGACTCAAGTTTTGCTTATTTCTTTTGTTTGACCTGCTCTGGTTTCATAACACAAGCTCTCCAGCCAATTTTAGCCCTTCTTGGGTCATGGGAGTGTCGAAGTGAAGGTATTTCAGCATTTGTCACAGTTTCTGCCTAGGATCTCTGTCTTCCCCCTTCCCCACCCTGCCCCACCCCCTGACGCTCCTTTTTCTTCTGCACAAGCAAAAGCCCTCCCCGTCCCTGGATGACACGCTAAGTGCAGTCTGGTTTTCACATTAGCTGAGTGGAGGCCCTGGAGTCAGAAATCCTTGGCACGTGAGTCACTTTGTCTCTTTGTGCCTCATTTCCCCCAACTATAAATAGGCGGAGTCTCCTGCACTTTCTCATCTCGCAGTGTGTGAGGGCCCCCGTGGAGGTGGTTTTGTGAGATGAGGTCTCCCTTTCCCACTGGCAGGTCTGAACATCAGAGCCAGGAAGGATTCTCTGGGAAACAACGTGTCTCTGTCTCTGTGCTTCTCTTGCTTGTGGCCCCCTCCACACCCACTTCATCACTGTCTGAATGAACCTTCTACCACAGAGAACTCAGTCTCTGCTATAGAAATCCTTCAGTGGTTCCCTATTCCTCTCAGGATAAAGGCTTCAGCAGGTGAGCCCACAAGGAAGCACAGTGGAAACTCACATTGGGAAGTAATAACGCAGCCCACAGTGTACTCCTTCATTCAGTCCTGTGAGGTTCCACAGGCAGTGTGCTGGGAATAAATAGAGGAGTAAGACCTGGGCCCTGGGTTTAAGAAGCTTATGCATTTTGTGAAAAAGTATGGAAAACAATAATGTTTTTAGTTTTTAAGTACTGGAAGCGCTCTTAGAAATCACTGACCTTGCCCTACTGCCTCCTTTTTACAGTAGCGGAAAGTGTAAAATGTCACAGAACTGGCAAGTTATAAGAAAATGTGTCTTGTAATAGGTCTCCCTGCATCTACTCTGCCTCTGTCACCAGGAATCATTCTGCAGCCAGAGTCATCTTTCTGAGGGCCATGCAACCTTGTCCCTCCATGGGAAAGCTCTCTGTGGCCCCCACTGCAGCTAAAATAGAAGCAGAACTTCTTCCCAGGCCTATGTGTGGACTGGTCCACGTAGCCTGCCTGGCTGTCCCCTCTGACTGGAATGCTCTTCTCCCAGATCGTCAGGCTTCTGTGTGCTATTCAGTCTCACCTCTAAAGACACCGCCTCAGGGGTGCCCTCCCTGACCACACATGCAAAACTGATGTACCACTCCAGTCATTCTCCTTCCCCTCCCCTTGACTGGACACATTCACAGCACCGACCACCATCTGCATCATCTTGCATGTTTACTGATTTTTCTCTATTATCTGTGTCTACTCACTAGAGGGTTTGCTGCAGGGGAGCTGATATTCGCTCCTGTCTTTAGCAGAATTGGCTCATAGTTGATACATAAGAAATATTTGCTGAATAACTAAACTAACAAATGAAAACATACTGAAGGAAATTTGAAAATGCAGAACAGTATAAAGAAGTAAATAAAAATCACTCCTATTTTCCTCTTCTGGATTTTACTTTTGTTAATATTTTAGATTATTTTTAGGTTTTTTATGTGTGTGTATATATATACATATATATATGTAATAAATAATATATATTTAAAATTTAAGATTATACTAAGTTGTGGTTTATATCCTGCTTTTAAACTTACCTCTATTTTGTATCTCATATGAATGTATCAAAAGTAATTTAAGCATTTCCCTATTGTTGAATAATGATAATTTAATTTTTTCTAACTGATCGCTTTCTGTCCAAGCCATTCTGATAGAACTTGGCCTTTAAGGTACTTGTGGTAACTGTTCCTTGCCATGAGTAGTTGGCAAGGAACAGGAAATATCTATAGACCAACTCTCAGTCTTGTCTGTTTTTTGTGACCTCTTTCAGTAGGGATTGACTTAGTTGGTAATCTATTTATTAAGATTTGTGGTTAGTAAACTAAAGAGCTGTGTTTCTACCCCTTCCTGTTTGAAAGATAAGCCGATGTAAGTGTTCACAATTGAATGGAGTAAATGGAGAAATGGAGACAATCAGGGTACATTCAATACAGACTCAACCCAGGGGTATTTTTCCTGTTGAAATTAACACTCAGGGACACTCAGGGACAGAAGATTCAGTTTATAGACATAAAGTCTGCATGAATTGAAAGGAATATTGAAGACAAAACTTCCTTATTTTAAAGGAAAGGAAACTGAAGTTCAAACTGGAGACAACTCCTTACCCAGGGTCCCATAGCAAATAATGGGGGAGCTTCTTTCCACTTCTCTCTCCCCTTTTCCTGCCTTCCTCTGTCCCTTCCTTCCTCTTTTCAGTATTGACATTAGTCTTTCATTAACTAGATTTCAAAAAAGATTACAGAGAGCTGGGAAGGATCTTAGAGATGAACTGCTCCAGCCTTGTCACTGCTGAAGACGAGGAAATGGAGGTCTAGATCAGCGAAGGGCGTTGTAGCAGGTCCCATATCAACAGCTTGTGGCTGGGCTAAGATGAGAACCACTTCCTCTTCCTTCTCATCCCTCAGGCCTTCCACTGCCCCAGCTTTGTGGGGCCCTATAAACAGTCACACTTGGCAGCATCTGCCTGTAGGCTTTTACCTTGAATGCTAAAAAATCCTATTATTCTGCATGAAGAACTGAGACATCAGAGCCTTCAATAAAAAGCCAACCAAGATTTACTGAGCACTGGCTGTAAGTGTAGCACTGCAGCAACTGTGCTAAGGATAAAATGTGCGTGCAACTAGACATCCCTCTCTTACCATCCGCACTCTATCCAGACTCATGCACCCTCAGAGCACACCAAGCTCTCCCTCACTCTTACCACAGTACTCATGTGACCTTTTGATTGTCCCTCTCCCCTACTAGGCTTCCTAAGAGCAGAGGCTCTTTTTCTTTCTTTTTTTTTCTAGCACTCTAATACCCTATTTCACAGATCAGTGCCTGGGATGTAACAGATGCTGCATAAATATCTATTGAATGAATGAATAAAAATATAGTCTCTGGGTTAGTGTGCCCAGGCTACCATAACAAATACTACAGACTAAGTGCTTTAAACAAACATTTTCTCATAGTTTTGGAGACTGGATATCCATGATCAAAGTGCCAGCAGAGTTGGCTTCCTCTGAGGTAAGCCTTGTACCTTACCACATGACCTTTTCTTTATGTACCCACAGCCCTGGTGCCTCTCTGTGTGTCCTAAATTTTTTTCTTAGAAGGATACCAGTCAGATTAGATTAGGGTCCAATCTGACTTAACTACCTCATGAAGGGCTTCACCTCCAAATATAGCCCCATTCCGAGATAAGAGTGTTTAGACTTCATTCAGCGTATGAGTTTGAGGAGTACACAGTTCAGTCAATAACAGTCCTCTCACCCTTGACCAGCTCACAGTTTAATGAAAGGAATGGACATGCCCAAAAATGGAATGATAAGACAGTGTAATAACTGGTGTGATATAGGAAAGTAGGAGCACTGTGGAGCACAGATGATGGTTAATATTCATAATAGCTGCATCACCAAGCATCTCTGTGTACCATGTACACTTCCAAGCATGCTGCTTCTGCTGCTGCTAAGTCGCTTCAGTCGTGTCCGACTCTGTGCGACCCCATAGACAGCAGCCCACTAGGCTCCGCCATCCCTGGGATTCTCCAGGCAAGAACACTGGAGTGGGTTGCCATTTCTTCTCCAATGCATGAAAGTGAAAAGTGAGAGTGAAGTCGCTCAGTCGTGTCTGACTCTTAGTGACCCCATGGACTGCAGCCCACCAGGCTCCTCCATCCATGGGACTTTCTAGGCAAGAGTACTGGAGTGGGGTGCCATTGCCTTCTCCAACGCTTCCAAGCATAGAATGTATTAATTTAATACTTGTCAGGATAAAATTCAGAAAACTTTCATTAGTGCCTGCCATGTCAATCACTATGCTTCAGCCTAGAGGTCTAAATTATACATAAGCTAAGATCACAGTGGACATACTCATGCTGCTTAATAAGGAAATGCACACACTCGTATGTGTGTGCACTAGATACTGTCCTAGTCCATTTCTGCCATGTTTATAGCTCCCACACTAGTTATTATTCACCAGCCAGGTAATTTAGTCTGTGCCTGACCAGGAAAATGGGAATCACTTTAGTCTTTGCACATGAGAAATTTCACACGGGTACTGTCATGATCAGTACTTTGCAGATGAAAACACTAAAGCATAGTCAGCAAGTAGCTTTCCACATGTCACATACCTAGTAAATTGCAGGCCCAGAGCTCAAACACACTTAATCTGGCCACTAAATCCACCTTTTAACCAGGAGCCCACGTTGCCTCTTCATGACAAGTGATCATATTCTTTTTATCCCATCAAGAGGGGAAACATCAGATCCCTGCAAAGAAAAGGAGGGAAATTTAAGCTGATTCTTGTCACCATAGTGAGGTGAAGAGAACAGAGGAGAGAATTGCAAATAGAGAATATGGGATTAAAAGTCAAGGGCTGGAAGGAGCTGGCTGCTGCTACTGCTGCTAAGTCACCTCAGTCGTGTCCGACTCTGTGCAACCCCACAGACAGAAGCCCACCAGGCTCCCCTGTCCCTGGGATTCTCCAGGCAAGAACACTGGAGTGGGTTGCCATTTCCTTCTCCAACGTATGAAGTGAAAAGCGAAAGTGAAGTCGCTCAGTCGTGTTCGACTCTTAGCGACCCCATGGACTGGAGCCTACCAGGCTCCTCCATCCATGGAATTTTCCAGGCAAAAGTACTGGGGTGGGGTGCCATTGCCTTCCCTGGGAGCTGGCTGAGCAGGCAGCATAGAGGGCTGGTGAGTGAGGCTAGAAGGTAAGCTGGGGTCAGACCAGGTGAGGTCTTGTTTCATATGATCATAAAAATTGACCTTAATTTTCCAACCACTGACAAGCTCTTGGATATTTTAGCAAGAGATTAACTAATTAAATAAGATTAACTAATCTTATTCTTTCATTTTACCAAGAAGGAAACCAAGGGTCAGAGAGAAATGACTTGCCCAGGTTAGGGGCAAAGATGACACAAATAGCAACTCTTCCAATCCCAGCCCTTTTATACTCTGTTAAACTTTGCCTATATAAGCATATGAAAACTAACGTAATTAGAAAAAACATTTTTTTCCTGTTTTTTTTTCCATGATTTCCATCCAGTTTTCATCCACTTTCTTTTTTGGTCAATTGTGTATTTTTCCAAGTTTCAACTCATTAATATCTTACCATCTGAATTGACTGCTGCTGCTGCTGCTGCTGCTAAGTCACTCCAGTCATGTCCGACTATGTGTGACCCCATAGACGGCAGCCCACCAGGCTCACCCGTCCCTGGGATTCTCCAGGCAAGAACACTGGAGTGGGTTGCCATTTCCTTCTCCAATGCATGAAAGTGAAAAGTGAAAGTGAAGTCGCTCAGTCGTGTTCGACCCTCAGTGACCCCATGGACTGCAGCCCTCCAGGCTGAATTGACTACTGTGGTTCAAAGTCAGAAATATCCCATAGAAATTGCAAATAACACAATTTCCTGTGTGGCTTTACAGAGTGTCGCCTAATGGCTCACTGGTACACCTTATAAACTAACAGGACCTGGTATGTCTAAATAGATACATAGAGATATAGAGGTAAACTAAACAGCCACTCTGGCTGGGTTTGTTTTAGCAAACAAATATATTAGATCAACAAGCATTTACTGATGCCTGCTGGGTGCCAGGCATTGTGCTAGAACCTTAAGACCCAAAGCTGTATAAACTCGGTTCCCAAATGAAAAGGCTCTCACAGTTTAATGATGAAGTGTGCACACATACAAGTATAATATACAGTCTCAAGCTATTTCTGCCACGCCTACAGCTGCTCATAGTAGTGATTACCCAGCCAGAGGAATCAGGCTGGGTCCAATCAAGAAACCGAAACCACCCTTGATCTTTCAAATAAGAAATTTAATATAAGGAATCAGATGCACAGGTGATAGAAGAGCTGCAAAGCCAAACAGGGGATGCTGAGGAATCAGGGATTAGCAACGGCAGGAAGATGCTGCTGCTCCTGGGTTTGGAGGGACACAGGAGAATGTGGTGTTACAAGATCCCAGAAGCAAGGGCACTTATTTGGCAGGAACTTGAGGCACAGAGTACATGAAGCCATTTGTCAAAGATAACACTTGAGGCAGACAGAGAGGAGAGACAGCCACTTCTCCCCTCCTCATCTCTAGTTTTCTGTCATAGATTCCCATCAGCCAAATTTTCCTTGAAGCAACAGTGGGGGGAACCTTCAGGGTGGAGATCCCTGTGATGCAGAGCAGAGCCATGGAAATATGCAGAAAGAAGTGGAAAGCAAACAGGGGCTGATAGGCACCCCAGGTGACCTTGGACAAGTCACTTCATCTCTCAGTCTTTGTTTCTTCATTGGCAATTTGAGAAGAATGATTCCTCTCACATTTGTTTCCGAAACTTACATGAAATAAAATCTGTGAAAGCACTTTATAAGCTTCAAAAGGCACGTGTACAAATGTAAGGACTTTTATTATTGGTTTTTTAATCCCAAGTGTCTTGGACTTTAGGCTCTGAGTGGGGGGAATGGGAATGTGATGGTGTTCAGGTGTCATTGGGAACTTCATAATGCCTAGTTAACCACCTAAGTAGAAGGAAGCAGCTCTGCTTTTTACTGCTGGCTATTTCAGTCTGTCATTCTGGTCCATCAGCCTTTGAAATCTCTAACTGATTTTGAATAAACTGGCACATAACCAAAAGGGTATCAGAGCCTGCTCTCAGTTCTATCTGGGGATCTCTCTGTGGTTTTGAAACAAAAAGCGACAAATAAATAGGACTCTAGAAATTACTGCAAGATCATTTGTTCCACAATTTTCATTTTACACAGGACCAGAGAAAAGATGGGGCTTGCACATTGTCACATGACAAATTCTTGGCAGAGACAGGCATGGCGCCCAAGACTCTCTCCTTCTTTTACACATCCTCCCTTCCTTGGAACTTTGCATTTCAAATTAATCTCAGATAGCAGTTTGTACTTTCAACTTTTCCTTCTTCTTTTCAAGTCTTTAATCTCCTTCATAATAATCTTTGACAACTCAATTTCATGGACTTCTTCCTCTGTACTCTGCTGATAGACAACAAAAGCTGAGTACTAAGCCATATCTATTTTAAGTTGAGCGGGTGTAAACTTGTCTAAATAACTCAATTTCCCTTTGATATCAGGCGTAAGAGAGTATCATCACAAATTGTTTGAGATCAGCCTTTCTGCCAACTTCAAGGCTTCTGGGGAAAATCATAAGGTACGATCCCTTCCTTTCTGCTTCTTTTGTAACCATAAAGTAGAGGTCATGGCCAGAACATCTCTCTAAGCATCAAAGCACTCTCATCAGGCTCAAGAGAAAGGCATTAGTTTTACCAATGGCAAAAGGTGTGATGCTCTTGGCAAGAATGGTCCTGTGTTCTGTAACAGTTAATGTATCTCACTTGAGGATGTATGTATGTCAGTGGATGAACGTTTAAGGGTTTATTTCTCACTGACAAGTGAAGAAATGGTGCTTTCATTCTCTGTAAGTTCCTTTCTGCTGCTGACATTTAAGAAATCAGTATCCCTCTACCAAAGAAGGCCTATTATGGTAACAGAGGCACTAAGATAGCAATAATCCCCTGAGTGACTCATGGAATTCCCAGTGGCCCAGTGTGAATTGACATTTTAATGGTGCAGAGTTTGTGGCATCTTAGAATGTCAGAGCTGGAATAGCGTCGGTCATCATCATTCACTGTGGGTGCATTGTGGAGTCTGGGCCCTGAAGGTTATGGATATCCGTTCACTGGTTCCTCTAACAGAAGTTTGTTGGCCTGTGCTATGTGCCAAGCACTGGACTAGATCCTCGGGTACAGAAACCAATAAAACAGATGAGGTATCTTTACTCAAATATGCTAGTGGGGCAGGAGGTGTGATAACAAGGAAACTAAAAAACAAGCAAGATAATTACAGTTCGTAATAACTGCTTGAAAGTTAGTAAAAATATATCATGGATTAATTCATTTTATTTAATGGCTATTGAATAATTTGGGATGGGGGAGTGACTCTTTGCAGAAGCAGCAAGTAAGGTAGAATCTGAAACTTGAGAAGAAAGCAGCTGTAGAAACCAGGATGTAAAAAAGTTGTAGGCAGAAGGAATAGTGTATGCAAAGGCCCTGAGGCAGGAAAGATTCAGGAGAAGGCTTTAAGGAGCGGAAAGGGGACCAGTATGGCTGGAATATAATAAAGGAAAAGTAATATGAGGAGTGGCTGGACCAGGTTGGTCTCAAGGGCCATTGTAAGGCCCTTGTAATGGCATCACCGACTCAATGGACATTAGTTTGAGTAAGCTCCAGGAGTTGGTGATGGACAGAGAAGCCTGGCATGCTACAGTCCCATGGGGTCACAAAGAGTCGGAAACGACTGAGTGACTGAACTGAAGGGTCTTAAGCGAGTAAGCAACTTGATCTCCAATTTCTGTTTCTTAAAGACCCCTCTGACTGCAGGAAGGAGAATGTATTGTAAAAGGCAAAATGAGGCCATTTAAACAGCCCAGATCAAAAATAAATAAATAAATAAATTTATAGACAAAACTAGTAACAATGGAGATGGAAAGAAGCGGAAGAATTTGGGGTATGTCTAAACATAGATCCTGTTAAGACTTGCTGATGGCCTGGATATGGAAACTAAAATCAGAGGATCCAAAGAAAATTTCTAGGCTTTTGAGCAACTGGGTGAATTGATGTTCTCTTATTGATGTAGTAAAGGAACATTAGAGGTGGTTGGGACTAGAGAGACCTATTTACTCTAGGAAACAGGGCTCTAAGTTCGAGAGTGTATAGGTATATGGATGGCACAAAAATTGGAATATTAGCAAATGTCATCTATGCCTTAAGAGAAAGTGAGACCTTGAATTACTTTATAGCGGTGATATTCAATGGGTGTGATTTTTGCCTCTAAGGGACATTTGCAATGCCTGGAAAGACTTTTGCTTTTCATGATTTGGATTGGGGGAGCAGCAGATTGAGGTCCTTCTGGCATTTAATGGGTAGAGGTCATGGATGCTGCTAAACACATTTCAAAGCACAAGACAGCCCCCATAACAAAGATTTATCTGGACCAAAATATCAACAATGCAGAGGTTGAGAACACTGCTTTACCAGTTGCTTTTTTAAAAAATTTATGTAAATGAATGTCCAGGGAAGAGGGTCTCATATTTGTCAGTCCAGAAGAACTGTTAGGAAGGAGCCTGGACTTGCTTCTGTGGCAGAGGCTGACAGGAGCTGGTGAGTTTGAGGCTTGCAGAGTTTCCCTGGGGATGGGGTTAGGTCCCTAGGAGAAGGTTCTGAGCCCTGGGGGCCTGGTAAGAACAAAGCATTGATTAAATTCAACAGAAAATACTGCACCCAGGGAGAGGCCAGGTGGATGCTCTGCCAAGTGAGAATTCTCTAACCAAGTAGGAAGATTGACAGGGAGACTTCCTTTTTGATGCAGCAGTTAAGACTTCATGCTTCCACTGCAAGGGGTGCAGGTTCTATCCCACATGCCCCAAGCTGGGGCCAAAAAAGGCCCTAAGCCAGACTAATTTAATAACTGTCTCTGGGCCAGGGGCCTATGTATATGAGTAATTTTAAAACTTCACCAGGTACTGTCAGGTGGGGCCAAAAAAAGATTGATGGAGTTGAGTCTTAGACAAATCAAAGGTTTCCAGAGGAAGAGAAGGAGGCTGGGGACCCTAAAAGAAGTAGAAAGGTAGGGAGCAGGAACAGACACCACCCCCCGCCCCCAACACACACACCATGAATTTAGACTTCTTACAGGTGGTTTCCGGGTATCCCAGGTGGGACAGTGGTAAAGGATCTGCCTGTCAATGCAAGAGACACAAGAAATGCAGGTTCAATTCCTGGGTCAGGAATAGTAGGAAATGGCAAGCCACTCCACTATTCTTGCCTGGAAAATTCCACAGATGTAGGAGCCTGGCGGGCTACAGTCCATGGGGTCACAAAGAGTCAGACGCAACTAATGACTGAGCACTCACACACGGGTGGTTTCCAAACCCGAGATGCTCTAGAGTTTGCTGGTTCTGCCCCAGGACAGTACCTGGGGAGGCTTTAAAAGGACTCATACCTAGGCCCCTCATCCAGAGACAGTTATTAAATTGCTCTGGTTTAGGGCCTTAGTACTGGAATTTTAGAAAACTCTTCCAGGTATTCCAGGTTGAACAAACATTGACACCATGATGTCTACAAGGCCAGGCAAGTAAAGGAAATGGGGGACAGGACAGGCCTCACTTCAGTGGGTAGCCTGTGCTCAGCTACAGCCCACTGTTGCCTTGTAGAAGTCTGGGCTTATTGTTGCCAAATCTCCCTGTCTTCTTTTCTGCTTTTATTTTTTTTTTTCCCAATAAGCCTAAAATCCAGATTTTTTTTTTCAATGCTGCTTCCAAATATCTTAAAATTCCATGCCAAACAATACATATATGCAGAGTGCATTGGACCCTTGACTGTCATTTGGGAACATCTAGTCCAGTCCAGTGGTTTTCGTGTTTTTTAAAAAAAGTTCTTAAGACATAGGTTTTCTCCAAACAAGCTATGCTATGCTATGCTATGCTATGCTATGCTATGCTATGCTATGCTAAGTCACTTCAGTCGTGTCCGACTCTGTGTGACCCCATAGATGCAGCCCACCAGGCTTCCCCGTCCCTGGGATTCTCCAGGCAAGAACACTGGAGTGGGCTGCCATTTCCTCCTCCAATGCATGAAAGTAAAAAGAGAAAGTGAAGTCGCTCAGTCGTGTCCGACTCTTAGCGACCCCATGGACGCAGCCTTCCAGGCTCCTCAGTCCGTGGGATTTTCCAGGCAAGAGTACTGGAGTGGGTGCCATTGCCTTCTCCAAACAAGCTATAGATTAAATAAATCCAAGCAGAGCTTTGGACGGATCAGGGGAGAGATATAGCCTTTCTTTCCAGCCCCAGGCAGTTCTTATCGCTTCAGAGTGAGGGCCCTCTGGTTCTGAAGACCCTCTATTGTTCATTTACCAGATGAAGAAATTGAGGCCCTTCAGGACACAGTCCCTGAGCAGAACCAGCCTTATGGGCCCATAGGAAAATGTGTGGTGCTTAAAGTTGTCACTGTGATGAAGCAGACACTCTACCGGCATTTGGTGTCTGGAGACCAGGAATGCTAAACTTCCTGCAATTTTCAGAAATCATTCCCACACAAAATGCCAACAGTTTGCCTTCTGGGTAACAAAGCAGAGATCCAGAGAAGGAACACCAGCTGGCAAAATCATGGCAAGTGCACACTAGAATATTGGCCCTTGCCCCACAAGCTTGGGACTTTCAGTTGTACCCATAAAGAGAGGTCACTGTCTGGGGTTAGGTTGGCCTTACTCCAAAACACAAAGGAGAAAGGGATATTTTAAAAGATAAAACCAAGTGACCTCCTCAGATGAAGTAGTAGCTACTACATAAAAAGCCAAGTGTCAGACTTTGACTCTGAGAAAGGAGATGAAGCTATCTGGGCTGGAGGCCAGCGGTCACCACTAAGAGGAGGCAGGTCAGCTGCTGCAAGAAGCAGAGGTGCCGGGAAATGCTGGAGGCAGGGCAGTCATGCAGGTTTGCTGGCCCCAGTGGTCATTTAATCCCTAGGCCAAAATATGCCAGGTTCAAAAATAGGATGTGGGAGCAGAAGGTGAAAGAAGGGTGTTCCCCAGCACTTCAAGGAAAGTAGAGCCAAACAAGAGTTCATCCTCTATTTTTGTCATCATAATGCCACATGTTACACAGTTTTCCCACTTATAAGATCATTACTGCAGAATTACCGTCTCAACGACAAATGAGTAAAGGCAGACTTACCCACATTTTATAGCCAAGGAGATGGGGTACCTCAGTAGTGCTTACATGATGCCTTCGTTTTAAAAATATGATTTTGTTTGTTCATGCTCCAATAATCAGTCTTATGGGGAAGGTCAGGGGAGGGATTCCTAGTCCCAGTCTTCAGACCAAAAGTTTTCAAACTGTGAAGGGTATCAGAATCATGGGGAAACTTGGTAAAAACACAGTAAGCCCTATTTTATTTCAAGAAATTTGGGCCTCTGTTCTCTCTCTTAGCACACTTACTCACCAACACCAAACCAATCTAAGCCAGCTCAGTGCGACAATTTCACTTTACATGTACTTTAATGTCACAGCAACACCACAGTTACTATATGGGTTTCTAAATGTTTAGTGTCTCGGCTGATGATGGAGATGAGACAACATCAGTGGTGTGTTAGTAAGCTGACTCTTGGTGAGAGGAGAGTCCTTGGTTTGTAGTATGCCTCTTTCCATGGGGGAAATACTCCTACCATGGCCATGGCATCACTGAACGTGGAGTTGAGAAAGAGATGCACACAACCGACTGTTCTGAGACAGTGAGACTGCTGCAGCACACATTTCTATGTTCCCTCTCCAAAGCTGGGGAATCTTTCCCCTAAAATATCTAGAACTAGGACATGGGACAGGTCTATGGGGAAAACAAGGAATGTATATTCAATGACAGTATCATTTTCAGTGGCAAGAATATTGCTCCCACTATTTTATCACAGTCTTTGAAGGACAATAGACATGACTTTGAATCGCGATTTTGTGATTGGCTGTGTGACCCTGGAGGAGCCTGAACCCTCTCCAGATCTCAGATTCCTCGTACCTAAACCAGGAAAGACTTGAGAGTCCTTGGACTGCAAGGAGATCCAACCAGTCCATTCTGAAGGAGATCAGCCCTGGGATTTCTTTGGAAGGAATGATGCTAAAGCTGAAACTCCAGTATTTTGGCCACTTCATGCGAAGAGTTGACTCATTGGAAAAGACTCTGATGCTGGGAGAGATTGGGGGCAGGAAAAGAAGGGGACAACAGAGGATGAGATGGCTGGATAGCATCACTGACTTGATGGATGTGAGTCTGAGTGACCTCTGGGAGTTGATGATGGACGGGGAGGCCTGGCGTGCTGCGATTCATGGGGTTGCAAAGAGTCAGACACGACTGAGCAACTGATCTGATCTGATCTGATCTGAAACTAGGAACAATAACACAGTCTTCATAGGGAAAACTTAAAGGCTACAGGATATGATATAGATTATATATACACATATAAATATAAGCTAGTACTCTTCAGCAACTAGTGATAATGAATGTTCATGCTCTCCCTTTCCTCTCCCATATGCCTCGCATTTTCAGACCTAGAAAAGACCCCATAACTCTTCCCATATAGATGTCTTGCTAGAGAACAAAAGACTCAACTAGGGCAGTCGCTTCACCGGGCAAACCACAGCCAATTGACATGGAAGCCATCTGCATCCTTGCCTCTTGACGCAAAATGTCTGGAAATTTGTCACAGGACTACAGTCTCCCCATCCCCACTCCTATTCTCAAAGTATACACAAGTTAGTTTCCACAGACCAACCTGGAAGCCAAGCTGTGAAAATTTTGCGTATTTGCATTGCAGTGATTTTGTCATTGTCACTTTATATGCAAAAATTTTAACAGAGAAGTCCAAAGGCATTTTCCTTAAGTCGTCTGGGCTTTAGACTGGGGCTGACCCTGCAGAAAGTCGCCTTCACCATTCTGCTACAGATGACAAAAACACTGAAGCTGTGGATTATGTCTCTGCATGCTCCTGCCTTCACACCAGCTAAGGTGTTTTCCATTTCTTTTGGCGGGCTCAATTTCCCACATGTTCTCCTAAGCTCTTCCTCTTGCCTCCCCAGGGCTTCCCACAACAAACCTATGTGCTTGGGCGGTGGCGAAGGTTGGGGCTGCTGAAATGTGCACCGGATATGCGTCTGTCTTTTGTTTATCAGCCCCAGCCTGGCCCCTGTGGCTGGAGCAAAGGGCCTGGCTGTTCAGGTGACCCTGGTCTGCCTGCGACCGCCCCTCTGGCCTGAGGACATGGAACCTTCCTCTCAGCTCTGCCGTTCATTTACTGCTCTGGGTCCCAGGCAAAGACCTTCCCCTCTGTGCCTCAGGAATGGTGTCTTTGTTTCACATGGGACATTGTGTATTTTACATCAGTCTTTTTACCTGTGGTTTCCTGTTTAACCGCACTGCAACCTGTGACAGAGACACCTGTGACAACTGGGAAGGTTGGACTGCACCCCAGGTCTGAACCCCAAGTCCAGAAGTTTTGCCCTACTCCCAGCTGGCTTTTTTAAAATAAAACTTTATTGTTCAAACTAAAATTTTATTTTTATACAATATTATATTTAAATTTCTGTATACACACCAGCGTGCTCACTACCAAAAGTTTAGTATCCTTTCATCACCAAACAATTGATACCATTTACCCACTTTGCCCTCTTCCCAGCCCCTCCTCCTTCTCTGGTAACCAGTACTCTGTGCTCTGTATCTATATGCTTGTTCTTGTCTGGTTTGGTTTGTTCATTTTTTTTTTTAATATATTCTACATATGAGTGAAATTGATAGTGTCTGGCCTTCTCTGTCTGACTTAGCATAACACCCTCAAGATCCAGTCCATGACGTGCCAGATGGATTTTTCATTCAAAGGAAGAGGCTAGGCTGAGGCACCCAGTCAAGGGCTCTGTTCCACTGTGCATGACTTCCTCATTGCCTTGGCCTCTCCCCAACTTCTCCCTCCCCTTCTCTTCTATAAGAAGCTGCTTTGCTACCTGAGAGCCGTTGGTGTGGCTGGGCATGCCCAGTTTGTGTGATGTGAGCCTCACTTTGGAACCAAAGAGTTATGTAGGAGACATTCAGCCTTTAAACTCCCCGTCTAAGTCCCAGGTTAGAAGAGCCATCACACATTTTCCTGCTCTTTTTTTTCTCTTTTGTGCACGTGTATCCTACCACCAAATACTCTTTTGGGACACAGGATGTGTGTGTGTGTTTTCCTTTCTTTCTAGTTCATTTTGGCAGAGTGGAGAGAAGGTGAAGTATTTGTGAAATCCATCAGTTCCACAGACACCTGGGCTAAGTGTGGACCACAGAGTTAACTTGTTTGTCCCATGTGATTGCCACTTAGGAGAGTAAAGATGAGGGTGCTTAGAATCCAAAAAACATTTTTTAGGTGAGGGAATTTCTCAGCATATCCTGAAACATTCCTATCCCATATCCTGCTTTTTCCACCAAATGAAGATTTCTCTGCCCTCTCTGTTACTGTTACTGTTAAGTCGCTTCAGTCGTGTCCGACTCTGTGCGATCCCATAGACGGCAGCCCACTAGGCTCCGTCCCTGGGATTCTCCAGGCAAGAATACTGGAGTGGGTTGCCACTTCATCCTAAATGCAAACCCCATCTAAAATCTCAGTGACCATGCTTATATTTAGCACTTCATCATTCTCTGTGTCACTTATCTGGTTCTCTTGGTAGATTATAAATTCTCCCACTTCCTAATATAGACCTTCCTATAAAGACCACTTCCTAATCACACTACCACCAGCACCATTACCCAATACCTAATAACAATATTGATAGGGCTTCCCTGGTGACCCAGTGGTAAAGAATCCGCCTGCCAGAGCAGGAGATGTGGGTTTGATCCTTGATCCGGGACTATCCCACAGGCCATGAGACAAGTAAGCCCACGTGCCACAACTATTGAGGCCGCGATCTAAAGCCTAGGGGCCGCAACTACTGAGCCCATGTGCTGCCACTACCAAAGCCCAAGCATTCTGCAACCTGTGCATCACAACTAGAGAGTAGCTTCCACTCACCGCAACTAAAGAAAAGCCCGTGCAGCAATGAAGACCCAGCACAGCCAAAAATAAATAGATACAATAAAAATATTGATAATAATAATACCAGCTTCTGTTTATCAAATGCTTATTCTGTGTCTGATTTAATTTTGCACCAGCCTACTAAGGTAAGTAATATTACTATTCTCATTTAAGTAACTATCCAAGGATTATGGGGGCTTCCCTGGTGGCTCAGTGGTAAAGAATCCTCCCGTAATGCAGGAGACACAGGAGACGCTGGTTCGATCTGTGGGTCGGAAAGATCCCCTGGAGGAGGGCGTGACAACCCACTCCATTATTCTTGCCTGGAGAACCCCATAGACAGAGAAGCCTGGAGGGCTACAGTCCACAGGGTCGCAAAGAGTCAGACACGACTGAGGCAACTAAGCACACACGCACCAAGGATTATGTAGAAGTAAAAGGAAGACCCAAGATTTTCAACATACTTTTATCTTAAATTCTTTAATTCCCAAGCTGGTGTTCCCAACTTTTAGGATTTTCTGCCAACATAATAGTTGGGAAAATAGACCATCAACAAGGGAATTCCAAACTTGCCTTCCTAAGAATCAGCATTGTCTGAACAGAAAGAACCTTCACTGTCATCTCACTGATGAAGGAGGGCAAAGTGAGTCAGCTGAGGTACCCCAGCCAGCCAGTTGGTAGCACAGCACAATAGCCAGCACTCGCCATTTCCCGTGCTGCCTGCATCTTCTCTGCCTCTTACCTTCCTAAAGAGTTTTCCGGGTACGGGAATTGCTTGGTATTGGAATACTCAAGCAGGAAGAGGGTGTGGACACAAAGGTATGTCATGCCCTGTGATCACTCTGCATAGGAAACCACCCAGCCTCCCCAAAGCTTTACTTTCCTGAAAAGTTGTGTGTAGATCAAATGCTTACTTTCCCATTCTAGTAAGTCAGCCTCCAGAGTGTGAGTCAGTCTGTTTTATGGCAGGAGGCTATGCCCAGGCTGTCTTTGTGTTGGCTGTCATTGACCTTATGTATAACTGTCTGTATATGGACTTTATATACAGCATACAGTCCATTTACAGATAGTGTATATTGAGACATAATGGGTGTATATATGCATGTATGTATATTTTATATACATATATTCTGTCATTTTTAAGATTCCATACAAGTACTACATTTCAGACTCTTTTGTTGATTAAGGAGGCTACTCCATTTCTTCTATGGGATTCTCGCTCACAGTAGTAGATACAATTGTCAATTGAATTAAACTCTCCCATGCCTGTCCATTTTAGTTCACTGATTCCTAAAGATTCGAAATTCACTCTTGCCATTTCCTGCTTCCATATACATGTTTTATACATATATACATATATATAACACACATATATAAAACCTCATGAAATTGTTTTCTTTCATTGTAGTCTGTGTCCCTGGGTTATTGTTTAGCCCACTATCGACATTTTATACCAGATAACTCTTTGTGGTGGGAACTGCCCTGCACACTAGGATGTTTAACAGCATCCCTGACCTGTATCCACTAGATGCCAGTAGCGTCTCCCTGCCCCCTACCATGACAACCAGAAATATTACCAGACATTGCAAAATGTCCCCTGGCGGAAAAGTGTGCCCTGGTTAAGAACCACTGATTTAGTCTCCTGTCTTCTGTAGTCCTGTGGTAGAGAGAGGGATGCTAACTGGTGAAGAGAGCAAGTATCCAAGACTTCAGCTAGGATTTACACCGTAAGGTGCTCTAACCTGCAATACGAAAATATTCTTATGGCTTCCATGTGTTGCATACATTGTGCCCAATAAGTGATTTAGCACACAATCCTCACAAGAACCCTGTGGGGCAGTTATTTTTCCCCCCACATTACAGAAGGAGAAATCAAGGCTCAGTGTAACTTGTCTAAAAAGTCACACAGCTAACAAGCAGCAGGGAAAATGTCAAGGCTGGGTTTGTGTTCTTCACGTTCATGTAAGTGTTTCTAACCAATGGGCCCAGTTCATGCTGGGTGCATGCTGCAATCTCTTAGGTCAGTGGGGCAGAAATAAAGTTTCAGAACCACTCCTCTGTGTTCTTCCTCTTGTTGTTTCCAGAGTCACTGACTATCAGGGATGAAACAGACCATCAGGATAATATATTTAATGAGATAATAACCTGATAACTGTGCAAATAAATGAGTAGGACAACTATAGGGAGTACTCAGATGGAAAGGCACATGTAACTAGGGAGGAGACCTGGTCTAGGGTCAGCATAAGCTTGTGTAGAGTGGGTTAGTAGTAGTTAGTGGGTAAAGTGAAAAGGAAAATGTTACAAGCAGACAGATCCCTAAGGTGACAGGAAGGGGCAACATGACCCAGGCTGGCTCTGCAGAGGGATTTCCTAGGGTTGGCAGAGGCTCACTGCAGAAAGGGACACAGGGTACAGGGACTTGGAAGTCCTATATGGGTGGGATTGAGAGTGAGGAAGAGTGACTGTGATAAAAATCACAGAATGTCATGCAATACCACCTCCCATTTTATAAAGTAAGAAACAGACCCAGAAAAGTAACTTGTTCCAGGACAATTAGGGTGATCACATGGGTGATGTGAGAACTCAGATATCTTGCCTCTGAGTCAATGATGTTTCAAGGTACAATAACATCTCCTTCAGGTTCCCTGGCATTGCCTGTCCCTCCCTGCACCCCAGAAGGAGCCTCCCAGCTCTTGGAACTTCCCACTTTGCCCTAAAGAGCGGTGAAGATGCTGGACTACGTCCATGTGTACCCTGAACACTGTTCACAGGACCATGCCACAGCAATGATATCCAACAAAAGACAAGTTCATGCTTGGGCTCAAGTACTGGATCAGGAACCAGGAACCCCTAAATAACTCATGAACACAGAAGAAGTTACAAAATAGTTGTCCACCACTGGGATCTGACTCACAGGTATGTTTTGTTTGGCCAAGAAATGCTTTCACATGTTTTTGAAATATATTGCCACCATTTAAAATTAGATTTCATATAAGATTCAGATTTTTAACCTGCATGACAACAATTACCTGGAGCTATTGCCTACGCCTCCTCACTTTCTGACCACCTGTCCACTCTGTTCCATCCATCTGCTCTGTGGACCTGAGCTGAGCTGACCTGCAGCGCAATGTACCTTCCCTAGCCTGCACTGCAGAGTCCCACAACAACCCTTCAAAGATCTGCAGTGGCCTTGGAATGGCCCCTCAAGTCCTCTGCCTGCGACTGAAACTCTCAACACCAGTTCCTTCAGTTGTCCCTCCTTTGCTTCTGGCAGTAGTCTCCTCCCTGTCCTGTTACTCTCTCTGACCACACTCCCGTGGTCAGCATTCCTCTTAAAGGGATACATTCAGAACAATGCTCCCTAGGGTGCGGGGCTGACCCAAGCAGAGGATTTAAAGGAAATTTTTATATTACATACTACTAATTTTTATCCTGGCAAACAGACCAGCAAAAGTATGCCAACTTATTGAAATTGAAAGTAGACTTCAACAAGCAAAGCTCACTCTCTCTTAAGACTTCAGCTAAATAGAATAATACCTGGGGGAAGAACATCAAATCATTTCCTGAGACTCTATGTGGGCACACCTGGAACAATGTGGGAGGAATGACAAGCATCTTGAAACAATTTTTCATTTGTAAATATTAGCAAATCTAAGGAAAATAATTGTAAAAGCCCTTGTAAAATGACAGTGATCTAACTGGCTATCTGAGGCTACTGCTGGTTCTCTCTGCTCTCACAGTGAACCTGGGTAGACTCCTTTAGCCCTCTGAAGTTAAAGCTGCATGGGTAGGAAGCAAGACGACTAATGGTGCATGTAGGAAAAACACTACCCTTACTCTGGGGACTTTCCTGGAATGGTGATCATTTACTTAACACTCCCTTTAAAACTGACTTCAACTCTAGTCATAATTTTTTAGCTTATCCTCATCTTAGAACATTTACAATATCACAGGTGTGATGTGTTAACTATGATTCTAATGCATATGCTACAAATCTGTGCCGCCGTATGCCCCCAGAGAGAGGACCACCCGGGTCCCCTGTCCCTGAATTCTCCAGGCAAATACTGGAGTGGTTGCACCCCCGCATAAATACACCCCCGCCCCCCCCCGCCGCGCCCCCCCCGGGGGCCCCCTTGTTCTTCATATTAAATGAATACTCAGGAATGAAAACTTAAAACAAGATTTGTCTGCATACCACCTAATTATCTTATTTGCATACAACACTCTGGGAACATCAAACTTTGGGTTCACGAGTATACTTCAGGAATCCCTTGAATACCCTAAAACCATGTACGACGCTGTATGTGGGGAGAGGGGGGATTTTTGTTGGGAGAGATTGCATAAATTTGGTGTGATGCTCAAAGTTCTGTCTGTTGTGTAGAAAAGCTGAGAACTAGTGCCTCCAGTTGTATCCCCAAGAACCTGTCAGTTCTTGAGCAGGGACTGGGCAAAAGGACTACTGCTACTGCTAAGTCACTTCAGTTGTGTCCGACTCTGTGTGATCCCAGCCCACCAGGCTCCCCCGTCCCTGGGATTCTCCAGGCAAGAACATGGAGTGGGTTGCTATTTCCTTCTCTAATGCATGAAAGTGAAAAGTGAAAGTGAAGTCGATCAGTCGTGTCCAACCCTCAGCGACCCCATGGACTGCAGCCTACCAGGCTCCTCCGTCCATGGGATTTTCCAGGCAAGGGTACTGGAGTGGGGTGCCATTGCCTTCTCCAGGGCAAAAGGACAGCAGTTTCTAAATAGCCTGCCTGGAGCTCTTTTCAGCAAGTTTCCTCCCATCCTCCCTTTTAAATGTCTTGTAATTGATTGAGGAAATACAAATCAGTTCCTTGGTGGGGTGGGAGCGGGAGGGCTTCTCTTGGACCTGAGCCTGGGAATTCGACAGAGTGCAGCCTAATCCTGGCTCCTTCTAAGTTCTGGGTGGGTGCTGGAGTGACAGCACCCTGGAGAAAGAAGCAGGGCTTTGCTCAAAGTGACTTTGTAAACACTTGGTAAAAGCCTACAAAACTGGAATCACACTGAGCACACACAGCTTCAGCAGATCACTCTTTTCTTTTCGGAAAATGTTCAGTTCTATGGCTTGTTGCAGGGAAAGTAGCAAGAATTAGAAAGCCTCTCCCTCCAGCACTACTTTGCCTGGCGGAACTCCCTGCTGTTTCTCCACCTGCTTGTTTTGCAGCTTTTCAAATTTCCATATGTCTTACCTGAATTAAGTGCCTTTGATGGTCTGATTGTAGGAAAAGACCCATGAATTTCTCAGGCTCTGTAAGTGAGTGTACTGCTCCAAGCAGACCAAATATATCCCATAGTAACCTTGATCCTGCCCTGGAGTCTCTGAGCAGGGAGTTTCCCAAGAGGAAAGGCAGAGTTGCTCATCAAAGAGCAACTAGTGGATATGCAATAAACATTGAATGAATGAATGACAGCTACGACTAGGGGCAATTATATGTGCCATATACAAGGATGGAAAAGATAATCAAAGAAATCTTCATAGTAGAGGTGATACTTGAACGAGACCTTGGGGTTGGGTATAATTTTAATAGCACAGGAAGATGCTATGATGTGATTAAACAAAGGGGTTCTGGAATCTGGCCTCTGATTGGTTTTGAATTCTGATGCTCCCATGTTCCTATTGTGTCCTTGTGCGAATTTCTTAACCTCTCTAAGCCTGAGAGTTCTCATTTACAAATCAGCGATAAGGACTACCGGAGCATGAAATGAGAAAAACCACCTACACACTTAGCACAGAGCCTCAGCAAATGTCAGTATTGTCAGCAGCCCACATCAGAGAGGAAAGCAGAGTGTGCATTCCATGGGGTTGGACTTGATTGGAGCACAAAGGAAGCAGTCAGTTTGCCTATGATGTCTATCATATCCAGTGTGATCAGCTCACCTGAGCTACTCTTGGCTGAAGCTTGCCATTCTGCTCAAAGACTTCAGAGGAGCACATAGAAAGAAAGATCAACCCACTCACCCTTCTTTTCAGGCTTTGTTCCAACTGGCTGCATTGCCCTATGCTGTCCAGTGGTCGACTCCGCATTTCCTCTTCTGACTACAGGGTGCTTAGCATCAGGACAGAACCTCTAGGGTCCAGCCATGGGGACTTCTACACCTGAAGGCCTCGGAAGCAGACCCTTCTTGTGGTTGCATTTCCTTCGGAGAGAACTAAACAAGGAGGCCCAGCAGCCACAGTGTCAATCAGCATCAAAGGAGTCAAGATGCAGGGAGAGTCATAGAATTGCCAGATGCTGATGCTGAACTTTGATTTAGGTGGGTCCAACTAGGCCTGAACATATATGGAGCAGGGGTCTCTCGGTGCCTTGGGTCCTGGTAGATCATGTTCATTCCTCACACGTTCATTATTATCTCCTATGTATCTGACCTAGCTGCTTTTTCTTTTCTTCATTACACTGATATTATATTATGGCAGTAAGTGTTATATCTCTTGTATCAAGATAGTGCTGACCCCATACTAAGCCCTCCATTACTATTTGCCAAAATTTGAAAGAATGAATGAATGAGTATTCACAGTACCTGGCACATGGTAGATGACCCATAAACAGTTATCAAATGGTGAGAGTTTGCTTCCCTGGCTGGGGAACAGGAATGAAGATGGTATTAAGTAAGTAAGTGTTAGTCACTCAGTCGTGCCCGACTCTTTGTAACCTCAAGGACTGCAGCCCACCGGGCTCCTCTGTCCATGAGATTTTCCAGGCAAGGATACTGGAGTGGGTTGCAATTTCTTTCTCATGGGATCTTCTCAAGCCAGGGAACAAACCCCAGTCTCCTGCACTGCAGGCAGATTATTTACCGACGAAGCTACAAGGAAAGCCCGAAGATGGTATTGGAGGGAGAGAATTTTATTGGGAGAGGGCTTCCTAGAGGTGGCTTTTGAGCTAGACCTTTAAATATGGAACAGAGGCCCAAAAGGAAGGCTGAGAAGTAGAGCATTCCAAACAAAAGGTAGAAGTAATTAGATAGGGTAAGTATTGGGGACATTTGAGAAATTAGGAATAGTTTGGCTTGGCAGGAAGGCTAGAAAGGTAAAAATAAATTATAGGAAGCTACACTTGGAGACTGGAAAATTCTGAAAGAGATGGGAATACCAGACCACTTGACCTGCCTCTTGAGAACCTATATGCAGGTCAGGAAGCAACAGTTAGAACTGGACATGGAACAACAGACTGGTTCCAAATAGGAAAAGGAGTACATCAAGGCTGTATATTGTCACCCTGTTTATTTAACTTACATGCAAAGTACATCATGAGAAACGCTGGGCTAGAAGAAGCACAAGCTGGAATCAAGATTGCCAGGAGAAATATCAATAACCTCAGATATGCAGATGACACCACCCTTATGGCAGAAAATGAAGAGGAACTAAAAAGCCTCTTGATGAAAGTGAAAGAGGAGACTGAAAAAGTTGGATTAAAGCTCAACATTCAGAAAACGAAGATCATGGCATCTGGTCCCACCACTTCATGGCAAATAGATGGGAAAACAGTGGAAACAGTGTCAGACTTTATTTTTCTGGGCTCCAAAATCACTACAGATGGTGACTGCAGCCATGAAATTAAAAGACGCTTACTCCTTGGAAGGAAAGTTATGACCAACCTAGATAGCATATTCAAAAGCAGAGACATTACTTTGCCAACAAAGGTCCATCTAGTCAAGGCTATGGTTTTTCCAGTAGTTGTGTATGGATGTGAGAGTTGGACTGTGAAGAAAGCTGAGCGCCGAAGAATTGATGCTTTTGAACTGTGGTGTTGGAGAAGACTCTTGAGAGTCCCTTGGACTGCAAGGAGATCCAACCAGTCCATCCTAAAGGAGATCAGCCCTGGGATTTCTTTGGAAGGAATGATGCTAAAGCTGAAACTCCAGTACTTTGGCCACCTGATGTGAAGAGTTGACTTATTGGAGAAGACTCTGATGCTGGGAGGGATTGGGGGCAGGAGGAGAAGGGGACGACAGAAGATGAGATGGCTGGATGGCATCACTGACTCAATGGACATGAATCTGAGTGAACTCTGGAAGTTGGTGATGGACAGAGAGGCCTGGCATGCTGCGATTCATGGGGTCGCAAAGAGTCAGACATGACTGAGCAACTGAACTGAACTGACTGACACTTGGAGAAGTTTCCCCAGTACCATAGAGCATTTTAAATACCATGCTAAAGAAGAGGAGCCTATCTCCATCTGGCAATAGAAAGACAGGGACGGTCTTTAACTATAGAATAGGAAAAATTAGAGATTTCAAGAATATTAGAGATACCAAGGGAACATCTCCCACAAAGATGGGCACAATAAAGGACAGAAATGGTATGAACCTAACAGAAGCAGAAGATATGTTTAAAAGGTGGCAAGAATACACAGAAGAACTATACAAAATAGATCTTAATGACCCAGATAACCACAATGGTGTGATCGCTCACCTAGAGCCAGACATCTTGGAGTCTGAAGTCAAGTGGGCCTTAGGAAACATCACTATGAACAAAGCTAGTGGAGGTGATGGAATTCCAGTTGAGCTATTTCAAGTTCTAAAAGATGATGCTATGAAAGTGCTACACTCAATACGCCAGCAAATTTGGAAAACTCAGCAGTGGCCACAGGATTGGAAAACACAGTTTTCATTCCAATCTCAAAGAAAGGTAATGCCAATAAATGTTCAAACTACTGCACAATTGCACTCATCTCACACGTTAGCAAAGTAATGCTCAAAATTATCCAAGTGAGGCTTCAACGGTACATGAACCGAGAACTTTCAGATATTCAAGCTGGATTCAGAAAAGGCAGAGGAACCAGAGATTGAATTGCCAACATCCATTGGATCATCAAAAAAGCAAGAGAGGTTCAGAAAAACATCTACTTCTGTTTTATTAACTACACCAAAGCGTTTGACTGTGTGGATCACGACAAATTGTGAAAAATTCTTCAAGAGATGGGAATACCAGACCACCTGACCTGACTCCTGAGAAATCTGTATGCAGGTCAAGAAGCAACAGTTAGAACTAGACATGGAACAACAGACTGGTTCCAAATAGGGAAAGGAGTACGTCAAAGCTGTGTATTGTCACTTTCTTATTTAACTTATATGCAAAGCACATCATGTGAAATGCCAGGCTGGATGAAGCACAAGCTGGAATCAAGATTGCCAGGAGAAATATCAATAACCTCAGAAATGTAGATGACACCACCCTTATGGCAGAGAGTGAAGAAGAACTAAAGAGCCTCTTGATGAAAGTGAAAGAGGAGACTGAAAAAGCTGGCTCAAAATTCAACATTCAGAAAACAAACATGGCATTCAGCTGCATCACTTCACGACAAATAGATGGGGAAACAATGGAAACAGTGACAGACTTTATTTTCTTGGGCTCCAAATCACTGCAGATGATGACTATAGTCATGAAATTAAAAGACACTTGCTCCTTGAAAGAAAAGCTATGACAAACCTAGACAGCATACTAAAAAGCAGACATTACTTTGCCAACAAAGGTCCATATAGTTAAAACCACAGTTTTTCCAGTTGTCATGTATTAAAGTGAGAATTGGACCATAAAGAAAGCTGAGTGCCGAAGAATTGATGCTTTTGAACTGTGGTGTTGGAGAAGACTTTTGAGAGCCCCTTGGACTGCAAGGAGATCCAACCAGTCCATCTTAAAGGAGATCATTCCTGAATATTCATTGGAAGGACTGATGCTAAAGCTGAAACTCCAATAATTTAGTCATCTGATGCGAAGAACTGACTCATTGGAAAAGACCCTGATGCTGGGAAAGATTGAAGACAGGAGGAGAAAGAGACAACAGAGGATGAGATGGTTGGATGGCATCACTGACTCAATGGACATGAGTTTGAGCAAGCTCCGGGTATTGGTGATGGACAGGGAAGCCTGTCATACTGCAGTCCATGAAGTCGCAAAGAGTCGGACACAACTGAGCAACTGAACTGAACTGAACTGTGATATGATCTGACCAATACTTTAAAAAGAATAACTGGGAGTGTCTTGCAAAGTGTATGTGAGCTGGGAGGGAGACAGAAAACAAAGACCTGAAGCCAGAGACAGAGAATATTGAATGTTGACTGAGCAGTGAACGGGAGTGTCTGAGATGAAGTTTAAGTGCCTTTGCAGTGAGTTGAAATGGGAGCAGCCTGAGTAGAAAAAGAAGTCAGGAGGAACAGCAGAAGGGCTGGGAGTCTAGATGGTGTTGAAGAGATAAGCACTGGGAGGGGTCCAGGGCTTGGTGAGCTGCCAGGGATGTCAGGGAAGAAGCCCATGGTTATTTACCCACTGTGAAATAAAGACTAGCAGAAGATGTGGTGAGGCTGGATGGAGAGGAGAGAAGCAGGAGATCTGATCTGACTAGTTAAACCACTTTACTAAGAACCACAGCTGAACTGAACCAAGTCTGAATCAGAGAGAGAGAGTGTGTGTGTGTGAGTGTGTGTGTGTGTGTATGCACTCACCTGTCTGAGCAGGGGAGGCACAGGGAGAACAGGCCTGAGTGTATATGTCTTCCATTTATTTACTTTTCTCAAGTTTGTTCCTGTGTGAACAGACCTTTTTAATCCCTGTGCTCACAGAAAAGGAAATATCAGCTGTAGCTCTGTTTCCAGAAACCTTCACATCACCCCTCTCCCTGGCCACCCTTGTCCCCAGGTTTCCAGGACCAGAATCTGCAGCCAGGTCTCTGGGTTGTAGGACCCAGAGTGAAGAATCCTATAGGGCAGCCTATATATCAAGACCCTCCAACAAGCTCAGATCTTTGTGCCAAGGGAAAGCTAGGAAACCCAGGGCCTGCATTGCAAAGACAGGGCAGGTCAGTGAATCTCTAGCAGGGACAGGGGACATGTTGCTGTTGTCCCAGCAGACTGAGGTGGGAATGCTGGGAAGGCAGGATCACCTTTCATCAAAGTGTCTGGTTAGCCCAAGGTGAAGATTTCATTTCCTCCACTTTGCTGGGGTGCTTGACTTTGTTTCATGATTACTTTCTACCTCTGAGCAGATGTAACCCATAGCTCTGGGATCCATATTTTAGAAAAACAGATTTATAATCTTTTTTAGCAGCAGAACTCTTTCTTCAAAATGACACCTTGCACTAAACCTCAATATATAAAATATATTTTTAAATGGGTGATTAATGTGTTCCTTAGTTTGAATATTTATTTTTTGATGGCAAAGATATTATTTTCAAAATTTCAGAAGTATCTACAGGAGACTGCAGGGTTCTTCATAGAGTGAAAACCACTGATCAAGTCCTCCTCCCTTTTCTGGGGTGATCAAAAGTCACGATCTCATCTTTCACAAAGTGAAATTAAAAACACAAGGTCACTGCCATCATGTCTCATAAAGAGAGACGAAGACAGCACAAAGGCATAATAGCATCTCACAGCATTTTCAGTGGTTAAACTGGGATAGGAGGACACTAGCATTATGTGCTGGAAAGAGAAAAGTCTGGGCCCTGTGTTTTACTGTGGGCCCTGGAGAGTTTTGGCTCTAGTCTTTGCAGAGTTAGCACACACTGGGTGACACCTGAGAAGTCCTTTCCTGTCTTTGGACTCTGAGTCCCCAATCATGGAGGCCACTTTCCATGAGGGTCTAGGCTGTGGCTGCCACTCACCACATTTGGCACAGAAAGCTGCACAATTGCAAAACCACACAGGGACAGTAAGTGTGGCACAGAATGGATGTAGCTCCTCTATACGTCCAAATTTACATATGATAACGAGTTCTGTAGGGTGACCACAGACCAAGCAATGCAAATGAACTTTTGGACCATCTCAAGTGGTCCCAGGAGGTGCAGAAGCACGGCAAAGAAAGACGCAATTATACTCCCAGCCCTGAAGCCAGACCTAGATGTCAGCCATGACTGTATCAGTTACTCACTGTGGGTTCCTGGCCAAGATGCTCACCCTCTCATCTGTAAAATGGGAACAGCATAGTGCCTCCCTGGCAGGGTTGCTGGGCTGGTCAGTATGAGGCTGTACAGAGGGGTGGGGGCTCAGATTGCAGCCAGACCTGGGTTCAGATTCCATCTCTTCTATTGATAACCAAAGTAACTCTGTAAATCTTAGTTTTCCCATTTGTCAAACAGAGATAACAATCAAATCAGACATGTTTGTAAAACACTATAATTAGCATGGTACTTCGAATACAGTAAACATCCAGGGGGAAAAAATGATATGACCAAGTGTAAGGAAAATTTGGAGGAAATAGTGCTAGCTATTACTAGCACTAATAGTGCTAGATGAAGATGGGGGAGACTGGAAGATGCCCTGGAGTGAGGACCTAGCTTGGCACCCTAGCCATACCCTACTTCCTGAGTGACCTCCAGAAGGGCTCTTCCTCTTTCTGGGTTACTGTTCATCTGTACAAAGAGGGTGTTGCACTCCACAACTGGATTCTAATAGTCTCTGGGTTTTTGATACTTTCAGCTTCTAGTTACAGACTCACAGAACAATCTAGGAATCATTGTCCACTGTTCCAACTAAATGTCTTTGGGATCAGGTGCACATTAGGCATGAGTGAAATGAGCCATCTTGAATTATGTTGTTTTCCATACAGTCACAAAACTGATCTATTAAACACGAAGGGATATTCTTCACATCTACCAAAATATGTACTCACTCCCATTTCTCTTGAACCACTGAAAGAAAGTGAAACTCACTCAGTCATGTCCAACTCTTTGCAAACCCACAGACTATACAGTCCATGGAATTCTCCAGGCCAGAATACTGGAGTGTGTAGCCATTCCCTTCTCCAGGGGATCTTCCCAACCCAGGGATCAAATCCAGGTCTCCTGCACTGCAGGTGGATTCTTTACCAGCTGAGCCACCAGGGAAACCTAAGAGTACTGGAGTGGGTAGCTATCCCTTCTCCAGGGGATCTTCCCAACCCAGGAATCGAACTGGAGTCTCCTGCATTGCAGGGGGATTCTTTACCAGCTGGTAAGGGAAGTTGACACAGCTTGAACCACTGATGCAACCTCAAATTTGAAGAGACTAGAGGGGAAGAGGAGTAAATCAGGGCACTCAAGCCCCACCTTAAGGTGGCATCTGTTAGCAACAGTCAATTGTTGCCAGACAGATGAAGGTTTGGTGCTACTGGAACTTCCATATGTTCAAAAGTTGGGAGCTAGTATGTTTTTGTGTGAAATCTTCAGTTGGCAAACAATTCAAAATCTTTTAAATACAATACTTCTTCATTGTCACTTGAGCTCATGGAGGGCATTTTGTAATTTCAAGTATAATCAGTTTTTAAAACATAACAGCAGGTTTTGGCTGCTGTGGTTCAATACTCCTCATCTCCATTCTCCCAACAGAACTTGGGCACGTACTCCAGAGAATATACTCATCACATATGGTGGAACCCAGGATGAGCTTCGGATTGAAAAGCAGCTCTCTGTGGCCATTGTTTTCAAACTTTAGGATCCATAAAAATCACTTGGGAATAAAAGCAGCCTAGGAGTTTGGATACATGAATCCCTTAGACACCACCTGCAGAAACTGATCTAGCAGGTTGGAGGTGGGCCTCAGGAATCTGCCCAGATAGATGGTGGCTAGACCTCCCTTTGGGAAGATGATCTCTTGTCCAGCCAGGGGCCAGTAAAATGGGCAACTGTGGAAGTCCTGGCTGACATGGGTACTTGGCACTGCAGGGTGAGCAGACAAATTGACTGCTATAACTGAAGGGACACAGACCAAGGACAGTTATCTGCCTCTTCCATGGGGCATGGACAGAGACTCACTCATTCACCAGGTGTTTAAGAATTCACAGAGATGTAAGAAAGATAAGAAACCATCTGAGCCACAGAGCCAAATCAGATGGAGGCAAAAATATTGTTCAGCGCCTGGACTGTTTTCACTCTTGGTGAAAACCTCTCTCCGTGAGCAGTGGGCATCTGACACTGCCTCTCTTAGTAGGAGCACTGTTCTGTACCTGATTGATCCCTGTCTTACTGCTCTCTAAGAAACAAGGTCTGATGGGTTCATCCAGTCCCCAGCCAAGGCACAGTGCTCCTATTGGACACAGCATACACACTGTTATGTCTTTGGGTCATTGCCACATTCCATATTGTCACCTATAGTCAGGGTACCAAGGTCAGGTGATGCTAAGAACACCAACCAGTGTGTCAGGAACCTCCCAGAGGAAGGTTAGGGAGCAGTAGGCTCCTTGCCTGGACCACCTACTTTGATAATACAGGTGAGGAAAGTATCCAAAACGGCCAAAGAGATAGAGGCTCTATGAGTCTGAGGGACAGACGCTTCAACAGGAGTGCTTTCAGTACTGGCTGGTGCCAGACACTACACACAAACAGTAGACCAGCCTAGTAGTCACACTACTCGGGTTCTTATTCCAGTTCCACTATTCTCTAGCTGTGTGACCTTGGGTAAGTCACTCTCTTCAAACTTGAGTTTCCCAGTCTTCCAATAAGAAGGATTATAATAGTACCTCACAAAGGGTTTGTGAGGGTTAAATAAAATCTTGAGTGTAAAGCCTTTAGCACAGAGCCTGGCATAGAGCAAAAGATAATATTTAGTTTAAAAGGGAAAAGAAAGAAACCTACAGGGAGATTCTCTTCTCAGAAAACATTCTCAAGGAAGAACAGAACAATACTGCAAGAGAAAACCCAAGTTCTGCAGAAATATGAGCTAGTGTTGCTATTCTGCAGTATAGAAAATAAATGTGGATTAGAGGGCATCTGTATGTGATGGGGGGTGGCTGTGGAAGATGGAGGCATGCACTAGGAGGACACCGGAGTCTGGGTCCTCTCTCTACAGTCTGTGCCTAACCCTGTGACCACTCATAAGCAAGGCCCTTCCTGTGCCTGGGCCTTACTTTCTCCATTTCTAAAATGACCCCATAGGACACTTCCCACTCTAAAACACTGGGATCTTGTGGGGATCAAGAATGAAAGAAGAAAAAAACAGAGATTTAGTCAAATAACTTGAGATTCCAAAACAGATGTTTTTTAAGGGGAATTTACTCTGAAAGGTAACTTTAGGCTGAAATAACAGCCAATTTTGCTGTTATAAGATGATTTAATTAGGACCTAGGAATAGTCTTCAAGAATGTAGAGGAGAACATCACCTAGAAACAAGATTAAGATGGTCCTGTGCCGTCCTAAGTGGATAGCAGACCCTGCTCCATTTCCTGGGGAATCATTCCCACAAGTAGGAGGCATCCCCCAGGTGGCTTTAGGGTATGGTCTCTCACTTCATTTTGATCTCTACTCAAATGCCACCTCCTCAGTGTCTCCTCCTAACCCTGTTCCTGACTCTAAGTTTACTTCTAACTACCCAGTCTCACAATAAACTGTGTAAAATTCTTAACAAGATGAGAATACCATCTTGTTAAGGTGGTATCAGGTGGGCAGACCACCTGACCTGCCTCCTAAGAAATCTGTATGCAGGTCAGGAAGTAACAGTTAGAACTGGACATGGAACAACAGACTGGTTCCAAGTAGGAAAAGGAGTACGTCAAGGCTGTATATAGTCACCCTGTTTATTTAACTTACGTGCAGAGTACATCATGAGAAACGCTGGGCTGGAAGAAGCACAAGCTGGAATCAAGATTGCCAGGAGAAATATCAATAACCTCAGATATGCAGATGACACCACCCTTATGGCAGAAAGTGAAGAACTAAAGAGCCTCTTGATGAAAGTGAAAGAGAGAGTGAAAAAGTTGGATTAAAGCACAACATTCAAAAACAATGATCATGGCATCTGGTCCCATCATTTCATGGGAAATACATGGGGAAACAGTGGAAACAGTGTCAGACTTTATTTTGGGGGCTCCAAAATCACTGCAGATGGTGACTGCAGCCATGAAATTAAAAGACGCTTACTCCTTGGAAGGAAAGTTATGACCAACCTAGCCAGCATATTAAAAAGCAGAGACATTACTTTGCCAAAAAGGTCCGTCTAGTCAAGACTAGGGTTTTTCCGGTGGTCATGTACGGGTGTGAGAGTTGGACTGTGAAGAAAGCTGAGCAGCAAAGAATTGATGCTTTTGAACTGTGGTGTTGGAGAAGACTCTTGAGAGTCCCTTGGACTGTAAGGAGATCCAACCAGTCCATCCTAAAGGAGATCAGCCCTGGGTGTTCATTGGAAGGACTGATGTTGAAGCTGAAACTCCAATACTTTGGCCACCTGATGCAAAGAGCTGACTCATTTGAAAAGACCCTGATGCTAGGAAAGATTGAGGGCAGGAGGAGAAGGGGACGACAGAGGATGAGATGGTTGGATGGCATCACCAACTCAATGGACATAGGTTTGGGTGGACTCCAGGAGGTGGTGATGGACAGGGAGGCCTGGTGTGCTGTGGTTCATGGGGTTGCAAAGTCGGACACGACTGAGCGACTGAACTGAACTGAACTGAACCCAGTCTAAACTGTCATTTCTGTCACCCTTAAGGCCCTTAACTTACAATGTATGTCATATTATATATCATCTGACTCCCTCAAAGGGCCATCAACTCCACCTCCACTGCGGCAGAGAATGTTTGCTTCTTTGATTGCTGAATCCCCAGATTTTAAAACAAGGCCTTGAACATAGCAAATTCTCAATAAATATTTGGGGATAGAAAAGAAGGAGGAGGAAAAGGAGAAGAGGAGGCAGAAGAATGAGAGGGAAAGTAATTCTACATATAACATTCTCTTTTGTCCAGGCGAACAAAATCTGAAGTTAAAGAATTAACTTCTAATTATTAAGATTCAGAACTCAGCCTCCTAATGAGGAAAGGAACTGGGTGTGTGGCAATCACCGCTCATTCCTACAAAGGCTTCTCTACTGGGAGCAATGGAGCCACGTGTAGAGGGCAGTGGAAGCACTGCCCCAGGGCAGGGAGGCCTGAGGAGAATGTGGACTTGAAAACAGACATTCCACCTGGAATAGACCCTGACTGGGGAGGCTCTCCCCCTTGATTGTGGAGGCTGTTTGCCAGCCTTGCATAGGGCTTTGAAGGTTTGGACATTCAGGAACTGTCCTGAAATTTCCCCCCTTCCGTATCCAGGAGCCCTGTAACTTTCAGGAACCTGATTGTCTAGGGAATATAAACAAAAGAACAAAGGCAAAATCGACAAGTTGGAAGGAAAGGAATCTCAGAGCGCACGGAATATGAAACATGCTTGGAATGGAAACACCATTCAGAGTGGAATGCAAAAGGAATACCAGCACAACACACACACTCCACCAGGGAAGGGTCCAGACAAAACAACAAAATTCTATGTTAGATCTCAGTCCGTGTTCACAAGAATTTCACAGAAGGGGCATGTGCCCCCAGAGCTTCTCCTTGCAAAGCAAACTTGGCTGCCAGCTGTGCCTCTGCCTGCTCTCAGAGAACAGAAGGGAGATCCAGGCAGGCTCGCTTTATTTATCAAACATGGTTTCTTTCAGGGAGAATTGTGAAGCAAATATCAGGAGCCTAGGGGCCAGCACGGCATTTTCATTTTACAATGTGTATGACTTTTGGCAAATTCCCTCCCCTCTGTAGGACTCAGTTACTCCTTCCATATAAAGATATCTGGGCTGCATTTGGGCAACTTTTTCTCTGTTCTTTCAAACCTCCTTGTCAGTAGTTTCAAAGCCTTCAGTGTACTTTTCTGACTTGCTCCCTCCCCGACCCCTCTATATCTCCTTTATCATTGACAGATAGATTGCTTCCTGCTTGATGGGGCATTGCCTCTCCAGAATGGGGAACCAGTCTGAGTCTCAGGCACAGACACACAGGGTGAGGTGAGCTCTCACGGCTGCCCAGCCTTGGGTCAGTTTTCATCTATGGCACCAGGACTATCAGGCTTGCCCTTTCTTTCTCTTTCTCTAGAATCAGTGGCAACACTACCTGCTTTGCCATGTTCCCCACCATTGCTTGTGACAGTGGGACACATCAAGGGGAAAAATTACCAAAAAGGACCCTGAGTCCTTGGCTTTGAGTGAGAAGGTGGAGCTCTCCTCTCGTGTACGACTCTCGAGCTTCAAGGGGTTTCTTCTCTGCTAAGCAGCATCTACTTCCTGAACTATGAAATGGAAATTAGAACTCTGACCAGCCAACTAGTTGGAAAAATAGATTCAGAGGAAACATTTGAATTGCTGCTTAGACCCTTGGGTCCAAGACTCTCAGCCACTGCTCTGACCTTCTGACCCTCTGCCGTGCTAGCCCCTCACAGTGCCCATCCTGTTAGTCTCTCCGCAATAACAATGCCGTTTGAGCAAGGCCTCTGGAGTCAGACTGCCTGGATTTTCATACCAGCTCCCCTGTTATCATCTGTGTGATCTTCGGCAAATTAATTTACCCCTCTGATCTTCAGTTTCCTCATTTGAAAGTGAGGATAAAATAGAAACTATCTCAAGTGTTGCTGTGAAGACAGTGTGTTAAAAAAGCATCTGACGCAGCACCTAAGATACGTGAGTTCCTCTTGTGGTTAGTGTTCTGTCTTTAAAGACCCCCCAAACTGTTGATGACAGCCTGGCCATCACAGATAGGATCAATGTAAGACCTGATGTAACTAATCAAACCTCTATACTGAAGTGAAGTCGCTCAGTCGTGTCTGACTCTTTGTGACCCCATGGACTGCCACCCACAAGGCTCCTCCGTCCATGGGATTTTCCAGGCAAGAGTACTGGAGTGGGTTGCCATTTCCTTCTCCAAGGGATCTTCCCGACCCAGGGATCGAACCCAGGTCTCCCGCATTGTAGCCAGAGGCTTTTACCATCTGAGCCACCAGGGAAGTCCACTCTACACCTGACATAACTAATGCAACTACTATACTAGGCATCCTGAAAATAGTGAGTTCACAAGGTATGGTCCACAGACCTTGGAGAAATCTCAAGACACTTTCAAGGGATCCTCAACACTAAAACTATTTTTAGGGTAATACTACGTGGGCTTTTTCACTGCAGCGATTTTTACACCAATGATGCAAAAGCAATGGCAGGCAAAACTGCTGGTGCCTTAGCCTGAATCGAAATAGAGATTCCCAATTGAACATTTCATCTCTGTATTCTTTACTGCTAGGCAACAGAAAGAAAGAAAAAAGGCTATTTCACTTAACACTGTGTTTTACTAAGCAATAAATATTGTTGATTTTATTAAATCCTGACCCTTGAGTATACTTCTTGTTAATATTTCTGTGGTAAAATAAAGACAGGCATAAAGTGCTTCTGCTGGACAGTGCAATGTAATAGCTGTCTCAAGGAAAAGTACTGCAGATGTTGGATTTGCAGTATGATTCAGCCGCTTTGGTCACAAAAGAACATTTTTACTTGAAAGAAGGATGGACTGCCTAACCAACTTTGTTATTAAGATAACAAACGCATTTGGCAGACATTTCTTCAAAAATAAATGAAGTGAGTCTGTCACATCAAGGAAAATCACTACCAATGTTTGTTGCTAATAATAAAATTCAAGCTTTCAAGTGAATTTTGGAAGACTTATATTAGCTACCACAAACTCATTAGCTTCCCAATACTTAAAGATTTTTCTAAAGGTGTTGAGGTAATATTAATTAATGCAATTTTTATATTACAGAATATAATGTGCTAATATTTGGAAGGTCAGCATAACTCAGTGATTCTTCTAAAGGTGCTGAGGTAATATTAATACTTAAAGATTTTTCTAAAGGTGTTGAGGTAATATTAATTAATGCAATTTTTATATTACAGAATGTAACGTGCTAACATTTAGAAGGTCAGCATAACTCAGTGACCTAATTTTTTTCCAGAGAGTAATGCGTGTTACAAAATCATGCATGGGTAAAAGATCCATTTGATGTTAGTTAGACCAAATGAGTTATATGTAATAAAATATGAAAAGTTCATTGATATGCTTCCCTATTCCACATGTCAAGTTTTAATGTAATATCAAAGAATATCTATAATTATCTTAAAAACCATTAAATTATTTCTCCATTTTCCAACTATGCTTCTGAGCAAATCCAGACTTTATTTAAACACTTCAGCAAAACAGCACATTGCAACAGATTAAATGCTGAATCAAATATAAAAATCAAGTTGTCTATTAAGCTAGATGCTAAAAAGATATGCAAAGATATAAAATGCCATTTTTATCAATATTAGTTCTTGGTTTAAATTTTTTCATAAAGATATGTTAATTATGTTAACATGTAATGGGTATATTTTCATTATTTCTGTTATTTTTTAATGAATTAATAAATCAATATTTTTAAAACTTATGTGTATTAATTTCTTACATGGTAAATATTAGTAGATATAATCTACATAAACAAAATCCCTTTGTGGTCCTCAATCATTTTTTATGAGAGTAAAATGATTCAAAACCAAGAAGTTTTAGAATCACTTATATAAATGTTTGAGAAAGAGACAGCAAAAGAGTAAATAGAAGTTCCATGTGCCAAGCACAGGGAGTGACTGTCCGTTGTGCTCTCTGTACATCATCCCACACCAGGAACACTCGGGAATATCCTGTCCAACTCTGTAATCGGGAAGCTCACAAACTGACTACTACCCAAAAAGGGTAAATAGACCATAGAGGAGTATGAAAACTATGTCCCCAGAGGAATGGTGAAAATAAGTAGGCAAATTTACCCTGGAGAAAGGCAAAAACAAAGATAAAAATGAATCTTATGGAATATGAACAGCTTCCTCAAATCTTTGACATGGTATCAGGTAACCAAAGGGGTGTAAAAGAGGCCCCAGATGTGCATTTGCTGCGTCAGTATTTCTCCCCCGTTGTCTCCTCTCTCGTTCTCTAATTATTCTAGCCTAAAATACTGTTTCTGCTCTCTTTCATTCCCTTCTGTTTTTTCTTTCTTTTCCCAGTTTTACTTCTTTTTCACCTCTCTCCTTTCTCTTTTTCCCTTTTTTTCATTATTTTTCTCCCTAATTACCCCATAATATATGACAAACATATTTTTGTTATTATTTTTTAAGAGTTTCCTTCTTCAAAATGGTGAGTATGAAAAGAAGAAAATGAGGAGAAGGATGCAGGAGGGGAAGATAAAAGAGAGGTGTGGGAAGAGAAAAAATAATAATAATAATTTAAAAATCTTCTTTTATTCCCCCTCTGTAACCTGATATATTTAACAAGTCAAAGGTTTAAATGTTGGTAACTTCCAGTGTAAGAGCAAGAACATCCACATCTACCCTAACATGGAGAGCAGGAGGGTTGAGGAACGCTCAGGCCTGGGCTTTGGGTACTATTTCTCCCAAAGCTATCAAAGAGAAAGAAAAATTCACAAAACATATTTTATAGACAATAAAAAAATAAATAGAATAGAGAGCTCTGAAACATTTTCAAAATAAGACATAATAAGAAGATTCCTCTTCTAGCAAGGTAATTTAAAGATATAGACATAAAACTATGCATAAAAATATTTGTCTCAATATTACTTAAAATGATGAAGAACTGAAATACCCTAAATGTCCAATAATAAGTGAAGAGTTGATCATTTCTGTAACACTTATGAATAGACTATTAAGTCACCAAGATTATGTTAGATTTTTTTCAAATAATCAAAATATCAGATCAGATCAGATCAGATCATCGCCGCTCCCCTTGCGACCCCATGAACCGCAGCCGCCAGGCCTCCCTGTCCATCACCAGCTCCCGGAGGTCACATCAAAATATCAAGTTATGTTTAACAACTCATTAAATTTCTTTCTGTTGAGCTGCTACCCTACAGCAGATACTGGGCATTCAGTGGTAGCATAGCCCCTGCCCTTACAACTTAAATCCAAATTAAAAATATAGATTTTAAACAATTAATTACACAATTAATTAAATGCCACTTAAGCCCTATTTCAATAAACATGCAAATCTATAAAACAGTTTCTATTTAAAACCCTGGAGAAGGGAAAGGTTACCCACTTCTGGCCTGGAGAATTGGGGAAGGGACAGAGCTACTAGAAGAGCCATCGGAGGCCCCACCAGGGAAAGGACCTAGCCCAGACCTGTGTATAAGGAAAAACTTTATGGATGAAGCAACCTCAAGAATGGGCTGTAGTTATTTATGAAGAGGCTTCCAGACAAGGACTTGCAGCCATTCTGAGAACTGAAAGACCAGGAAAACTGTGTGTAATACTGACAGGGCTATGGGAGGTAGGTATGAGGCCAGAAGGATAAGCAGGGAACTGGGGAAAGCTCAGTTAAAATATTTAAATTTATCCTTAAAACTATTGGTAGTTTTCTAAACAGAAAAGCATCAGGGTCAGTTTTCCATTCACAAAACAGAACTTTGGCAACTTATGCTATGCTATGCTATGCTGAGTCACTTTAGTCGTGTCCAATTCTGTGTGACCCCATAGACGGCAGCCCACCAGGCTTCCCCGTCCCTGGGATTCTCCAGGCAAGAACACTGGAGTGGGTTGCCATTTCCTTCTCCAATGCATGAAAGTGAAAAGAGAAAGTGAAGTCGCTCAGTCATGTCTGACTCTTAGCAACCCCATGGACTGCAGCCTACCAGGCTCCTCCGTCCATGGGATTTTCCAGGCAAGAGTACTGGAGTGGGGTGCCACTGCCTTCTCCGTTTGGCAACTTGGTGGAGAATAATTCAAATGAGTCAAGAACAAAGGCCCAACTTACAAAGCTCATTAACAATTCTTGGGAACTAAAAATACAGTCTGGGCAATAAAATGAAATCTAACCTTTTCTGCTTTGTGCTGGGTCTAGTTTCACTCACTCTATAGTTGCCTCACGCCCAGTACCTCAGACCAGAGTTCTTAGTGTGAAAGTGGTGGCTGGATACCTCAGCCTGGCTGGCGGGCCGTGTGCAGAAGCACTGCCCACATCACCACAATTCAAGATGACGGTGGTGGGCTGTGCACAGCAGGTCTGTGCAGAACACTGCAGAGCAAGGCAGCGGCATTGGTAGGCTGTGTGCAGAGCACTGCACCAGGCACCACAACCACCCAGAGCCACGAGTGGCCCGACTTCACCAAACCTACCAGGACTTACAAGAGCCCAACAAAGCAGCCCTGCCCTATGGCCTTTGCCAGGACAGAAACGTGTGCTCTAGAGCAAGAGCTTGCAGCTCTCCATTCTTTCATCAAAGAATACAGCTTTCAGGACTTCCCTGGCAGTCTGGTGGTTAAGACTTGGCCTTTCAATGCAGGAGGATGCGGGTTTGACCCCTGTTGGGGAGCTAAGATCTCACATGCCTCTCACCCAAAAACCAAAACATGAAACACAGGCACTATTGTAACAAATTTTAAAAAGATTAAAAAAAAAAAAAAAAAAGAATACAGAATACCTTTGCTTCTGAAAAAAAGAAAGAGTGAAGACCCAGAGGCCACTTAGGAGGCTATAGCAATCAATCTGTAGACAGATGATGATGATAAGAACTAAGAAGAAAAGGACCAAGGAGAGGACATCCCTGGCAGTCCAGTGGTTAAGACTCCACACTTCCATTGCAGGGAGTTCGAGCTTGATCCCTGGCCAGGAAAGTTCCACACACTGCACAGTGTGGTCAAAAAAATAAATAAAAATGCATATACCTTTATTAAAAAAGAGAGAGAGAGAACCAAAAGGAGAGAAAAGATATCTGTTCCCAGAAATACACTGAAAGGAAAGTTGACAGATACAGAGACTGAGTATGGGGAGGTAAGACAGAAAGGCAGAAGTGGGATGCTAGGATGATTCTCAGATGTAGGCAGATCAAGTAATCTGCCAATTGAGGTACCATTTGCTGATAGAGGGAACACAGGAGCAGAAGGATGACATTTTATGGGAGGAGGTAATGAGTTCACTTTAGGACAAGCCAAGTTTGAAGCACATTTGTGACATCCAGGTATCAATGCCCAGTGAGAAGGTTGAGTGTGAAGCTCAGGATAAGGAGCTGGGCTAGAGTTCTGTATATCTAATGATTGAGCCTTGGGAATGGATGAGATTTTCTTGGGAGGAGTGTGTAGTGAGAGGACAGGAAGGACTAGGAGAGAACCTAAAGAATACCAACATGTAAGGATTGGGCAAAAGAGTGAAAAGCGTAACAATGCCTGGAGAATGAGCAGCACACAGAAAGGTAGGAAGGAAAATGCCAACAAAGGAGAAGTGTGGTGTCCTGGAATTCTGCCAGGAAAATAATTCCAGAAGGTAGGAGATGCCAGAAATAAAATTATGCCTGCATGCTCATGTCCAACTCTGTGTGACCCCTTGGACTATAGCCCACCAGGCTCCAGTGTCCATGGGATTCTCCCAGCAAGAATACTGGAGTGGGTTACCATTTCCTCCTCCAGAGGAATCTTCCCAACAAAGGGACCAAACCTGAGCCTCTGCATTGCCAGGTGGATTCTTTATCACTGAACCACCTGGGAAGCCCAAAATAAAAATATAGAGAATATCATAATATTTAATTCGGACACAGAGGAGGTTATACCTGACTTTTTAATTCTGTACTACTAATAAAAATTATTTTAATATAGTATTAGTTAACATTTGTTGATCACTCATTATGTGCTGTACATTGTTTTAAAGACTAGACACATATAAGTAATTTAATCCTCACTACAATCCCATAAGATAAGTAATTATCCCATTTGGCAGATGCAGAAACTGAGAGGCAGTTAAAGTAACCTGTTCATATTCACACAATAAGCAAGTGTTGGAGTCAAGATTCTTTAAGGGAGTTTCTCCCTTACTTGTCCCAGGGACAGAGGAGAAAAAAATAAACTGAAAGAGCCCTGGGCAAGAAAAGTGAAGTAATTCTGAGGTTGCCAGTACACTTCCATTCCAGAACAGTCCAGGCATGAAAGGAGAACAAACTGGTCTTTAGACACTCTCAGTTCCTTTTTCCTAGTGGCTCAGGAGCAGACAATGGTTTTCCCTGAGCCAACTGCTTTAGGCCCTGCTGGCTCTAACCACATAATTAGGTTATTTGAAATTCTAGTTGTCAGATGGCTGGAGCACATAGGTGAACTGAAGATCTCAGAAGACTACTAAAGAGCAAAAACAAAAAGATTTTCTTAGAAAACCCAGTTTGATTCCATATCTGCTTACCTTTATACTCATCAACTATTTAATTTTCACAACAAGCCTGAAGTACATAAGGAGCAGGTGTGACCTCTGGACCTTTGCACATCCTGTTCCCTCTTAGAACATTCTTTCTCCTCTCCCCTTTTCTCATGTTATTGCTTGGTCATTTAGCTTATTTTCTATGCCTTGGTTTATTGAGCCAAATGAGGGGATAGTTGTCTTTGGTTCTGAACCAAATGAGATTACTGTCTATGTATGTCTCTTCTTAAAGAGAAGAAATATCAATATCAGTCCATCCTTGGCAACCTGGTTACACCAGAAATACTGAAGGATAAATAAAACCCAAGCTACTTAGAACTTTATGAGGCTTGAATCAGTCAATATTAAGTTGGGGGTATATTCATTATGAGTGTTACAGAATAAGAGAATTACTATAAAAATTAGACCTTACACAACTGTGAGTGATGCTGGGGAAAGCAAAAGTCTTGAAAGCATATTTGAAGGATTAAAAAAGGAGCCATAGTAAATTTTAAAAGTCAAGCATGTCTAGTCATCAAAGTAGGCTCACAAAGAGATAATGCATGAAGAGGTCTGAAAGACCATTATCTCTCAGAGGTAATGGTACTGCTTTGGGGGGTACCAAGGTAAGGTAGTGATCCTGGAGCTGCTAGTTATCGAGAGGAAGAGCTGACTGAGCTGAACCCTACTAGGTACCTCTGTGCCTGTCACCACATCTGATCACAGTGACCTCCAGACAGTATCAAGGGCTGCTGCCTCACTTCCTCCTTCTGAATCGTATACAACTTCCTCTTTTGCACAACTCTGGTCTGGGACCAAAAAGGGAAACATACATAGTTTCCAACTGAATTAAGTTGACATAACCAAATCCAGCACACTTGAAAAGTAAAAAGCAAACTAAGTTAAGGGTTCACCAACATGGGAAGGGTTATCAATTACAGTCACTGTAATCCATATTACAGTCATCCCAGTTTGTTGTCATATTCTATAGCTTTTATCTACACAATGACACACTCATTTATCCCCTCTTCTCTTTTACCACAGCCATCACCCTGGTTCTTCCCCAGGTCACATAGCTAGCAAATGATGAAACCAGTATTTAAGCTTACATATTATCTTGCTCCAAAATCAAGATTATAAGCACTTGGTACCTCCCAGATGGTCCAGTGGTTAAGAATCCACCTGCCACTGCAGGGGACATGGGTTCAATTCCTGGTCCAGGAAGATCCAACATCTCATGTGGCAACTAAGCCTGTGAACCACCACTACTGAACCTCCATTCTAGAGCCTGCAGGCTGCAACTGCTGAAGCCGGCCACAACTGGAGAGTAGCCTCTACTCACCGCAGCTACAGAAAACCTGCATGCAGCAACAAAGACCCAGCAGAGCCAAAATTAAATAAATTAATTAATTTTAAAAAAGTATAAGCACTCCACTGCACCACATCCTCCTCTAACTGGTTCTCAATAACTATTTTCTCATCTAGCTAACCATTGCCAGAATCAACATCACTGTAGCTGGAGCAGCCCTTAGTTATCCTACTGTGTAAGGGCCTTTGCTTTACAGGTAAGGAGATCATTCCCAGGAAGGTTAAATGACAGCCCCTGATGGTGGTAAACTGGACCTCTGGCTTGCTATCAGTTGCTTTCCATTATAAGAATTGTCTCCTTCCCTGACTAGAAATTGATCCTAGGCTGTGGCATGATGAGAACCATGTCCTCCCTACTGGAAGGCAGGAAGAAAACCCAGCACACTTAGCCTTTGCTCATTCTGTACCTTCTGCCTACTAAAATTCAGCTTTACTGTGCTGGTCCTCAAGCCATCTGTTTCCTGTTTACTAAGAATATAGAGAAGTGTGAGTCAGAAAGATAGCATACCTGCCTTCCAGGAGCTTCAAAATAAATAGTGACAATACTGATAGGAACACTGTGATCAGTAGACAAAGGTTCCATGAAAACAAACACTTAAAACTTTCCATTCATACAAGCAATGTAGTCAATGAGTTGAGTCAATGCAATCAAAGGCTGCATGCGGAAATTATCATTTTTCTGGAGGAGATAGAATTTTGAGAAAAGTTTAAATACTTCAAGATATGGAGTCCATCCAACCAGAAACTGGACAATGGGTGGAGCACAGGTGCATCACGAGAAGACATGGAGATGGGAAAGTGTCTCAGACTGAAGAGGAGGTGAATTTTCTCACTCATCCAATCATTTTGTTTTCAATATATACTTAAGATGCACTTACTGTGAGCCACGAATGGTATGTGAGCTTAAAACAAAGGGGCCTAATCTAGAACAGTACTGAACAAGGACATTTACGCTAAAATCTGAAGCTAGGAGACTGGATAAAGTCAGGGAGAGCATTCCAGGTAGGTGCAAATAGCAGGTATAAGAAGGTGAAAGAGAATCCTCAGACATTGGAGAAACTAAAAGAAGGCTATTTATTGTTCACAATGACATATTATCATGAAATGAGTAATGGGTTGGTTAACAAGTACCAAATCATAGAAAGTCCTTTAGTTTATTTTATGGATTTTTATAGTTGCTGTGGCAAGTTAAAACTTAACCCCAAAATTCTTTTGATATTCCTCCCACTGGGTTCTGTAATGCTATGCCAGATTCTTCGTTCAGGTCTTAAGAAATGGCAACTTATACTTCCTGTCTTTTTGGACACTTGAAATCCAGCCACCATGTTTCAAAGGAGCCCAAGCAGATTATAGGGGGGCCCACATAGAGACACCATATGGACAGGAACTGAGGACCCTGACCCTTGGCCCTGGCTGAGCAATAGCTGGAACTGACTTGCCAGCCATTTTCCAACTCCATTCAAGCCACTTCAGTTGATGCTGAAAGGAAAAGAGATGAACCTCTCTTACTGAACTCTGCCCAAATGGTAGATTCTTAATGTAAGTAAATAATCATTATTGTTTTCAAGACAGTAAAGTTTGGAGTACTTCATTACGTAATAATAGATGTCAGGAGTGTAGGGAAATAGGAAGCCATTGAAGAAATTTGAGTATTAAGAATTTTGCTTCTAATTAAAGCTTCCCCTTCCATTTGCTGGGGAATATCACAGTTATTGAGGCTTCCCAGGTGGCACCAGTGGTAAAGAATCCACCTGCCAATACAGGAGAGCAAGAGACACAGATTTAAAAAGGGTCAGGAAGATCCCCTTTAGAAGGAAATGGCAACCCATTCCAGTATTCTTGCCTGGAAAATTCCATGGACAGAGGAGCCTGGTGGGCTACAGTCTATGGGACTGCAAAGAGTCAGACACAACTAAGTGCAAGTGCAGGCACGCACTCACGCATACACACACACACACAGCATATCACAATTATTTACTTCACAGAGTTGCTCTGAGAACTGAATGAGACAGTGAAAGTAAAGTGTTTTATAGAGTTGCATATTTAATAAATCCAGACTTCCCTGGTGGCTCAGATGGTAAAGCGTCTGTCTACAATGCGGGAGACCGGAGTTCGATCCCTGAGTCGGGAAGATTCCCTGGAGAGGGAAATGGCAACCCACTCCAGTACTCTTGTCTAGAAAATCCCATGGACAGAGGAGCCTGGTGCAGGCTACTGTCCATGGGGTTGCAAAGAGTCAGGACACGACTGAGCAATTTCACTTTCACTTTCATTTTCAAACAAGTGTTAGTTTATTATTATTGCTATTTTTTGAGTTTAGAGAAAAGAGAATGTAATAAAAACTACTGCATGAATCAAAGATTCGTGTTCAGTTCAGTCACTCAGTCATGTCCAACTCTTTGACACCCCATGGACTGCAGCACGCCAGGCCTCCCTGTCCATCACCAACTCCCGAAGTTTACTCAAACTCATGTCCATTGAGTCGTGATGCCATCCAACTATCTCATTCTCTGTCGTCCCCTTCTCCTCCCACCTTCAATCTTTCCCAGCATCAGGGTCTTTTCAAATGAGTCAGTTCTTCGCATCAGGATTGGAGTTTCAGCTTCAACATCAGTCCTTCCAATGAAGGTTCATGTTAATGTTTACTTAATTTAAAATGGTGACAGGAGGAATAAAATGAGTAGATTAGAAAACTATTTAGGATGTAGAATTGATGGATAGTCATAATTGATGTATGTAAAGGATGAAGAAGGGAAAAAACCTCAAGAATAGTTCCAAGGTTTCTGGCCTTAGAGCCAGGTCAACAAGTGTAGCAGACAACTGCTGAATGTATTTTTCAGAATCTTTTCACTGTCCAAGTAATTTTACCCTAACTTCCTTCTGAGGAATCAACCTGCCTCCACTCTCAATCCATTTATTTTGAGCAGGGCTGATCTTCTCCACCTCCCCCAGGTTAGACATGTTACCTAGCCCTAAGCTCATTTCCCATATAAGTAGTTCCAGGATTTGCAAATGCACTGAGACTCAATTTTAGGGCTCCTTGTTTCTTTGTCTTTGCAGGAGTTGTATCTTTCCTTTGGAAATTGAACCTGTAACTGTATAAACTAGAACTACTGCAGCTGTCTCCCTTATGAAGAACCAACACAGTGGTAGCAGAGCAGAGATGAGAACATCTGAGTGCTAAATCAAACTGTACCTGAGGTACATGACAATGCCTTTCAGTTATGTAAACCTAAGAATTTCCTTCTGTTTTCTTTCACATAAGCCACTTTGCTTTGGGTTTATTTACACTTACATCTGAAGGAGCCCAAACTGATACATTAGTGATGCTAGGGAAAACTGGAAGAGGGACAAGTATTGTGCTATAACTGAATGGGATGTTGACAACTTTAGAGATAGCAATGTTAGTGGGGAGGTGAAGGTTGAACATAAATTGGACAAAGTAAAGGGTAACTGAAAGGGGAAGAAATGGAGATGAAAAACCTAGACTGGTGAAAAAGTGTGGTCGTTCCCAACTTTACTAGTCATCAGAGAAATCAAATTAGAACCAATGTGATACCATCACACACACACACACATACCAGAATGACTAAAATGAAAAAAAATAGGCAGTTTTAAGTATTGATAAGGATCTGTAACAATTGGAACTCTCATACACAGCTAGTGGGGATGTAAATCTATGGAACCACTTTGGAAACTAACAAAAATGCATGCTTATCGTACCATAGGGCATGTAAAGGAATGGTCATACTCTCTACTTGTAATAGCTTTAAACCAGAAACTACTCAATCCCCTATAACCATAGAAAATACCATGGTATATCTTCTCAACAAAATACTATGCCACAAGGGAAATAAGTGAACTACAAAGCTCAAAACCAGGCAGAACAAATTTATGGCACACTGAAAGTCAGAATGGAGGGTAATGACTGCAAGGAGCAAGGGGGGCCTTCTGGGATGCTGGCAATTTTCTGTTTCTTCACCTGGATGCTGGTTACACACGTGTGCTCACTTTGTGAAAATTCACTTAATAATTTATGCACTTTTCTCTATATTTGCTATACTCCGCTTAAAAGTTAAAAAAAAAAAGGGGGAGATACAAGGAGTCATAAATGATGGAGTATATTTCCAATAAAGTTGGAAAGGAGGCTGGAGATCTGAAAGTGGGTGATATAATTGGTTTCATGTGTAGTGTCTCCAAGTCTTAGAACCCGAGAAACAGCAGGGACTAAATTAACCTAGAACAGGTGGGCTGCCATCTATGGGGTCACACAGAGTTGGACACAACTGAAGCGACTTGGCGGCAGCAGCAGCAGCAGCAGGATGATCTTCAGTCTTCACTTATTAAGCTGTGCCAGTTCGTGGCACTAGGGAGCTCAATGTTGAGGCTTCCCTGACTAGAGCAATGCCAGACCAGTATAGTTAAGTAGCCCCTTGACCTCTCTAAAGGTGAGACCCTGTGTCATGCTGGGGTCTGTAGTTGGAAACCAGAGGAGTTGGAATGGTATCACTGTAGCTTTGGTGGTCTGATCAGTTAGGATACCTGCTAGGATCGTAGATTGCCTTGTAGGACTTATTTCAGTGAACCTAAGAGAGTTTTACTGGGAAAAAGTCTAAGGCATTGGGGCCCCTAAATCTGAGGCTTGGAAGCTTTCTACTCAAGTTTCACTGTCTCTCAAGAATGAAGGGCCTCCTTTGATCTCCTAGAACTGATTGACTGAAGTTGCTGAGAGGGCCATGCAGATTCCAGCTCTGAATTCCTCAATTCCAATTTCTTCACATCTTCATCAGACTCACTGTCTCCCCTGTAGAGTCAGTTTAGGCTCCCTTACCTTCTCTTCTGAAGCCCCAGGAGTCTTCTAGATTCATGTGTTACAGCTCTCCATTCACAAAGTCTTCAGAAAGATCCTTCTAACATGCAAATCCAACCATGTCATTCCCCTGTCTTTGGCCTTTAATGGTTCCCCTGTTCTTTGGTTTCAACCCAAACTTCATCAAGAGGCACAGGGACCCGGTACTTGATCACCTATCCAGTATCATCTCCGGCCACCTTTCTGCACAGCCCCCAACACTTGCCACAGTCCAATCAAGATGCTGAATGTGGAGGCTATTTCACATCTATTGCCTTCAGCTCAAACACCTTTCTTCTCTGTCTATCTGTTAAATACTTATTTATCTTTTAAAATCATAGCCAGGCATGACTTGTTCTAGGAAGCTTTCCTTGACAGCCCCTACTCCTTCTCATTCTGATTTTGTACTTTCTTCCACTATATATGTTACATGGTGCTGTGTTTACTCATTGTGTTTGTATTCCTAAAAGTCCAGATGATGGGTGGCCAGGATTTGGTCTTACTCATCATCCTTATTCGGAGAAGGCAATGGCACCCCACTCCAGTACTCTTGCCTGGAGAATCCCATGGATGGAGGAGCCTAGAGGGCTGCAGTCCATGGGGTCGCAAAGAGTCGGACACGACTGAGCGACTTCACTTTCACTTTTCACTTTCATGCATTGGAGAAGGAAATGGCAACCCACTCCAGTGTTCTTGCCTGGAGAATCCCAGGGACAGGGTAGCCTGGTGGGCTGCCGTCTATGGGGTCACACAGAGTCGGACACGACTGAAGTGACTTACCTAGCTAGCTAGCTATCATCCTTATTCCCAGTTCTTGCAATGGCATTTGGTATGTGGTATGGCATTTTTCAGTAAGGTTTTGATGACCCTTCAAAGTACAGCTCTATTGCTACCATTGAACCATAACTTTCATGAAGACTTTATCATTATTATTGCTTATGTGCATACATGGGTTAATGATAAGCAAACTAAAATCCTATAACTACTTTATGAAAGAGGCTATTTCATCTGATCCTTGCAACAGGGAGCTTGATAGAACATCCCCTCTCTCAAGGCCCCAGTCCTACCCACAGACTAGCAGCACAGAAGTCTTGAAAGAGGGAGAAAGTATTAGAGCTTCTCTCGATACTCACTTTCACCTCAGTTTTAATTTTTTTATTTTGCATGTTTTGTAGTATACCTAATAATATCTTGGTATATATGTAAAATGCTCATATTATATCAGATCAGATCAGTCGCTCAGTCGTGTCCGACTCTTTGCGACCCCATGAACCGCAGCACGCCAGGCCTCCCTGTCCATCACCAGCTCCTGGAGGTCACCCAGACTCACACCCATTGAGTCAGTGATGCCATCCAGCCATCTCATCCTCTGTCATCCCCTTCTCCTCCTGCCCTCAATCCCTCCCAGCATCAGAGTCTTCTCCAATGAGTAAACTCTTCGCATGAGGTGGCCAAAATACTGGAGTTTCAGCTTTAGCATCATTCCTTCCAAAGAAATCCCAGGGCTGATCTCCTTCAGAATGGACTGGTTGGATCTTCTTGCAGTCCAAGGGACTCTCAAGAGTCTTCTCCAACACCACAGTTCAAAAGCATCAATTCTTCAGTGCTCAGCCTTCTTCACAGTCCAGCTCTCACATCCATACATGACCACAGGAAAGACCATAGCCTTGACTAGGCGAACCTTTGTTGGTAAAGTAATGTCTCTGCTTTTGAATATGCTATCTAGGTTGGTCATAACTTTCCTTCCAAGGAGTAAGCGTCTTTTAATTTCATGGCTTCATATTATATAAGAGTATTCAAAATTATCTTACTGATAGAGGGCATGATGAAAAAGGTTTGAGACACTGTGTTAGGTACTGTGGTCTCCATGTTAGAGCACTTGAGCAAGGAACAGGACATGATCTGCCAGCCACGTTGCAAGGTGTGCATTTCATAGTTTGGTGACAAATTTCTGGCTGGGTTAAATGTTTGAAATCAATTCCCATCTCCCCATTTTTCCTATTCCTGTTTCCCAACTACTAGTAGTGGCAACAGGACCAATTAACATGCAGTGAGTGCCTGCTCTGTGCCAGACACTGTATTAAACATTCTTACATGTCATCTCACTTCAAACTCACAAAAAACTCTGAGGTAGGCACTATTATCCCTGATTACAAATGAAGAAACTAAAGTATAATAACCTGTTCAAGAACTACCGGTGGCAGAGCCAAGATTCAGCCCTAAGCCGTTTAGGAGTTCCTTGAATAAGCAGGTAGAGCTGAAGGGGTAGTTCTGGATTCAAATACAGACTTAGTCATTTATTAGGGGGGCTGTATAATAGCACTGTGTCTACTTAGAGATACATGATACGTTATTTTAATGTCTAGTCCAAATTCTATAGTGGCCCTCCCAGGCAGAGGCAAAGAAAACATGATGCACACGGGATCCTGTATTTCTAATGGATGTTGTATGCCTCACAGTACCAAAGGGAAACTGCTCTTATAATAAACAGTTTAATTCTTCACCACCACTGCCCCACCACCACCTGCATCATGGCAAGAAGCCCAAAGTCCTAAGCAGTAAGTACATCAGTGTTTAAAGTGAATCTCTAGTGAAAAGCACAGCAAACCAGTATGTCTTGTCTTCTGATGGCACAACCTCACCAAATTGTTTACTTGAAGCCAGCAACTAAGAGAAGGCAGAGAGAGTGAAAGATTTTCCAAGGCCGGTAGCAAGACGAGCACCAGAGCAGCTGACAATGGCTCTACCTGCTTATCCAGCAGCTCCGGGGCACGGGTTCTGGATTGTCTCTGCATCCTAGCACGCTCCCTTCATGCCTTGAGACTGCCCTGTAGATCTCAGTGCCTCAAGAATAACACCAAACAAAGCTCACCTTCCCACCTAACATCTGTATCTATATCATGCGCTTTTTCAGCCAGCTCCCCCATTCCCTACTGCCTATGGACATATGACACCACTTCACTCTACCCAGGAAATTCTAAGCAAGGACAGAGGAGGTCAGTGTATCCCTGTGATGATGAAACAACTTGGCCAAGTCGTGACGGACTTAGAAATGAAACTGAAGCTTGGTATCTGTCTACTGCCCTTTATGGAGAATCCCACTGGGTTCAGAACCTGAATACTGTAAGAATGTCAGGTTCATAATGTACTTGAGGAGCTTAACTGAGATAGAGTATTCTCTTTTCCTTCCCTCTTTTCAAGGAATGGAGTCTGGCTAGGAAACGGCATGACCATTTCCCAGGCATTCAAACCTGGGTTGGTTTATTTCTGGCACCCAGGCTGGAACAGGCCAGGAGACCCAATTAGCAGGATACACACTCCTGCTGCTAGGAATATAGTTAGGAAGGATTCCTTCTCCTGTTGAGTCCAGGCTGTGATTGAAACCAAGCACAGAAAGAACATAGATCATCAGAGCAGAAAGGGTCCTCGAAAAAGTGATGAAGTTGATGATGATGGTAAGGAAAATGATTACAGTAACAGCAGCTAGCTAGCATTTATTGAAGCTTGACTATGTCAGGCACTGTGATAATCATTTTACATGAATTAGCTCATATAATCTAACCTCTTGATACTATTGCTGGGCTTCAGTTTCCTTACTTATGAAACAGGGGTGCTTTCCCACAGTTCTCTAGCTCTAACAATCTCGGATCCTATGACAACTTTGAAGGTGGTCCCTGACTACCTTCAAAACAAAGCTCAAAGGAACTTGACAACAGCAGTGCTGCCTTCTTCAGAGTGCTTCATAGTTATTTTACAGCACTCTTTCTCCACTGAGTTAAGCCCCCAAATAGTCCTGTGAAATCAATTAATGGGTACATAGAATAAACAATTTAGTTTGTGTTTTTTATAAAACATTTGGCTCCCAGGCTTGTAAGAAAGCATCAGAAAGCATAAAACTTTGTTTAATAAGTACAGTGTACTAAAAATATCCTTTACTAAGACACTGGAGAAAATTAAAAGGGCACCAGCTTAAGAATCAAGAGTTCCAGATGCTGATCCCTGCTCAGTTACAGCTTCAATCGTGTGACCTTGGGCAGACACTTCAACTTGACCTCAGTTTTGCCATGCATACAATGCTTTCTTGACTCTGCTATTCTGGGATTCTGTCATGTAGAATAAGTCTTCTCAAAGCTGTATGGGCACTCCCTGGTAAATGTAGTGATCTTTTATTTGTCTGTTCGGTTTGTGGTTCTTGTTGTTAATTTTCTTACCTTGTTACTACCAGTGTAGTCCATACCTCATGCAGCTAGAAACCCAGGACATATTTCTCGTCAGTCAGATCAGCCACTATCTCAGGAGTGTCAGACACTTACTTCTATTAAAGTGTTCAGTGCTGAGGAAGGCTCCCAGAGCTGTCTGAGACCCTGCTGCTCATGCCAACAGGTTGGAGCAAGTTCACACGCTGCTCACAGATCATGATTGATCACCAGTTCCATCTCCCAATCTGGAAATGGACCCCACCGATGGTCTGAGATGTAAATGGCATCCCCCCTAAAAGCATTTATCAGAAAAGCATCCATTACTGTCTCAATTTCTAAATCCTCTGGGTGGAAAATAAGATCCAGAGATCTGTGGGTCTTCGTAGGGCTGAGCAATTATACCTGTGCTCTGCATACCACTAATGAGAGTTCAGTGTCAAGGCTACTTGTAAGGGAGTTTTAACACGGAGGTTGACTGGAGACAAAGAAGGGAAGGAAGTAAGGAGGCAGAAGAGAGGAACAGAAAGAAAACTAGAGGAAAAGGAAGTCTGTACGATTAAACACTTGTGTGTTAGTTGCTCAGCCATATCTGACCTTTTGTGACCCTATGGACTGTAGTCCACCAGGCTTCTTTGTCCATGGAATTCTCCAGGCAAGACTACTGCAATGGGTTGCCATTCCATTCTCCAGAAGATCTTCCCAACTCAGAGGTCGAACCCAAGTCTCCCACATTGCAGGCAGATTCTTTACCATATTAGGGGATATAAGATGAGTCTTTGAATTAAAGACCATGGAGGGTTCAATGTCCAAATAATTTTAGACAATGCTGACTATTTTATTTCCCCTCATGGAAATTCATAGCATGCCTTAGCATGTTAAAATCCTTGTAAAGTTCTACAATTAAAAAAAAAATTTTTAAGTTTGTCTTAGTCCTAACCAAAGTTTTTGGAATCTGAATTACAGAATCCAGTTTTTTTGTAATGCTTATTAATATTCCTGGAATGGATAGTCAGGAAAATTGGTCTAAGGAAACCCAGGCTGCTGGGGTGAAGAGGTAAAAGAAGGTCACTGGTTCTTGTTTCCAAGGAGTTTAAAAAACTGTGGGGCAGTATTTGACTAAATGTGGAATTTTACAAGATTAAAACCAGTTTAGGGTAATAGGTCTGTCTGAGAGTGTTCAGTTGTGTGCAACTCTTTTGTGATCCCCATAGACTGCAGTCCACCAGGCACCTCTGTCCATGAGATTTCCCAGCCAAGAATACTGGAGTGGGTTGCCATTTCCTCCTCCAGGGGATCTTGCCAACCCAGGGAACCTGCATCTGATCGGCAGGTGGATTCTTTACCACTGAGCAACCTCTAATACAGCCACCCCATTTTAGATAGGAGTAACACTACACTCATCTCACATGCTAGTAAAGTAATGCTCAAAATTCTCCAAGCCAGGCTTCAGCAATATGTGAACCGTGAACTTCCTGATGTTCAAGCTGGTTTTAGAAAAGGCAGAGGAACCAGAGATCAAATTGCCAACATCTGCTGGACCATGGAAAAAGCAAGAGAGTTCCAGAAAAGCATCTACTTCTGCTTTATTGACTATGCCAAAGCCTTTGACTGTGTGGATCACAATAAACTGTGGAAAATTCTTCAAGAGATGGGAATACCAGACCACCTGATCTGCCTCTTGAAAAATCTGTATGCAGGTCAGGAAGCAACAGTTAGAACTGGACATGGAACAACAGACTGGTTCCAAATAGGAAAAGGAATATGTCAAGGCTGTATATTGTCACCCTGCTTATTTAATTTATATGCAGAGTACATCATGAGAAATGCTGGACTGGAAGAAACACAAGTTGGAATCAAGATTGCTGGGAGAAATATCAGTCACCTCAGATATGCAGATGACATTACCCTTATGGCAGAAAGTGAAGAGGAACTAAAAAGCCTCTTGATGAAAGTGAAAGTGGAGAGTGAAAAAGTTGGCTTAAAGCTCAACATTCAGAAAATGAAGATCATGGCAACTGGTCCTATCACTTCATGGCAAATAGATGGGGAAACAGTGGAAACAGTGTCAGACTTTATTTTTCTGGGCTCCAAAATCACTGCAGATGGTGACTGCAGCCATGAAATTAAAAGACGCTTACTCCTTGGAAGGAAAGTTATGACCAACCTAGATAGCATATTCAAAAGCAGAGACATTACTTTACCAACAAAGGTCCATCTAGTCAAGGCTGTGGTTTTTCCTGTGGTCATGTATGGATGTGAGAGCTGGACTGTGAAGAAGGCTGAGCACCGAAGAATTGATGCTTTTGAACTATGGTGTTGGAGAAGACTCTTGAGAGTCCCTTGGACTGCAAGGAGATCCAACCAGTCCATTCTGAAGGAGATCAGCCCTGGGATTTCTTTGGAAGGAATGATGCTAAAAAATGATGCTAATGAAACTCCAGTACTTTGGCCACCTCATGTGAAGAGTTGACTCATTGGAAAAGACTCATGCTGGGAGGGATTGGGGGCAAGAGGAGAAGGGGATGACAGAGGATGAGATGGCTGGATGGCATCACTGACTCGATGGACGTGAGTCTGAGTGAACTCCGGGAGTTGGTGATGGACAGGGAGGCCTGGCGTGCTGCGATTCATGGGGTCGCAAAGAGTCGGACATGACTGAGCAACTGATTTGATCTGATCTGAACTCTACACTTTCCAGGATTCCTTGAAGTGAGGCTTGGTCATGTGATTAAATACTGGCCAATGAGGATGTAAGCCCAAGTAGACAAGTCAGGCTCTGGAATGCGTCCCTAGGAGAGGGAGTGTGTCCTTCCCTTCCCTCTCCCCACTGCTGTCTGGATTGAAGATATCATAGTTGGGTGTCCATCCTGGATCTTGAGGACAGGGTTCATCCCCTAGGGGTGGTGAGCAGAAAGAAGCCTGGGTCCCAAATGACTAGGCTGTCCCTTTGGTGTTTTACATGACTGAGAAATAGACTTCTCTGTTGTTTAATTTAGGGCTTCCCAGGTGGCCCAGGCTTCCTAGGTGGCTCAGTGATGAATAATCCACCTGCCAATGCAGGATACATGCCTTCAATCCCTGGGTCAGGAAGATCCCCTGGAGAAGGAAATGGTTACCCACTCCAGTATTCTTGCCTGGAAAATCCATGGAGAGGGGAGCCTGGGGGGCTGCAGTTCATGGGGGGCAGCAGTTCATGGGGTCCCAAAGACTTGGACATGACTTAGTAACCGAGCATGCATACACACATGCACACACACACCTCATTTAATTTAGCTGCTGTTTTGTGGGTCTTTGTTATATACATGCAGGCTGTATGCTAACTAATATAGCCACTGACTACAGGTTGTAGCAGTGGATAACACTGACCACGTTGTAGCAAGGATAATATGCAAGAGAATAAAAATCTAGGTATTACAAAGAAAACCTGGAACCCTAGACATATTCCATATACACATAGAGTCTATATATCATTATATTTCTTAAGAAAAATCTTTTAAAAATACCAGTACTGTTAAATATTTTAAATATTTTTTTATCACAGGTTAGTATTTGCAAAACCACTCACAAAGGATCATAACAGCATTAGCCTCATGACACTAAGATAGAGAACTCCAAATGAAATTTGATTTGATGAGGCTCTGGAGCAGGGCACAAATGACATCTTTTGTTGACAGGCTCACAAAAGAGCAGCTGGAGCTGGGGTCTCATTAGAAATCACACAATTCCTATCAAAAGGGACATAACCTGTGGATTAGTGCTGGTTTCTCTCAAAGTTAAACAGAGATCTTACCATCAGATCAGATCAGTCGCTCAGTCGTGTCCGACTCTTTGCGACCCGATGAATCGCAGCACGCCAGGCCTCCCTGTCCATCACCAACTCCCGGAGGCCACTCAGACTCACATCCATCGAGTCAGTGATGCCATCCAGCCATCTCATCCTCTGTTGTCCCCTTCTCCTCCTGCCCCCAATCCCTACCAGCATCAGAACGTGAACGTGAACATGAAGTCTCTCAGTCGTGTCCGACTCTTTGTGACCCCATGGACTGTAGCCTACCAGGCTCCTCTGTCCATGGGATTTTCCAGGCAATAGTACTGGAGTGGATTGCCATTTCCTTCTCCAAGGGATCTTCCCAACCCAGGGATCGAACCTGGGTCTCCCGCATCGTAGACAGAGGCTTTACCCTCTAAGCCACCAGGGAAGTCTAACCAGCATCAGGGTCTTCTCCAATGAGTCAACTCTTGGCATGAGATGGCCAAAATATTGGAGTTTCAGCTTTAGCATCATTCCTTCCAAAGAAATCCCAGGGCTGATCTTCACAATGGACTGGTTGGATCTCCTTGCAGTCCAAGGGACTCTCAAGAGTCTTCTCCAACACCACAGTTCAAAAGCATCAATTCTTCGGCGCTCAGCCTTCTTTACAGTCCAACTCTCACATCCATACATGACCAAAGGAAAGACCATAGCCTTGACTAGGCGAACCTTTGTTGGCAAAGTAATGTCTCTGCTTTTGAATATGCTGTCTAGGTTGGCCATAACTTTCCTTCCAAGGAGTAAGCGTCTTTTAATTTCATGGCTGCAGTCACCATCTGCAGTGATTTTGGAGCCCAGAAAAAGAAAGTCTGACACTGTTTCCACTGTTTCTCCATCTATTTCCCATGTAGTGATGGGACCAGATGCCATGATCTTTGTTTTCTGAATGTTGAGCTTTAAGCCAACCTTTTCACTCTCCACTTTCACTTTCATCAAGAGGCTTTTGAGTTCCTCTTCACTTTCTGCCATAAGGGTGGTATCATCTGCATATCTGAGGTTATTGATATTTCTCCCAGCAATCTTGATTCCAACTTGTGTTTCTTCCAGTCCAGCGTTTCTCATGATGTACTCTGCATATAAGTTAAATAAACAGGGTGACAATATACAGCCTTGACGTACTCCTTTTCCTATTTGGAACCAGTCTGTTGTTCCATGTCCAGTTCTAACTGTTGCTTCCTGACCTGCATACAAATTTCTCAAGAGGCAGATCAGGTAGTCTGGTATTCCCATCTCTTTCATAATTTTCCACAGTTTATTGTGATCTACACAGTCAAAGGCTTTGGCATAGTCAATAAAGCAGAAATAGATGTTTTTCTGGAACTCTCTTGCTTTTTCCATGATCCAGCGGATGTTGGCAATTTGATCTTACCATATGACCCAGCAATCCCACTAGTAGGTATTTGCCTGAGAGAAATTAAAACAATTGTCCAAGCAAAGACTTGCACATGAATGTTCAGAGAACTTATGCAAATAGCCAAAAACTGGAAATGTCTCAGATATCCATTAACAAGAGAATAGATAAACCAAACGTGATACATACAGTGGAATGCTTCTCAGCAAGTAGAAGGGTTGAACTATGATACATACAACATCATAGATGATCTCAAAATTATTATGGTGAGTGAAAGTAGTCAGACATCAAAGAGCACATTGTGGATGATCCCATTTCCATGATATTCGAGCAGAAACCAGACCAGTCATAGAAGTAACAGACATCAGATGAGTTATTGCCTCTGAGTGCAGGTAGAAGTGCAAAGGAATGCAAGTGAATTTTCTAAGGTGATGAGATCATTTTATATCTTAACTAGGGCAGTGATCTAATAAGTATATTCATTGGTCAAAATTCATCAAACTGTACACTGAAAATAAGTGCACTTTATGGTATGGAACTTCACTTTCAATAAAGTTGATTTTAAAGTGTTTTTTAAGGTACTGTGCTAAATGGAGAAAAAAGAAATGCCTTGGAGGAAGAAGGCAAATAGTGATTTGAAATGGAAACCCCAAATTTAATGTTAAAGGGGCAAATGTTCTGAATTGCCAGTATTTTTTTCTTTGTTTCTTTCTTTTTTTTTTTTTTTAAGCAAGCTTTTTCTTGCATGAAGATTCTGGATAGCTGTGCTCTAAGAGAAGCTGCAACCATTGATTTCATGAAAAAGCAACTCTGGGGCTGCCAGTAGGTAACAGAGAACAAATGAGGGAATGCACAGAAGGACCAGACTTACTTGTGCATGAGCCTTCCCTAGGACAGAACTTCTCAGATCATCCGTGGTAAAGGACCAGGTGCTTTATGCTGGGGCAGTGGCTTGTTTGTTTTGTAAAATAAAAAGTCATATATTCTAGAGGTCACAGCATGTGTCTCCAAACGCATCTTCTCAGTGATGTCTGGTCTGTGCGCAGACCATTAGCAAACATGCACAGACTGGTCTGGATGCTCAGAGCACTAGCCAGGGGAGTTGCTTGGGGTCAGGTCCCATATCAGCAGAGAGGCAGAAGCCAAAGACAACTGGGATGTGAATATGAATGTGGCCTTGTTTGAACAGAGTGGACAGTGAGGTCTGAGGAAATGTGCTCACAAAGATTTCAAAACAGGTGCACAAGGTCAACAAAACACTGTTTTGGAAAGTTTCATCTGGCAGCACACGCAGGTCAGTAAGCAACGGAGAGGCCTGAATCATAGGACAGACGTGGAAGTTATTGCAAGTAACTATGTGGGAGATGACTGGGATTTGAACCTTGATGGTGGCTGGGGGACTGGACAGGATCAAGTGTTGGCCAGAGGGCTAAGAAGGGATTCACAGTGACTGGTGATGGAGTGGAGAGGGGCCTGGGGGTAAAGCCGGGTCAGAGTAGGTCCTTTGATTTAGGAGGATGCTGGGAGTCTGAGGAATGAGAAGGGAAGGGAAGAAATTTGTGTCTGAAGCCTCCACTTGCTCTGGGAAATAAGAACGAGGTTCCTGGGTATGCAGGGGCTCCCTGGGCCCAGCAGTCTCCTGAGGGCTGATTTGTTTGTCTTGGCTTCTGGTCCAACAATCCCTGACCCACTGCCACCCAGGGTACCACTCACAGTGGGTAACAAGGGGAGACCATCAGACGGGGTGGGAGAGAGCCTTTATGTGTGCCACTTTTCACGCCTGGCATGCCTGCTTCCCAGGTGGCTCAGTCAAAAAGAATCTGCCTGCCAAGCAGGAGATGCAGGTTCGATCTCTGGGTCAGGAAGATCCCCTGGAGAAGGAAATGGCAACCTACTCCAGTATTCTTGCCTGAGAAATCCATGGACAGAGGAGGCTGGTGGACTACCATCCAGGGGGTCACAAACAGTCAGACACGACTTAGCGACTAAACAACATGCCCACTTCCAGCTCCTCCTCATCTTCTAGGCCCCACCCAGATGTCACCCTGGGGCTGAATGACTCACCCTCAGTTAGGCTGCTACGGCTCTCCAATGTGTTAGAGCACAAAAACCACAACCCGGCACAGCTGCTCATGTCAAGCTGCCCTGCCACATTGTAGCGTCACTGTAAGGGTCACATCCAACATAAGCTTCACCAACCCGTAGCACGTTGCCTAATGCAGATGACCGTGCTCAAGATGCACCATAAATGGATGAGGGAGACACCAGAGGAAGGAACAGAATAGGCAGGGAGGTCATGTGAAATGTGCTCAACAAACATGGAGGTGAACAAGGGCCAGAAGTCACGTGAGATTTCTTTCCTCTGCTCTTGATACAGGTATGGCAACCATTATTTGAAACTTGAAACTTCCTCAGCCCCAAATACTTTAGGGGCTCCTCTCTGAACGAAAAAAAACTGGCAGCCTAGGTAGAAACTATACTCTGGATTTAGTCAGCAGTGCTCAGAGCAGTCTCTGCTTCAAAGACTGTAAGAAGCTGGGCTGAAGCTGATCTGACTAGTAAACTGGGGAGTCACTACCTTCGGTCTGAGAACAAAGATCATAAGAGAAGCTGGGCTAGGACTTCCCTGGTGGGCCAGTGGTTAAGAATCCATCTAGCAATGCAGGGCATATGGGTTCGATCCCTGGTCAGGGAATTGAGATTCCACATGCTGTGGGCATGTGGCAATGAAAGATTCTGAATGCAGCACCTAAGACCCTGATGCAGCCAAATAAATAAATAAAAATATTTAAGTAAATATGAAAGAGAGAAACTGGGTCACCCTTTAGCTCTACAGTCCTGAAGCCACTGGTGCGACTAGTATTAAATTAATACATTCTATGCTTGGAAGTGTCGGAGAAGGCAATGGCACCCCACTCCAGTACTCTTGCCTAGAAAGTCCCATGGATGGAGGAGCCTGGTGGGCTACAGTCCATGGGGTCGCTAAGAGTCAGACACGACTGAGCGACTTCACTTTCACTTTTCACTTTCATGCATTGGAGAAGGAAATGGCAACCCACTCCAGTGTTCTTGCCTGGAGAATCCCAGGGATGGCAGAGCCTGGTGGACTGCGGTATATGGGGTCGCACAGAGTCGGACACGACTGAAGCGACTTAGCAGCAGCAGCAGCAGCAGCATGCCTGGGGGGCGGGGAATAGCCTGGGGTTTATGGTTAGGTCTTTTCTGATGGATTGATGCCCTGGCCATATAGGAGGTGACATGCTTTGACACCCCTTCAGCAGGAACAATCATCCCAGGGATTTTCTGATCCAGAGAAGAGGCTTCTACAGTACAGAGGAAAGGGATTGAGACCCTGGAGGGAAGATACTAGAACAATCAGAAAGGGGAGTTTTCAGTAGGAAGCAGAGATTCCTGGGTGGGAAACAGTCAGTAGTAAAACCAAGGCAGTCCTGGGCAAACTGAGATGATTGGAAGGTACCTAAGAGATCATTGCCTTGTAGTTGTTTTTCAGTCACCAAGTTCACACAGAGGCTAATAAGCAGGGTTGGGACTGGAGCTCAGGTCTCCAATTAGCCCTGCAGGCCTTTCCCTCAATGGTGTTTGCTTTCAGCATCCTCTGGACCCTCACTTTTTCACTTCCATGACTGCAGCTTCCTCCTTGGTACTACCCTAAACAGAATATCTTTTGACAGCTGATTACCTGCTAATTGTTAGACAGGAGGGATACTGATGTGCCCTGGGAGCTCTTTGGCTTGTTCTCTGGCAACCTCTATCCTCATCTAACAAAAGAAATGTTCTTACCCAAGCCTGGACCAGTGGCTCTGCTTCTCTCTTCACTTCTGGGCCCCAAATTAGACACAAAGCCTCAAAAGAAATAAAACCCTCTTCCTGTGCCACCCTTAGCACAGCCAGGGGAGAGGACAGGGTGTAAATAAACGCACATCTGGGGAAACTCAGCAACCAATGGTGCAGGCCATCTCCAACCACCTGCAAATGGCACCTTCAGTTTGCATCTCTTCTCATTCCTTGGAGGGCTGTATGGTTAAGTGAGAAAGTGATTCCCCTGCCCAACCCTCTCAGAATCAGTGGTCCGAGAGTGCGAGGCCCTGGGTGACACAGTCCACAGACGTGTGGCAGCACATGTTTCCCAAGAGACGTAAGATCCAGTGATAGGTGAATAGCTGTACTTCCACAGGCTTTCAAAACAAGCATATAGAAAATGAGCCCCAGACTGTCTGTTTACAAATGTGTTTTCTTCTTCCCTCTTCTCATGCCTGAGTCTGTTCAGGAATGTCACATTCCAGGCTTTCTGGGCTGACCACAAGTCACAGTGGCAGCCATCGTAATGCCACATAGTCCAGAAGGTAGTACTTCTGAATGAGTCAGGCAGGAGTGCCTGGTGTAAAGCTGCCTCATACTGCTTTATCCTGGGACTCCAAGGCTTGGATCACTGGGTGGTGTGTTTCAAGATTCTTGAAGATAAAACATGCAATTTGCTGTCCAGTTCAGTGAGTAACAAAAACAGAGAAGTAGGACCACAATAAGAATGAGTCCATTTCTATCACTTACATAGCCACTCTCTCAATGGATTCTTACAATATCTTTGGAGGAAAGCATAGCTGGTGAAGTTCAGAGGGTGGAAATGCCTCAGATCAGATGACTGGTAAGGGCCAGGCAGGTCTAGAAGCTAAGTTATTGGAGGTAAACATGCTTCAGAGCTTTTCCCACTGCACCATCCAATGTCTGTCTACTCCATCCCCTTTTATAAGTGGATCTGCTCTTTAATCCATTATGTGGATTGGCAAAGTCACAGAGGCTTTTCTGAAGCATTGAGGTGGAAGTTTTGCAGTAAAGTAAATGAGGATTTAAACGAGGATTAAATAAAATAAGGTTTGGGAAACAGCAGAGTGTCCTGGCTGAGAGCCATCACTCTGGAGCTTCTGGACCTGGATTCAAGCCTCAGGTTTGCCACTTACTAGCTGTGTGATCTTGGATATGTCGCATCACCTCTCTGAGTTTCATTTTCCTGAAGTGTGGATAAAATCAGTACCTGCTACATAGGGCTGTGAGGATTAAATATGAGAATGTACGCAAAATGGCTTAGCAAAAAATGGGCACTTAATAAATATTTGCTGAATAATGAACTGAAATGATTGGCAGGGCTGGGATATGAAAAAAAGAAGTGGTTGACTCTGCAGCCAGGGCTTTTAACTTTTTATGAAATGCTGATGCCCAAACTTGCCAAACACCTACTACCAGACAGTGAGGGTAGGAGGCACTCTTGAAAGAGTTGGGTGGTTCTCCTTGAAGCCCCTTCCTGGCCTCAAACATCCATACCTCTCACCTGTTTCCTTGGATAAATTACAAAGACCTTCCAAAAGGAGGAGTTTGGGAAGGGAGTATAACCTCCATACGAGAGGTATGAACACATAGCTGATGAGCAAAAATAGTTGGGTAGATCTGGTCTCATTCTACACCCAAGATGGGCTGTTTCTGCCTTAGGGGTTAGAGTTGTGGTGTGTGCCAGGGCAGGAAGGGACCAGAGAGAGATGCTGTTTGGTGAGAACATGGAGGCCCAGAAAGATGAAGCAGCTTGCTCAAGACTGCACAGCCATGCTGTGGCAAAACCATGACTGGAGTCCAAGCTTCTTGCCCCAGACTCCCTGCCACCACCTCCCTAAATACACAGGCTTTCAAAATCATTAGGGCACAGAATCAGTCCAGCACTAAGCTTTCGAAATCCCCATGGGCCCTCCCACAGTTCCTCCTCAGGACAAAATCACTCAGGAGTAAACAGTATTAAAAAGCCTTTTGAGATGGCAGAGGAGGTGTTCTCTCAGACAGGGGCTCTGAAGAGAAATTGAGCTGAAACAGTGATTCGATCCACAGATCACCTGGGCTCCACGTCATGTGCGATTTTACCTTTTGAGTATTTCAGACGGTGAAATGTCACGTTTATGAGCCTGATGTGCTCTGATAAGTGCATTCCAAATGTCTTTGCAGCGATGCCAAAGCAGGGACACGCCTCGTTCAGCCCTCACTGGAGTCTTGGGGAAACAGGTTGCTCCAATCCTTTGTCAAGTTTATTAGGAGGTACCCCACCCACCCCACCCATGAATTCCAAACAGCTTCGTTCTCACTGTCCTTCACAACTAGGTCACTGGCCTGGCAGGGGAAAAGATTCTGGAGTCCCAGAATATTAGAGTTCAGGAACACTCAGAGGAAACTCCTTACCTCTCAGCTGAGGGAACTGAGGCTCAGAGAAAAGGGTCACACTTTGGGCTCAAGGTGAGTGTTTTGGTTGTTTGGCCCACAATTTCCTTCCTGCGTGGTGGGCTGAGCACGCCACGATAACAGAGTATCTTACCAAGAAGCCAGAGTTCCAGGGAAGCAAGGAGCAAAAGAAGCACCCAGCCCTAGGAGCTTCTAGGAGCACTTGGCAGTCCAGGAGGCCGGCTTCTTACAGGTACTGCAGAGTAAGCAGCCAGGAATTTGCATAACATGAAGTCATGCCTCCTTCAGACCAAAGAAAAGGAAGCTTTTCCCTTTTCATGTCTCCTTTCATCCCTAAAGCTGGATTTCCTAAACAAGTACCACTTGGAAAAGGGACCCCCTTCATTTGTAGTAAGAGATGTGTACTTTACATGCAAGGAAAGATAATCCCTAGTTTCAAAGCTAAACCACATTCCTAAGAAATATTTCCTCCTTTTGAGGTAATTCAATTAAAACAGTAGGCGCGGTTCTCTGGGAATATATAGTTCTAGAACTGAATAATCGATTAGGTCTAGAAAGCTTGCTTGTCCAGAGACATTCGTTTTGTTGGGATTTGAGTTTAGGGCTGGGGATTTTCTTTCTGGTTTGTTTGGTTTTGATTGCCGGGGGTGGGGTCGTTCTCAAATATAGTACTTGGAAAGAAGCCAGTTAAGCCCAAGCAAAGTAACAACAATCCCTCTGAAAAACAAATACTAAGTCATGGGTAAGAATATGCACAGAATCAGAAAACAAATGTTGATTCCTAAAGTCATCTTTGAGATCTTCTGAAAGCTTTTTGCCTAAGAGAGCAAAGACAGCATAGGTACCTGTATGAATCAGACCTTAAAAACTATCTGTTCCTTCATGTATCACTGTATAATACCTTCAGACTTTGATAAGAAAATACTTTAAAACAAATCCATGAACTTTGAAAAGAAAAAGGTGTGTTTTCCAGACAATCAAATAATGTTCTCAACAGTAAAAAGCAGGAAAACTTTATTCTCCTCGGGGCTGCTATCCCAGGCAAGGCTTATCCTCTCTCTGTAGACTGCGGGTTCTCCCTGATAATTGAAGGACGAATCAGAGAGGACTCTGGTAAACAGAAGGCACTCAATAAATGTTTGTTTTATAAGTAAGAGCCAGAAAGAGAATTTTTATACATTGGAAGTAAAAAAAAAAAAAAAAATTTACTTTGGAGAGTGGTAAGAGAAATGAATGCTTGATCTATTTCACTTTGAGCAAAGATTGACAGGGGTTAATACTGGTCCTTATAACAATGTCACAACTAACACTTTTTGAGTGCCTTCTCTATGCCAGGCACTAACACAGAGTGTTTCCTATCAACTTCTTCATCTAGCTCGAAATAACTGTCATTATATCCTTTTTACTGGTTGGGTAACTTAGGATTATGGAAGTTGAATAACTTGTCTAATACATGGCAGAGCTGGGATCAGAACACAGGTCATCTTATCTCAGAGCCTGTGTCTTAAATCATTATGTTCTACCACCTGCCAATCTACAGAGCTTTTTATAATTTAGTTAATTAGGGCCCTGGGAGTAGGGTATTTTATTTTCATTAATTAGCAGAAAATAAACTTCAAGTTCAGCATATGCTATTGAATGCTGAAGTGTGACTCTTGACCTGGTTCAGGAACTGTTGGAATTCCTCATTCAGCAAACCTAGGTTCATTCATTCAAATCCATATCAGCACCTAAGATAAAACCAGGTCCTGTACTCAATATGGGAAATGCTGAAAGAAGAGACACAGGGTCTGCCTTCGGGGAGTTCCCAGTCTAGTGAAGGGAAGCAAACCTGTGAGTAAGTTGCCACCATTCAATCTGGTAAGTGCTGTAGTCAGTGCATGTGTGAGGTCCTATGAACAGCAGAGCAGAAGACGTAGTGAATGTAGTGCTTTATGTGAATTCATGATACACAGCAGGAGAAGCCTGAGACTCAATCCTGGCTCCTCCATGTAATGAGTTGAATGATCTGGACAAGTTCCATAACGTTCTAAGCTTCAGTTTTTAATCACCTTTAAATGCTGACAGCAGTATAATTCATGCCTCATCCCACTGTTACATGATGAAATGATACAACGTCTGCTCCAGCACATGACCTAACACATAGTAAATGCTATATAAATGGAAGCCATTAGGGAGGACTACTCTAGGGAGTCAGGTATGATTCTACACAAGCCTGGGGTAAGAAGAGTTAGTTGAAAGTGGTCATTTCAGGAGAAGAGACTTTGGAAAGAAGCGAAAAGGGGTAAATATGCATTGAGTGCTATGGGGAAAGAGTGGTTTACTAGGACACAAAGGAAAGCAATTAGCAATGTCCAGTACTCTGGGCACAAGTGTGCAAAGACACAGGTACAAGGAATTTTTTGTACTGGGATTATGGATGAGTGAACACACGAATACACACAAATATATAAGTTAACAAATAAATAAATTGAAACAGCCATCAAAGAAGACTGGTGAATAGATGAATAAATGAACAAATAAATGGTATTTGTAGATACTGTCGGTTATCTACTACATCAAAAGCCAGCCCTAACTTAAGACACCACCAGGACTACGTAAGGAACAAAGGACTGCACAGAGATGGCCAGCGGCAGGCCGTCCCACTCTGGTGACAGGCAGCCAGGGCCGGAGGCAGGCAATCACAGCCCTAGAGAGACACTGTCTACGGAACTGTGAGTAGGTTTCTGTGCTGACTCACGCTGCTTGGGGCTCTGGATGGTCAACATCCGCCTGAGAAAGTGCACCGGTTGTATACCCAGAAAACTGAGCGGCGGGGAGGTGATAAGTCGCAGCAGCTGCGCTTGCTGAACATTTCATCACCTGCGCTACTCGGATCTGGGAAGGGCATAAAACTTTATGAGTCTGCATAAAACAGACTCAACCAAGTCTGTGCTTCTGAGGATTATCTGAGTGCCTGAACCTGGCCGGCTTAGATTCGGGTGTTCATCTCCGCCCTCTCTGTAACAGGGCAGAGATCAGATATTGAAAAGACCAGTCAGATCAGATCAGTCGCTCAGTCGTGTCCGACTCTTTGCGACCCCATGAACCGCAGCACGCCAGGCCTCCCTGTCCATCACCAGCTCCCGGAGGTCACTCAGACTCGCATCCATCGAGTCAATGATGCCATCCAGCCATCTCATCCTCTGTCGTCCCCTTCTCCTCCTGCCCTCAATCCCTCCCAGCATCAGAGTCTTCTCCAATGAGTCAACTCTTCGCATGAGGTGGCCAAAATACTGGAGTTTCAGCTTTAGCATCATTCCTTCTAAAGAAATTCCAGGATTGATCTCCTTCAGAATGGACTGGTTGGATCTTCTTGCAGTCCAAGGGACTCTCAAGAGTCTTCTCCAACACCACACTTCAAAAGCATCAATTCTTCGGCGCTCAGCCTTCTTCACAGTCCAGCTCTCACATCCATACATGACCACAGGAAAGACCATAGCCTTGACTAGGCGAACCTTTGTTGGCAAAGTAATGTCTCTGCTTTTGAATATGCTATCTAGGTTGGTCATAACTTTCCTTCCAAGGAGCAAGCGTCTTTTAATTTCATGACTGCAGTCACCATCTGCAGTGATTTTGGAGCCCAGAAAAACAAAGTCTGACACTGTTTCCACTGTTTCCCCATCTATTTCCCATGCAGTGATGGGACCAGATGCCATGATCTTCGTTTTCTGAATGTTGAGCTTTAAGCCAACCTTTTCACTCTCCACTTTCACTTTCATCAAGAGGCTTTTTAGCCCCTCTTCACTTTCTGCCATAAGAGTGGTGTCATCTGCATATCTGAGGTTATTGATATTTCTCCCGGCAATCTTGATTCCAACTTGTGTTTCTTCCAGTCCAGCATTTCTCATGATGGAAAGACCAGTAAACTGGTCATGAAAAGACCAGTAAACCACCTCAATAAAGAGAATTCAACAAACTACCAGAATATAGTAAGGACACTCTAAACTTGGCAATTTTAACAAAATGAAGAGACAAAAGAATACCCAGCAGCTAAAGGAACAGGATAGATCCCCACCAAACCAAACCAAAGAGGAAGAGATAGGGAATCTACCGGATAAAGAATTCCAAATAATGATAGTGAAATTAATCCAAAATCTCGAAATCAAAATGGAATCACAGTTAAAGAGCCTGGAGACAAGGATTGAGAAGATCCAAGAAAGGTTTAACAAGGACCTAGAAGAAATAAAAAAGACTCAACACATAATCAATAATGCAATAAATGAGATCCAAAACACCCTGGAGGCAACAAATAGTAGAATAACAGAGGCAGAAGATAGGATTAGTGAATTAGAAGACAGAATCCTAGAAATAAATGAATCAGAGGAGAAAAAAGAAAAACGAATCAAAAGAAATGAGGACAATCTCGAGACCTCCAGGATAACATTAAACGCTACAACATTCGAATCATAGGAGTTCCAAAAGAAGATAAAAAGAAAGACCATGAGGAAATACTTGAGGAGATAATAGTTGAAAACTTCCCTAAAATGGAGAAGGAATTAACCACTCAAGTTCAAGAAATCCAGAGAGTCCCTAACAGGATAAACTCAAGGCGAAACACCCCAAGACACATATTAATCAAATTAACAAAGATTAAATATAAAGAACAAATATTAAAAGCAGCAAGGGAAAAACATCAAATAACTCACAAGGGAATTCCCATAAGGATAACAGCTGATCTTTCAATAGAAACTCTCCAAGCCAGGAGGGAATGGCAAGACATAATTAAAGTGATGAAAGAAAATAACTTACAGGCTAGATTATTGTATCCAGCAAGGATCTCATTCAAATATGAAGGACAAATCAAAAGCTTCACAGATAAGCAAAAGTTGAGAGAATTTAGCACCACTAAACCATTTCTCCAACAAAAACTAAAGGACATTCTCTAGATAGGAATCACTAAACGGGTGTATAAATTCGAACCCAAAACAATAAAGTAAATCCTATTTATCAATAATTGCTTTAAACGTTAATGGGCTGAATGCCCTAATCAATAGACAAAGACTGGCCGAATCGATACAAAAACAAGACCCTTACATACCTTGTCTACAAGAGACAACCAAAAGACTAAAATGGGTCAAATGGACACAAAAACTAGACCCCTATATATGTTGTCTACAAGAGAACCACCTTAAAATAGGGGATATATATTGACTGAAAATGAAGGGCTGGAAAAAGATTTTCTATGCAAATATGGACCAAAAGAAGACAGGAGTAGCAATACTCATATCAGATAAAATTGACTTTAAAGATCCTGAAAAGGAGACAATCAAGGTTATACATAATGACTTAAAGGAACAATCCAAAAAGAAGTTATAACTATTATAAATATATATGCACCTAACATTGGAGCATTGATATATCTAAGAAAAACAGTAATTAGTATGATAGAAGAAAATACAACAACACAATAACAGTGGGAGACTTTAATACCCCACTCATACAATCAGGCTGTAATAGACAAAGTAAAGAGGAAAACATTCACTTATGAGCCTCAAAAAATTCAGTTCATCCAGGAGAGTTAAAAAAAAAATAGACTTATTTGTTCACTCTGTAAAGGTTTATTGACTATTTTATGGGTCTGGTACCACTTTTGGTAGTAGGGAGGAAGAAGTGACAAAGGTGATCCTATCCTAAATAATGTATTGTGGTGGAGATAGACCTACCAATACAAAATACCAAGATGTGCCTAAGCCCCCCCGCCGACCTCGAGTATGAGGACACCCAAACTGGACTTTTAGTTTCCTGAACTTTTCATTTCCAGATCAAACCTCCTAATATAGGATGAATTCAACATGATTTTTTTAAAGTGTTCTTTGTGATTAAAAACAGAAAGCCATTAGTTAAGAAATTACATATACTCCTCCCTACCATCACTCCCCTTCTTTCTTCCCATTTCCCTCCCACCCTCATTGATCCTTTCCTTTGTCCATTTTCCCCTGCAAAAAAATAAAAATAAAAGTATAGCTCTGAAATGTGAATTTCCTCAAAAAAAAAAAAAAAAGACTCTGATGCTGGGAGGGATTGGGGGGCAGGAGGAGAAGGGATGACAGAGGATGAGATGGCTGGATGGCATCACCGACTCGATGGACATGGGTTTGGGTGAACTCCGGGAGTTGGTGATGGACAGGGAGGCCTGGTGTGCTGCAATTCATGGGGTCACAAAGAGTCAGACACAACTGAGTGACTAAACTGAACTGAACTGATATACTTACATGGAAAGACATCTGCAGCACAGCATTAAATGAAAATACCAATTGTAGAAGGGTACTAAAATAATCCCAAATTTGTAAGTAACAGCATAGCAGAAGGTTTACCGAACTATTTTATAATGGTTGCTTCTGGGGAATGGCTTAGGGTTGGGGCTGGGGGGAATGTTGGCTTAGCCGCATAGTGCTAACACGTCCCCTGGACCACCGGGGAATTCCCAAGGTGATGTTTCATTTTCTACTCTACATACTTCTTAAATATTTTAATTCTTTATAAAATGAGTATTATTGGAGGTATTTTTATCATAAATATTTTAATTTAAATTTTAATACTTTGAAAGAGTTGAATAGATTTTTTTTTTTTTTTAAGGATTTATTCAGAGGTCATTTGTTACCCATCAAAAAGTAGGTTCAGTGGCAGAGTAGTGGTGCAGAGATTAACAAAGGAGTGCAGTGAAAAGTGGAATAAGCAGTGGCAGCTCTTCTTTGCCCACATGTCAAACAGAGGACAAAGAGCCAGGGAACAGCAGAAAGCAGGGGTGCTGCAGAAGTCTTGAAGGAAGGTCCAGGGCGGGACCAGGGAAGAATAAGATGAAACAGGTGACCGGAATACATTTAGTGGGGAAGAAAGGAAGGAAGGATGGAGGGAGGGAGAGAGGGAGGGAGGGAGCGAGATGGCGGTTGACAATCCTGAGTTCCAAGAGAATGGAGGGTAGTTTCAGGCTTATCAATAAGGTGGGTGGGAGGTGGTTTCCTGATTAGGTAGGTGGAGTGGTGAGATGGTGACCTCAGGTTAGAGGCTTGAGGAGATTGCTGTTCAGTAGCTCAGTTGTGTCAAACTCTTTTCGACTCCATGGACTGCGGCACGCCAGGCTTCCCTGTCTTTAACCATCTTCCAGAGTTTGTTCAAACTCATGTCCATTGAGTTGGTGATGCCAACAAACCATCTCGTGCTCTGTCATCCCCTTCTCCTCCTGCCTTCTATCCTTCCCAGCATCAGAGTCTTTCCCAATGAATCGGCTCTTGAGATTAGTGGACATGATTTCTGACTACTCAGAGGGGATGGGATGGAGCGCCTCCTTATTACTCCCAGCTAAGGCCTTCCCATTCCTGGACTCCCCATTCCAGGTTTCCAGGCTTCCTTGTGCCAGCCCACCCTTGGCTTTCTCCAGACACAACTCTTTGTTTGCTGTAGTGCCCCTGGGGATATAATGAGGAAGGGCAGAGGGTGGGTGGCCTGTGACTACAACTACTAACAATGCTGCTTCCAGGTATTTTGTCCCCAATGGAATAAAACTTTTGTTGTTGTTGTTAAGGAAAGGAGACTGGGACAAGCTCTCTAGAGTATACTAGAAGTGCCTGAAGGTGCTCAGAGCCAAAGTCTTTCCTCACACCCTGGGTCACCTGGGGATTAGCAGACGTGTGTCCTCATTTTTCTACTTGAAACTACAACCAGCAACCCATTAGCATTGACGATTTCACTATTGCTGAAATCACCCTTGGCTCATGGTACTTGGAAATATGGAAGGATAGAAGAAAGAGGGAAAATAGTAGGAGAAAAAAAAAATGGAAACAGGGAAGAATGTGAGTCTCCAGGTCTCAGAAGGAAGTAAAAAGGGGTTGGTGATAAATGGGTGTCCTGCAACCGAACCGAGAGGGTTTGGGGTCTTGGGTGAAGAATTTTAGATGTTTTCTTTGGGCTGTTCCATGTGGGAACCCATCCTCCCCTTTCAAACTAGGAGGCTGTTCCAGAGACTGAATGAGATGCACACAGTTCCTGCTCCTCTCCAGCCCAAATGTCTAAGGTAGACTGGGTTCAGGATGGGCACACACCCCTGCTTGGGGGAGTGGGACAGGATGATCCTGCCAGCCTGGGCTGAGTTGGGGTCTGTGCCAGGTGACACAGGTGAGGGTTAGTCCAGAGGAGATCAGCTAACAGTCGTCTAGCACTCAGTGACAGAGTTCCTCCACCTTCTCTGCTGTGTTGAGGATCAGAAGGCTCTGGGCCAACTGCAGCAGAGGCATGGTATCTAAGAATACTTTAAGAGCTGGGAGGAACCTTAAAGATCATCCAGACAGAAGTGATCACTTCCTCTTCTTGGTCTCTACAGCACTTCTTGCAGGTAGCATGCTGTATTTTTAATTTATTATCATGCATCTATTCAAAAAACCCTATTGCATTCACTGTGGCATTGCCAAAGCATAGCATCTACCCTGAGGTAGATTCAGCTTCCCTTTGTGTGTACTTGTTGCCTTTATTGGTGAGAAAAAAAATGAGTCCAAAAAACTGGAAAGACATTCCAAGCTATTAACTTGAGCAGGCTAATGACATGCTGGCCAAAGGATTAGCTCCAGCCTGTAGCACTCAGGCCAAAACATGAAGGCTTTCTACAGGGAATAGCAAGATGGAGAGAAAGCAGTTCCAACACAGTGTGTCCTGAGCAGGGGCAGCCTGGGAGCCACATCATGGAAGCAGCCTTGTAAGCAGAAGTAATTTACAGGAATATCTGACTAAGAAGGCCAGATCCTCCAAAGATGCTCTAACCCTAAGGTAGAGTATACAAGTTACCATCTTTCATTTTTGCATTAAGAAGTGACCCCATCTCCCTCCAAGGAGAGTAAGCAGTCCTTCAAACCTCCTCAGATGTGTTTAAAAAGTACCTTAAGTAAAGTTAGGTGTCCAGGTGGGTTGCTGAGTTGTGTGTCAGGGACTCCGTCTGTGTGCTCAATCGTGTCAGACTCTGCGACCCCATGGACTATAGTCCACTAGGCTCTTCTGTTCGTGGGATTTCCCAGGGAAGAATATTGGAGTGCTTAGCCATTCCCTTCTCCGGGGACTAAAACTTCTTCACCCAGGGATCTAACCCCGGTCCCCTGTGCCTCCTACATTGCAGGAGGATTCTTTACCCACTGAACCATTACCAGGGCTCAGACTTTGAATTAAGCCTTCATATGACAACCTTCAGAACACTCTCAAACAAAAGAAAGAAGGAAAAATCCTTCGAAACAGTATCTGCCAAAGTGTTTCCTCAAAACACTAGTCCCCACATATGTTTTTTAAAGAAAAACATGGTTCTGTGACCAAAAAAGATGAATAAATGCTGCATTCTACCCCTGCTCTGCGGTCGTCATCACATACATTAGAACCTAAAAGTCACTGAGAAATCCTGTAGTGAGGAACCAGGTTGAATTTTGTTCAACCCAGTATTGCACAAAATTATGTAACCAGGGGACACTTTGTCCCATATTAGACTTAGGACAATAGTTTTCAGATGTTTTGTAGTACACTTTCAAATTCTGGAATTTGGGGCAGCGCACTTGAAATCAGTAATGCAGGCAACAGGCAGGGGCAGGTACAATGTTTAAGGTCTCTCCACGGGACCATCAGAACTGCATGGTTCACTCAGTGCCCCTCAGTCCTGAGCTGAAGGCTGACTTGAACTTTGCTTTGCCCTAATCATGCTTTCTCATGAACTCCAAAACCAAGTTGCCACCTATTCCAGTAAAGTCTTCGAAAGTCTTCCTTGGAGTGCCTCAGCTTTACACAACACCTCTTTATAGCCAGTTGACCTGGCTCTGCAGCACATCCCTTCATCTACTTAGCTCAGCAGGCACCCTTGCAACAGTGTGATGTGCAGCTGAAGCAAAAATAAATTTTACACACATTCAAAAAAGTTTGGCAGCACATCCATAAATAATTTACACCACACAGGCTGAAAACACCAGCCCTGGAACTGGTATTCCAAGAAGAAACTAGAAGGGCTGTTGCAAAGAGGCATTCATGTAAGGTTATCTCGAGGATAACACTTGTTCCTCAAGAGGCATGGGCGGTTGGAGGGGGTATGCCGGGCTGCTGGATCCCTGGGAGCTGGGATCCAAGGTCCTCCCAAACACGGAGACAGAGAGTAGTATATAAATCCCATTTTCCTGTTTCCAGTTCTTTAAACTATAAATTTCCTTGGAAGCGTTTCAGTATCTATTTAGTTGGCTACATGCTTGTGACGTGTTATTTTCTTAAAGCAACCTACCAGGAAAATATAGTAACCCTTAATTAATTCTCATTAGGGGATAGGGATATGTGAAAGAACATCTGACAAGAGCGAAGACCCCTGCACCCTCCTCCTGCCTCTGCCTTAGATGAGCAAATAGCTGTGCTCCTCTGAGGCTCAATTTCCTTAGCAGTAAAAAGGTGGGTTGAATTTGATAACTTCTAGAACCCTTTCAAAGCTGATATTATTCTGACTTCTGGAATGCACAGGAAATAGTTCTAAAAATAATTCATAAATAATAAATGAAGTATATGGATGACATTATTATTGAATGATTATTTATTTATAATTAACATTTATTGAAAACAATGTACCAGCGTTGTTCCAAGTTCTTTGCATGTTATTATATATTTAGACTTACAACATTACTATGAGCTATATGTCATTATTACCTTGTTTTACAGATATTAAGATATTAATCTCTTATAGAGATTAAAAAGCTTGGCCAGGACAACACTTATAGTAAGTAATAGAGATAAGATTTGAATTCAACATCTTGACTCCAGAGTGACTATGATGTTGATTTTTCCAAAATATCAAGCTTAAAAATGTAGTAACAGATGCTGGTGTATCTTTCTATATGAAATGTGTGTAAAATATAAATCTAGGAAAGAAAACCCAAATACCTAAAGGGGGAAGATTTCTAAAAAGGGCTGATATGATAACAAAACTAAAATTTCCAGCCAAAACACAGACTGAAATCTATTTCACATATGCCCCAGTGGCCTGACACTCTGGACCCGGGTTGATAAGTTGCCATGGCAAAGTTCCGGAGCTAGGTTCAGGAAGGAGTGAGGTAAACTGCAGGGTGAGCCCCAGAGGGAGGAAGCTGACAGGCATCCAAAGGAAGGTAGTGTGAGTTAGACAATGGAAACAGAATCCTTGCATCGAGAAGAGCTACTAGGAAGCTTAGAGGTCACCCTATCAAAGCTCTCCCTGAATCAGGCATTCCCTTTACAACAACCTGGTGTGTATTTATGCTGAGCATTCTTAGAGATGGAGCTTGCTCTGCTTACCAGAGAGCCGTTTCCAATTGCTAGACACCCAAAGATATTAGAAAGATCCATTCCTTCTAATGAGACAAAATATGTGTTATGGTGATTTCTGCCATGGGCCCTGGTTCTGCCTCTGAGGGACTCCAAAATAACATGTGACCCACCCCCCTTTCCTGTGATAGCCTTCAGAAATTAGAAGGTTCACTGAGTCCTTCACCATCAAGCTAAATAGTCTAGTCCCTGCAGACATTCCTCATGGGGCAATTCTAGTGCCATGACCATCCCAGTTGCCATCCTGTAGGCACTATCAGACTGACTGAGGCCACAGCTTACTCACCTTGGGGTCCTTTGCAGTACCTAGCTCAGGGCCTGCCACATGGTATTAGACACAATGTGATTTTTAATTTGAACAAAACGGAACAAGGAAACTGCAAAGGAAAAATATGGTAAAAAGTGAGAGCCTACGTCCTTGACAGAGTCATTCAGACAGCAGCTAGATCCATTTCTAGATCTGGGGCCATTTTCCAGATCCTGCCTAGGGGTTTCATTTTCTTCATGCGCTGCCACTGGGCTTTGGGAACACTGATCCCTGCCTGACACTTAAAAGGGGCATTTTTAGGGATCAGCGTTATGATCCTGGTGCCTAGCCCAGGGCCTGGCGCACAGTAACTACCAGATAAACACCAAACAAATGACTAGCAATGGCAGGTTATCATGCACCTACCATGTGCTGAGTTCTTATGTATATTATGCATATTACCTGATTCAAACTTGCAACTCCATTTTAAAAAAGTAATATACCCATTTGGCTAATGAGGAAACTGAGAATCCAAGAGGTTAAGAAATGTACCCAAAGTGACTCACCCAGCAAGTGGAAAAGCCACAATTCAAACCCAGAGCTGCTGATTTCTAAAGCCTATTGCTTTTAACTACCTGATACCCTCCTAAGACAAAAAAAAAAATGAAAGAAAGATGGAGAAGCAGAACAACAGAGAGACAGGAAAAGAAAAGAGCATTGAAATTAGCTTTTGAACTGTAAAACTCTCTGTGAGAGGAAGCTGTGAGACCTGTGTAAGAGAGTGTTGCTTTCTAGATCCACCATGTCCAGGTTTTTCTAAACTGGAAATCAGTGGAAAATTCTAGACTCTGATGGCCCTGCTTGGCATGCAGAGGCTGTTGTGGGGCTGTTTCTGTAGCTCTGGAGCTCCCTGCATTCACAGACTCTTGAAGACATGCATCTCCTTCTCTAGCTGCAAGTTGGCAGGAATGGCTTGGGTCCCATCCAAGTCAAGAGGCTGAGGCCAGGCCTGCCATCAAGGTCCACTAGATTGCACCCTGGCCCCCTGGCACCACCTCCTCCACACCAGGCATTTCCTCCAGGCCCTGCCAGCTTCCACTGTGTCCCTAAAACACCAGCTAAGACCCCATTATCTGACTTTTGCCCCAACTTAGGCCACAAAGGTTTCACAAGGAATGTGTCCTGTGCCAAGCTTTGTGCTCAACACCTGCCCTAAAAAAAAAAAAAAAGAAAAAAAATCAACCACACAACTGAAATCCACTCTCCTAGCAGAGCATAGGCTGATGGGGAATTCTGAGGCAGGAGAGTCACTGTGCACAAGGGAAGGAGCCAGTCTCTGTATCAGTGCTCCCCAGCCCATTCCTCTCAATGCAGCCTGACTGAAAAATCAAGCCAAACCTCATCACTTTCCTGCTCCTTTGCTTGAAACTCCTGTGGCTCTCCACTGTGTTTAGAGTACAAATTAAATTCCCATAAGACCCACTAGATTCCCCTGCCCCTGTTCCTAACCTTGCCTTGTGGCCCCTGGCTCAGGCACCAGCCAGTTTTCGGAGCCTCAGATTCATGCTTCCACTTGCCTAGGGTTCGTGCTGTTCCCTCTTTACAGAACAAATTCTCTCCTACTGTTCCATGGACCAACTCTTCTTCCTCCTTCTAAATCTCATGCCCTCAACCCTAGGCCAGGTTAGGCCCTCTTGTTATAAGTCCTCAGAGTACCTGTACTCCTTCCTGCAACTTTTAATTATCTTGTGTGTGTGTGTGGCTTTTTTTTTTTTTTTTTAGTATAATTAGCTAAAAAGATTGTATCAGTTCCAGGGGTACAACATAGTGATTCAACATCTTTATACATTATGAAATGATCACCATAACTAGTCTAGTTACCATCTGTCACCATAGAAAGTTATTATAATATTATTGGTTGTATTCCCTATATTACATCCCTGTGACTTTGTTTATTTTGTAACTAGAAGTTTGTACTTTTTTAATCCCCTTCACAATCTGTTTCACCCATCCCCCTATTTCCTCTGCTCTGGCAACCACCATTTGTTTTAACATTTGTTAGAAGTCTGTTTCTGTTTTTTTATGTTTGTTCATTTGCTTTTTTTTAATTTCACATATAAGGGAAATCATATGGTATTTGTCTTTCTGTGACTTATTTCTACTTAGCTTAATACTCTCTAGGTCCTTTCATTTTATCATAATAGCAGGATTTCATTCTCCTTTATGATTGAGTAATATTTCACTAGCTATATGTTTCACATCTTCTTTATCCATTCATCTATTGATGGACACTTAGGTTGCTTCCATATCTTGCCTATTGTAGATAACGTTGCAATGAACACTGAGTGCACATATCTTTTCTAGTTTCTGGGTATTCAGATAATACCCAGAAATAAAATTTCTAAGTCACATGGTAGTTATGTTTTAAATTTTTTGAGGAACCCCCATACTGTTTTCCATAGTGGTTGTACCAATTTACATTCCTACCAACAATGCACAAGGATTCCCTTTTCTCCATACCCTCTCTAACATTTATTTCTTGTCTTTTTGATAACAGCCATTCTGAAAAGTGTGAAGTGATATACGAAAGTGGTTTTTAATGACCTGTTTAGTCGATATCCCCTATAACGTCTGAGCTCCATGAAGCAGTAGACTGTATCTGTTGTGCTCACATTTCTGCCCCCAGAGCAACAGTAATCATGGAAGAAACATCTGAAGGTATTCAGATGTTCTAGCCCAGCTTTTGTCTGTAGCTGGCTGTATGCTTCAGGAAACTCCCTCCCCATCTCTAGGCCTCAGTTTTACCAACAATAAAGTGAGACAGATGGGCTAGATAACCTCTGAGGCTTCTCACCATCCTTATGTTCTAGATTCAACAACTTGAGAACATCAGCGCAAAGCAAAATAATTTTAGAGCAATATCACTCGTGAAGGAAGACCCTGGGAATGTAATTCCCTCCTGTGGTATGGGCTGTGTTTACAAAACAAACCCAAGAAATCATCATAAATCATCCCAAGTGGAGCTTTCTGAGCTGAAGCAACAAGACAAAAATACCTCCGGGCACAGCTCTTCTGGGCTAAAGGGAAGCAGGGCCAGCCAGCGCTGTACCCTCTGGAGTCACTTACTGGGTTTTTTCCACACTGGGCCCCTAAGCAGAGCTTCTCTCCTGACCTTAACACTTCTCACTCCTTCTAGGATCTTCACCATTTTAGTTCCTGGCAAAGAGGAAGTGACCTGAAAAGACAAGGGATTGAGTTTTTGGTCAACCACTTCTGAGATGTGTGTAACTCTCCATATATTTTTCCTTCATTCTGATCTGATCTGTCAAATAGGAGTTGACATAAGGTTCTAACAATCTTTAAAATACACAGAGGGGAAATGCTTTGAAAATCTTAAAGGGCCATAAAAATTCAGGGATTCCTTTTGACCTTTTTTTCTGACTTGCTCATTGACTAAAAGGCAGCCACCAAGAATCTCAGTATTTTATCTCTAACTGGGGAATGGAAGGCTTGGTCCCCAGGTCAAAGAATCTCAGGCACCCAGGTAGCCAGTCACCCTGGACTGGCTTAGCTTCCTGTAAAGGAAGATCTAATTCAAGCTTCTTGTGGTGTCCCTGAGTCGAGGTCATGGGCCCTTGCTCTGAGGCAGACCCAGCCTCAAGAGCTGCCAGTGGGTACAGAAATGCCTGAGTCCCAGTGATTCTGGGGACTCTGAAGTCACAGTGTAGCTGAAGGATTTAGAGCATGTACTTTGATGCCAGACAGACGCTGGTTTCCTCTCTGCCACTTACCAGCTCTATAAGGTTCTGTTTCCTCTTCAATGAGAAGAGCCGATTGACCTCAATATTAAAAATGATGCTGCATGTAAAGCATTGAGCTTGTGAACATGTCACATGTGAACCATTCAAAAACTTGCATTATTGCTATTGTTATTTTTGTTGCCATTTTTATTCCAGGGTCAAAAGCCTGCCTACTTTGGTATACATAGTACCCCATCCACCCAGAGACACCTACACACACACACACACACACACACACACACTGGTCTTCTCCAAATGTCCTGAGTACTCTTTCTACTTCCTGCCTTGTCTAGCTTTGCCTCGTCCTTCCTGTTTTCCTCTAACAACTGTGCAAGACAAATACTTCTAAATTTACCTTGTAACTGACCTTATTTTACTCAGTATTCCTCAGAACATACATCTGGAAAGTTTGGGCAAAGAAGTCGTGGTCAATGAGTTATACCAAATTTAAGAGACATTATGGAAACGCTGGGCTGGAAAAGCACAAGCTGGAATCAAGACTGCTGGGAGAAATATCAGTAACCTCAGATATGCAGATGACACCACCCGTACGGCAGAAAGTGAAGAGGAACTAAAAAGCCTCTTGATGAAAGTGAAAGAGGAGACTGAAAAAGTTGGCTTAAAACTCAACATTCAGAAAACAAAGATCATGGCATCTGGTCCCATCACTTCATGGGAAATAGATGGGGAAACAGTGGAAACAGTGTCAGACTTTATTTTGGGGGCTCCAAAATCAATGCAGATGGTGATTGCAGCCATGAAATTAAAATATGCTTACTCCTTGGAAGGAAAGTTATGACCAACCCAGATAGCATATTCAAAAGCAGAGACATTACTTTGCCAACAAAGGTCCATCTGCTGCTGCTGCTGCTAAGTCGCTTCAGTTGTGTCCGACTCTGTGCGACTCCATGGACGGCAGCCCACCAGGCTCCCCTATCCCTGGGATTCTCCAGGCAAGAACACTGGAGCGGGTTGCCATTGACTTCTCCATTTTCCAGTAGTCATGTATGGATGTGAGAGCTGGACTGTGAAGAAAGCTGAGCGCCGAAGAATAGATGCTTTTGAACTGTGGTGTTGGAGAAGACTCTTGAGAGTCCCTTGGACTGCAAGGAGATCCAACCAGTCCATCCTAAAGATCAGTCCTGGGTGTTCTTTGGAAGGACTGATGCTGAAGCTGAAACTCCAATACTTTGGCCACCTCATGCAAAGAGTTGACTCATTGGAAAAGACCCTGATGCTGGAGGGGAATGGGGGCAGGAGGAGAAGGGGACGACAGAGGATGAGATGGCTAGATGGCATCACCAACTCGATGGACATGAGTTTGGGTAAATTCCAGGAGTTGGTGATGGACAGGGAGGCCTGGCATGCTGTGGTTCATGGGGTCACAAAGAGTCAGACACAACTGAGCGACTGAACTGAACTGAACTAATGGAAACACCTGGGCACCGAAGTAACTTGGCCTAGGAACTAGATTCTGGACTGTTTGGAGTTGAGATTTTTAGACCTGGCTTAGCCACTGATGACAACTGCCAAGGGATTTAACGCCCCTTTGTATCCTATCTGTAAAACTAAAATATCTATCTTTTTTTCCTAGCTATATAAAACCTTGTTTCTCTAAGAAATATTTTTGCAGAAGCCTGATATATAAAACATTTAACAGAACAACAGCTCTGGATACAGGAGGGGAGGGCAGGTTCTTCCCTGATGACCTTCCTTGCCTTCACATGGTCTTGCACCTTCCCTCATTCCCAGAGCAGCCTAGAAGCACCCACGTATATATCCAGAAGGCTTCAGAGAGTCCTGTTGATGTTGTTTGTACCTCAGTTTCCTCAGCTGTTGAATGGAAATAATAAATACCCCCACAGCATAGGTTATAGGAATTTAGTAAGTTAATACAAAAAAGTCTTGCCACAGAGCCTGGACTAAAATATCCAGTAACTGTTAAACATCAGTATTATCATTACTGCCACTTGATTGTTAAGGTCTCCATCGACCAGAAGCATTAGCAATCTGTGATCATGCAGATGCACCATAAACATGCACTCACACACCTATGCGTGCATGCTAACTGACTCAATTATATCTGACTCTTGGCAACCCCATGGACTGTAGCCTGCCAGGCTGCTCTGTCTGTAGGATTCTCCAGGCAAGAATACTGAAGTGAGTTGCCATGCCACCACTCAACCTCCAACCTCCACTCTTCTCAAGACACAGGAGAAATATGATGTTATTTCACAAAATGGATAAATTCTGTTTCTATTGAAAGTAGGTTTTATAAAACAATAGTTCAATATTTCTTTCACTCCTTGATTCACTTGACAAACATTTACAAAGCTCCCATTTCGTGTGCCAGGACTGGTATTAGGGATATAAATAGAAGAGACAAGTAAAGAAAGAGAGAACTCACATTAACAATGCTAGCTGGGCTGTGTCCAATGGCTACTGACCCATGCATTCATTCACCCAGCAAATATTTATTGTGCAACTACTATGAGCCAGGCAGCACGCTGAGGACACAGTGACAGTGAAGAAAAATCAGGACTCAGCCCTCTGGGGTTTTCATTTCTAAGGGGTGTAGATAGCAAGGGCTAAGAAATTACATGGAAAGAAAGAGCCATAGGGTGTGGGAGATGGAGTGGAGGGAAGGAAAGGAAACCTGAGTGGAGAGAGTAAGAGGACTTTGGCTGAGTTGATTCAGAGAGGAATAAGGGTGTGGCCCCAGATAAGGCAGGGCTAAAGGGAATAGTATGTACAAAATTATTTATCCAAGGAATTTCCAAGAACACTACTGTTTGCTTCTATTAATTTGTTCCTAGAAGGACACATATTACTATTACTTTTTGGGGAACTAACTTGTTTATTTTAAATGAGCTCTTTTATAAACAATTAGTGAAAGGACATTTGATACAAGAAATATGACTTTAATTATAACCTAGAATTAGTCTTCTTTTCATGAGAAATTGGCTAAGGTATTGTTTCACAGAACTTTCATTCTGGGAAGTTAGTTTGAAAAGAAAGTAAATAATTGCATTTAAGAGACACTGAGCATGACTTTCAATACAGTGCCCAAGGTTTATATTCAGGAAGCTGGGTTGGAAAGCTCCTTTATGCAGGAGCAAGATTTGGAGAAGGCCCAAATTTGAATCCTCAATTTTTACTAATTGAAATTCTTCTCTCTGAACCTATTTCCTCTTTGATGAAATGTGGAGCCTGACACCTACCACAGAATGAAAATATCACAAGAGATAACAGATATGAAAGTGACCCATAGATGTTAAAGCATATAAAAGCTATTTGTATTTATTTTATTTTAACTTCCTTTGTTTTCCTTGCCACAAGCATCATAAGATCAGATTATTTTTGTGACCCCGATTGCTTTGTATTAGGAAGGAAGAATCAATATCTAACAATGGCATTGGAATTGTCTTGGGCTCACATGTCACCAAGCACTCTCCAATATGATCTGTCAGTGAAGTCCATTCAAGCAAAGAAACTTCTGAGGCTGATCCTAAAATACTACACAAGTAGGACAGTTAAAGACAGACGTTCATTAAGATTCTGAGCCAGAGTCCAGCTTCCAGGACCCTGCCATCTGCTCCCCCCACACACACACACCATACAACCTTGAGTTTATTCATCACCATCTACAGTATCAACTCTTTCCTTCTTTTTTTCCCATCTGAATCCACCAAAAAACAACCTGTGTGTTCTTATACTGGTCAAGGTCTCTATGATTTTTAGAGGGTTTTTTTGCTGTTGTTTTTTATCCATAAAAAGGACATGATAAAGGAAAATTACCCCATGAATTGTTTTCAGGATTAAAGGCAATTATGCATTGTAAGGATTTTACACAATTTGAGACTACTGTCAATACTCAAAGTGTTTGCTATCATTACTGTTACTTGCAGTATTTCCTTCCCTCCTTCCATCCCTCTCTTGCTTCCTTCTCCCCTGTTCTGTCACTAACTTGGCTCCTCCTTCCCCTGCACTCCCCACTTCCTCCTGCCTTCCCCTGTCTGCCTGCCCTTGCCCTGTGTGTCCTTGCCTCCCCTCACCCTGACAGCTTCCCCAGCCATGAGTCATGGGAGTTTGCTCCCACACTGGCTCCCGAAAGGCTGTCACTGGCAGGCTGGCAGGCTGCAGAGGAGACACAAGCCTGGGGCAGGAGACAACTGCTGCCAGGCTTGCATTCACCAGATGGAGCCAGCCTGGAGCTTGACTTTAGGGACATTCTAGGACATGAACAAGCATCTGTGGTGCCAACAGCCATTATTTTGGGGGACTGAAAGAGGACCAGAGTCCCTGAGGCCTGGGACAAGAGAAATGTTGTATCACCCATCTTTGCTTAAAGGGGAGAATGATTGATTCTGGTCATTTTAAACCATTCTTTTAATATCTGGGAAACTCTCCACTAAGTCCTCTCTCCATCTGTAAGTGCCAGGGCCCTTAGCTGAGCCCTAAGCCTCTTCCCATCTCCTTCCACCCCTTATTTGTCTCCCAGCTTGAATTTGGCATCAGACTCTGACACCCGCTGACTTGTCCTCTGTCTTCTGTGGGACTCAGAGCTCCTAGAGCACAATCCTCTGTCCTGTGACACTAAATTGTTTTAGTCTTGTGCATGTGGGTAAGGAGCACACTTGGAATCAGAGAGACCTAGGATTTAATACTATGTTTGCCAGTTTGTTCTTATGACCCTGTACAGAGTGTTAAATTCTCTATTTGTTTATTTACTCATTCAACAAATATTCATTGAGAACCTACTGTGTCCCAGGCACTGTGCCAGGTGTTGGAGACAGAGGACTGAAGAAGGAAGGCAGTCTTTGCCCTCAAGCAGCCCACAGTGAGGGAGACAGATGCAACAGAAATCACAAGCAGTAAAAATAATACACTGGGATGAGTCCCGTAAACGAAACATTGAGGAACTAAGCTAAACATAACTGGGTGGGAAGGATGGTGTACTCAGTCACTCAGTCATGTCTGACTCTTTGTGACCCCATGGAATGTAGTCCGCCAGGGACTTCTGTCCATGGGCATCCTCCAGGCAAGAATACTGAAGTGGGTTGCCATGCCTTCCTCCAGGGGATCTTTCCAACCCAGGGATCCAACCCAGGTCTCCCTCATTGCAGGCGGATTCTTTGCCATCTGAGCCATCAGGCAAGCCCTGTTTTAATGAAGTGGACAGAGGTGGTCTAGAGCAGCAGTTCTCAGCCTCAGCACTATTACATCTTGGGCCCAATACGTCCTTGTTGGGGTGGGGGTAAGGCTGACCTGAGCACCGTGGGATGCTTAAAAACAGCATTGGTGGCCTCTACCCACTAGATGCCAGTGGCCATCTCTCACATTGTGGCAACAAAAATGCCCCCAAGACATTGCCAGTGTCCCCTGGGGAGTGGAGGAAAGGGACCAAAATTACTCCCAGTTGAGAATCTCGGCTTAGAGTATGAGTCACACAGACTCGAGTCTGAGTCTTTCTTCCACCATCTATTTGCCACAGTGACTTGGAATAGGTAACTAAGCTCTGTGAGTCTGTTTCCTTGTGCATGTAACGGAGAGTTGCTGTGAGGCGTAACGTCTCTTAGTGCCATTATGGAGAAGAAATGAGGTTAACAGTTCACAGAAACCCCTCAGTAGCATAGCAGTTGCTGCTGCTGTCACTAACACTGTGTGTATGTCTCTCCAACTGGCCTCTGGCCTCTGGCCTCTGGGGGACAGGAACTGGCTCACAAGCCTGTCTGTACCCCCAGAGCCCACAGGTCAGAAGCCAGGACTCCTGACAAACCTGGTGAACCTCTGAAGCATAAATCTCACAGTCCCCCCTCCCACCCACCCACCCACACACACAGGACAGAAGAGATAATCAAGGCCAACCCAGTGACTGGCTCTGATTGGACCCCAGGTAGTCCCAGTTCTCGATGATTTGATATCTGGTCAGAATCAGGCTTTTTTAGTGAAGAAAGAGGCGGCTCCTCCCTTCCCTGCTAAGTGTAGTCTGTACACTTTGGAAAGCTCATTCCCTCATGGGGAGTGGCTGATGAAAGATAATATTGCCTCTGGTCTTCCTCTTCTCCCTCAAACAATTGAAGGGGCCTTTCCTTTTCCCATTTGGCTGGTTTGAAGCCCCTGATATGTTTCTGCATGTCAGATCTTGCCTCTGCACCGGATTTGAGGCTCAGCCAGACTGAAAAGCATTTGTTTTCAGACTTCCATGCCAATCTGGGGTGAGCGGGCTGGCATCTTGTGGCCTCTCCAGCTCTTCCTGAGTGTTCCACAGAACTGGTCTCAAGGGGAGGGATAAAGTCGATCTTTCTTCAGCTTCCTCATTATTCCTGTTTGTTGGGGAATGTGTGATTGCAAGCACTTTGAGCAAACTTCACACCCATCATCACCTCATCATCCTGAAGCTCTTTACAGATCTAATCATCCAAGATGCATTCATCTTCATAGTGTTAGTCGCACAGTCATGTCCAACCCCATGGACTGTAGCCTGCCAGGCTCCTCTGTTCATAGGATTCTCCAGGCAAGAATACTGGAGTGGGTTGCCATGTCCTCCTCCGGGGACCTTTCTAACCCAGGAATGGAACCCACATCTCCTGCATTGGCAGGAGGATTCTTTACCACTGAGCCATCAGGGAAGCCCTCCTCCTTGACGTAGATAAGCAAATCAAGAAGGGCATTTACAGAGTAAAGTAAGTCAGAAAGAGAAAAGCAAATATTATATATTAATGCATATATGGGGAATCTAGAAAAATAGTACAGATGATCCTATTTGCAAGGCAGGAATGAGACGCAGACATAGAGAATGGACAGGCAGCCATGAAGAGGGGAGAAGGGAGTGAGATGAATTGGGAGATTGGGACTGACATATATACACTACCGTGTGTAAAACAGATAGCTAGTGGGAAGCTGCTGTGTAACACAGAGAGCTCAGCTCCATGCTCTGTGGTGACCTACAGGTGTGGGATGGGAGTGGAGGTGGGAGGCAGGTCCAAGAGGGAGGGGATAGATGTATACATATAGCTGATTCACTTTGTTGTACAGCAGAAATCAACACAATATTGTAAAGCAGTTATACTCCAATAAAAACAAAACAAAAACAAGTACATTTACCTTAGCAGTTTCATCCCCTAAGAAATTATTTCAAATATGCTCTGAGGCCTTGCTTGTCCTATGCCTGGCAATTCTTGCTCAAGTCCTTCACAGCTTCCAGATCCTGTGCTGAAGCAATTTTGGCAAGAGAAAATACAGCCTGATTAAAAAAAAAAAAAAAAAACAGTGTTTCCCGAAAAATGATAATATACAAGATTCTATTCTGAGCACTGTTGTGGTTACAGTAACGAGTTCGGCCCAGTGCTCTGTGATGCCCTGTTATGGCTGCACAAAAGTGTTCAATGAGTGTTCATTGGGTGAGGGCGTGGCTCTCTCTAGAGGGGAGAGAGGATAAGAGGATGGATGTCTGTGGAACACCTGCCATGCACCAAGACCTTTCTGGGCATTCTTGGTCTGAAGACAAACAAGAGACAATCCTGGAGACAAACTTAGACCTGAAAAAGACAGGTCGGTCCACAGCAAATATAACGTCATCTGGTAAGTGTAGGCTGGAGAAAACTCATGAGAGTCTCTTGGACAGCAAGGAGATCAAATCAGTCAATCCTAAAGGAAATCAACCCTGAATATTCATTGGAAAGGCTGATGCTGAAGCTGAAGCTCCAATACGTTGGCCACCTGATGCAAAGAGCCAACTCACTAGAAAAGACTCTGATGCTGAGTTTCTGGGTAAGACTGAGGGCAGCAGGAGGAGGGGGCAACAGAGGATAAGACATTGGATGGCATCACTGATTTAATGGATATGAATTTCAGCAAACTCCAGGAGGTAGTAAAGGACAGAGAAGCCTGGTATGCTGCAGTTCATGAGGTCACAAAGAGTCAGACATGATCGAGTGACGAACAACAGCAAAGGAGAAGGCTATGGATACTGGAGGAGTGGTGCTTGGCCAAGCCTGGGGGTCAGAGAAACTTTCCTGGAGGAAATGATACCCAAACTGAGTCGTGAGAAATGAGAATGATAGATCAGAGTAGATATTTTAGATGACAACCAGAGGCATGAGGGCTGGTGGGAAGTAAAGCAACTGGGCTTCACTAAAGTGTCAAGAAAAAGGCAGGCAGTCGCAGAGAAGGCAACAGCGACCCACTCCAGTACTCTTGGCTGGAAAATCCCATGGACGGAGGAGTCTGGTGGGCTGCAGTCCATGGGGTCGCTGAGAGTCGGGCACGACTGAGCAACTTCACTTTCACTTTTCACCTTCTTGCATTGGAGAAGGAAATGGCAACCCACTCCAGTGTTCTTGCCTGGAGAATCCCAGGGACGGGAGAGCCTGGTGGGCTGCCATCTATGGGGTCGCACAGAGTCAGACACGAGTCAAGCAACTTAGCAGCAGCAGCAGCAGAGAATGAGACAGCAGGCAAAGTCAGGGACTGGGAAATGAAGGGCCCTCATGGCGGACATGCACACAAGCTGCCCAGAGCCTGCAGCCCAGTCGATGGCTCCTGCAGGGTCTGCCTCAGTCACAGAGAGCCAAGGGGCCTGAGTCCCAGCCAGCAACAGAGGCGGGCAGGAGCATTTTGGTCCACTGTGACACTGAAGGGTAACATTCACTCCCAAGTTCCCTCTCAGTTGTCTCAGGTTCTGTCAGGCCTGCTTTGACTTCTTCCTCTGCCCACTCCTACGTCCTCCCCTTTCTTTTCACAGGTATCGATCCTGTATCAACATCTCACACCCCAAACTCCATCCCCATGTCTGCTTCCAGGAAACACAGCCTGCTTTAGCCTATGATGACAAACTAGAGATTGGACAATATTCTACCACCATAGCATTCAATCACTTCTCCTTTGAAACAAAGACAATCCAGGTAGAGGTTTATACAGATTCTAACATTGTTCAATGTGTATAGGATACCTAATTCATAACTTGTGAAGAATTCCCAGAGAATTGGCTGGAACTAGTTATAAATTCCTTCACTCCTTTCTCACTGTTAAGGTGGAAATCTTCCTCATCACTCATGCATGCATGCATGCCAGGTCAATTCAGTCATGCCCAACTCTTTCCAGCACAACCATATGGACTATAGTCTGCCAGGCTCCGCTGTCCATGGAATTCTCCAGGTAAGAATACTGGAGTGGGCTGTCATTCCCCTCTCTGGAGGATCTTCTTGACCCAGGGATGGAACCCGCGTCTCTTATGTCTCCTGCACTGACAGGCAGGTTCTTTACCACTCCTGCCACCTGGGAAGCCCTCGTCATGCATATTTCCATGTAAAAGAACTTCATCTTGAAAACAGTTCGCCATCTTTCTTCCCACAGCCCTCCTTACAGGAGGAAAAGGGGATTTACCTGACTGCTCAGTGTAGAAGAGATTCGAGGTTCTGGGTACACCCTCACTTCTCCTGGGACAGGTTCTAGCAGAAAGGGCACTGCTATCAATCTGTGCCTGATGCCATGCAGGAAGCTTGGGGCCAGTTCTGTACCTGCTGGAAAGCCTTTGGTGGCCCTGTCCTGCCAGGCACTGGTGAGACACATCAGCACACCCATCTGACTTCACAGCTAAGGAGAACCCCCAACCCAGCTTCAATCAGTAATAATGCTGACATCTCAATCTTCATCTTCCTGACAGTTCTCAGCTCAGCCACGGAAGAGGGATGCTATTCTCCAAGCCCTCTAAAATACTCCAACACTCCAAAGGTTTAAAATGTATTAGTTTCTCGGCACTCAAAGAATATCAATAAATGCCATGTAAAGTAAATAAATGATCAAATAAATGCATTTTAATCTACCTAAAAATACAATGCCACCAAGAGGAATTGTGATGGTATAAGTCAGTGGAGGGCTCCACCTGCACATACCAGGGATGATGGACAGAAGCTTCGATTTAAATTCTGCTTCCAATTGCCTAATATTGCCTTAGTGGTGAGCCACAGCATACTTACACAAGGGACAAGCCAATGAAAACTTCAGAGTATTTTGCGTTAGGAATTTGGCCAAATATTCTGAGTGTGAGGACCATATAACTTTCTATAAAGGTTAAAGTGTCTTTTCCTCTAATGTGTGTGAAAAAACAAGCAACAAATTAGATGAGCATCTTTTTCCATCAATGACTAAAAGGTAAGCAGAGTGGTGGGCTTCCCTGGTGGCTCAGCAATAAACAACCCGCCTGCAATGAGGGAGACACAGGCTCAGTCCCTGGGTTGGGAAGATCCCCTGGAGGAAGAAATGGCAACCCACTTCAGTGTTCTTGCCTGGGAAATCCCATGGACAGAGGATGCCTGGCAGGCTACAGTCTGTGTGATTGCAAAGAATCAGAAACAACTTAGCAACTAAACAACAACAAAGCATAGTTAGTGGTAGGGTATCAGCTTAAAGAGCGTAGGATGTGAAGTCCACAGACCTTGTTCCTGAGCCTAGTTACCATCACAGACTCGCTAAAGGGCCACACTCTAGTCATTTTAACTCTCTCAGCTTCAGTTTCTGTGCCTGCAAAATGTCCTTGAGAGTACCTGACACATTCTGCTCACAGGGTCTTATGAGAATCAAATGACGTTATATTCTAAATCATACTAAAGGATAACATTTATTGGAAGCTGGGTGCTAAAAACAAGGCTTTGGTCCTCACACCTTTAGTCCCTGCAAAACTGCCTTCTTTGTGCTGCTTGACAGACATCAGTCCAAAGTGACCACTTATTTTAAAAGATGAAGAATGAAAAGAAATATGAAGAATTGAGAGAGAGAGAGGCAGGGGTTCTGTCACCACCTCGACCCCACCTTTCCCATCCCCTACTCCCCGCCCCCCCGCCCCCCACCACCTTCTACTTTCTCTCTCTCCCCTTCCCCTGCAGCTGTTCCACATTCTGGCTACATTCCAAAACTTCTTGAAACAGAACCCTGCCAAACAACACACGGTCCTCCTCAGAGCATCGTCCCATTGTGTTTTCAGGAACCGCAGGGATCTATGTGAGAAGGAGTCAGCACGTGTAGAGGCTGTTGGTGACTAGCAAGAGGCCTTTATCTGGGGCCAAGGTCTCCAGGCATTTTAGGGAGGAGAGGTGGGTCTTAAAATGAATAACTGGAGGAGGGGCTGCAGGCAGGGTGCTGGGCTATTGAGGTTTCTGAGCAGAGTGGGGAAGGGACATGAGGCCAGCATCCTTCCAGACTGGACATTCTGGAAAGCTTGGTTGGGGCACCTGGCAGCTGCACTAGGCTTGAAGATGTCTGCAGGATGATGCCTGTAGCCTTGTCACTAAATCTGACAGTTCCACAGGAGCACGGGGGGTGACAGACCTTCCAGGCTGCAAAGTCCATTCTCACACCACGTTCTCCATTTTTGCTGTAAGTCTATGTCTTCTACGCCATTCTTTAATTTTTTTAAATGACTTATTTTTTTCCTTCAGGAAATTTATTTTTTAAAGGACATTTTAAAAATCACTCTCTGTGATAGAACCCTCTGGAACTCACCCTTTTCAGTGCTCCTCTTTCCAGGCATGCAGGAAGGCTGTAATCCCAGCACCTCCCCCTCCTTCACTGCCTTGATGTGGGTGGAGCCTCCTGGTGCTTCTGGCCAATGGACCCCTGTGGAGGAATGATTCAAGCATTCAATGAAACAAGTTCAACAGATTCTTCTATTTATTAAAACACAAAACTATTCTATGTACTTTCTATATTTTCATATACTCACTAGTGAAAAGCATTAGTCACTCAGTCACGTCCGACTCTTTGCGACCCTAAGGACTGTATCCCACCAGGCTCCTCTGTCCATGGGACTCTCCAGACAAGAATACTGGAGTGGGTAGCCTATTCCTTTTCCAGGGAATCTTCCCAACCCAAGAATCAAACTGGGTCTCCTGCATTGCAGGCAGATTCTCAACTGCAACCAACTGAGCTACCAGGGAGTTGTGCCTAAATAGTAGCGGTTCAGTAACATCTACCATACCTGCATCTCTAAGCTGTTTCCCCCAGTGCACTGTGTGTTTGTCAAAGCATCCTGTTGGTTTTCTTTGGGACACATCACAATTTGTAGTCACATCAGTGGGGAGTTTTGTTTGTTTTACCTGTTTATTCTTTTTCGCCTCTACTCACAAGTATATAAACTTCACCAGGCAGGGACAGAGTGTTTTGTGTTCACTGCTGTTCCCCCAACACCCAATAGCATTGTTGGAACAAAGTAGAGTTAGAAGTAGCAATGTAATAATAATCATCATAATAGCTACTATTTATTGAGCACTTACTATACACTGGGCGTATTTTTAACTCATTTCAATGTTCTAATAACCATTTTGAGTAGACATTAACATTGCCCTCATTTTACAGGTGAGGAAACTGAGACAGACATAAGAGAGATTAAGAAATTTGACTCAGATCACACAGCTGGTAAGTGTCAGAGCTGAGATTCCATTCTTTAGTGCACCACAAATATTTTATTGAATGATGAATGCATTAGTTAACATGATAATGGTTTGTGGTCTTCCTGATGTCCTTTTATTCCAAGTACAAGTAGTTCAATTTGCCTTAGAATAAATGAGAATGATTGGCCAAATCAATAGAATGAGTATGTGCAGGGAGGTCGTAGACATTAAGAGGAGCAGGCAGCTGTTTTCCATTAAGAGGCAGTAACTCAAGCTTCATGAGACAGATCTGATGGCTGGGCTGCAGACAAGAAGAAGGGTGTGCTGGCAGAGACATGGGAAGCTCACTGGGCTCCAGACCATGCTACCTGGAGGACGCTCCCTGCCAAACCCAGTCACAGCCAGAGCTCCGAGAAAGGAGTTTGGGGAACAGCTGAGAACTGACTGCCCCAAGAACTATGCCAAGGAAGTAAGAGAAACCAGCCTCTGAGTCAGGCCAGGGAGATTTCTGTTCTGTTCTGACCTGGCCTTTAGAGGCAAGACCTTCCTGGAAGCCACACCTTACTGAGTCCTGTGAGGTGGATCCCAACAGCTGCCGATGTCAAGAAGAAAAATAATCATAGTACAAGGCAACGAAATCCATCGTGTTCTTGTCATTTTTCAGGTACTATGTGAGGCAGGGGCTTTAGATAAGTTATCTCCTTTAATTCTCATAATAACTCTGGAGGTAACTTCAATCCTCATTTTGTCAATAACTATTTTTCAGTCACTGCTTATGTTGAGGAAGTAAGTACTATTTTTAATTCGCTTCTACAGATGAGGAAAAAGAGACTTGAAAAAATTAAGTAACTCGCCCAAGTTAGATATTAGAACTTGAACTCAGGTCTGCCCAGTGCCAAAATCGTGTTTCTTAACCTCTACTCTGAATTGCCTTCTGATTTTTAAAACCACCTTTTATTTCTATCTATGTGCAAGGTACTGTACTGCAATCATTAGAAAAAAATCATTCAAGGAGATAGTGTTTCCTGGTTCATAACAAATGGTCAGTAAATATTAGCTTAACAGAAGAAGAAATATTAGCTTAGACCTAACAGAAGCAGAAGATATTAAGAAGAGGTGGCAATACACAGAAGAACTGTACAAAAAAGAGCTTCACAACCAAGATAAGCACGATGGTGTGATCACTCACCTAGAGCCAGACATCCTGGAATGTGAAGTCAAGTGGGCCTTAGGAAGCATCACTATGAACAAAGCTAGTGGAGGTAATGGCATTCCAGTTGAGCTATTTCAAATCCTGAAAGATGATGCTGTGAAAGTGCTACACTCAATATGCCAGCAAATTTGGAAAACTCAGCAGTGGCCACAGGAATGGAAAAGGTCAGTTTTCATTCCAATCCCAAAGAAAGGCAATGCCAAAGAATACTCAAACTACCGCACAATTGCACTCATCTCACACGCTAGTAAAGTAATGCTCAAAATTCTCCAAGCCAGGCTTCAGCAATACGTGAACCATAAACTTGCAGATGTTCAACCTGGTTTTAGAAAAGGCAGAGGAACCAGAGATCAAATTGCCAACATCTGCTGAATCATGGAAAAAGCAAGAGGGTTCCAGAAAAACATCTATTTCTGCTTTATTGACTATGCCAAAGCCTTTGACTGCGTGGATCACAATAAACTGTGGAAAATTCTGAAAGAGATGGGAATACCAGACCACCTGATCTGCCTCTTGAGAAATTTGTATGCAGGTCAGGAAGCAACAGTTAGAACTGGACATGGACCAACAGACTGGTTCCAAATCGGAAAAGGAGTACGTCAAGGCTGTATATTGTCACCCTGCTTATTTAACTTACATGCAGAGTACATCATGAGAAACGCTGGCTGGAAGAAGCACAACCTGGAATCAAGATTGCTGGGAGAAATATCAATAACCTCAGATACGCAGATGACACCACCCTTATGGCAGAAAGTGAAGAGGAACTAAAGGGCCTCTTGATGAAAGTAAAAGAGGAGAATGAAAAAGTTGGCTTAAAACTCAACATTCAGAAAACTAAGACCATGGCTTCTGGTCCCACCACTTCATTGGAAATAGATGGGGAAACAGTGGAAACAGTGTCAGACTTTATTTTGGGGGGCTCCAAAATCACTACAGATGGTGATTGCAGCCATGAAATTAAAAGACGCTTACTCCTTGGAAGGAAAGTTATGACTAACCTAGATAGCATATTCAAAAGCAGAGACATTACTTTGCCAACAAAGGTTCGTCTAGTCAAGGCTATGGTTTTTCCAGTAGTCATGTATGGACGTGAGAATTGGACTGTGAAGAAAGCTGAGTGCTGAAGAATTGATGCTTTTGAACTGTGGTGTTGGAGAAGACTCTTGAGAGTCCCTTGGACTGCAAGGAGATTCAACCAATCCATTCTAAAGGAGATCAGTCCTGGGCATTCTTTGGAAGGAATGATACTAAAGCTGAAACTCCAGTACTTTGGCCACCTGATGTGAAGAGTTGACTCATTGGGAAAGATTCTGATCCTGGGAGGGATTGGGGGCAGGAGGAGAAGGGGAGGACAGAGGATGAGATGGCTGGATGGCATCACCGACTTGATGGACATGAGTTTGAGTGAACTCCGGGAGTTGGTGATGGACAGGGAGGCCTGGGTGCTGCAATTCATGGGGTCGCAAAGAGTCAGACATGACTCAGTGACTGAACTGAACTGAAATATTAGCTTATGTTATCCTATATATTGTATGTTTATATACTGTGATGGTTAATTTTATGTGTCAACTTGGCTAAGCCACAGTGCCCAAATATTTGACCAGACGCAGCTGGATATTGCTGTGAAAGCATTTCTAGATTAAGTTAACATATAAATCTGTTGACTTTGAGTAAAGCAGATTAACCACCCCTCATAATGTGGATGGGCCTCATCTAATCACTTGAAGAAAGTAAAGGAAAAAGACTGTCCTCCCCCAAGGAAGAGCAAATTCTACCTTCAGACAGGCTTCAGACTCAAGTTGCAATGTCAGCTCTTCCCTAGGTCTTCATCCTGCTGACCTCTCCTGAAGATTTTGAACTTGGCAACCTTCACAATCACATGAGCTAATCCCTTAAAATCAATCAATATTTATCTATAGATATATATATCCATGATGTATATATTACTGCTTCTATTTCTCTGGAGTAGCTTGACTACTATACTGGAGTGGGTTGCCATTTCCTTCTCCAGGGGACCTTCCTGACCCAGGGATTGAACCCAGGTATCCTGCATTGCAGGCAGATTCTTTACCATCTCAGCCACCAGGGAAGCCCAGAGATATATAAAATAATGAAATAATCAGATGAGCAGATAAAATCTGGAAAGGTCTATATGAGAGGCAAAGAATTCAAACTGCCCAAATTCTTCCTAGAAATCTAGCTCCTAACGAAGAATACAGCCTACAACTGTCACAATCATCTCTACTTATGTGAAAAGCTGGTTTTCCTAATTCGGTTAGAAATTAATATAGAGATTAATGGTAGCTTTTCTCATTCTCTCCTCCTTCCAGGCCTGATTTCCATCAATAAAATGGCAACTGCAGAAATGAACAGGCAAGTCCACTGAAAGGTCAGGTCCTTTCTTTGCCCTGTCCCCTGCCCCTCCGAGCTCAGTGTAGGGATGGGGGCTGGCAGTGGAAGTGCTGAAAAAAGAGCTCCTGTCTGGCAGCCAGAAATTCCGTGGGCTGGGCCCAAGGTCACCACTCACCAGCCTGGTCACCTGGGACAGACCTCTTTCACAGGTCCCAGCTTTAGTTTCCTCCTTACCACAACAGTAATGATGATTACTCTGAGGGTGACTGCAAAAATCAACATGAAATCGTATTTGTGACACTATTTCATGAAGAGCAGGTTTTCTCTCTCAGAAAGCAGTCTGTGTGTTAGTCATTCCATTGTGTTCCACTCTTTGTGACCCCATGGACTGTAGCCCACCAGGCTCCTCTGTATATGGAATTCTCCAGGCAAGAATACTAGAGTGGATAGCCATTCCCTTCTCAGGGGATCTTCCCAACCCAGGGATCAGACTCAGTTCTCGTGCATTGCAGGCAGATTCTTTACCATCTAAGCCACCAGGGAGTCCGTAGAAAGCAGTCTGGTTGTTGAGTAAATGTCAGCGTATCAGAGGAGGGTTAGCTCTGGGTAGTGCTCTGGAGTCAGTTGGCCAGGATGGTTGATGGTCACTGCTCACGTGCCTCATTGCTACTGATAGGGAGGGCATGAATGGTCATAACAGCCCCTTCAGTGGCAGGCATTTCAAGTTCCAAATACTTAGCCTCATGTTCTCTTTCTAATGGCCCCATCAGCTAGGCAGCCCAGGGAGGAAGAGGTTACACTCTTGGCCACACACCAGATGAGACCTGGCTTGGCTGCAGCCCCATTCAGAAATTCAGGGTCTGTCCCTCCCCAGCTCCAAGTAAGGTCAGCTGACAGAACTTAACCTAATGATTCAGAGGCCAGGAGAACAAAGTGACTTGGTCACAAATCCTCCTTCTAAAGCCAAGGCCCTCTCACCATGGAGGTGAATCTGGGAGATAGATGAATTCTGGAAAAAGAAATTAAGTTGAAAAAATAATAAAGAAAGTGCCAGCAAGATTCTAATCCAAGAATTGGGCTGCCAGAAGAACCGAGAATCATTCATCAAACGTCTCCTGGAACTCAAACCTGATACATCACTTTCCCTGTTATCTTAGGATTTGGGAGAAATGGCACAGATTTTCATATGACTAAGCTTGGTCACCAACTCACTCTGTGACATTAAACAAGTCATTTAGTATCTCTGAGTCTCAGTTTTCTCTTCTGAAAAAATCTAAAGTGGTACAAAATTAGTTTCCCAAACTTTAGACATTAGACTTTTGGAATCATGATTTTTGTCATCACACAGCTAATGTTTGCCAACTTTTGGTCTCTGAAAGTGAAAAGGGAAAGTATTAGTAGCCCAGTCATATCTGATTCTTTGCCACCCCATAGACTGTTGCCCACCAGGTTCCTCTGTCCATACAAGAATTCTTCAGGCAAGAATACTGGGGTAGGTACAGGTATTTATATATTTTAAAAGGAAGGAAACATGCTATCACTTCATAAATGTAAAACAGAGTATTTTGCGTTAATAATTTGCAATGAATACATAATTATTATAATTTTTAAAATTCTCACATGCCAGATTCGTAAAAGCATTCCTCATACTCCCTCTGGGGGTCGCTCGCCCCCAGCCTGCCATTCCGCCAATTAAAAATCTTGATCCCTGAACCCCTGCATTAGGTTAGTTCCCTCTGCCAGTCCCTATGGAGTCATTCATTCATTGTGCTTCTCTCTCATTCACTGAAGTCTGTCTTCCCTGCTAAAAGGTGGTGGCGAGGGTATTGGCTCTAGTGCGCATTGCTACGGAGAAGGCAATGGAAGCCCATTCCGGTACTCTTGCCTGGAAAATCCCGTGGACGGTGGAGCCTGGTAGGCTGCAGTCCATGGGGTCGCTAAGAGTCAGACACGACTGAGCAACTTCACTTTCACTTTTCACTTTCATGCATTGGAGAAGGAAATGGCAACCCACTCCAGTGTTCTTGCCTGGAGAATCCCAGGGACGGGGGAGACTGGTGGGCTGCCGTCTATGGGGTCGCACAGAGTCGGACACGACTGAAGTGACTTAGCAGCAGCAGCAGCAGTGCATTGCTACATGTATCAGCTTGGTCACCTTACTTAACAGTGTTACCTTAGCTTATCTAAGACTCAGATTCTTTAGCCTCCGAAGGAGGTTTATTTTTCTTCAGTGAATGGAATCTGAAAAAAAAAAAGTTAAAAATAATTTGGGTGAGAAAGGCAGAAGAGACTTAAGGTAGCCCAGAAGAGTTGAAAACAAGGGAATAATCTATCAACTGGAGGAGATAGGAAAATGCTTATATTATTCAATATAATCTACAATATTCAACCTAATTCACTCCATTCACATTATTCATTACAACTATTATGACCATCAGATCAGATCAGTCGCTCAGTCGTGTCCGACTCTTTGCGACCCCATGAACTGCAGCACGCCAGGCCTCCCTATCCATCACCAGCTCCCGGAGGTCACTCAGACTCACATCCATTGAGTCAGTGATGCCATCCAGCCATCTCATCCTCTGTTGTCCCCTTCTCCTCCTGCCCCCAATCCCTCCCAGCATCAGAGTCTTCTCCAATGAGTCAACTCTTCGCATGAGGTGGCCAAAATACTGGAGTTTCAGCTTTAGCATCATTCCTTCCAAAGAAATCCCAGGGTGATCTCCTTCAGAATGGACTGGTTGGATCTCCTTGCAGTCCAAGGGACTCTCAAGAGTCTTCTCCAACACCACAGTTCAAAAGCATCATGACCATAGCTGATAGTTATTTAGTGGTTGCTATTGTGCCAAGTACTTTTTCTGTATGATTTAACCTAATTTCCACAACCACTATTATTACCACTTTTTGTTGTTGTTCAATAGCTTAGTGGTATCTGACTCTTTGCAACCCCTCGAACAGCAGCACACCAGGCTCCTCTGTCCTCTACTATCTTCCAGAGTTTGAATTGCCCTCTGCTCTTCCCCAGTAGCATATTGGACACTTTATTCTCACTTTACAGATGAAGAAATTAAGAGAGAGACTACGTGTGTGGTCCAAGAACACAACCAATAAGTGGCAGAACAGGGACTTGAACTTGAGTCTACATGACTTGAGGCCCTATGCTCTCACCCCAGGTAGCACAGTTCTGGTACTAAGCACCAAGGTCATTCTTCCTCCAGGCCTCAAGCTGACCATCTGCTCCCCTCCAGAGGCTGCTTGTCCTGTGATGAGCTGAATGTGATTGATTCCTGAGAGGACACAGCAGCATGTGTCTTATCTCTTCTGTAACTGTCAGTTTCCTTCTGAGCTGTCCCTCTTCCTTTCCCTTTCTGATCCTTCCTATAAGCATCACCAGATTAAAGTTTGTCGCCCTCATCATGTTGCAGGAAGCCAGCGAGTCCCCCTCCCTCGCCAAGGAGTGACAGTGGCTCTGAGTCTGTTCCACAAAGCACCAGTGAATCTGGTGGCTTCTAAACAGAGTTCCATAGTGGGAACTCAAGGAGAGAACATCTGAAAGGGTAGGTCAGCTTCATCTTTCTTACACAAATACTCCCTGCATTGCATCAGTTGGACAAGGCTAAACTCAGGAAACTACTAACAGAATGGCCCTGGGCAAAGAATGCAAAGACCCAGGATTTCTTCTGGCTAGGCCACTAAGCAGCTATCTCTGGGCTGCAGTTCTCCTCATTGGTGGTATGGAAATGCTCAACCTGTCCTACAGCACTACTGGGGACCCAAGCAGAGACAGTGGACAATATTGTGCATGTGAAGTATGCATGAGGTGTACGGGTAAGCAAACCCACGTGAAGAATTATGTTTACTTTTAAACATGTCTCTCTCTAGCATTTGAAAACCTCTTTTCCCTTTTTCCCTTCCATGGATCCTGGTTCCCATTAATACTGATCTCCTGTTCATGCCATTTTCATTTCATCTTCCCGGGTCCTCCAGATGCCATCTCCTCCCTCTGCCTCAGTGCAAATTATAGGTCTTTGGGCCCTAAATCCAACTGACTGTTTTCTCTGATCCAACAACCTGGACTGCTGATTTGGCATGACCCAGAGTAGACGTCAGCTTAAACAGACCTGCCACCTCTGTGCTCCTTTACATTGTCTTGGCCCTCATCACCTCCCCCGTCTCTTCCTTAGAGATTTCTGGCCATCCTGGGACAGGCAAAAGCTGATTGGGTCACCATCTCCATTATTCATCCTCTATGCTCACAAACTCTCAGGTGAGGCAACCACATGAAGGTGGCCCCATCCCTGAGAACTACTGCCCTCAGCTCTGCTCCAGGCCAGCCGACCACCTGCTGCAACTGCCCCACAAATTTCAGAAATTTAATGGACAAGCCAGGTCCTGGAGCAGCAGGTCAAAGAGATAAATATTCTGATTAAAATATTCCTTATCAAGAGCCAAGATATTTGCATGATGAAAGGCATGCCTGCATGTGCCCTTCTTCAGCCCAGAGTAAGAGGGTCAGACCTTCCCAGATCCCACAGGGAATGGAAATGGTTGTCCAAGGCGGGAGCCATGGAACTGTAGCCTCCTCAGCAACAGCAAACTCAAGGGCATCTGTTCTTAGCTGTATTCAAGAGACCCTGAGCCAGGGCTCACCTGTCCCAGATGGACAGTGATTAAAACTTTAACAATAAATAAGTGCTTTAACCTGGAGGAGCTTAACTCTAGGTTTTGAAATTTAATCCTTTTTGCCTCCTGCTACAAGTCTTTCCCACCTGCCCACCTTCTGGAAATTCAGACTGAAAACCTTCTGCAAAGCTAAATTCTTGGTGTTTTTAATTAATTAGTTAGTCTGGGAGATGGTGAAGGACAGGGAGGCCTGGTGTGCTGCAGTCCGTGGGGTCACAGAGTCGGACATGACTGAGTGACTAAAGAGCAAGTTAGTCTGTGAGACATCAATAGGTGTGATCCTCACTTACAGAAATTAACACATGAAAAAAACTCCATTGGAGTGAAAAGTCACATCACAAATGGTTGACCCTTTAAAGTGAGATCCCTATGTATATTGAGGATATAATTTGAACTCCAAAAGTTCAGGCTCCTGGACTGAGAAGGCACCCCAAGTATTTAAGGTAAAGCTCCTCCTAATCAAAAGTTTTAGGCTTGAAATGCTTCTATAATTATAGAGATGGAAAAACAGAAGACAAAGAGGGGAAAGGACTTGCCCAATAGAACCTGGCAGCTCAGATGGACCTATGCACAAAAGCCTGGTCTCCTAATCTCTCTACCAGTGGCTGCTCAACCTCTGGGTTTCTGCTATATGACCGTTCCTCCAAGAATGAGCTCAGGAAAGAATTAGGTATCCCACAGTTCATGGGGTCGCAAAGAGTCGGACACGACTGAGCGACTGATCTGATCTGATCTGAAACGGGCTCTGTGGAGAAGGCAATGTCACCCCACTCCAGTACTTTTGCCTGGAAAATCCCATGGATGGAGGAGCCTGGGAGACTGCAGTCCATGGGGTCGCTAGGAGTCAGACACGACTGAGAAACTTCACTTTCACTTTTCACTTTCATGCATTGGAGAAGAAAATGGCAACCACTCCAGTGTTCTTGCCTGGAGAATCCCAGGGACAGGGGAGCCTGGTGGGCTGCCGTCTATGGGGTCGCACAGATTCGGACACGACTGAAGAGACTTAGCAGCAGCAGCAGCAAACAGGCTCTGACTTTTTCCATCACACTAGTCAGTTTGTAATGATATATGATTTCTCAATGCCCCTCTTTCCAACCAGACAGTGCCCTCCATGAGATAGGGACCTGTTTGGTATACCAGAACTTCTAGCACCTAACAGTGCTCAGCACGTAGTGGAAGGTCAATAAATATGTATTGGATGGTTGGACAGATAGGATTTACAGTGATGTTTCCCACATAATAGAAAATAGGAATACTGAAAAGAGAGGGGTTTGCCCACAACCAGGAACAAGTCTGTGCCATACGGCCAGCGAAGGCAGGGGGACCTCACTCTCTCTCAGGCCTCAGTGTCCAGGATTGGACCAAACAGGCTTTGACAAGCCTTCCAACTCATAATGGTCTATGTATATTTTGAATTTTATGTAATGAATCCAGGATATGGATAGAACACAAAGTGCTGAACATTATGCATGCATGTGTGCTAAGTCACTTCAGTCATGTTGACTCTTCACGACCCTATGGACTGTAGCCCACCAGGCTCTTCTGTCCATAATATTCTCCAGGCAAGAATACTAGTGTGGGTTGCCATGCCTTTCTCCAGGGGATCTTCCCAACCCAGGTATCGAACCCTCGTCTCTTACATCTTCTGCATTGGCAGGCCGATTCTTTACCACTAGTGCCACCTTAGAAGCCCCATTCCAACTCATAAAAGGGCTGGGGACCCTGAGGCCCCCACCCCTCAGCGGTATGGTTTCACACCGCCCTCTAGTGGCTAGAACATGTTACTAAACTTGTGGTTTGTTTTTGTTTTGGGGGGTTTTTTTTGGAAAACTGAGTTTTACTATACTCAGCCAGTTTGTAGGCCTGGCTGAGTATAATTAATAACTTACATATGTATGAAATGTATTAAACCCATCAAGATATTCATTTATCCACTGAACAATTCACACCCAGGGCCTACTATACACCCAGGACAGGTGTCGGATATATTCCCTGCCCCTGCTTGTACCTCAGAAAGGGAAATACTCAGTTATCATACACAACTAGGTGAAGGACCACTGTGATGAGTGTTAAGAAGGAAGTATACAGTGTTAAAGTGGAATACAGCAAGCGATGGACCCCCTTAAGGGAGGCTTCTGTGAAGGAATCTTGCTTAAGCTTCTATTTGAAAGAGGAGGACGAATTAGCATGACAAAAGTGAGGGGGTGGGGGCTGGGGGAGAAAGAGGCAAAGAATTCCAGGCAAGAAAGAGCTGGAGAGAGAAGGCCAGGGGCTTGGGTGGAGAAGGGCACCAGATGAGGAGGAAAAAGTAGGTGGTATTATCACCCCCATCAACATCACCCGTTAGTGTGGAAACTGAAGCCCAGAGATGTGACATGAGTTGCCTGTAAGACAGGGCTTCTGAGTAGTGATAGAGAATATGAGGCCCAGGGGGCCAGGGTGGACACTGAAGGGTAGAAAGAGCTGTGGGGATGGGAGGCAAGGCAGAGAGTGGCTGTGGGGGCTAGGGGGTATAGCACACAGCTCATTCAGCCTAATGAAAGCTTAGGCAGTAGCCGCTGGAAGGTACTTGAAAGGTCACCTAAGCCTCTCTAGTGACAGGTGAGAAAACAGGCCCAGAGGATGGTCAGTCACGTAGCCAGTGGAAAGCAAAGCTCCTTCCCCCACACCCTGAATCTTCAGGTCTGCAGGAGATCCCTGCCCCTGGTGCTCTGGTCCCCTTTGATGGACTCCTCTGTCACCAGAATGGTCTTCTCCCAGCCTTTGAGTACTTCAGTCCTAGGATACATCTGCCACACCCTGGGGGCAGGGGCTTCTGAGTCCACACAGATGAACTCTGTATCCCATGGACCCTGCCCCCAGGCCCACACAGCAGGACCGACCAGCTCTTGCTGCACTTAGTTCCTGCATCTCTCTCGGCATACCGTGTGCCCTCTCTCCCTTTGAGGCCTGCCCGCAAACACTTCTCTCCACTCACACTACTCTTTCCTATTCTCCCAGCCTGGATAACTGTGGTCCTTCTCCAGGTCTTAGCTCAGAGATCTCCCTCGGCAGAAGCCATCCCTGTTCTCCCTGGAGCCCCCCTCTATCAAACTTCCCCAATGGAGCACTGATCACACTGCATTCTGATTGCCTGTTGTCCTTTCCATCTCTCAAGTAGGCCTGAACACCCGGAGGCCAAAGACCACATAGATCTCATTTTCTCCTAATTCTCCAATTTCCAGCAACTAGCCCAGTGCCTGGCACTTAGAAGGTGCCCAGAACTATTCCTTTAATAAATAAAGGAAGGAAAATAAATTACTCAAACCTCCCAGCTCTGCATTCTTCATTTCCATCAGCCCATCATCCTCTGCCCTCTTTATGTCCATTTGGGCCTGTTCACTGCTATCATCTAGCCTGAGAGAAAGAAAACAGCTCTGACCCAGCCCAGGCAGTGATTCATCAACCTTATTACTTGTGGCAGCTGCTGGTGTCCCCTCACTTCCCAGGGAAAACAGCGAGAAGTAGCAAGGAGATGTCTACCTTTCAGACTTTTTAGCATTCCATCCACCACCAACACTTGTTTTCCTGGTAACTTAGAATACACTTGAAGGTGAATTTTCTTCCTAACCAGCTTCTACAGCATTCTGAGGCTTGGATTTCAATGGGTGAGCCTACAGACCATCATGGACCCAAACCCCAAAACTCATCCAAGGTAGCCCACAGTGAATCAGCTATCCTCCAGCTTGCATGCAAAATGGAATCTGGTGGTCCTGTTCAGTCAATGGTGGGTATCTGTTGAAAGCCTACTATGAGCTAGGCTATGTTAGCAGCTTTCCACCAGTGGAAAATAGTCAGACTTTGTCCCTCTCCTCTGCAGAACAAACTCCTGGTAAGAAATCCAGAATTAAGAAACTTATTACACAATTGTTCAATGACAATTAAGATGCAAACTGAAGAGGAAAAATGCACAGTGCTAAGGACACAGCCTGAGTGGCCCAACTTCAGCTGATAGGTCAGGGCAGCTGCCCCATGGCTGTGACCTTTGGGTTGAAAGCTAAAGGAGTAGGTGTTAAGTAGGCAAAGTAGGGTGGGAGTGCGTGTACCTGTGATGTATGCGCATGCACACATTTGGGTACATGCAAACATGTATGAGCATGTACAGCCATAGGTGTAGTGTGTGTGTGTGAGACAGCATATATGTGCCATATATGTTTTGTGTGTTCGCTATTGTTTAGTCACTAAGTCTCGTTTCAGCTTCACACCATGAACTGTAGCCCACCAGGCTCTTCTGTCCATGGGATTTCCTAGGCAAGAATACTGGAATGGGTTGCCATTTCCTTCTCCCGGGCATCTTCCCGACCCAGGGATAGAACTTGCATCTCCTGCTTTGCAGACAGATTCTTTACCTCTGAGCCACCAGGAAGGCGCACATATTGTGTATGTATGTGCATGCATGCACAAATGTGTGCACACGTATGCCATAAGGATACGTGTGTCCAGGTGTGAAGGCATGCATGTGCATATGTGTGTATGTGTATACGTCCCAAACACATATGTGTCTCTTATAGAGTCAGACACACTTCAGCTTCTGGGCCTCTTTTCCACCATAAGAAATCATCCTTGTGAAGCAGATTTCAGTGTTTCTTCGTGTGGAACTGAGGCTCTCAAACCTCTTTCAGCTGTGGATCATTTCAATGACAATAACAACAGCTAATTCACGTTAACTGTGTGATGGTCTCGGTGCCACACGCTTTATGTTCCTTTTCTAATTTACTCCGTCTGCAACCTAAGAAGCAGGCCTGGCTATTGCTCCATTTTGTAGAAGAGGAAACAGAGATTCGGAGAGAGGAAGGGTTATTCCTAAGGTCATCCAGCAAGTTAGTTTGGGAGCTGTGATGTGAACACAGGTCTGACTCCAAAGCACGTGCTCTATTCCACTGAACTCTCTTTCCTGTCGTGAGGGCAGGGGACATGATGGATTGGCGATATGGCAGGTCCCCTCCCACTGTTACTGAACAACACCCTCCCAGCAATGACTGGAAAATGCCTTCAATGAAACCCAGATCCAGTTCAACCACTGATTCATGATGCCTTTGGAAACATCTCTCCCTCTTTATTACCCTTGAGTTTTCTGAACTCTGCCACTGTACAAAGATAACCTGGCTCCACCACACACAAATTATAGGATGGTTACGTATCTCCCAAAAGCTCTGCTTCTTCATCACTAAAATGGAGCTAATACTGCACTGTAGACAGCATTACTGTAGGGATTAACTGAGCATATGTATGCAAAACGCTCAACCTGGTGACTGCCTCCTAGCATATGCTCATTAAATGTACTGTCACTGATGCTGAGGAATCCAGTGCACCTCTATTGAAATGTCCATCATGCCTCCTAATAGCCGTGTGACCTTAGCAAACGTTACTTAGCTGTCAACTTCTCCTCACTTGTAAAAGAGGAATAAAAATAGTACCTACTTTATAGGTTTGTTTCAGGACTAAATGAGATAATGCACTCAATACAAAGTAATTGCCCTGCAAGTGTTGGGTAACATTATTATTATTTGTGTATATTGTGCAATAATACAAGCAGGGATTATTTAGGGTCTAATTTTGTCCCAATTTGAGGGTTTAGAAGAAAATTCAAGGAAGGAAACAGGGTTTGCTAAATATTGGATTGTTCATAATTTTTTTTTTTCTTGCAAAACCAAACCTGGCTCATGGGTCAACGGAAAGTCAGTTTCCCTTTGGCTCTGAGGTCAGTGGTTGAATGCAGTTTATTCTTGTGCTGGCCCACAGTTTGGTTCAGTTCAAGGCCATGACCATGACTAAGTGATTCACCCTTGCCAAAAACCATAATAATGGTTATATTCTAAATATTTATACTACAAGAAACCAAACTGGCCCAAACTTCAGGGGTCATAGGTGCCACTCATTCCCTCAATGGAGTTCATTCATTCATCCAACTCAGAATTGTTGACCATGCACCTTGTGCCAGGCACTGGGTCATGCTGGTGGCTGATGGGTTGGAAACCCATATACAACCTTGGCTGATTTTGGAGAAGACTGAATCAGGACTCTCAGAGATGGTAACAGCTCCTGAGCTGTGCAGAGTCCTGGAGAGAAAGCAGGCCAATGTGTTTGGTGCATCTCACAGTGTGTCCTATCTGACCTGGGAAACGTCCTTAGAGGTCATCTCAGCAAATACATGCATTTGACAGGTGGGAAAACCTAAGCCCAGAGAAACAAAGGGAAGGCCCTGATATCCCCAGACTGGGCTAGCATCCTGCTCTCCTGGCTTCTATGTCACCACCAGAGTGAGCCCCCTCCTTTACTCCCAGGGTTTCAGGTTTACCTCATACAGACATGTTGTTCCACAAACAGCCTCATAGTGATAATAAGAATAAAAAGGCAGGACTTCCCTGGGGGTCCAGTGGTTAAGAATCTGCCTACCAATGCAGGGGACACGGGTTTGATTCCTGGTCTGGAAAGATTCCATGTGCCAGGGGCAGCTAAGCCTGGGCGCCACAACTACTGAAGCCCACTCACTCTAGAGCCTGTGCTCCCCAACAAGAGAAGCCACAATGAGAAGCATGTGCAGCGTGACTAGAGAGTAGCCCCCTCTCCCCACAGCTGTCGAAAGCCCATGTACAGCAAAGAAGATCCAGCACACCCAACAAACAAGTAGATTTTTTTAAAAGATAGCTCTTATAAAATGACTTTTAAAAAAAGAATAAAAAAGCAACCTTACTAATAATAGTATCTACCATTAACTGGGTAATTACTTAAGCATTTTATACCTCTATCATTTTAATAATCAAAACAACCACAGTGGAAGGTCATTGTTACTCCATTTAAAAGAAAGGACACTGAGGTTCAGAGAAGGGAAAGGATTCTCCTATGGTAACACAGCTAGAAGTTGCAGAGCCTAACTGAACTTGATTCTGCCTGGCTTCAAACCCAGTATCCATGTATCCATGGCCACTATGAAATGTCCCTCATTAGGATACAGGATACAGGGTACCTTCCTGCACTTTTCTAGGCTGGCAATGGTTTGATGCCTACAGCTGAAAGGGGAAACAAAGAGCAGCAGGTGAGCAGCAAAGGGGCTTGAAATCCAGTCCAAGAATTGAGCACCCACTAAGATCTAGACTGCAACAAGTGATGAGGATGGAGAGTGATGGAACACTCACTGTATGAGAGCATGGACAAGTATAAGGTCTGTTCCAGTGTCTGACCAAGCTAAGGGACACACCAGATGCTGGGATAGCAGATCATTTTCTTTTCTTTTAGAGCGAAAGCATAGTAGAGTATTAAGTCTGGGCTCCAGAGCCAGACTGGGTTAATTCCCAGCTCTGTATCTTACTAGGTATGTGACCTCATGCAGTATTAGCATTTATTAAGTGTCATTTTTTGCTCTATAAAACTGGGATAATAATATGTACTTTTTAAAATTGAAGTCTAGTTGATTTACTATGCTGTACAGCAAAAGTGACTCAGTTATACATATATAATCTTTTCTTATTATTTTCTATTATGGTTTATCATAGGACATTGAATATAGTTTCCTGTGCTGTACATCAGGATCTTGCTGTTTATCCATTCTAAATGTAATAGTTGCCTCTGCCAACCCCAACCCTCCACCCTTCTCCCTGCCGCCGCTGGCAACCACAAGTCTGTCCTCTGTGTCTGTGAGTCAGTTTCTGCTTTGTACACAGGTTCATTTGTGCCATATTTTAGATTCCACATACAAGTGATATCATGTGGAATAATATCTATTTTCTAGTGTCATTATAAAGACTAAATGAGCCACTATTTAGAACTCAAAATAATACCTAACACATAGTAAGAACTAAATATATATTAGCTAGTTTCAAAAAATTATGTAAACTAGAGGTAATAGCTGATCATTCAAATTAGGATACTTTGGCCTATATAATAACAGAGTATCTGACCCAAAGTGGCTTTAACAAGAAGCTTTTGTTAGTATCTCTCACAATGAGAACCATCTGGAAGACAATGATTCCAGACTCAAGGATGTCCCCAGGAACTCAGGATTGTCTCATTCTTCCTCCCAACATCTTCCACATATCACCGACACCTCTCTTCATATCCAGAGATGGCTATGGCAGCTCCAAGCATCACATCTTCACAGAGCCACACCCACAACCAGAACAGAAGGGACATGGAAATCTCTCTTGCACGTGTCACTTTCTTATAAGGAAGGAAAGTATTCCCTCAGAGCCTCTAGGAAGACTTCCCTTGTCTGTTATTAGCCAGAACAGAAGCGTGTGATCCTCTCAGCCACTGTAGAAGGCCAAAAGGCAAGATTCTGGCATTTTCAGTCACTACCTAGGGCTGGGCTCTAGAGCAAGGAAGATGGGAGGAAGAAGAGCTGCTGAGTGGGTAACTGACCTGCCTTGCAGGATAGTCTTGAGAAGGAAATGTGAGAAAAGGTGCAGGAATCCTGTGGAGTTAATCCCTTTCACTACACACATGTAAGCTAACGTTCTCATAATTAATCATTGCAAGCCTAATTAGAGTCTGCAGAAAAGCAGGATGTCAGTGATTCTGGGTAGTGCTGTTCTTTTTCCGAGGCCATGACAGATGAGGGGAAAATAAAAGGAAGCCAACTGCCTCATGGCCAGACACTAAAACTGACATTGCATGACTTCCTAATAACCCAGACCCAGGGAACAACCGGTCACCAAATTCCCCTGTCAGTTTGGTAGGTTATAAATAAAGTCTGGAGAGAGAGAAAGTGAAGTTAGTTTAGAACACTGGTAAGAATTCCTCTGATAGGTGAAAACTTTTGTTTAGAAAACATGGTTTAGATCAGGGATCAGATAGGGTCTCTGCAGGGCCAGATAGAAAGTATTTTAGGTTTTGCAGACCCTACGATCTCTCTAGCAAGTAACCATTGCACTGAGTACTATGAAAGCAGCCAATATGACCCAATAAAACTTCATTTATAAAAACATATGGAGGGCCAGATTTGGCTCACAGACCATAGTTTGCAACCCCTATTCTCTACGCCAAGTTACATAAGACACAAACCTAGGCCAAGGGTCTCAAACTCAAATGTGTTCGGGCCTACTCAAGGCACATAAAGAAGTAACCAGGCTGGGTGGGGTCTCTGGTGGTGTGGAGAATACATGACTCATGGAAAGAGGGCAGTTGTAAAAAACCAATATAGTCAGATCCTCCAGTTTTTCAAGAAAACCAGAAATGCAGATGTTTATATTTTCTAATTTTTTTTTAGTGTTGGCAACTAATTCAAAATTTTAAATCTGATGCAGACCAAACAAAACCCACTGGGTGCAGACAGTGTGTGACCTCTGGCTTAGAAGATCATCCTTCTTGAGCAACGTGCTATGACTACCAAGTACGCATGACACATTTGAGTGACACGATCCAGGAAACTTAGCACAAAGCCATTCTGACCTATTGGGAATGGAATGTATAACCGCTACCATCCTGCCCGGTGGCCAAGCCTAAGTGGGAGGCCGTACACAGGAGAGTCAGCAATTAGCCTGTTTGTACCGTTTTCCTCTCCCTACCTCATTAATGCTCTGCTTTCTCATGGGGGTGTCATCTGCAGTGTTCTGTGACGTTGGATGCTGTGTAACATTCCTCTTACACACCTTCCCAACATACCTCAGAGGAGCAATGAGGTCATGTATAGAAAGGTATTTTGCAAACCATAAAATCTTGGCCAGTTTCTGACTTTCACTGACCCAAATTCAGAGGCTCCAATGATGGGTATATTCTTTAGAGACCCCTAGAAGCAAGGCAAGGAGGACAGACACAAAGCAAAAGGAACCAGCCACTTCTGGAACAAATGCTATTTATTATGCTATGTCTGACCCTACTCTGAGGAAGCCCGGGAATCCCGTAAATATCCTGGGCTGCAGACAGCTCAGCATGTGACACCCTGTCCTTGGCTCTCTTTTAGCTGCTGCCTTCACCTATCCTTAACTTCATTACCCTTCTCCCAGTTTCTGTCCACCTGAGGGATCCTGAGAATTTGCTGGGAGCCTCTTCTCGCCCAGCTCAGCACTCCATCTTCCCACCTTCTGCCTGGAATCTCAGCTTTAAAGGATATATTGGCCTGCCTTTCTCATCTCTCAAAACCACTCTCTTGTTTCCCTCAGGCTTATCTTGGGACGAGGAAGGGAGCACCAGCCAGAGACAGAGAGACATAGAGAAAAAGAACAATGCAAACTTTCTAGCCCAGATCCTGTTCAGATGCCCACTTGCCCCATGCTCACTTCAGTTCAAATTAGGTCAGTAGTCTTCCAGTGGTTCCCCAGCACCTGTGATTCTTCAGAACTGCCTTAGGGACCCAGGTAGGAAAAGTAAGGGGGATGCCACAGGTCAGGGGTCATTTCAAGAGAGAAGTTCTATCACACCTGTTTTGTATATTATAGTCCTACATAAAACTATGATTCAAAAAAAATTATTCCATTGCTTAAAAAAAAAAGTTTGAAAATTCCCAAGCTAGCCACTGTAGCTAGATTACATGGAGAAACTCAGGATCCTATACTGAAGAATCCTATAGGATACCCAAAGGTAAGCCGTATTTTTTGGCAAAAGGCAACTCAAGGAATATTGGGCTAAATTTTTGTCCAAAATTAAAATAATTTTATTGAGTCTCATATGGGGAAAATGTATCTGTTCACACACAATTCAAATTATCTATGTCATTGAATGAAGAATAGCATTGAGGAAATGAATGACCACTTAAAATGAGTATTTGTTTATATCTACTTAGTGGTGATACGGTGGAACATTTCTAGTTTTTCATTCTGCAGATGGGTTGTGAAGTGCTTCTCAAAGCCGCCATGAGATCTCAGTCATTACTGCTTCATGGATAGATCATCCCTAGGTCTCTCTGGGAATTGTCAACAGGGCAGAAACTTTAAAGTAGTGTCCAAGGTGCTGTTTTCTTCCCCTTTTTGCTCAAGTTCAGATTTTTCCCATGTGGTCTGCAGATTTATCCTACAAGGATCATAAGCCCCAGGTCTGTGAACAAGCAGGCAGATCAGGAAGGCAGAGTCAACTACAAGGAGCCTGTGGGCAGAAGCCAGAATGAGTAAAGGGATGTGTTCTGTCAGCTGTGCTAGAGTCTAAAAGTCCTCACACACCCACTCTGCTGCTAAGTCAGCAGACAGCTCAGACCAACAGTTAACTTGGGAGGAGGACCTACAGGTGTGAACACTGACCAGCTCCAAAAGAACAGAAAAGGCATTAATCATATTTTAGAATTGTACATCAGAGAAGGCAATGGCAACCCACTCCAGTACTCTTGCCTGGAAAATCCCATGGACAGAGGAGCCTGGAGGGCTGCAGTCCATGAGGTCGCTAAGAGTCGGACACGACTGAGCAACTTCACTTTCACTTTTCACTTTCATGCACTGGAGACGGAAATGGCAACCCACTCCAGTGTTCTTGCCTGGAGAATCCCAGGGACAGGGGAGCCTGGCGGGCTGCTGTCTATGGGGTCGCACAGAGTCGGACACGACTGAAGCGACCTAGCAGCAGCAGCAGAACTGTACGTTCTCAGACTTTAAGAATCAAGAGTCTCTTAGAACCTCTGGCCTTCCAGGAAACAGAGAGGTTCTCTCCAATATTGCTTAACAGTTAAATTCCTGGGCTCTAAAGGCAAACGGACTAGAACTCAAGACCACTCACACTCACTGGAGGGTGTGGGGCTGCTCACAAAAGGGAAGATAAGAAAAGGCTTGAGACAACCTCAGAGCAGGAACAGAAGTACCCTGGCACTCTTTGCCAGGAAATGGAGCTATCATCCAGTCCTAGGAATTCCGCTCTCAAGTGATCAGCTCAGGATTCCAAGTTCTGGAAGAGGGAAATTCCAACTGGACTTTCCCTTGCCTTCACAGTGTGATTTGAAGAAACCTCGGGTACCACAGTGAGAGAGGCAAACAGCTGATTTATCATTCCAACAAGACCAGAAACAGAGAGGAATATAGCTTCCAGAGAGAAACCAGGACCCATGAGCAGAGTATGAGTGCTGCCTAGGACCACAAACCATGAGCATCTATTAATACCATCTTAATACCCACACACCTGCCACAGGACTGCTCAGAGGATTGACAGAGACAATCCACGTGAAGGGCTGAGCACGCTGCCTGGCACACAGTAAGCTATTAGCCATTAGCATCTTTTGCGACATCTTATGATTCTTGTGAAGCCTCCTCCACAATGTGCCTGTCATACAATTACCACTAACTGAGACCTTTTCCTCTTTGGAATCATGGCCCCCCAGCTACCTTTTGAATGTAAAGACCATTTGACTGAGGAACTTGAAAAGATTTTGCTGACCACAAGATATAATCCATGCCACTTCAGTTTAGTTAAGTTCAGTCGCTCAGTCGTGTCCGACTCTTTGTGACCCCATGAACCACAGCACACCAGGCCTCCCTGTCCATCACCAACTCCTGGAGTCCTGGGATGAGACCAACTGTGGCTCAGAAAGAGACTTTCACATGGATTTTATTCTCTTCATTATCTGAGTAATGCCCTATATGTCATCTCCCTCTAATCCAGTCAACCTGAGTCAAGTGTTGAGTTCTGGCAGCTTACTTTCATCACACTGTTAGGTCAGGAAAAGAGAAACAGAAACCCTTATGAGAAGACATGACTCAGAGAAATTAACTCCTTAATATTCCACCAAGTCAGGAGCAGGCTCCTTGGAACATCACATCAAACCTCAAAAACTCGGAAAGCACGTGTGAGAAAGGGGATACCCACATGCTTCACTGCCCCCAACTACTGCCCTATCAAAGAGCTGCTGCAAAACTCTAGCATCTGAAGGCATGTTGGCTTAATTTTGGCATATGCTCACTTCAACCTCAGTCATGCAGAAAGAGGAGAGTAAATGGAAAGTCATCCTTGTCTGGCCAGTCAAAGACACTTTACCTTAAAGGACAACAACTGGGCTAATGGGTGACAGATTTAAAGTGCTGTCTCCAAACTCACTTCCATTTTTTATTTTGATATTTGCTTGGGAGTATCAATACCATAACTCGGTAATATATATCTTCAGCTTGGACAGCTCTAGTTTCCTCCCTCTAAGGCAGCCAGTTCCATCCTTTATTCCCTCAGTAAGCATCTACTGGGAGAAGGCAATGGCATCCCACTCCAGTACCCTTGCCTGGAAAATCCCATAGACAGAGGAGCCTGGTAGGCAGTAGTCCATGGGGTCGCTAAGAGTCAGACTCAACTGAGCAACTTCACTTTCACTTTTCACTTTCATGCATTGGAGAAAAAAATGGCAACCCACTCCAGTGTTCTTGCCTGGAGAATCCCAGGGACGGGGGAGCCTGGTGGGCTGCCGTCTATGGGGTCGCACAGAGTCGGACACAACTGAAGTGACTTAGCAGTAAGCATCTACTGAGGCCCACTAGCAGCCAGTTATTGTGGAAGGAGTTAAATAATAATCATAACTATTATTTATGGAGTGCATCTGATGGGCTGGACACAACTGCCATGCTTTACTTACAGCATCTCAATTCATGACAACAGCCCTATGGATGATATCACTTTGTTCTTTTGTAATAACTATTTTCACTGTTTAAGTAACTAGAATGTTTTCATTATATTTCAATAATTATGTTTCCACTTAGCTCACTCTTGATGTTCCTTTGCCCTCAGAGGAGGCTGACAAATGAAACCAAACAGGAGCAGAGCTGGCAGTATCTAAAAGATGACCTCACACTCCCCTACCTCCCCCCATGTAGGGAAAAGCTTTCACCTGAAACATGAGGTGGGGCTGATGAGAAAGTCCAATCTATGCTCTCTGTTGCACTAACTCTGGTTGCAGAAGCAGCAGTTCCCAACGACTGAAAGTCAGAACCATCTACAGCTCTGAGGTGAAAGGACAAAGAACACAGAGGTGAATGAGGGTCATTGCTGGCTCCCCTGAATCCACTGGTCTCCTTGGACCCTCAGATGCCCCTGTGGGAGCAGGGGTACCCAGGCCAAGCCATTGTTTCTGTGGAATCTTCTCACCAGTGTCTCCCCCGGCAGGACCAGCTGTTTGGCTGTGTTTAAACTGTCATCCAGCCAAAGCAGCTTGGTGGCACGCCCAAACACTAACCCAGAAGACACACCAGGTCTATAGACCATGCCAAAATTGTTTTCAAGCACAATTTGAACCAGCCAGTCAATTTAAAAATACTCCAAGCAGAGAGCCAATGAGATTTGAAAACAAGGCAAACCAAAAATCAAAAGCAAATATACACACACACCCACACACTTATTCACTCATTCACTATTTAAATCTTGCCTTTTTCCAGAGAAGATCTAAGATGTCATGAGCCAAATTATTTAAAAACAAAAATAGTATTAAATTTTTTCTGCACATGTCAATGGGATCACAAAAGTTCAACTTAGGTTAAAGTTCAACATTCAAAGTATAGAGCATGTTTGCATGTGTGTGTGTGTGTCCATCTGTGACTGTCACAGCTCCACAGAGTCTGAAATGCAGGAGGTTCTTTCTCTTTTGCAACAAAACATAGAAAGATACCACAGTGCAGTATTTTTACCCGAGTCATGCATTCACTTCTTCAGAATCATATAGAGAAGTCCAACCATTGCTGCCCACTGAATGGATACAGTGGTTACAGATGTTTTGAATACAGTGCCCAAAAAGCCACACACAATCACTGCACACACAAAGCTTACATTTAAGGCACTTGGAGGCCAACAAAGTATGCTCTGTGCTGAAACCAGGGCATTCACATCCACTGGCCCAAGAGATGGAAAGGCACTTAGAAGTCATCTAGATGGGTTTTTCCCAAGTGCAATCATTCAAGTACCAACCTCATGGTTTTTGCCATATGGGAGTATCACCTTCATAGATTTCTTAAGATGGTCTCATCTACATAAACACTTATTTTAAGAGAAAACTCTGTATCATTGCTGTAAATGGAAAACTGGGGTCACTTGTCTTAAAAACAAAAGTAACCATAAAAAGAAATGAAACAAAAATAAAGCAATGTAATTAGAGTCTCATCTGGATACATACATACAGTCTTAGGAAGCCTGAACCTTAAGTTGGATCTCACTATCTAAAAAAGTAGGATCGGGAAGCATTCATAATGTGTTAGAGCTATATTAACACTACTCTGAGATGTTCTCCTTTCCTTAAGCAAGAGGATTAAATGAGAATGAAATTTTGCACAGTCATCTACTATGTGATTTAATTGTTTTTAATTATTGTAATAAGCAGTTACAGGATTTGGGAAATCATGTCTAATCCAACCCTCTCATTTTGGAGAAGGAGCTGGGGCCCAGAGACAGGTGGCAACTAGACCAAGGGTGACCAGCACCTGAATGGCAGAGCTGAAACCAAACCCCAACTCCCTATGTTTCTATCCAGACCAGTATGTTCTACTACAGTGAGCTGCAGATCAGCAAACAACTAAATAAATTCATACATTTGCTCTTCATCATGACTGAAGACCAGTCTTGATCCACCTCACTTTTGGATGGGAAGAAACCAAAATCTATCTCAAACTGGCAGACATGGTGATGCCTCTCATTAACAAAAATCAAATCTTTCTTTTCCTCTCTCTGTTTTCTCCTTCCACTCATTTTCCACATGTTATAGAAGTTCTTTTGGTGGAAATATCCACCAATATCCCAAATAAAACCTAGCAAGTTTGTAGAAACTTCTGAATATCCTACATCCTTAGCTAACTTGCTATGGTAAGGTATTCTGTGAGGAAAAAAAAAAAACACCTAGCCCCACTCCTTAACGACACTTTGTCCTCTAAACTCTCAGTGTGCGCATCCTATACTCAGCAGCCATCACCACGTATTGATGGTAACACTTTATATCAAGTCTAGGAGACAGAGACAGGCAGGGGGATGGGGAATCCTCTCATCTTCTGAGGTCACCTTCACTTTGCCTGCCCCCAACCCATCTCAAAGGGCAGCTCTTGGCAATAGTCCCAGGGAAAATCATTGATGCCAGAGGCACAGGGACCATCTGCCTGTCAAGGAGGGAACATTCCAGCACCTCTACTCCCTTCTGGGAAGATGAGGCCAGGGTTTCAAAGCACCTCTCACAGGACAAGAGGGAGGGAAAGGGGGATGTGACAGGGCATTAAACCTGGCTGATTTTTTTCTCTTTACTTGGAATCTGGCACAGGACACTTTAAGCCTTCTTGGAGGGACTGAAATCCATGCTTTATGGTGAAGACTCTCAAATTCAGCTTCTCCTTGCCTGCCTAACCTCCTGGGGTAGACTGTACCTATCTTACATGAGCAGCACAATAGCCTTATGCCCTCTAGGACAAGTATCGTGTGAGCATCCAAAAAGCAAAGAGAAGTGACTCTTGTTCCTAATGTGGAAAGAGCAGGACTTCCTATGATACAGCTGGTGTTTCCTGAAATAGAACAGGATTTGAGCAAACGGTTTTCACTAGGCGGGCAGGAAAAGCCGAGTGTGGCTTGATGTCTCATTAGCGGTGACTCAGACCCTCACTCCTGGGTGCCTGCTCATCCTGGTTGGGTCTGACTTTTTTCCAGTCACCAGGCTCAACAGCCAGATTCCCTCTTTGCCAGTGCTTGTTGTCCTGCCAGCCTATTTGATTTCCTGGGGAGGCCATGCCCCTGTCCTTCTTCTTATGTCATTTACACTCAGTTCCAGTTTCTATTTTGAAGTTGGCTAGGTCTTGGTCAAACACTCCTGTTGGTTTGCAGAACACCTTCTGTCCACCTCTGCTCCATATGGGAGAGATGGTGATTTATATTTATCTCAACCAGAGGCAGGACTTTTTTTGGAGCTGTTTTCAAATCTGGGGAATATGCCCAGTTGCTACCAGAATTAGTTGGAGAAACGTGTACCAAGGGTGCCAGTTCAGCCGAGATTGCATCAGACATGCAGCATCAAAAAGACTCCATTCCTCAGACTTTCCGTCCTTTCTCAAATCAACCCTCATTCAGTCTATAGGTAGTGAATCCTGACTATGAACCAGACACTGTGCTGGGGCTACAGATAAAGAAAAAAAAAAACACAACCCAGTCTCTGATGCCCAGATTATGCTCCAACGTGGAAAGCATTTCACAGAGTTACTATCAAAACACTGTGAGAGTCACAGAGAGAGGCAGCATGAGCAAGCCTCTATCTGTCTCTCCAGCTTGGCCCATAGCACTCCTATCCTCCTCACCTGGCTTTGGCTTCTGTGACCTTCATTCAGTTCATGAGAAGCTCTGTGCTCCTTAGAACAATAGCTTCAGCATCACCTTAAAGCTTGAGAGATACACAGGATGTGGGGGCCCATTCCAAAACTGTTGAATCAGAATCTACATTTTAACAAGATTCCCAGGTGATATGCATGCACTTTAAACTTTTAAGATGCATTGATGTAAGAGGTTGCTGCTGCTGCTGCTAAGTCGCTTCAGTCGCGTCCAACTCTGTGCGACCCCACGGACGGCAGCCCACCAGGCTCCCCCGTCCCTGGGATTCTCCAGGCAAGAACACTGGAGTGGGTTGCCATTTCCTTCTCCAGTGAATGACAGTGAAAAGTGAAAGTGAAGTCACTTAGTCTCCTCCAACTATTAGCGACCCCAAGGACTTGCAGCCTCCCAGACCCATCCATCCATGGGATTTTCCAGGCAAGAGTACTGGAGTGGGGGTGCCATTGCCTTCTCCGGATGTAAGAGGTTAGTAGCAGTGAATTGTTAAGCTGGCATCTGACTCATTACCATCCTCTCAGTTTGGTTGTGTGTGCATGCTAAGTCTCTTCAGTCAGGTCTGACTCTTTGTGACCCTATAGACTGTGGCCCACCAGGTTTCTCTGTGCAAGAAATTCTCCAGGCAAGAATACTGCAGTGGGTTGCCATTTCCTTCTCCATCTCAGTTTGGTTAGGAAGAGTCTATTACTCCATACCTTCAATGGATTGAGTCCTCCTCAAATTTTAATGTAAGTACAAATCAATGCAGGGAAGAGATTCTGAGTCAGTGGGTCTAGTGGGCCCCTTGAGTCTCTATTTCTAACATACTCCCAGGTAATGGCAGCGGAGGCTCATGTACCACTCTCCCAATAACAAAAGCGAAAGGAGCCTGACAGATCAAGAATCTGAATTGGCAAAGCAGAAAACCAGACCATGCACTTAGGATGACTTCACTCAGCAGAGGCCCCTCTGTTTCCCCTGTACACCTAGAGGGCAGGCAGCATCTCTGGTCCCTGTGTTCTCAGCACCTCCTTTTATATTATCACAAAGGAGGCATGTGTCATTGCTGAATGAATGAATGAACATCAGTCAGTTTTCACCTCTCCCCTGCTTACCAATGTCTAGTGGTTCCTTATATTTAACAAACTCCATGAGGCCCAAGCTGACCTTGGTCCTACCCACCTCCTTGATGCCTTCTTACTTCTCTCGTCCCACTCATGACCACCACACTAGCTTTTTTCCTATTTCTCAAACACACCAAGCTTTTGCCTGCCTCAGGATCTTGGCACATGCTCTCCCCTCGACCTGGAATGCCCTTCCTCCAGCTCTTTCCATAGCTAGCTGCTTCTTGTCATTCATAGCTCAGCTCAAATTTCACTTCCTCAGCAAGGCCGACCCTGACTGACCTGTCTAACCCAGCATACACACAATCCACCCCCAAACTCTCTGTTCTAAATTTTTTTCTTAGCCCTTATCAACCTGAAAATATTTCATTTGTTTATTCACTTTTCTGTCCTGATTCTCCTAAAAGAAAGCCAACTTCAAGAAAGCAGGGACCTTGTCTAAAACCCCCAGTCCATAGTAGACAGTTGTGGAATAAATGGATAAATGATCTAATACACACCATAATCAGCTTCTATTGTCGCAGCAAGAGAGGTAGAAACTGAGCACTATGTGAGGCCAGCAGAGGAAATGATCACTTCCTCTCAGGGTAAGGAAGTGGGGGTGGTGATCACGGCAGGCTCCCTGAAGGAGTTGGTATTTCAACTTCGCCTTGAAGTATGGAAAGGATTTTGGTGGGCAATGAGAGGTAGAAGTGGCCACCCTAAGAAGGAAAAACAGTTTGGGAAGATGGAGTGGGAGGAGGGAACAGAGCATTCAGCTGATGTGGGGACCCAGTATCTGCCCAGCTCAGGGCTCCAGGCAGAGACAGCACTCACTATAGTCGTGACAGAGCGTAGCAGGGCTCCTACAGTTGAGCAGCTGAGGTCACTGTCTCCCCTCAGGCAGTCCTCGGTCACTCCCTTAGCCAAGATGATGAAGGCCAAATCTCTGTGGCAAAACAGGGCACGAGGAAGAGACAGGGCCCAGGAATCAGGACCCACTTTCACCCCACTCCATACCTTACTCCAGTGGGCCACTTTAAGAGCTGCCTGACTTCTGTCCTCTTGCCTGTGTAGGGCCAGATAGTTGTAATTATTCATTAAACCCCTGTGATCATTGGTTTCAGGCTCAAGTCCCTATTTTAACTCTGAGCTCCATAAGAGAAGGACCCATGTTGGTCAGCCTTATTCATAGTTCTGTTCTGAGAGCTAAGGGCTGGAAGAAGCCTGGAACATAAAAGCTCTTCAGTAAGACTCATTCATTCTTTCATCACTACTGATGAAGCATCCAGGTCATGCCAGGCACTGCATTTCTACACAAAGGATGCAAGAATTACACAGGGCAGTGAAGGTCTCCACTCTCTCAACTGTAGAATTCACATTCTATTCTAGAGGCTAGATTTGGCCAGTCTTACTGTGTGACCTTAGCAAGCCACTGAATTTTGTAAGCTGCCTAGAAAATTGAACAGGATAGACAGATCACCTAGTTCATAATTTTGGACTAAATTTTGAGGGATTCTAGGATTGTGTGGTACTTGCTGGGTGCAGCAAACAATGATGTGTTTCTCTTAGGAAAGATTTAATTAGCCTAAGCAAGCTTTTATTTTCTTTTCTGTTTGAGGGTTCCACCTAAAAGTTGATGTGTAAACTCAGTTCAGTTCAGTTCAGTCACTCAGCAAATAGTGTCCAACTATTTGCGACCCCATGAATTGCAGCACGCCAAGCCTCCCTGTCCATCACCAACTCCCGGAGTTCACTCAGGCTTATGTCCATTGAGTCAGTGATGCCATCCAGCCATCTCATCCTCTGTCGTTCCCTTCTCCTCCTGACCCCAATCCCTCCCAGCATCAGAGTCTTCTCCAATGAGTCAACTCTTCACATGAGGTGGCCAAAGTACTGGAGTTTCAGCTTTAGCATCAGTCCTTCCAAAGAAATCCCAGGGCTGATCTCCTTCAGAATGGACCAGTTGGATCTCCTTGCAGTCCAAGGGACTCTCAAGAGTCTTCTCCAACACCACAGTTCAAAAGCATCAATTCTTCAGTGCTCAGCCTTCTTCACAGTCCAACTCTCACATCCATACATGACCACAGGAAAAACCATAGCCTTGACACTGTTAATGAAAAAGTTGTTTGGAAGCTACCACTTTTAGTCCAACCCCTCATTCTGGCCATGGTAGGGGCCAGGGGGGAAGAAGGTAGAAACTAGACATGCTTTCAGGTCGAGCATGGCAGTAGGTGTTGGTAAAACACTCTGGGAAGGCAGTGCATGAGGAAATGTAGAAATGGGGGGTGAGCTAGGGAAATAGCAGCCTTATAGAGGTCAACAAGACAAGGTAGAAACCAGCACTCTCCAGCTCTTAGGGGTGTTAAACTATACACCTGATAGCTGGTTATGACCAAAGAATTTTCTGGGAGGTCTAAGAGCAGGTCAGAGGACCAGGGCCTCAAGGAAAGGGAAGTGGGAACTAAATAAGGTCCCTCCCTGGGAAAAACTAGGACTTAAATACATACAAGACTTACACCAGAACTGAAATCCAAGGTGGGGATTTGGCTGGTTTATGAAGGAGGAACCATGACTCACAGCAAAAGAGTCAGAACTGACTCTACTTGGTATCATGCTTCCTTCCCAGAATACTTTAAGTCTCCCACTAAGGCTTGTCCAAAGTCACATGGCAAATAAGGGGTAGGAATCAGAAACACAGCTCCCTGTACCTTATCCACTGAGCAGGACTCTTTCCACTACCTAATCCATGTGATGCTTGCTGGGCTAGACTCCAAATCCAAATGGGACTTTCTAAACCTCAAGACAATGAGTTGTTTATTGCTTGGTGAAAATGAGGAGATCATTTTCTTTTAACTGAGTTCTGGCTCGTGTCCTCAGGAGTTAGACAGGCATTTGTGTTTTTAGCCCACTAGGGAAACTGGAAGGGCTTTTTCTGCCTCTAGTTCAGTACCTCTGAGGCGATCTTAAGGCTGATCTGAATTCTGTCTACATAATACCAAAGGAACAGGTCACTCCAGGCCAAAACTAACAAATGAGAAATCACTACTGGATTAACAGGGCTTCCCCGGTGGCTCAGAGAGTAAAGAATCTGCCGGCAGTGCAGGAGACCTGGGTTAGATTCCTCGGTTGTAAAGATCCCCTGGAGAAGGAAATGGCAACCCCGCTCCAGTATTCTTGCCTGGAAAATCCCATGGACAGAGGAGGCTGGTGGGCTGTAGTCCATGAGGTCACAAAGAGTCAGACACGACTGAGTGACTAACACACACACTGGATTAACAACAAGGTCCTAATGTATAGTACAGGGAACTACACTCAACATCTTTTGATAAACTATCGTGGAAAAGAATACAGATAAAGAAAAGAATGTATAACTGAGTCACTTTGCTGTACAGCAGAGATTGGCACAACATTATAAATCGACTATACTCCAATAAAAAATTATAAGATCAAATAAATTCCTACTATTAATAATGTTTGCTCCCTTAGTAGCCGTTGCCCTATTTGTTCTTAACAATCTTAGATGCAGGGGGTGGGTCAGGCTGTATCCCCCCTTAGCACCTCTGCCAAGCCACCCTGTGTATTCTTCAAGGGACTTAACATTCTCTTACATAATAGTCTATTTGGTTTATCCATTGTTACATGTCTTCCCCGGAGAAGGCAATGGCACCCCACTCCAGTACTCTTGCCTGGAAAATCCCATGGATGACGGAGCCTGGTAGGCTGCAGTCCATGGGGTCGCTAGGAGTCGGACACGACTGAGCGATTTCATTTTCACTTTTCACTTTCATGCACTGGAGAAGGAAATGGCAACTCACTCCAGTGTTCTTGCCTGGAGAATCCCAGGGACAGGGGAGACTGGTGGGCTGCCGTCTATGGGGTCACACAGAGTCGGACATGACTGAAGCGACTTAGCAGCAGCAGCAGCAGCACATGTTTTCCCAACCAGAATACAAGCCCTTTGAGACACAGAATGTATCTGTCTTGTTTAGGGCTTTATCTCCAGGGCCAAAACATGATAAATGCTCAGGAAATAATTGTTGTATGAATGAATGAGGCAGATCTGTATGTTTTGAATAAAACTAATGATGTAGTTTGAGTCAAAAAAAAAAAAGCTAGCTAATGAGATCTTATTGTCAAAATGATCATAGAAAGTATCCTGGAAACGGAATTCAGAAGTGAGGAAGGGAGATTCGGTTATTAATGTTTGCATTTCTATAGTTTGAGTTTTAAAATACTGAGATACTTTATTAGTACTATCAAATATGCAAAGATACAAATTTTGGTAACAGGAGAAGACATGGAGAAAAAGGCACTCTCAAGTATTATAAGAGTCTACCTTATAGGAAACTATTATTGGAGGCAATTTGACAACATCTATCAAAACAACAAATGTACATACCCTTAAGATTCTATTTTATTTTTGTGGAATTTATCTTATATATAAAAGATATATATAATATATTATTTTACATATATTATATATAATATTTTATATATAATAACAAAAACATGAAATGACATTTACATAAAGTTTTTTTGTCGTTGTTGCAGTATTGTTTACAATGGCAAAATGCTGGAAACCATCAAAATTGACATCATTAGAGACCCAGCTATATAAATTAGGGTCCCTGTTGTGCAATGGAAAACTTGGCATCTGTAAAGATGAATGAGGATGCTCTCTATATATTCATATGGAAAGTTTTCCAAGATAACAACTTGAGTGTAAAAGCCAAGTATATATAGCATGCTATAATTTGTGTTTAAAAAATGGAGAGAGTGTGTCATTAAATTGTTTATTTATGCACAAAATATTTCTGGAAGAATACACAAGAAACTAATAAAAAGCATTGCTATGGATAGAGGAAATAGGGGTAAGGGAAGGAGACAGGATTTGTATGCCATTCCATATTAATCTTTTACTTGGGAACTATGAGAATGCATTATATGTTTATGTAGTTTTCTTTAAAAATATTTTCTTGCATCAGATCAGGTCAGATCAGATCAGTCGCTTGGTCATGTCCAACTCTTTGCGACCTCATGAATTGCAGCACGCCAAGCCTCCCTGTCCATCACCAACTCCCGGAGTTCTCTCAGACTTACATCCATTGAGTCAGTGATGCCATCCAGCCATCTCATTCTCTGTCCTCCCCTTCTCCTCTTGCCCCCAATCCCTCCCAGCATCAGAGTCTTCTCCAATGAGTCAACTCTTCGCATGAGGTGGCCAAAGTACTGGAGTTTCAGCTTTAGCATCATTCCTTCCAAAGAACACCCAGGGCTGATCTCCTTCAGAATGGACTGGTTGGATCTCCTTGCAGTCCAAGGGACTCTCAAGAGTCTTCTCCAACACCATAGTTCAAAAGCATCAATTCTTCGGTGCTCAGCCTTCTTCACAGTCCAGCTCTCACATCCATACATGACCACAGGAAAAACCATAGCCTTGACTAGACGGACCTTTGTTGGCAAAGTAATGTCTCTGCTTTTGAATATGCTATCTAGGTTGGTCATAACTTTCCTTCCAAGGAGTAAGCATCTTTTAATTTCATGGCTGCAGTCACCATCTGCAGTGATTTTGGAGCCCAGAAAAATAAAGTCTGACACTGTTTCCACTGTTTCTCCATCTATTTCCCATGAAGTGATGGGACCGGATGCCATGATCTTCATTTTCTGAATGCTGTGCTTTAAGCCAACTTTTTCACTCTCCACTTTCACTTTCCTCAAGAGGCTTTTTAGTTCCTCTTCACTTTCTGCCATAAGGGTGGTGTCATCTGCATATCTGAGGTTATTGATATTTCTCCCGGCAATCTTGATTCCAGCTTGTGTTTCTTCCAGTCCAGCATTTCTCATTATGTACTCTGCATAGAAGTTAAATAAGCAAGGTGACAATATACAGCCTTGATGTACTCCTTTTCCTATTTGGAACCAGTCTGTTGTTCCATGACCAGTTCTAACTGTTGCTTCCTGACCTGCATACAGATTTCTCAAGAGGCAGATCAGGTGGTCTGGGATTCCCATCTCTTTCAGAATTTCCCACAGTTTATTGTGATCCACACAGTCAAAGGCTTTGGCATAGTCAATAAAGCAGATGTTTTTCTGGAACTCTCTTGCTTTTTCCATGTTATAGTGGATGTTGGCAATTTGATCTCTGGTTCCTCTGCCTTTTCTAAATCCAGCTTGAACATCTGGAAGTTCATGGTTCACATACTTTTCAAGCCTGGCTTGGAGAATTTTGAGCATTATTTTTCTAGCTTGTGAGATGAATGCAATTGTGTGGTAGTTTGAGCTTTCTTTGGCATTGCCTTTCTTTGGGATTGGAATGAAAACTGACCTTTTCCAGTCCTGTGGCCACTGCTGAGTTTTCCAGATTTGCTGGCATACTGAGTGTAGCACTTTCACAGCATCATCTTTCAGGATTTGGAATAGCTCAACTGGAATTCTATCACCTCCACTAGCTTTGTTCGTAGTGATGCTTTCTAAGGCCCACTTGACTTCACATTCCAGGATGTCTGGCTCTAGGTCAGTGATCACACCATCGTGATTATCTGGGTTGTGAAAGAGATTGCTAAAAAAAAATGAGTTATTACAACATATCTTGGTCTTATGAAAGATCATTTTAGTAGGTTGGACCAACAGAGGCATCATGTTTGGGAAAGAACTGAACCAGGATAAGTCACTAATCCTGGGCCAGCTCTGACATTGACATTGACATTGATGTTGACATTGACATTGATGTTGACATTGATGCTGATGCTTGGGGAAGTTGTTCCCTCCCAGGGCTTCAGTACCCCCACTTATAAGATAATAAGGGTGAACTGGAAACTTTTTAAAGGTCCCCTATTGCTCTGACATTCTGGAATGTATTCAGTGGCTAAGCTTTACTTAATTTTAATTAAACTACATCCTCTATAAAATATGTCCTATTAAGGCATTCTTAATACTCTTTTTTCACTTTGCTTCATTGATGTTCTTTTTTTAAAACTGCCTTGTTACAGTTACTTTTGAGAAGCTCTCATCTTGCCTCTGCTAAGGTTACATGGTCATGAAGATGACTATGGCCTGAGATATGGCAATAGAGGACAGGCCAGGTCCTGAGTAGAAGATGACCCAGAAAGAGACAGAGTAGGAGCCACCAAGACAGAGAGTAGGAGCCACCAAGAAACAAGATTCAGAGGGGTTGAAGCAGCCCATAAATGCATACTGAACCAAGAGACTCAGTTCATCCAGATGGATATTCTAGGAAACCAAATGCAGCTCCCTTTTTCCCACTTCTGCATAATTGGGAGCTGAATTGCTGAGTGGTAACATTTTAAATGAGGTAAGACACACTGGTTTTACCTCACCAAACTGAAATGTTCCCCTTCTAATAACAATATTCTACATTCCTATTTCTGCTGCAGGGGTAGGGGGGTTTCTGCCCCTTCCCTTGTGCTTCATCCCTAGGTCCAAGTGTCCCCAGCTGGCCAAACAGTAGAATTCTACCCTGCCACAGTGATCATCAGACCCAGGGCTTTTCTCCAACGCACTGAAATAGAATGGTTTCTTTACTGTTACTATAAAATCTTGGGGAAGAGGGATGTAAGGGAGCTGCTGGTCACTATGATGAAATTGCATAAAGCTTGGAAATAGAGGAAAGCAGAAACAAGAGATGGCAAGAGCTTTGACATATTGTTAACATGCTCCTGAAACCTTATTGGTTTCTAAGTCACATGGAGCAATACATTTTTTAAAATTATTTGAGCCAGTTTACTTCACCTCTGTTTCTTGCAGTAAAAGGACCTGCATATAAATGCCAGCTCCAGCAGGTTGACAGTGACTGCCTGAAGAATTATATTGAGAAGAGTCTTGAGGGCCTTATCTGGGCTCATGACTCATGAGAATGGCATGCCACAGAGAGAGAAGAAAAAGATGTAAAATGGTACATCTTTTTGACTAAGATAAAACCCCTGACTCATCCTGCCTCACTCTGGACTTGGCAACACTTCATTTGTTTTCAAGGCATAGTCTTTCAGGTTGGGATATGGGAAGGAATTTGTTAGCATGTGTCCCCAGAAAGGTAGATGTCCACATTTACCTAGAGGTTTAGTAGGGGTTCCTACTTTCAAAGAAACTTGGTGTCATAAGTAAATGCCTTCCTAGTTGCTGTTGATAAGCCACCCAGTCTCTTCGCATCTGACTCTTCTCAACCCCATGGACTGCATCACACCAGGCTTCCCTGTCCCTCACCATCTCCGAGTTTGCCCAAGTTCAAGTCCATTGAACTAGTGATGCCATCCAACCATCTCATCCTCTGTCACCCTCTTCTCCTTCTGCCTTCAATTTTTCCCAGCATCTGGGTCTTTTCCAATGAGTCAACTCTTTGCATCTGGAGGCCAAATTATTGGAGCTTCAGCATCAGTCCTTCCAATGACTACCCAGGACTGATGTACTTTAAGACTGACTGGTTTGATCTCCTTGCTGTCCAAGAGACTCTGAAGAGTCTCCTCCAGCACCAGTTTGAAAGCATCAATTCTGCACTCAGTCTTCTTTATGGTCCAGCTCTCACATCCACACACAACCACTGCAAAGACCATAGCCTTGACTATACTGACCTTTGTCGGAAAACTCATGTCTTTGCCTTTAACACACTGCTCAGGTTTGTCATAGCCTTCCCTCCAATAAGCAATTGTCTTCTAATGTCATAGCTGCAGTCACCACCTGCAGTGATTTTAGAGCCTAAGAAGAGGAAATCTGTCACTGCTTCCATATTTTCCCCTTCTATTTGCCATGAAGTGATTTCATCAGGTGTCATGATCTTCGTTTTTAATAATCAGTTTTAAGCTGGCTTTCTCACTCTCCTCCTTCAACCTCTTCATCAAGAGGTTCTTTAGTTCCTCTTTGCTTTCTGCCATTAGAGTGGTATCATCCACATATCTGGGATTGTTGACATTTCTCTCAGCATTCTTGATTCCAGCTTGCCACTCATCCAGCCCAGCGTTTTGCATGATATGCTTTGTATAAGTTAAATAAACAGGGTGACAATAAACAGCCTTGCCACACTCCTTTCTCAATCCTGAACCAGTCAGTTGTTCCATACAAGGTTCTAAATGTTGCTTCTTGACCTATATACAGGTTTCTCAGGAGACAGATAAGATGGTCTGGTATTCCCATCTCTTTCAGTTTTCCATAGTTTGTTATGACCCCCAGAGTCAAAGGCTTTAGTGTAGTCAATGAAACAGAGGTAGGTGTGTTTTTACTGTTGTCATTGTTGTTGTTGTTTTTGGAATTCCCTTGCTTTCTCTAGGATCCAGCAAATGTTGGCAATTTGATTTATGGCTCTTCTGTCTCTTCTAAACCCAGCTTGGACATCTGGAAGTTCTCAGTCCACATAATGTTAAAGCTTAGCTTGAAGGATTTTGAGCATTACCTTACGAGCACAGGAGATGAGTACAATTATCTAGTGGTTTGAACTTCTTTAGTAATGCCCTTCTTAGGAACTGGGATGAGAATTGAACTTTTCCAGTCCTGTGGCCACTGCTGGGTTTTCAAAATTTGCTGACATATTGAGTGCAGCACTTAAATAGCATCATCTTTTAGGATTTTAAACAGCTCTGCTGGAATTCTATCACTTCCACTAGCTTTATTGACAGCAATGCTTCCCACTTGACTTCATACTCCAGAATGTCTGGCTCTGGGTGAGTGATCACACCATTGTGGTTGTCCAGGTCATTAGCATCTTTTTGGTACAGTTCTTCTGTGTATTCTTGCCATCTCTTCATGATCTCTTCTGCTTCTATTAGGTCTTTACTGTTTCTGGCCTTTATTGTGCCCATCTTTGGATTAAATGTTCCTTTGATATTTCCAATTTTCTTAAAGAGAGCTCTTGTCTTTCCCCTTCTATTGTTTTCCTCTATTTCTTTGCACTGTTCATTGAAGAAGGCCTTCTTGTCTATCCTTGCTATTCTCCAGGACTCTGCATTTAGTTGGGTGTACCTTTCCCTTTCTCCCTTGCTTTTTGCTTCTCTTCTTTCCTCAGCTATTTGTAAAGCCACCTCAGACAACCGCTTTGCCTTCTTGCATTTCTTTTTCTTTGGAATGATTTTGTCTGCTGCCTCCTGTACAATATTATGAACTTCTATCCATAGTTCTTCAGGCACTGTTTAGTAGATCTAATCCCTTTAAGCTATTTATCACCACTACTGTATATTCATAGAGGATTTGATTTAAATTGTACCTGACTTCCCTAGTGGTTTTCACCACCTTCTTTAGTTTAAGCCTGAATTTTGCTATGAGGAGTTGATGACCTGAGCCACAGTCAGCTCCAGGTCTTGTTTTTGCTAACTATATACAGCTTCTCCATCTTTGGCTACAAAAAATGTAATCAATCTGATTTCTGTATTGACCATTTGGTGATGTCCATGTGGTCGTCTCTTGTGTTGTTGTTCAGTTCAGTTCAGTCACTCAGTCATGTCCAACTCTTTGCAACCCATGGACTGCAGCATGCCAGGCTTCCCTGTCCACCACCAACTCCCAGAGCTTGCCCAAACTCATGTCCATCAAGTCGGTGATGCTAATCAACCATCTCATCCTCTGTCATCCCCTTCTCTTCCTGTCTTCAATCTTCTAATGAATATTCAGGACTGATTTCCTTTAGGATGGACTGGTTGGATCTCCTTGCAGTCCAAGGGACTCTCAAGAGTCTTATCCAACACCACATTTCAAAAGCATCAATTCTTCGGTGCTCAGCTTTCTTTATGGTCCAACTCTCACATCCATACATCACTACTGGAAAAATTATAGCTTTGATTAAACGGACCTTTGTCGGCTAAGTAATGTCTCTGCTTTTTAATATGCTATGTAGGTTGGTCATAGCTTTTCTTCCAAGGAGCAAGCATCTTTTAACTTAATTTAATGTGCTGTTGTACCTATCCTCAAAATATACTCTGAAAGAGAAATCTCCTTCCTATATGACCTGGTGTGCCTTGTGCTCCACTCACTTCTCTGACCTCAGAGTCTGCAATCTTGTATGTAGTCAAAATGAGCAATGATACTAAAAGCATAATGGATTACAGAGGCAGCATTTTAAAAGTTTACAAAAACAGAAGAAAAGAAGTGAGTCCTGGAGACTGAAGCAATGAAGGGTTATTCATTGATTATTTCTAAACTGGCTTTCATGATTTCCCAAATTTGGGCAAGTTGATATGTTTAACTGAGATGCTTCTTGTTGGAAATTTTATTAATTCTGACCCCATTTGACATCCTCAAAAAATAGACACTGCTGCATAAGAATGGGATGTTTTTCTGACAGAAAGCTATTCACTCAAAACATTTTAAAATCAAAGCACACGGGTACATACTGCTACTTTGAGGCATTCAGGCTTTTAAGGCATAATTTACATACAATCAAATTCATCCTTTTTAGTTACAGAGTTCTGTGAATTTGGACAAATGCATTCCGTTGCGCTATCACTACCCCAATCAAGGTACAAAACAGTCTCATCACTTCAAGCAATTCTTTTGTGTTCCTTGATAACAAGTCCCTGCCCCCAGTCTCAGCACCTGCAACCACAGATCTGTTTTCTGAACTTAAGAGTTTCCCAAAATGCCATGACAGGGGAATCACACAGTAAGTAACCTTTGAAATCTGACTCACTTTAACTGGCATAATGCATTTGAGATCCATCCAAATTGTTGCATCTATCAGGAATCTGTTCCTCTTTATTATTGAGTAGTATTACATTGTGTGTATGTACTATAGTTTGTTTATCCATTCACCAGGGAAAGGACATTTGGGTGTTCCTGTTTTCGCAACTATGAATAAAGCCACCACAAACATTTTTTTTTACATGTTTTTGTCTTCACAAGTTTTTGTTTCTCTAGTACAAATACCTAAGAGGACAAGTGCAGGTTGAGTGTATGTTTAACTTTTAAGAAACTATCAAAGCATTTTCCACAGTGACTATTTCATTTTGCATTCCCTGCAGCAATGTAGTCACCTTCATTCCTAAATAAGTTGAATGTCATTTTATATAGGTTTAGCTATATCATCATATCTCCATTAAGCCTTAGGGGACTTTGTGTCCTTGGTAAGAGCACAGTAATCTATAGATATCACTCAATCATTTTTGTGACATGAGACTCAAGAGCCCTAGCTCAAGTGTGATTTTTTAAAAAGACACAAATGTAGAACTGTGATATTTGAAAGGAAATTAAAGTTCACCAATTCAACATTTTTGAGTAGGGCTGGTTTTTTTCTTTTTTTAGCTTTCTTGAGGTATGACTGACAAATAAAAATTGTATGTACAATTTTGTGCAATATTATTATTATACATATACTCATATACATATTGTGAACTGTTTACCACAGTCAAGCTAATTAACATGTACATCACCTCACATAGTTTTCTTTGTATGTATGTGTGCAGGGAGGGGAGTGACAATTAAGATTTACACTCTTAACAACTTCCAAGTATACAATATAGCACTGTTAACTATAGTCACCAAGCTATACATTAGATTACCAGCACTTACCCATCCTGTATATATGAAACTTTAACAAACATTTCTCCATTCCCCATACTTTCAGTCCCCTGAAAACTACATTCTCTCTGCCTCTAAGACTTTGATTTTTCTAGATTGCACACATGAGTGATATCATGTAGTATTTGTCTTTCTGTGTCTGAATTATCTCACTTAAGTAATTATGTTACTTAGCATAACACCCTCAAGGTTCACCCATGTTGTGACAATGGCAGGATTTTCTTTATTGCTCATTGCAGCATTAATCACAATAGCCAAGGTTTAGAGAAAACCTAAGTATCCATGATCAACTGAATAGAGAGAGAAAATGTGAGATTGTACATATATAAACACACAGTGGAATATTATCCAGCCTTAATGGCAAGAAACAAATCTTGCCATTTGAGTAGGGCTGTTTTGACCCAATCATAATAGACTGTTTCCCTTTCAGGCCCTGTTCCATAGACCCCATGTTTACTGCCCATGTGAAATTGCACATGTTCTTTAGCTGCTTTAAGCTCGCTTCTTCATCTCTAAAGGGTTTTTGTGAGGATCAAGAGAAAAATGTATGGGAAAGAATTTTGGAATCAAAAAACAGTTAAATACTAAGCATTAAAAAAAAAACAAAACAGACATTGCTATTGTTTTGCTTTCTATGCGTAATCTTACCAAACCGAGGTAGGTTTAAAACTGAAAGCACGGACCATATGATTATTAAATGTTAGCCCAGATAATGAGATTTTCGAAGGTTAGAACTAAAAGAACCTTCAAGATCTTCCACCAAGTCCTAGCTCTTAATGATAGTGAAGAAATGGAGGCCCAAAAAAGCTGAGATCACACAAAGTTACTAGTTGCAAAGCTAGTTAGAGAATTCAGAAATTTCTGACCCAGTGTCCAATTCTCTCATTATTCTGCCCAACTGTCTTCTCAAGACTGGTTTGAACAGCAATTAAACACAACCAAATTTTAGGTTGTGTCCTTAAAGATGATGCTGTGAAAGTGCTGCACTCAGTCAGTTCAGTCTCTCAGTCATATCCGACTCTTTGAGACTCCATAGACTGCAGCACACCAGGCCTCCCTGTCCACCACCAACTCCCAGAGTTTATTCAAACTCATGTCCACTGAGTCAGTGATGCCATCCAACCATCTCATCCTCTGTCATTCCCTTCTCCTCCGCCTTCAATCTTTCTCAGCATCAGGGTCTTTTCAAATGAGTCAGTTCTTTGCATCAGGTGGCCAAAGTACTGGAGTTTCAGCTTCAGCATCAGTCCTTCCAATGAACACCCAGGACTGATCTCCTTTAGGATGGACTGGTTGGATCTCCTTGCAGTCCAAGGGACTCTCAAGAGTCTTCTCCAATATCACAATTCAAAAGCATCAATTCTTCAGCGCTCAGCTTTCTTCATAGTCCAACTCTCACATCCATATATGACTACATGCATGGGTCACAACAAACTGGAAAATTCTTCAAGAGATGGGAATACCATGCCACCTTACCTGCCTCCTGAGAAATCTGTATGCAGGTCAAGAAGCAACAGTTAGAACTAGACATGGAACAATAGACTGATTCCAAATCAGGAATGGAGTACATCAAGCTGCATATTGTCACCCTGCTTATTTAACTTATATAAAGAGTACATCATGAGAAATGCTGGGCTGGATGAAGCACAAACTGGAATCAAGAGTGCCAGGAGAAATATCAGTAACCTCAGATATACAGATGACACCACACTTATGGCAGAAAGTGAGGAAGAGCTAAAGAGCCTCTTGATGAAAGTGAAAGAGAGTGGAATAAGTTGGCTTAAAACTCAACATTCAGAAAACTAAGATCATGTCATCCAGTCCCATCACTTCATGGCAAATAGAAGGCGAAACAATGGAAACAGTGACAGACTTTATTTTGAGGGGCTCCAAAATCACTGCACATGGTGACTGCAGCCATGAAATGAAAAGATGCTTGCTCCTTGGAAGAAAATTTATGACCAAACTAGACAGCACATTAAAAAGCAGAGACATTACTTTGCCAACAAAGGTCCATCTAGTCAAGGCTATGATTTTTCCTGTAGTCATGTATGGATGTGAGAGTTGGACTATGAAGAAAGCTGAGCATTGAAGAATTTATGCTTTTGATCTGTGATATTGGAGAAGACTCTTGAGAGTCCCTTGGACTGCAAAGAGATCCAACCAGTCCATCCTAAAGGAAATCAGTCCTGAATATTCATTGGAAGGACTGGTGCTGAAGCTGAAACTCCAATACTTTGGCCACCTGATGCAAAGAACTGACTCCTTGGAAAAGACCCTGATGCTGGGAAAGATTGAAGGCAGGAGGAGAAGGGGATGACAGAGGCTGAGATGGCTGAATGGCATCAGTGGCTCAACAGACAATGAGTTTGAGTCAGCTCCAAGAGTTGGTGGTGGACAGGGAGGCCTGGTGTGCTACAGTCCATGGGGTCGCAGAGTTGGACACAACTGAGTGACTGAACTGAACTGAAAATTTCAGCTAGTCCCCACCACAATGGAATAGCCACCCAGCTTATCCTAACACCAAGTTGCTCCCTATCACAACCCCTTGTCTTACTCTCACCTGGTACTAATTCCCACCTTCACCCATTTGTTGTAGTGTCTCTCTGCCCCAGTGGAAGTTAAATTCTGCCAGGGTAGGAACCTCTATTAACTACATTACCTGGCACACAGTAAATCCTAAATAAAATTTTCTGAATGATGATTAGAAAAACAGACATTAGTCAAATCATTCATGCTCACAATAGTTTTGACTAAATGACAGATATCTTCTCTGACAACTTTTTAAGTCATTTGTTTGGGTGACTTGAAGGCATCATAAGCCCAATGGGAGAAAGATAATTGCTCAGGGAACCAGACTCAAGGGGCCTAAATCCCATTCCATCCCATCATTGCCCAGTCCTGCTCTGTCTTGCTCCTGTAAGGGACACATTGTCTAAACAGCATCAAGTGTTAACTTGTTAAATCAGTTACACCCAAAACGGTTGAGATTATTTAACAATGCAACAAGATGAGGTAATATCAAGAATTCTGAGGAGACGCAGAGTTTTCAAAGACTCTAGTTCCATGCCAGGGAGCTATTGTTTATGAAAAGATTTTTGGAGAATGAAGAATTAACTCAGTAACTAATCTCTTCCATGGGAATCCATTGTGGTTAGTTCTCACATTTGAAATTCTTAATTTTATATCCATTCCACAGTCATCTTATTAGTCTAACATTTTAGAAGAAATGTGTAAAGCAAATGCTTCTAAATTTAATTAGAATTTTAACCATTGTAACTCATCCATGTGGAGGAAAGAAATACATAATTGCCAACCTTATTTGTCCTGAACAAAGATTGGTTCCATTTGCCACAACTGGGAATTTTTAGGACTATTCTCTCTGGATGTCAGGTATTCTGTGAGTTTTTTCACTGGTCTATTTCTAGAACCTGGGATGGTATGAGGCTCATAGAAGAAATCTAATAACTATTTACTGAGTGCATGAAAAAACGTAGCATTGTTTACCCAAGTCAAAACCCTCCCATGGCTTTTTCAAGGGGAGATAAGCCTGGCCTCTAGCTCACAGCACCATTCCAGAAGAGACCTGTGTAGTCTTTACATCCATGTTCTCAGGCACATTTCATATAAATCCCATGAATTCAACTGGGTTTCCTACTCAAGCTACCTTATGGTACTTTTCGGAGAGCCTCACTACATACAAACTCTGGAAAAAAAACTAGGTCCTAGGAACCAGTACAGAAACAAAGGAAAACCTTACAAGGAAGGCAGTAGAGTGACTCAGTGAGGATCATCAGATTAAAACTTGGAACAAAGTTCTGGTCACTCCCACACCACTTAACTCGTATATCAGATCAGATCAGATCAGTCGCTCAGTCGTGTCCGACTCTTTGCGACCCCATGAACCGCAGCACGCCAGGCCTCCCTGTCCATCACCAGCTCCCGGAGGTCACTCAGACTCGCATCCATCGAGTCAGTGATGCCATCCAGCCATCTCATCCTCTGTCGTCCCCTTCTCCTCCTGCCCCCAATCCCTCCCAGCATCAGAGTCTTCTCCAATGAGTCAACTCTTCACATGAGGTGGCCAAAATACTGAAGTTTCAGCTTTAGCATCATTCCTTCCAAAGAAATCCCAGGGCTGATCTCCTTCAGAATGGACTGGTTGGATCTTCTTGCAGTCCAAGGGACTCTCAAGAATCTTCTCTAACACCACAGTTCAAAAGCATCAATTCTTCGGCGCTCACCCTTCTTCACAGTCCAACTCTCACATCCATACATGACCACAGGAAAGACCATAGCCTTGACTAGGCGAACCTTTGTTGGCAAAGTAATGTCTCTGCTTTTGAATATGCTATCTAGGTTGGTCATAACTTTCCTTCCAAGGAGTAAGCGTCTTTTAATTTCATGGCTGCAGTCACCATCTGCAGTGATTTTGGAGCCCAGAAAAATAAAGTCTGACACTGTTTCCACTGTTTCCCCATCTATTTCCCATGTAGTGATGGGACCAGATGCCATGATCTTTGTTTTCTGAATGTTGAGCTTTAAGCCAACCTTTTCACTCTCCTCTTTCACTCTCATCAAGAGGCTTTTTAGCCCCTCTTCACTTTCTGCCATAAGGGTGGTGTCATCTGCATATCTGAGGTTATTGATATTTCTCCCGGCAATCTTGATTCCAACTTGTGTTTCTTCCAGTCCAGCGTTTCTCATGATGTACTCTGCATATAAGTTAAATAAACATGGTGACAATATACAGCCTTGACGTACTCCTTTTCCTATTTGGAACCAGTCTGTTGTTCCATGTCCAGTTCTAACTGTTGCTTCCTGACCTGCATACAGATTTCTCAAGAGGCAGATCAGGTGGTCTGGTACTCCCATCTCTTGAAGAATTTTCCACAGTTTATTGTGATCTACACAGTCAAAGGCTTTGGCATAGTCAATAAAGCAGAAATAGATGTTTTTCTGGAACTCTCTTGCTTTTTCCATGATCCAGTGGATGTTGGCAATTTGATCTCTGGTTCTTCTGCCTTTTCTAAAACCAGCTTGAACATCAGGAAGTTCACTGTTCACATATTGCTGAAGCCTGGCTTGGAGAATTTTGAGCATTACTTTACTAGCGTGTGAGATGAGTGCAATTGTGCGGTAGTTTGAGCATTCTTTGGCATTGCCTTTCTTTGGGATTGGGATGAAAACTGACCTTTTCCAATCTTGTGGCCACTGCTGAGTTTTCCAAATTTGCTGGCATATTGAGTGCAGCACTTTCACAGCATCATCTTTCAGGATTTGGAATAGCTCCACTGGAATTCCATCACCTCCACTAGCTTTGTTCGTAGTGATGCTTTCTAAGGCCCACTTGACTTCACATTCCAGGATGTCTGGCTCTAGGTCAGTGATCACACCATCATGATTATCTGGGTAGTGAAGCTCTTTTTTGTACAGTTCTTCTGTGTATTCTTGCCACCTCTTCTTAATATCTTCTGCTTCTGTTAGGTCCATACCATTTCTGTCCTTTATCGAGCCCATCTTTGCATGAAATGTTCCTTTGGTATCTCTGATTTTCTTGAAGAGATCCCTAGTCTTTCCCATTCTGTTGTTTTCCTCTATTTCTTTGCATTGATCATTGAAGAAGGCTTTCTTATCTCTTCTTGCTATTCTTTGGAACTCTGCATTCAGATGTTTATATCTTTCCTTTTCTCCTTTGCTTTTTGCTTCTCTTCTTTTCACAGCTATTTGTAAGGCCTCCTCAGACAGCCATTTTGCTTTTTTGCATTTCTTTTCCATGGGGATGGTCTTGATCCCTGTCTCCTGTACAATGTCACGAACCTCAGACCATAGTTCATCAGGCACCCTATCTATCAGATCTAGGCCCTTAAATCTATTTCTCACTTCCACTGTATAATCATAAGGGATTTGATTTAGGTCATACCTGAATGGTCTAGTGGTTTTCCCTACTTTCTTCAATTTCAGTCTGAATTTGGCAATAAGGAGTTCATGATCTGAGCCACAGTCAGCTCCTGGTCTTGTTTTTGCTGATTTTATAGAGCTTCTCCATCTTTGGCTGCAAAGAATATAATCGATCTGATTTCGGTGTTGACCATCTGGTGATGTCCCTGTATAGAGTCTTCTCTTGTGTTGTTGGAAGAGGGTATTTGCTATGACCAGTGCATTTTCTTGGCCTGCTTCATTCCGTGTTCCAAGGCCGAATTTCCCTATTACTCCAGGTGTTTCTTGACTTCCTAGTTTTGCATTCCAGTCCCCTATAATGAAAAGGACATCCTTTTTGGGTGTTAGTTCTAAAAGGTCTTGTAGGTCTTCATAGAACCGTTCAACTTCAGCTTCTTCAGCGTTACTGGTTGGGGCATAGACTTGGATTACTGTGACATTGAATGGTTTGCCTTGGAAATGAACAGACATCATTCTGTCATTTTTGAAATTGCATCCAAGTACTGCATTTCGGACTCTTTTGTTGACTATGATGGCCACTCCATTTCTTCTGAGGGATTCCTGCCCACAGTAGTAGATATAATGGTCATCTGAGTTAAATTCACCCATTCCAGTCCATTTCAGTTCGCTGATTCCTAGAATGTCGACATTCACTCTTGCCATCTCTTGTTTGACCACTTCCAATTTGCCTTGATTCATGGACCTGACATTCCAGGTTCCTATGCAATATTGCTCTTTACAGCATCGGACTTTGCTTCTATCACCAGACACATCCACAGCTGGGTATTCTTTTTGCTTTGGCTCCATCCCTTCATTCTTTCTGGAGTTATTTCTCCACTGATCTCCAGTAGCATATTGGGCCCCTACTGACCTGGGGAGTTTCTCTTTCAGTATCCTATCATTTTGCCTTTTCATACTGTTCATGGGGTTCTCAAGGCAAGAATACTGAAGTGGTTTGCCACTCCCTTCTCCAGCGGACCACACCCTGTCAGATCTCTCCACCATGACCCGCCCATCCCGGGTTGCCCCACGGGCATGGCTTAATTTCGTTGAGTTAGACAAGGGTGTGGTCCTGGTGTGATTAGATTGACGTTTTCTGTGAGTATGGTTTCAGTGTATTTGCCCTCTGATACCCTCTTGCAAGACCTATCGTCTTACTTGGGTTTCTCTTACCTTGGGCGTGGGGTATCCCTTCCCGGCTGCTCCAGCAAAGCACAGCCATCGCACCTTACATCCTCATTGTAGAGCTCATCCAAAAACTGAGGAGGTTCTTTAGAACATGGGTTTTCTCATCTAAAAATCACTCTATGGACCAAGTAAGTTTTTATACAGAGTGCACTTAAAGGTGAACCCATCTCTTATTTTCACCACTCCTCCAGATGCCCACAAGAAAAGCCTGAGGTTGCTGTAGCACCTGCCTCTGGCCAGGGGCAGAAAAGGTGATTTGTTTATTATCACTGCTGAATCTCTTAGAGATAAGGTTGATTTATTCCAGCCTCACTAGATAATAAAAACCTATGCATGTGTGCTAGGAGCTCCATGGTGGAAGTTCCAAGGAAACCACTGGATTTTGTGAACAGCAGACAACAAAGCACCTTTCTCTTTTTTCCATGGAAATGAAATTAATTTTCAAATATATTCCCCTAGATGAGAATGCCACCTGATCTCATAAAGCCCCTGTAGGATCCATCTCATCTTCAAAGATGTCTCCAGTGAACCACACATCCCAGTATTTATACCACCATGTAGTCGCCTCCCTTACCAAATCTAAACCACACCTGTACAACCAACAGGATGCAGCAGAAGTAACACTGTGTAACGTATAAAGCTACGTCATAAGAAGTCTTGTGGTTCCCACTTTAGACTCCTGGAAAGCTAGTTCCTGGAATGTTCTCTTTCATATCCCAGCCACCATGCTGTAAGAAGTCCAAGCTCCACGAAAAGGCCACGTCTCAGCACACCACAGCCATAGCTGAGCTCTCAGCTAGCAGCTGGCATCCACCCCTAGCTTACGAGGTAGCCATCGTGGATGCCCAGCCCAGTCGAGTCTTTGGATTACTCTAGTCCCAGCCACCATCTGACTACAACTACATAACACTCCTCAAGTAAAGTTAAGCAAAATAAAATTTTTTAAAAAATAAAAAAATAATAAAATCAAGGTCAAAGGTCAAAAAAATAAAGAGAGAGAACTTTCTGGTTGAACCTAGTAAATCCACCAGGCCAAGAGAAATAATAAGGTGTTACCTAAAGTCACAAAGTTTTGATGCAACAATAAGTAACTGGATGTCATGTGTAAATCAGTCACATCTGATTCTTTGAGACCACATGGATTATATAGCTCACCAGGCTCCTCTGTCCATGGAATTTTCCAGGCAAGAAATACTGGACTGGGTTTCCATTTCCTTCTCCAGAAGTAACTGGAACACTGCCTCAAATTCCTTTACAAGTTTCTATGACCTTGAGTTGCTCTCATAAGTCATTTATGCTCATTTATGCAAGACTGTGCCCCTTCCTGAGCTTCCCTGGTGGCTCAGATGGTAAAGCATGTGCCTACAATGCGGGAGACCTGGGTTCAATCCCTGGGTCAGGAAGATCTCCTGGAGAAGGAAATGGCAACCCACTCCAGTATTCTTGCCTGGAAAATCCCGTGGATGGAGAAACCTGGTAGACTACAGTCCATGGGGTCGCAAAAAGTCGGACATGACTGAGTGCCTTCACACACACTGCCCCTTCCTAGCAGAAGTTTACAAATAGCTGAGTTTGTTTTAAATACTTCTAAATTAAATTTTGAGTTTAGGATTTTCTCCTATTGAATTTGAAAAGATTTGCACTGAATGCAAAACAATGAGGTTGAGTTTTTAAAAATATAATACAAAACTAGTTTTATAAATTTGGCTCCAAATACATGTCTGTGATTATGGTCTATAGCTCTCACAATTATGTTCTTCAAAATTATCCTGATTTCAAATAATCTTTCCATTAAATTACAGAAATTGGGGGGAGTTGAAATATTGTGTCAAATCTGCATCTTGCAAGCTGCATCTCACACCAAAGACAAGCACAGAAACCCTAGGTCAGATCACATATTCCTTCTCATGTTTCAAAAAGCATAATCCCCATGACTCATTGTCTAGGGTACTAGCTTTGCTTTCTTTTTGGATTTGGGATGCTGATTTATCTGGTCTAGTTGTGCCCTACTGAACCCAATCATGACAGAAATGAAAAACCTCTCACACACACTCATAGAAACACACACAAATACACAGAAAACAAGTATCTTGGATCATGGAAGAATTTGATGTTGTCATTGTTTTGTAATTTATTTTCTTTAAAGTTCTCTGGGTTCCTTTTGGAGACATTCAATTCCACTTGTGAGTTTTTAGTTAAGTTATGGCTCTTGTATTCCAGGCACTGTGCTAAGTGTTTTAGATGCATTTACTCATTAACTTCAGAACCTTGTGATACAAGGTTGTTTATTATTATTATTATTATCAAGGTTTGTTATTTATTATCCCCATTTTACAACTGAAAGAACCACGGCTCAGAAAAGTTAAGTGATTTGCTAAAGTTTCACAGATATTAAATACTCTGAACCTAGGTCTACCTCTCAAGCAACAGAAAGATAACTGGAAAAATCTCTGAATTCCCACACATCCAGAAATCACACCTTAATTATTGACTCATTAAGCAGGAACCATAGCTTGGCCAAAATAACTATATATTCTTGTGGATCACCCCAAGGAGAGAATTTGAATCTAAATTTGGGAAACTGCAAAGTGCTGACAATCTCAGACTGCTTATTAATATTAGTACAGTCATTGACAGAGTTCTGTATTATCCAGATTGCACTGGTAGTTTCCCTATATAAGTTTTATCCCATCCTTCATGTGCATGGGCTTCCCTAGTGGCTCAGACAGTAAAAGCGTCTGCCTGCAATGCGGAAGACCCAGGTTTGATCCCTGGGTCAGGAAGATCCCCTGGAGAAGGAAATGGCAACCCACTCCAGTACTCTTGCCTGGAAAATTCCATGGGTGGAGGAGTCTGGTGGGCTACAGTCCATGGAGTTGCAAAGAGTCGGACACACCTGAGTGACTTCACTTTCACTTTCATGTGGAGGGACATTGGGGATTATCCATTCAGAAGACTTTGGGCAGGGACACAAAAGGCAATCACAGGGACCCAGGAGATTCAATAATTGGGAACTCAGAGGCTGCTGGCATGAACTGAATAGCAACCAGGACATTTAGAAACCATTCCTATGGATCAGTCCATATGCACTGGGGGAGAGAATGGGATACACAACAGAAAAGAATGGGTTCTTGGAGGGGAGGGAATGGTATACATGTGTGCACTTTGTGTGTGTGTGTGTGTGTGTGTGTGTGTGTGTGTGTGTGCATGTTGAAAGGGTAGGGGCTGCTTTTCCTCTATGAGTGGTTTCCAAACAACCTTTCCTCTCATTCCATCTGTGTTCCTTCAAACCAATTTTCTCTGCATTCTTTCATAGCCAAACCATCTTGGAGAAACTGAGACAGCCTCAGATGAGATTTCATGGTAGAATGTGCATGGATGGGATGGGTTGCTCGATTTGTTCTTTTTCTCTTATTCCTATCTCTAGTCATAACTGCAGTACCTCTTGCCCTCTAGGACATTTGCCATTTAAAATATATTCAAAAATAAGTAGAGTATATTTATATTACGATAATCAATGGTTCCTCTTTGGAAATACAAACGTGTGACTCTGAGTCTCAGTTTCCTCATGAGTAAATGTCCATACTTGTCCTCCCAGATAAGTTGGCCTTTGTCAACACACACACACACACACTACATTGTATTTTCAATTAACTGAAAAGAGACTTGAGTGGATGATTAGGGTTACCTGGAGACAAGACTGCAAAGAAGCCAAGTCAGGAGTAAATGTTATCAGGACAGCCTGGAAAGCACATGGACCCTGAGGTCAGACCAGCCCACTGCAAACCCCACCCCTATGACTCACAAAGTGTGAGATCTTAGGCAAATTATTGAAATTCTCCAAGACCTGGCTTCCCATCAGTAAAATGGAGATATTAATAGTACCTACCCTCAAAGTTATTTTGAACATGAAATAAGTCAATACATGCCAAATACTTAACCCAATGAGTGATACACAGAAAATGCTCAGTAAATATTAGCTGTTGTTATTTACTATATAGAACACAGAATAAAATTTATAATACCTATTAGTTATTGAATATTTTCTACACACAAGACTGTAGTCTATTTAAATAAACTATCTCTCTCAATCTTCAGAGCAACCCTAATCTTCTAGAACAGCAACCCTGTTCTAGAATATCCCCTTATCCAAATGAGAAAACAGATGCAAATAAGTTAAGTCATGTCTGCAAGGTCCCAGTGTTACTAAGTATCACAGAACAGTTGGTCCAACTTCAAGTCTGAAGTCCTAGCCAAGTCTCACACAAAATTATCATCCTAAAACCCAGAGCAGAGTTTCTTTGAACATCTGTCAACACTTTCCATAGGCCTTTCAGGACCCCAATCCCTCTGAACTCCCCCAAACCTTCATGGCCCTTTAAAATACCAGGGGTAAAAAAACATTTTTTTTAATTAAAAAAAATAAATTAATTAAAAAATAAATAAAATACCAGGGGTATCCACTGTTGAAGTCAGATAACTTCACATGAGGTAAAAATGAGCATGTGTAGAGCACTCTTTCTTCTCTATGAGCTTTCACACCCACACACTATATTTGGTGTAAGCATAAATGTATTTATTATAAATGCTTTTAAGATGCTGCAAGTCCTGACACATGGTGAACATGGCAGAGAGCAAGTGAGGCAGCGAGAGAGAGTGAAGGACACCTGCTCAGAGCTTGGAGTCAGACTACCCTGCATTCAAGCCCTCTGTCTGTCCTTCATCAGCTTTGGGCAGCTCATTTCACCTCTGTGAGCCTGCTTCCTCATCTCTATAGGTAACAGGACACACCTCTCCCCAGAGGATGTTTCTGAAGATTAAATGAGGTCATCCTTGTGAAGCACATGACACAGTGCAAGACAAATGGGAAGTCCTTGGTTAATACTCTAAATAATAATACTGTGATTGTTAAGTGTTCAAAAATGTTATTTGTAATTATTATTAATATTTAATTCTCAAAACAGTTATACCATACAGACAAGGATACCAAGACTTGGGGAGCCTGGGTGCCCTGCTCAGGACCCTTTAGAGGCTGGCAGTGTTCTTCTCACAACCTCCTACCAGCTGCTGAAATCAGCAGGGCAGTGAAGTACTCATGGGTGGGTAATGTGCTAATGGGTGGGCTCTGAAGAAGGAGTCCACTTCTTCTGAGAGAGTAGCAACACAGGCCATTACCAGTTCTATAATCTACAGTTCCTCAACAGCAAAGTTAACCAAAGTCTTCAGGGACCATCCTGTATCATCGGGTGCCCAGTAGGACTGAGAAATGTCTTGGGTGGGCTTCCACCTTCGTTTTTACCTTGAGTCAGATACTAAGGTGATTAGGTCAGAAATGTTTCCCCCAGAAGCTCCAGTTCTTTGAGTGGTGGTGATATTAAGCAACCCCTAGATGTTGCAGATGGGTGGTTGAAATACCTGCTCTGGGATGGGTGGCCAGTCACAAAAGCCGGGGTCATAATAGCCTTGTTATTAGAATTGAGGTGACTAATTTCCAGGTAGAATCAGAGGCTCTTACAAATTACTTTTGTAGAAATCATACCCTCAAATGTCCAACCTGCCCTGAATCACTCTACACTCAAAGCAGAAACAGCTGGCATCAGAGAACTCAATAAATATATCACAGAAACACAGAGGATTTGGTCCGAGGAGACGGGTCTTCTCTTGTCTTGAAAAGTGGCATGCCGATGACATCATGTGAGTTGACATTTTTTCCAGTGTCTAAGGGTAGTTTCAGAGAGCAACACAGACTCCAGTGAGTTGAGCGACCTTGGAGAAAGCTCTTCCCTTTCTGATCCTCCTTTGGTGAAACGAAGGGTTGAGCTAGATGGTCTCTGAAGCCCGTGGACTATAATATTACCACATGTTATGATATAAAATTCTCTGAGTATTGGTTCCTTTAAGAAGTAGTAAGAAGTAATAATTTAATATCTAACTGTTTCATACAACAACCCTATGAAGTTGGTACTATTAATATTTCCATATTACAGATACAGAAACCAGGGCCCAGACTAGGTAAGTGTTTTGCCCAAGACACGTGCAGAGCTGGAATTTTAACCCAGGCAGCTCAACCCATAGGCCTATGCTCTTAATCATTAATATTATTAATTAAAATACTAATGAACCAGTCATGCAAACTAAGGGTTCCAGATGCTTCTTTTCAGGATTTCTCCATTTCTATGCCATCAACAGTGTGTGTCAGCTCTCAGGCATCAGCTGGCAGATGTACATACATATCACCTACCTAGGTACTGGCATGTCAACGCCAGACAGGTCCTAACAGATCATCTGGGTTGGGTGTTCTTAACTCATTATCCTTGAGCAGCCATTAAAGGGCACATAAACTCTCTAAAGTTTTACACAAAATAAGGGTGTGTGTAATTCTGAAGATAGATGTCATAGATTTCTTCAGATTTCCAAGAAGATATAAAAAATGTTAGAGATCAACCCATGTTTTGACAGTCTGAGACCACCAGATGAAAATGGACCTGACCAGGTACACACAGCAAGAAGTGACAGAGCTGGGTTCAGACCCCAGATCACCTGACCCAGAGCCTGGGCTCTTTGGCTACATCATGCCCATTCAACTCAGTTCTTTTCAACATGCATCAAGGGCCTGCCAGGGTCAAGAAGACTTAATGGGGATTACACACACAGCTCACAAACTTTGAGTAGTTTTAGAAAATCGTCATGCTTCATGCTTAATGCAAAATGGCATTTCATTGTTTCTCTAAAGTTCTTGTCATGGATAATTACCACTGATCTGCCTGTCTGCTATTCACGAAAACTTAGCCCATGGCATTTCATTCATATTTGGTCCAGTCTGCCTTTACTAGCTTCACTCCTGACCTCTATAGATGCCTAAGGTAATTGGGAATTTCTATCTCATTGTTCTGTTTAAAAAAATCAGTTCAAAAGAAAACTGACAACAGCTAAACTACATAAAGAAAAAAATATTAATGACTAAACATTGAATCACATTGTCCTGACAAAGTTTAGATCAACCAAATGTGTTTCAGGAAAACTGGACTTAGTAGAAGTAAAGCCACAGTAGAAAATTCACCCTGGAAGAAGCTAAAATTTGATACAATTACATTTGATACAGATAAATCACAACTTATAATTAAGCCTTCCTTGTAAAAATTCACATAAAGGACTGAATTCCTGTAAAACTGATTTTGATAACGTAAGAAATGACAAAAAGTAGAAATAGTTTCACTGCACTATATTGAACATTGATTTTTAAATTAAAATGGCTTAATGAGACTAATTAAGAAAAATACATTCTTGACAAAAAATCAACCATGTTGGTGCTAGTTATAAACCTGGTGTCAAAGCATCCTTGGTGCCCAAGGACAGAGGTCAAAATGTCTGCCATGTTAAACACATGTCAAAAGGAAAGTGCTAATAGAGGGAGATCAAAACTTCCTGTAGTCTTTTTCGAGAATTTGCAATCATTTGCAGGCAATGCTCTGATGAGGCAGACAAACTGACATGGCCACTGACTTTGCAAAGCTCACTTGAAAAGCCAAGCAACTAGCACAGACTATATTATTTTAGGCATGCTTTAATCCTACAAGTTCCATGAAGACACAAAACATCAAGGAGTAAATGTTATCTTTATGGGTGGAGTGAGTGAAGAATTTCTCAAACCTGCAAGGGGGTTCCAAGAGAATTTACTTTTCTTCCTGAACAAGAGAGGTCTCTTTCCTCTTTTTCTTCCTTTTCTGGTGGTCCCAGGAGTTACTTGCTCCAGGTCATCTCCAGTGCTAGGCACTGGCTTATCCACCAGACCTCTGGGCCTCATGCCTGTGCACTCTCTTATCTTCTTTAACAATGCTGGAGTCAGTGGTATGCCAGAGCTGGCTCAAACCCACTCCTGAAAGCCAGTTATTAAATTTTAAGGATTTGATAAGCTGGGTGTTAAACACAGCCATTATTAAAAGTGAAATTATAACTGTAAAGAAACTGAGTGCCAAAGAATTGATGCTTTTGAACCATGGTTTTGGAGAAAACTCTTGAGAGTCCCATGGACTGCAAGGAGATCCAACCAGTCCATTCTAAAGGAGATCAGTCCTGGGTGTTCTTTGGAAGGAATGATGCTGAAGCTGAAACTCCAGTACTTTGGCCACCTCATGCAAAGAGTTGACTCATTGGAAAAGACTCTGATGCTGGGAGGGCTTGGAGGCAGGAGGAGAAGGGGATGACAGAGGATGAGATGGCTGGATGGCATCACCGACTCAATGGACATGAATTTGGGTGAACTCCAGGAGTTGGTGATGGACAGGGAGGCCTGGCATGCTGCGATTCATGGGGTCGCAAAGAGTTGAACACAACTGAGCAACTGAACTGAACTGAACTGAAACATATGATCAAATATACCACCTTAAAAATAGGTAATAAATATTCAAAACTCATCACTTCCTGATTAGTTTAGTAGAATCTACTTCTAAGGTCGTCTACATCTATTACATCTGTATGGTAGTCACTATATGGTGGTGTGCATATCTTTCCCAGCCCCATATTCAGTAACATCACACTCAGATCAGATCAGTAGCTCAGTCGTGTCCGACTCTTTGCGACCCCATGAATCACAGCACTCCAGGCCTACCTGTCCATCACCAACTCCCGGAGTTCACTCAGACTCAAGTCCATTGAGTCAGTGATGCCATCCAGCTATCTCATCCTCTGTTGTCCCCTTCTCCTCCTGCCCCCAATCCCTCCCAGCATCAGAGTCTTCTCCAATGAGTCAACTCTTCGCATCAGGTAGCCAAAGTACTGGAGTTTCAGCTTTAGCATCATTTCTTCCAAAGAAATCCCAGGGCTGAACTCCTTCAAAATGGACTGGTTGGATCTCCTTGCAGTCCAAGGGACTTTCAAGAGTCTTCTCCAACACCACAGTTCAAAAGCATCAATTCTTTGGTGCTCAGCCTTCTTTACAGTCCAACTCTCACATCCATACATGACCACAGGAAAAAGAATAGCCTTGACTAGATGAACCTTTGTTGGCAAAGATGTTGGCAAAAACATCACACTAGAAGATTGAAATTAGCCAAAGTAGGAGTAGTTATACCACAGAAAATTGCAAATGCTACAAATAGAGACTTAATTATGGTTCTGTTGCTTGTCTAGATTTAAGAAAGTGAAACTAATAATGTAGATTATACTTCAAGCTGACAGTCTATAGCTGTTCCACAGTGATAAGCACAAAAAGCAGGCAATATTCTTTCAAACTCAGAAAAAAAAGTCACTCACACTATTGACAAATGAGTGGTTTCCAAGCTCTTTGTTGTTTCACTTTTGGCTTACTTGTTAATAAAAATATCAATGAACATTCTTGTCAAAACTGTTCTCGTTATCCAACTGCAACCATGATTGACACTAGATACAAGAGTTCTGAATAATCAAGGAATGCATTATCTGAAAATTAATATGGAATTTACCTTAGCATTTACATTTTATTATTTGTAAATTGGGTGTTGTACATCCTTCATAAAAGTTAAAAGTATCATAACCTTGAGTATGCATTCACACACACATTTCCAGAGTTGTCACTTACCTCTGACGTCCCTCAGAAGCCTCCCATCTCTTACCATGAGACCACCAGGACCTGCGGCAGCCACCAGGCCACTAGGCCAACTGAGGTCATAATGGGCCCAGGGAAGTACTGGAAGCTTCAGACTAGAGGAAAGGAAGGCCAGTGTTTACAGTGACGGCTGGCTGCAGAATGGCCTTTGTCTGCTCTGGGCCTTTATTTATTTTCACACCAGCCTAAGGCCTTTGACCCCAGTTTGAAGTCAAAGGACAGGAAGAAAGATTCTTTACTTTCATGACGATTGGCAACATAGTTTGGCTGGCAGAGAACGCCAGGGCACTATGAAGCCCTGGCCGAGAACATCTCAAGGCCCTGGAAGGACAGCTCGCACAAGAATTGGAAAGAGAACAACCCCACTTCTTCCTTTAGGCAATACACTGTTTGGAGTCTCTGTAGGAAGACCACATTCACTCGCATTCCTCTCTATTTCTCATTTGCTGGTGTCCTTTTGGGGAGAGGGGGATCATACTTAATTATTTTACCCATGAATAACTTATATCCTAAATAATGCCTACCATGCAATCACATATTCATTCAATCATTTATCCAATAAATCAATATTGAGTACCTTTGTGAGTCAGGCACTTTTCTCATGCTGTAGGTACAAGGGTGACCCAGGCAGACTCTGACCCCATGGTGCATAATTTTAAGTGGACAATATGGACATTAAATGGTTTTACATCCAGTTGGATGCAAAATCTAAGAGCTTGCTCCACATGTTCCAAGCTGAAATTCATTATTTTCTTAACATAAATACTCTTCTCAAATGCCTGTCAATAGAACCACAGCAATCATAGCCACTATTTATATGACATGTGCCAGGCACTAATCTAAACACTTTACATACATTAACTCACTTATTCCTCACAAAATTCCCACAAAGAATTATTAAACCTATTATCACCTTCATTTTACCAAGAGCTTAAAAGCTTCTCTGATAAGCAGTGAAATTGTTCAATGGTACCACCATGCACCTTGGGCAGGATGTTCAGGTAAACAAGATCAAATCAGCTGAAATTCCATGAAATTTAGCAAATGTCGAGCTTCAGTTTTTATGCAATACCTGCAGTCTGGATGAGGCTCAGATGGTAGGTATCCTGACTCTGCCACTTTCCACCTGAAGGACTTTGAGCAAGAGTTAATTTCTTACTTAACCTCTCTGAACTTGTTTCCTCATGTGTTCTATATGAACAATTATACTATGCAGCTACTTCCTGGGTAGGGTGAGACCATTAACAGGAGTCAGTGATATAACGGGACTGCACATCTGGGACCCTGGCCCATCCAAGAGTCCATAGACTCCTTGAGATCATGGACCTTGATTACCTTGCTCACTGGAATGTGAGCCTAGCACATAAGAGATGTTGAATATTGATTGGTTGAGTGACTGTTTGGTTGGTTGGATGGATAGATAGATGGTTCTGTTTCCACTGTCCCACAGGAGCTAGCCCCAGTTCAGACTCTCCTTCCGCAAGTTTCTCATACATGAATCCATTCTCCCCCAAGAAGACCAACAGATACTCAAAGGCAGGTCTTTTTTTCCTACATCTCACCACAGCCCCAATTTATGATTCACCCATGAAGGAGCCTTGGAAGTCTGAAACAACACTGCCCACTCAGGCTTCAAGACATCCTAAAATTTCACCTGTTCCCTGCTGCCCTTACTTCCAAAGAACTTTCCGAACTAAAGGGATTCCTGTAATGCTTGGTAAATTAATGCTTATATAAACTGAGTTTCCTGGTCATTCACTTTCTTAAGACAAAGGGAAACCATCAAGTGTTCACAAGGGAAATCATTCTCTTTAGGATCCTAAGTTTTAAATAGAAAATGTGAAACCAGAATTGCATGGTTATTGAAAGCACTGCTTTTCAGATCAGATAGAACTGGTTTTGAATCTCTGCAAGTGTCTTAACTTCTTTGAACCTGTACTCTTTCATCTGGAAAGTGGGAATAAAAACACATTCTTTGTAGGATCATTTGAAGGATCAAGTCAAATACTATAAGTGTATTACTTAACACCATGCCTAGTACAGGGCAGGGACTCAGCAAAAGACTGTGATCATCCCTGATCATAATTGGTACTGAGTTGAAAATCAGGAAGAGACTAGCACATCTAGAGCAATACATCCTAAACAAATGAAAACTTGTCTATTATTCTCAATAAACTTTTACTGAGCACCTGCTATGAATGTGAGCAGTCTTGTCTCCTAATTCCTTATGTTTCTCATGAGCAAAAAGCAGGTAGATTATGGTCTTAATACTTTCTCCTTCTCATAATTAATAAGAAGGGGCTACAACCTGAATCAAAAGTTTCATTCATTCATTTTTGTATTAACCCATTCACTTAACCTTTATTGAGGTTCTACCATATATCAGACACTGGTAATGACTCTGGGAACATAGAATTGAGTGACTGAAACACAGTCCCTGCTCTCATGGAGCTTCCAATCTAGATGGTGCACAGGAATTTTTTTAAAGTCACACAGACAGTATAACTACAAACTGTGATAAGTGCCCTAATGGAAAAGTCCAGGGATCTACGAGCACGTGAAAGAGGGACAGCTTAACGTAAAGATACAAAAACAAAGGAAGACACAGACTTTGTATAACTGGAAAGAAAAGAAAGGAATGCCATGGGACTTGGAAGAGGGTCAGGTTATAAATCTGAATAATCCTTAGAACTTTAAAACTACCAAAAATGCAGATCCTCCATGTTATCTCTCTGTTTGGCTATCCTTTTCTCCATTCAGTAGAGTCCCAAAGCTACATGTTCTAGGATAGACAAAAATCTATTTTGTTTGTTTCATGAATAAGTAATTGGTTGTTGGGATTACTGTGCAGCTGTTCTTTCAGCCTGGCCCTTGGCAGTTCCCCTGGGGAAGAAAGCAGATGTGGCTAGTGTCACTGCTGTCTGGGGCAATGTGCAGACATAAGGGGTGTTCTTATGAGCATCTCTGTGAAGCCGATCTCCAGTATACTCCCAGATGAACAAACATCAAAGCTCTCAATTTACAAGAAAGTTCAAAAACAAAAATGTCACTTTCACACATAATATTTGGCCCATGCAAGAAAGGTAAAGTAATTGAGTCATATAAATCATGTTTAAAAATCATATTCTAGATCTAAAATGTTAGAATCAAAAACAGAAGAGATAACCCACTTAAAATTCTTTCCATAGATAAAGAATTCGCAGTAGGTAAAAATTTGCATAGGCAAAAATTTGCAATCCCAAATAAAAATAAAATAGAAGAGAATAAATGTGTTCCTAAATATTGTGAGTTGGTTAAAAAAAACTACAACCCTGTTCCTAACAGTCTTCATGCATATAAATTAAAGCATCTCAACATGAACAGAAGCTTCTCTCTGGCTATTTGTTTCATAAGACACATATGGAAGATGAGGGTATCCCCACCAGCTTTTCACGATGTCAAAAGTAGGTAAACTCTCTCATGTCAGTGACCTCCCTTCTGTGCTGCCTTTTCAAGTACCACAAAATTCCATCTACCTGGCTGTCTCACTTACTCAGGTGTCCACAGTCTTCTACTATTGACTCTGGGGTCTCCTGCAAATTCATCCCATTCCTCACCTGGAATCTTTAAAATCAAATTTATAATTTGTTCTGATGTATCGCCATTGTGTGACTATAAGCTTTCTATTTCTCCTCTCATTTTCTATCTGGGAAAGATGATCTATCATTTCTTCTGGACTATTGAAAGTGGGTGAAAGTGAAAGTGGCTCAATCGTGTCTGACTCTTTGTGACCCCATAGACTATACAGTCCATGGAATTCTCTAGACCAGAATACTGGAGTGGATAGACTTTCCCTTCTCCAGGGGAATTCTCCCAACCCAGGGATTGAACCTAGGTCTCCCACATTGCAGGTGGATTCTTTACCAACTGAGCTACTTAAATGTAATCCATGAAAACCTCCATATTTTCTCAAGATCCCATAGAAAATCAGTTCTCTCCAACCCTGTTCTAGACCCACCAGAATCACCATATTGATTTCAGCCTAGCATTCCAGGCCACTGAAACAAGTTTTAACCTTGCTTCTCTTCATGATCATATTAGTGATGGTATCTGTCCCAAAGATGTGTCACCTGACTTAGATGCACAATATAACATAACAGTTTCTCCATTCTAGTTCCAGCATCTGGGAGACAAATCTCACCTCAACCATGTACTAACTTCGGACATATCACTCTCTAAACTTCAACTGAGATAACAACAGTAGTATCTTCCTCAAAATGCTGTTGAATTACATGAGAGAATTCTCAAAAAGTTTTACATAGGGTATAGCACATAATATTCATTCACAATGTCAACCATTGTTTTTATTTTGAAATGTACACATTCTCTGGTCTCAATAAAGTTGTCCCAGCAAATGATGTATATGAAAGAACAAAAGCCAGAGCCCTCAAGGTCAGTACTTTTCAAATGGTAGGTTAGTAAGCCTAGAAATCAATTTAGGAGGTCATAATCTGAATATTCTTAATTAGAACAGAATGTTCTTTAAAAGGAATGGAATAGACTATATTAAAGTGCATTTCATATTGTAAGCATTAAATGATGTTTTTTCAAATATTATATGTATGTTTGTGCATACGCATACCAAGATACAATGTAAAATGCATTTCTTATTGTGTGTCATGATTTAAAAAAAAAAAAGAGTTTTGAAAGGCATTGCTGTAGGCTGATCCTGAGCTCCCAAACACACTCTGGTAATGAGACATAATTTAAGAGAGACATTACTGCCCCCTGCTGGAACTCTTTATTTCTTATGGAGAAGAACAATCGTAAAATGGCAGAGGCCTTCCTTCTCCTAGACCATGACCTCATCCATCTTACTCGTACCTTGTTTGGAAGCTTGCCTGCAGGGAATGCACCCCTTAAGCTATCCTGACACCCTGGGCAATGAGTCCAAGGCAGCACTAGAAGTGGGAGCCAGAGTTCTCACCTTTAAAATAATTTTGAAAATACAGTGTCCCTCCCTACCATCTGCCTCCCACAGTCTCTCCCAGAAACTAAACTGAGCAGCACTGTAACTGAGTTATCCTAGGTCTCACCTCTGCCCTGTCACACATCACAGCCCAGCAGAGCCTTCCCAGCCCCTAAGCAGGGGCATGTCTCTTCTTCTCTGGGCAGATGACACCCCTCAGAGGAAGGTGAACCAATTGCGTGTTCTCAGAGATGGGACTGCCAGCAGCCTCCAACCTCTAACGCCCCTGAATTCTAAAGTAACTCACTAGGGTTGGAAGACCAGAGGGGCACAGACTTGGAAAGATATGCTGTCCCACCCCAGAGGTAAGCCTGCACCAAGAGGTAAAGACCCCAAGAGAATAGCACCCCTAATACACACCCTTGTCTTAAGATGTTAAAACCCAGAAAACCAGATACACTTACAAAGAATCTATTTAGTCTTGCTTCAGTATGAGAGCTACTATGAATTGAGGGCTCATACCTAGTCATCCACACTTGAAGTCTCAAGTAAAACTTGAAGCAGAGTTAAAACTGAGGCTAAAGTATGTAAAGTAACTTGCCCAGTCACTCAGCCAGCTTAAGACCAGCTTTCCCAGGCACTGCGCTAAGTCTGGCTGCACTTACGAACTTCAGAGCTTACAATAAAAAAAGAAAAAACTGACTGAATTGCAGAGTGGCAAATAAAACCCAGTATGAAAAAGAGTTTAATCTTAACTTTAAAATAAATAATGACTGGGTCATAATTGGCATTTTTTAAGAACATAAACTATTAATTTGCTTTAAAAATAGCCTCATTTGTTTTAAGTCTTGGATCAGACTTCTTTATTTCTCAGGTAAAGGCCTGTCCACAAAGACAGACGTGCCTCAGCCATTTCCTCATCTATAAAATAAAGAATGTAAATAAGTGTATCAGTTCATCTAGTGTCTACACTATGTGCCAGGCATTGAGAGTGCTCGGTAGTTTTACGTGTGCTGTCTTATATAATTCTTACAACTTTGGGCTCAGAGAAATTAATTTGCTGAAGATCATACAGATAGTAAGAGACAGATTCTAACCCAAGTATTCTTGACTTCCTTGCCCCCAGCTAAGAACTCAGTGAGTGAAGGGTTTATCCCCTTGAATTATTGCTTCCTCCCATCTCCTCATCCACATATCTCAATGGCAGCAACTATCAAAAGGAAAGGAAGTCAAGATCATGAAAAAAAGGAAAGACTGAGAAACTATCACAGATCAGAGATGAGTAGGGAAACATGACAACTTGAATGAAATGTGATATCCTGGATCCTGGATCACAAAAAGGACTTAAGGGGGGAAAACTGGGGAAATCCAAATAAAAGCTGGAGTGCGTTGTTGCAATATCCAGCTAATGGGTTCCCTGCTTTCCCTCCTGCTGCCCTGTAATCCATTCTCATGCTGCTTCCAGATTCATCTTTCCAAAGCACAAATCTGAGCATGCTCTCTCTCCTGCTTAGAACTCTTTTTATGCCTCATCCTCACCTCAGGGTCTGTCTCCAGCTCCCGTCTCCAAAGTCTTCTCTCACTTCCCCTCCTTACCTCCCTGACTTTGCTCCAGCTTTGCTCAACTCACTGCTGTTCTCAGAAAACAAGCCCTCTCCACCCTCTGGAACTTTCTTGTCACATACCCTGTCGGTCAACTGCCCAGGCATCAGCTAGAATTAAACAGAACTCTCTCTCTTTCTCAGGATTCAGTTTAGATGTCACTTCCTCTGGGGACCACTCCCTGATGCCCTCACTCCTATGCCAGGTTAAGTCCTTTTCCCTGAGTTCTCATTGCACCCAGTAGTTAGCTCCTATCACGGTGCTTTCTATCCTGGATCATATATATATCTGCCCCTTCCCTCTTATACAACTGAAATGGGAAGCATGCACTCAGGCATGGCATTAAATAGCACTGACTCCCATTGTGAGGAGGTCAGTTGTTCGCGCTGCTTGCTGTTTTCCTGATTGCAAGAAGAACTGTGTTAGCTCGTCTTCAACACTCCCTGCCAATTGTTAATCTCTTTATTTTCAAATAATGCTAGATCAAGCCTAGGCTTGGCACTTGCCATAAGCAACAGGATCTAACTTGAATTTGGTACACTGTTTTCACCGTGTTTATTTTTATTTATAAAATTCTGTTTATAGAAAGCAATACAGAAGTTTCTCTTCTGCACAGACCAGTCATCCTTTATAAAATTAATTTACAAGAGTAAAGAAGTAAGTCAATTTAGAAAAAAACTGGTAAGGGGGTTTTCAGGTGGCACATATGGTGGTAAATGCATGTGTGCATATGCATGAACACATATAAACACAAACATGCACATATGCACATGTGCATTTAACTGTGAAAATAGCCCTGAAGGAATCATTTGTGTAGCTAAGTCCTTGGATACAGGGTACTGCTCTTTGCCACAACTACCTATGTGGCAGGGAAAAAATTACTTTTCTGTTTTTCAGTTTGTGTATGTGTGTGCTCAGTGGTCTCCAACTCTTTGCGACCCCCATGGACTACAGCCTACCAGGCTCCTCTATTCATAGAATCTTCCAGGCAAGAATACTGAATTGGGTTGCCATTTCCTACTTCAAGGGATCTTTCTGACCTAGGAATCAAACCTACGTCTTTTGTGTCTCCTGCACTGGCAGGTGGATTCTTTACCATTGCGACACCTGGGAAGAAGAGAAAACTCGGCCATAAAAATATAGGAGTTCATCTCCCAGATTCATCTCTCTTCCTGCTCATATGGCATAGAAATAACATTGCTGAAAAGGAACCTGAAGCAGGTCATACTTTTTCTATTAGAGATCAGAGATTCAAAGTGTATAGAGGTTAAGTGACATGCCCAAGGTCACATTGCAATTTAATGTCAAATTCAAGACCAAAATCCAAGTCTCCCCAACCCCCAGTGAACTGTTTCTTCATTTCTGAAACCCTGCACCCCTAGTTCTTTCCCAAGATAAACTTGTGAAAAGAATTATATTTTATTTACAAAGTATAAGCAAACACAGACAGATATAATATAAAGACATCTTAAAATGATGGCAAAGTAAATAAGAAAAGAATAAAGGCAATATTAGATTTCAAAGCATTAGTATGATTGAATAGGGAAGTAATGTACCTGAAAGCTGAGAAAATATGTTATGGGTTTTCCACAATGTTGTAATTCCCTCCTTGTTCTTTATTTAGATTAGATGCAAGGAACCCGGAGCCAGGATCCAGGCATGTCGCTAAGTTTTGGGGGAGGATTAGGATAAAGCAGGTAACTGATTCATCTTTAGCTACTACCTATGAATAATAAAACCTGCATAAATAGAAACCAGACCCAAACACCACTTTACTCATTGTCTATGGATCATGAAAAAGTGCATGAACATGATTCCAGGGGTAATAGTTCACCAATGTTTTTTAAATGGAATTTTCAGACACTTTTAAAGACTGTCTTAGCAGAGTGATTTGCATACACAGTGTAGTCACTGCAATGACACAGTGCAACGTTTCTTTTCATCTAAGAAAAACAGCCTTATCCTTGTCTTTGGAAACGTGCTGGACATTTTTATAATTGACCTGGTTAAAGGCAAATTTAACAGATTTACAGGTGAACCAAAGTACACAGAATCACAAAGAAATGGAAAGATATCCCATGTTCTTGGATTGGAAGAATTAATATTGTTAAATGGCCATATTATCCAAAGCAACCTACAGATTTCATGAGATTCTTATCAAATTACCCATGACACTTTTCACAGAACTAGAACAAATAATCGTAAAATTTATATGGAACCATAAAAGACTCAGAATTGCCAAAGCAATCCTGGGGAAAAAGAAAAAAAGCAGGAGGCATAACCCTCACAGTCTTCAGACAATACTTCAAAGCTACAGTAATTGAAACAGTGGCCTTGGCACAAAAACAGACATATGGATCAATGGAACAGAATAGAGAGCCCAGAAATAAAACCACACACCTACAGTCAATTAATCTTTGACAAAGGAGGCAAGAATATACGGTAGAAAAAATACAGTTTCTTCAGTAAGTGGTGCTGGGAAAGTTGGACAGCCTCACAGAAATCAATGATGTTACATTGACACACAAAAATAAACTCAAAATGACTCACACCACACAAAAAAATAAACTTAAAATGACTTAAAGACTTAAATGTAAGACGTGATACCATAAAACTCCTAGAAGAAAATACAGGCAAAACATTCTCTGACATAAATCGTACCAATGTTTTCTCAGGTCTATCTCCCAAGGAAATAAAAACAAATATAAACAAATGGAACATAATCAAATTGACAAGCTTCCGTACAGCAAAGGAAATCATAAATAATACAAAAAGACAACCTACAGACTGGAAGAAAATATTTGCAAATGCTGTGACTGACAAGAGCTCAATTTCCAAAATATACAAACAGCTCATACAACTCAACAATATAAAAAACAAACAACCCAAGTGAAAAATGGGCAGAAAATCTAAATAGACATTTCTCCAAAGAAGACAGACAGATGACCAACGGGCACATGAAAATATGCCCATCATTGCTAATTATGAGAGAAACGCAAATCAAAACTATGAGGTACCACCTCATATCAGTCAGAATGGCCATCATTAAAATGTCAACAAATAAATAGTGGATAGGGTGTGGAGAAAAGGGAACCCTTCTACACTATTGGTAGGAATGTAAGTTGGTGCAGCCACCATGGAAAACAGTATGGATGTTCCTCAAAAAACTAAAAATAGAGTCGCCATATGATTCAGCAATCCCGTTCTTGAGCATATATCCAGACAAAATCACAAGTCAAAAAGATAAATGCACCCATACATACATAGCAGCACTATTCACAGTAGCCAAAACTAGGAAACAAGTGTCCATCAACAGATGTATGGAAAAGAAGATGTGGTACATAGATACAATAGAATACTGCTGCTGCTGCTGCTAAGTCGCTTCAGTCGTGTCCGACTCTGTGCGACCCCATAGACGGCAGCCCACCAGGCTCCCCCATCCCTGGGGTTCTCTAGGCAAGAACACTGGAGTGGGTTGCTATTTCCTTCTCCAATGCATAAAAGTGAAAAGTGAAAGTGAAGTTGCTCAGTCATGTCTGACTCTAGCGACCCCATGGACCGCAGCCTACCAGACTCCTCTGTCCATGGGATTTTCCAGGCAAGAGTACTGGAGTGGGGTGCCATTGCCTTCTCCCCAAGAGAATACTATTCAGCCATAAAAAAACACAAATGAAATAATAACCATTTGCAGTAACATGGATGGACCTGGAGATGATCATTCTTATCATACTAGGTGAAGTAAGTCAGAAAGACAAATACCATATGATACCACTTGTTGAATCTAATATATAACAGAAATGAACCTATCTAGGAAACAAAAGCAGACTCACAGACAAGAGAACAGACTTGGGTTTGCCAAGAGGGAGGGGGTCAGAAAGGGATGGATTGAGAGTTTGGGGTTAGGAGATGCAAATCATTATATATAGAATGAATAAACAGCAAGTTCCTACTGTGCAGCACAGGGAACAGCACAGTATGTTCAATATCCTGTGATAAATCATAATGGAAAGGAATTTTTTAAAGAATATATATTTGTGTGTGTACATATAACTCAGTCACTCTCCTGTACAGCAGAAATTAACACAACATTGTAAATCAACTATAAGTCAATTTTTAAAAGTACGCAGAATCAGAAAAGTCTAACCAAATTTCTCAGTGAAGTGTAAAATGGGTAGCTATAATGCTCTTCACCCAAATATATGTGTGTGTGGCGGGGGGTGTTGTTGTTGCTGTTTAGTCACTAAGTCATGTCTGATTCTTTTGCAACCCCATGGACTGTATCCCACCAGGCTTCTCTGTCCATGGGATTTCCTTGGCAAGAATACTAGAGTGGGTTGCCATTTTCTTCTCCAGGGGATCTTCCCAACCCAGGGACTGAACTCATGTCTCATGCATTGCAGGCAGATTATTTTACCATTGAGCCACCAGAGAAGCCCATGTGTGTAGGTATTTATGTGCATATATATGTATGTATTTATGTATACAAATATGTATATTTGCAACAATTGAAAAATACTTGGCCAAACAGAAACTCATATGAGCAGAGACCGCAGATGATAAGCTCAATGTGAGCCAATGATAAGATGTAGCTGTTGGGGAGAAGAAAAATCTTAATGCAATGTTAAAATACTATATTAAACCACATTAAGTACAGTAATGGGATTCCCTGGTGGCTCATATAGTAAAGAGTCTGCCTGCAATGCGTGAGACCCAAGTTAGACCCCTGGGTCAGGAAGATCCCCTGGAGAAGGAAATGGCAACCCATTCCAGTATTCTTGCCTGGAAAATCCCATGGATGGGGGTGGGGAGGCGGCTACAACCCATGGGGTTGCAAAGAGTTGGACACAACTGAAGAAGCAGGGGAAGTACAGTAATGACCCTCAGTACTCTCTACCCACTAGCTAATACCAGTTCTAAGAACCACACTATCAAAGGGACAGGAATTGGCATCTGGTCAGAGGACAGTAATAGGTCAGTGGGGAAAAGGGGAAAAGGAGAGGGTCTGTAACCTGAGACAAGTGTGGAATGGTTCATGGGTTGGATCCCAGAGATCCCAGAGAAGCAAGTCTTCTTCAACTACAAGATTCATAATCATTCTGGAATGCATGTGCTCCTCAGCAATGTTGTTGAAAGGCTTCTGCATGGGAGGTTAGACTCAACTTCAACATCCCTCTCTTAGGGACTTTATGGTTTGTGTTGGGGGCAAAACCACATCCATCTTACATGGTAGTGGACTAGGTCACTTCATTTCCTTCCTGAAGAAGGATACTCTAGAGTAGAGATCATTTTAACAACCAATCAAGCTCCTAAGAGAAAATAAGATGTACCAATATGTGCACAATATTCCTGACTAGAAGATGCACTACTGACTCAACTCACCACCTCTATCTTACCCTTCCACACCACCAATCATCCAGTTGCCCCAAGAAGCTAGAAAGAAAGGGCAGAGCATCTTACAGTAAATCTGTCTGCGATCAGATGGTGAGACCTGTAGCTAGATCTTGTATGTTTCTACATTTCAGAACAATAGTGAACCACCAGCATCTGGGGTATTTCAGATGCTTATTAAAAATCCATGTTCCTGGGGTATCTCCCAGACCTACTAAATCAAAATTATTGAGGCAAGGACCAGAAAGTTCATTTTCTGCAAGTTTCTCAGGTAACTCCTTTTCACATTCTCTGAGAACCATGGTTCCAGAGCACTGCTTCTCATGCTTTAGTGTGCATTAGAATCACCTGGAAAACAGGGTAAAGCCAGGGCTCCTTGGCCCCAGAGACTGTGCTTCAGATGTCTTAGGTAGAGCCCTGATATTCACATTTCATACAATCTCATGGGTGACACTGATGTTGCTGGTCCAGTCAGTGGGCCATACTTGGAGTTCACTGCCTTAGAAAATTCCTGATTCTGTCATCAAAGAACTCAGATACTGTGGTAGCCCCAAATGACTCCCTACCTTCTGGAATCCACATCCTTGGTAAGTCCTTCCCTTTTGTGTGGGCTGGACCTAGTGATTCACATATATTTTGAATAAAATTCACATATATTTTGAATAAAATATGCAAAACTAGTTGGATGCCACCTCTGAGACTAGTTATGCCAAGACAGTGACTACCCACTCTCACCCTTGCTCTTATTCTTCTCACATGCTCACTGATGAAGAGGCTGCCATGCTATGAACTGCCCGATGGCAAGGCCCACAAGGCAAGAACCTGTGGGCAGCCTCTGGCCAACAGCAAGCAAGGCACTAACTCCTATTAATAGCAATGTGAGTGAGTTTGGAAACATATCCTTCCCTAGATGAGCCTGAGAAGACTACAGGTATAGCTGATGCCTTGATGGAAGACCTGTGAGCTACTCTGAGCCAGAGGACCCAGAGAAGTCAAGCTTGGATTCCTGCCTTCTCACAGAAGCTATGAAATAATCAATGATCCAAGTCACTAGATGTGTTATGCAATGATAGATAATAGAGATGCTTTGTACGTGAGCAACCCTGGAATCGATATGACCCCTTGGTATTTAACCCATCCTTCAAGTCTCTCATCTCGTCTTTCTTATTATTAAGGAGACAAATGTGTGAATAAACATAAATGAGCAATGTTTAATAATACACACTATTTACACGTGATTTACGTCATAATGTTCTTAGTGCTCAATTTTTAAGCCATGACCCTGGGGAGGCTTCCCCTGGGTTTTAGGGAGGTTGTGGGGGAGCAGAGCCTCAGGGCAGGATGGGGATGGTGTATCCACATCAGACCTCACTCTCTGTGCACTCCACCTAGCCATTCTGAGGCTGTGTCTTTTGCACTAAGAGCATGGTGAATTCTCACCTGCCAGTCCTTGTGACAGGAGGAGTAGCACCTCCACTGGCTGAAGAAAGAGAAGAAAGAAATGACTAGTTTCATTGCTGGCAAGGGGAAGGGTCTTTCCCTGAGAAAAGTCAGTAAAGGGAACAAAGTCCGATCTGCTTGCCTTCTCTCTAGTGCAGTGCCTGACTTCTTCACTGAGGGAAGGGGACAGCTTTTCTAGGGGCAAAAGTTCTCATTTTCTCTAGAACTGTGTGTCTAGAAAGTACATTTCAGGGGCTGCATGTGTGGAAGGGCGGCAGTCTACTGGAAAGGCTCTAGACATAAAGCTAGGACCTTAATCCCTGCTCCACCATCCATTCCTTGTGTGACTGAGTTGAGCCCACTCCCTCTGGACTGTGTTCTTCCCATTCTGAGATGAGACGATGGGCCAGGACATGGCTTGAACTCCCAGATTAGTGTCTAAGAGCCTAAGAAGAGAGGTAGCTTCTGACCATGGCAACTGGTTGGAGACGGGACAGCTGTCCTCAGAGGGCCAGGCCCCCACCACTCAGCCAGCGTGCCCTCTCTGAGGAGCGCCCAGAAGGACAGCTATGCCACAGGGGGCTCTGGCAGATGTTGTCCAGCCTGGTCCTAATGATGTCCTGCAGCTCCTCGTCACCAAGCAGGACCGCTGCTGCCAGGGCCAGCCAGAAGTACTCGGTGGCATCATGCGCATCCTAACCCCCAGCATGAGGGTAGAAAAGAGACAGCATTAGCAGACATTTCCAGGAGAGGCTTGGAGGCAATGCCAGGAAATCTAAGAAAACTAGCTTTTGCCTGTTTGACATCCTTTCCCACCCCTTTCTTCTGGTTCCTTGGGGGAGTTCCCTCACCAAGTCCATGGCAGTTCTGTGGCATTGTTAACCTTGGTGGCCCTCCTCCCCAGGCACAGGGATGGTGTCTTACCCAGACACAGACAATCATGAAGGAGCATGACCCTGGGCACAGAGCTTTAGGTATATGAATATGACTCAAGCTGACTTGTCCCAAGTCACTCCCTGGGACCTTTCAAGTGTGACCTAAGAAAGAAAATGGTCCTTCACCCTTTTAGATGGGGGCTTGAAGCTGCCAATAATAGAAGGAAAAAAGGCCAAGTAATAGAGAGAAGTAGAAACATTCTAAGCCAAGAAGTACAGAGACTCAGATCCATGATGGCATCTAACTACCAGCTTCCAGAACTACTTGAAATTAAACTTTCCAGTTCCTTGAGCCAATAAATCTCCTTATTTGCTTAAGCTAGTTTGAGTTGAGCTCTTTCCCTTGCAATGCCTAGAGTCCTTGGTTGATGGAATCAAAGCATACACATTTTGTCCCACTTCCTGGGAGCTGTGGATCAAAGGCAAGATCGCTGAGGGGAGTCCTTCACTACCCCATCGTTCCTCCCTACATGGTTGGGATGCAGAACATACGGTTCTTCAGGTGAGACTCAGAAAGATATGTCTGGTTCTCATTAACCCTCATAAGTCAATAATAAATTCAGACCAGAAGCACTCTGGCAAATAAGAAAAAGACAGCAGAGCTGCCCTAACAGTCTGCAAACAGAAGCCACTGTTTCTGTGTGAAGAGAGTAAGGCTTGTGCTGAAGCAGACAGAGACATTTGGTAAGGGAAGCCAGTGCCTAGGGACAAAGTTCAAGGGCCAGAATGCAACTGAGAATTATAGACCACACACACAGTTCTATTAATAGAAGTCACTGGAAAAATAAGAAGTTCTGGATTCAACTCCAGCAGAGCAAACAGGAGATCAGGGCTAAGATCTTCTCAGAAACTAGGCATGCTTACACTCTAAGACCCTGCATGTTATATCTCAAACATGCCAATATGTACCTAGATTTCATCTAAAATATCATTTATAAAACCTCAAAAGAAGTGAGTTTCAACTGACTAGTTCACCTATAACATTTTTTAGACATACAGTTAGGAATTAATTTTAACTTTGAAGCTTATAGTTCTTTTGTTTGGGGGTCTTGTGTATTGTTTAGGTCTCATATATTTTCACAGGCCCTGGAGGAGCTCACAGGCACTAGAACATGTGTCCATAGTATCTGATAAATGAAATGGGCCCAGAAATCCCAGCGGGGCAAAGAAAGAGAGGAACATGTCTCCTCAGCAGAGGTGGGAGCCTCCTTGAGGTCTCCAAGGGGGGCTAAGTAGAGACTGTCACTGTGTTCCCAGAGGAGCCACTCCCAACCCTATGAGACAACACTCCCCAATTTACCTCTCTCTACTTTACCCTGAAGGCTCAGGATCAGGGAAGAATATAACTGGACATCAGCTCTCAGACAGCCTCACAAGCCTGGTTCTTACCTTCAGCTGATAGAAGGTGAGTCGGCCCAGACGATAATACACCTTGGCATAGTATAAGGCCTCCTTGGGGCTCTGCAGGCAGGGTGGACAGAGGGACAGAGTCTTCAGGTAGCAGTCCTCAGCCATCTCATACATGTGCAGGGAATAGTACACAGTGGCCAGACGGTGGAAGGCCACCAGCTCCTGCCGCTGATCTCCTAGAAATTGGAAGACTGAGAGAGATATCCTACAGCCAACATCTTGCATCATTAGTTCACTCATTCATTCTATACAGTTTAGAGACCCTTTCACATTTAACTCATGCTTTAGAATCTTGGGGTCTAATGGGTCTATGACTGGTTTTGTCTTTGGTGGATTTACTGTTTCAATAACTAACTCTTTTAGCACAAAACAGACTTTTAAAGAGAACAAAGGCTTCCAATTGTATTTTTTGGAATATTTACAAGGTGGCTGTTTGATGCAATCTAAAAACATTACTTTTAAGCTTCAAAGAGCCAAAAGCCAAAGCTAAAAGAGAAAAATCCAACTGCCTGATATGGAAATATACAGTCATGCAGAATAGCATGAAAGGGTGAATATATCCTCCTTTCAGCTTCCGTCCAAGGAAGGATAAGAATGCTCCAGAGGGAGCTGCCTGGGCCCTCAAGGCCTTTCTAAGACCAGCAGACAGTTGCACAAATAAGGTTTTCTGCAGTAAAGGAAGAGTTAGGGAAAGAAAAGAGAGCTCTGAAGTGCAATTAAACACAATAAAGTTCAGTACCATCCACATCTCATGCCCTTGAGAATGCCCAGAAGTCCCTTCTAGAATCATCACAGAAGACTCCATTTGCCCTTACATCTAATCAAGCATCCTTTAATAAAACCTGCTTTTCCTCAAGCATCAATATTTGAGATGAGTTTATCTTTTTATATTCTGCATTTTTTTTCTATTTTAGTGACTTACATTGTTTCTCATTAGCTTCTGTTGTAAATGCAAGCTATTTCAGCTACTGAGTGAGTTAAGTTAATGGGAATCTGACTTTCATTTACATTTCAATACCATAGGAAAATACGCACTTGACAAATAATCAACTAATTAAAAAGTTAAGGCACAGTGCTTTTGTAATAGGCCATTAGTGCACAGGATAGGATAGGATAAAATACCATATGTGCATAGTATAAAATACCATTTACCCTGGACTCAGAATAATGCCAAGGATACTAACTATAATAGTGTGCACACTTATCAAGGACTTATATACCAAGCACTGTGCTGTGGGTTTCAGCTGGATTATCATTGGTCTTCATAACTGCATTCTGTGGGTGTCATTTTTAATCCTGATTTGCCAATGACAAACTTAAGGCTTATAGATATAAATTAAGCAAGTTGCTTACCTGGGGGCTCCTTGACACTTTGACCCAAAGTCTGAACCTACGGAGTCTGACTCCATAGGTGTGCTCTTACAACTTTGTTGTCCCTCAGGGAGTGCCAGCTCCTCCCACCCAGTACCCCCAGACAATGAGGACCACCTACCTGCGACTGTGCTGAGTCTGGCTGCCAAGGTGGCAAATTCCAAAGCCTTCTCATAGCCTTCCAGGCTGATCTGCAGCTCTGTCAGCTTGTTGAAAATCCGGAGCTCGGTTCTCACTGCCTTCATCCTCCTTGCTAAGGGAACAGCCCCAGTCTGAGAACAGAGGCACAAGGAAACAGTCTAGCTGAGAATCATCAACACATACCATATTCTAGAAGGTTATATTATATCTTACTGCCAGGGATTGAGGGATGGCAGTGACTGAAGCCCAGGGGGAGATGGCACTTCCCATGCATGGCTTTTCTCAACTCTCTCCTGATCCTTGCTCTTGGTTGCTCTGCCCAGACCTCAGAGGTGGAGGAACTAGAGGTCATCAGGCTACCCTGAAACTGAGAACAGGAAAGAGAAGACAACTGTCTTCAAGGCCACATGGGAAGTTACTCACCTTCCAGTTATGCACTCCCTTAGCACCCACAGTGCTAATCTATGAAGTACATACATGGAGTATGTGCATAGTGTCTGAGAGTCCCCAGGAAACAGTCATTTCTATTATTTTTATTATGAATGTTGAGCAGGTCACTTCATCTCTCTGAGCCTCAGTTTTGCCATCTATAAAATGTGTATGACCATGAGAACCTCAAAAGTCAGAGACGTGTCTTTCATTCACTCCTACCACAGTGCCTGGCACATATTGCCTGCTTGATGAATGTTTGATGACTGAATAAACAAAGCAAATGAGTTAAGTATTGGAATAAGTGAAATTTTAGGATCAAATAAGATAACAAGTTTCCCAAACTTCAGTCTGTAATGAACAATTATGATTTTTTACATATCTACTTAACATATGGACATTTATTTAATTACTATTATTTCTTAGGGGAAGGCAATGGCACCCCACCCCAGTACTTTTGCCTGGAAAATCCCATGGACGGAGGAGCCTGGTAGGCTCCAGTCCATGGGGTCGCTAAGAGTCGGACATGACTGAGCGACTTCACTTTTACTTTTCACTTTCATGCATTGGGGAAGAAAATGGCAACCCACTCCAGTGTTCTTGCCTGGAGAATCCCAGGGATGGGGGAGCCTGGCGGGCTTCCTTCTATGGGGTCGCACAGAGTCGGACACGACTGAAGCAACTTAGCAGTAGCATTATTTCTTAAATTAACTTTTTTTTCTTGCTTCATTCTTTGCAATAATATTTGTGAAATCATGCATTTGATGAACTGGTATTATACATATTTCATTTTTAAAATATATTTTAATACATAATAAAACATAGTAAAGCAAAAGTGTTCATCCATAGACCAATCATCTCCCACCATGCCATGTACACAGAAACATTCTGGTCGACAAAGACATGTGCTACAAACTGTATAGTACCATGCACCTAAAAGTTGTAATTATTATGGTATGTTTTCTCAGGAGGAATACTTTATTTATCAACCCCAAGAGTGACAGAGTTTATCAGCTCCTTCTTTGAGAGCCTGCTGGACTTAAGAGAGGGAGAGCCTGCAGGCACTAAATGAAGAAGGGAAGACAAAGAAATACCATCAAGAGAGGGGAATGGGGCCCCAGGCCAAATTCCAAGTGAACCTGCCTACATTTGTGCCACAGTCTGGCTGGGCATACTGCTGACTATGCAGCCCATGACTCACTCGGTAATACTCCACCGCACGATGCCTGTGGCGAGTCCCATTGAAGAACACATCACCCGCTTCCTCATAGAGCTTGAGAGCCAAGGAGGGCTCCTCTGACTTCAGGGCTTTCTGGATGGCTGCCTGGGTGGAAAAGAGACCGCTGTCAAAGGCAGAGAGAAGCACTTCTGAATGTCCACAGGACTGGCAAGAAAGACATGCTGACCATCTAGCTTAACCCTCTGTTAAAGTCCCCTGAACCTTAAATTGTCTTCCATACTCATAAGGCTGGTAAGAAGCCTTCAGGATTCCCTAGTTCTGCATTTCCCCTTTGATGATACGGAGATGAGACCATTTGATGAGATGATAAGTTTATTTTGACAGCCCTAGAAATGGTTTTCAGCAGCACAAACATCTTGTAATAGTTGAATATTTATTTTAATGTGTTTTAGAGAAAAAAGATTAATAATACATCAATAAATAGCTATAGGCAAACTTGTATAACACAGGGAGCTCAGCTCAGTGTTCTGTGACAACCTAGATGGGTGGGATGGGCGAAGTGGTTGGAGGAAGGCTCAAGAGGAAAGGGAATATATGTATTATAGCTGATTCACATTGTTGTACAGCAGAAACCAACACAATTAAAAATTTTTTTAATTAAAAAATAATACATCATAATCTCTGATTTTAGATAGCACTGTTTAATGTAAAAAGTTAAGTTGATTTGACGTTGAGTCAAAGAAAAATAAATAAATAAATAATGGTACAGAGGTACTGGCTATGGCAAAACTATAAACCTGATGTATAAATGACTGAAGTTTGGAAAAAATGAGTTCATCCAACACTTACAGTTTCCAGATGGAGAAACAGGCTCAGAATAAGGACTTTTCAAGTTTACATCAATAGTTGTGCAAACAAATGCTAGTGTCTTTGATTCCATTACCCTTATCCTGTCCCCTATGATCTCTTTATCTCAAATAAGCTATTTAATTTTGCACCTCAACAAAATGTGATGAAGACATAGAAGAGAAGAATGTACCACACCTGCAGAACAACGACAGTATCTCAAAGATCCTTAGGTAGAGAATGGTTTACCTCAATGGGAATGACTGTAGAACATCAAGTCAGATGGTAGTCTAGGGTTAGGGGTACCTAGGACCAATTCTGGTCTGTGAATTACAGGGCCAAGGTCCCTCAGTTATTTTTATTGCATATATAGATACACAAAGATAGAGGCAGTGAAATGAAGTCCTGGAGTCAGGAGTTCTGCCACCGAGCAATGAACAACCCCAATAGCCCCCTCTGGGCCTTTGTCTCCTAGAGAGAGAAAGATAAGACCGAATTGTCTGTTCTCTGATAATTCTTTCACCTCTAAAATCCCAAGGCAGAATAGAGTCTCTGAAAGAAAAAACTTTAAGTCATACTGCTGGAGAGAAGTTTTAACCACTTACTAGCTGTACCACTTTAGGCAAGTTACTCAGCCTCACTGAGTATTGTCTGTAAAGTGTAAATTTCAATAGAAACTCCTGCAGCACTTGTAATGAGGATGAAACATCGTGCATGTGAAGTGTTTAACAAAGTCTCTCATGCAAAGTAAGCCTTCAAACAATGTTATACAATCATTATTAAGACTCAGTGGAAGCAAATTTGTGTGAGTATAAGTAACAGAGTAAGGGAGTTGGGTAAAGGGGAAGAAAATGACAAATGGGAAGGAAGTGAAGATTAACAGGCATATTTTTAATAGAGTACATCTTCTTATATACCATCAGAATGTCAGTATTGTGCAGATAGTGATAATGATGATGATGAAATACCACTTATTAAGCATTTACTAAGTCCCATGTACTTGGTAAATATTTATGTACATGTGTTTACTATGCAAATAGTATAATGTTAATGTTACTATGCAAATGTTATACTTAATATTTACTAAAGACAGATCCCCTCGTGAAGAAACTGAGGCCCAGAGAGCTCAGATAGGTCACACGGTTCATAATCAATGGCCCTGTGATTTGACTCCAGGTTCATCTTTCTTTAAAGCAGAGGTACTTAATCTATACTGATATATTACAGATGTTAAAGGTGTGCAAAAAAAAAAGAAAATAATAATGTTAATACACTGCAAACACCAACCTTCCTTATCTCCCTGAAGTCAAGCTGTGTGTTGAGCTTTAGAAAGATGGATAATTCTGCCAAGACAGATGAGTAAGTCTCCCATCATGTTCTTTGAGAGCTCACACATGCATATGGAACTCAGGGACTGGCCCACAGCTGCTTGTATTTAGCCTACCAGACTGCCCTGGTTTCCATCTTGAGTCCAGGGAGCAGCCTAGAGTTTGTCCCTCTAAGAGCTTGACAAGAACATCACCTCTCCCTAGTTCCAGCTCACCACTTTGGAGGATACAGCTGCCCCCACTCCCATGGTCCAGGCCAGCAGATAAGCTCTGCTGGAGACCTACCTGCAGGTACAGCTCCACCAGTTCATCTTCCTGCATGAGGTAGTGGAGTCGCCCAGCCCCAAGCCAGGCCTCAGCAGCCTTGTCTCTCTCCCCCAGGTCAATGAAGATACGCAGGCTCTCCTTGATGCAGGTGAGGGACCTCCTGAGGGACCTGGGGATGAACATGGACCCATAAGGTATGAGGGCTCAAAGAGACCTAGAGTCATTCAGCACAGGAGGACACTGAAGCCCAGTGGGGGAACAACATTATTTCAGATCACACAGGGAGATCTGCCTAAACCAGCTGTGATCTGGATCTGCCTAAACCAGCTGTGATCTGGATCTATCTAAACTAGCTGTGATCTTGCTCCAAACCAGCTGTGATCTGGATCTGCCTAAACTAACTGTGAGATCTTGAGAAAGTACAGCATCTCTCTGTGCCTTGATTTCCCCATCTGCAAAATGGGGATATAACTGTACCTGCCTCAGAGGATGCTTATGAGAATTAAATGAGATAGAATGTTTCCAACAGTGCCTACCATAGAGTAGGCACTTGATAAATGTTTAAATGTTAGTTATCATTTTTATGATTACTAGCTCATGATCCAACCATCTTTCCATGACACTATAACATTTTTCATAAGAACCTAACACAGTGGATGACAAATGCATACTTACTGAGTAAATGCACAAAAGAATGACCATAGTGGTAACTGTAAATCATTAAAAAGATTTTGATGTTTGTATAATAAGAAAAATCAAAGAAGGAGGAAAGTTTTGGTGTTTAACAGACTACTCTTCAGTTATTTGGAAATTGCTCATGTAGAAAACTCTTCCCCTCACGTCAGGGATTAATGAAGAAATGAAGTGTAGGTAATACAGTGTTGAACAGGTTCAGAATTCCAGAGCAAGAAGAACACTGGGTATCACCAACTTCAGCAGTAATTAGAATCATCTAGAAACTCTTTAAACATGCATCCACAGGCAAAGTCATCACCTCAATGTGTTGACATACCGTGCTAGCCTGGTACACTCTAGTTCAGGCAGCAGCATTCTGTCAAAGCTCCTTATCAGCTACTATTCTGACTCTATTGTGCAACTTGGGTTGAGACTCTCCTTATTTCATAGGGAAAACAGGCCCAGAGATGGGAAGTGACTTGCACAAGACTGCACACCACACTGGGGAACAATCAAAGGCCAAAACTCCATTCTCCTGAGTCTCAGCCCAGGACTCATCCCACAATACCCATAGTTCTTCATAGTGTGAATCATGACTCACCTGTACCAACATTACCTGGGGAGCTTATTAAAAACAGACTCCCAGAGATCTCTCAGACTGACTGAATCAGAATCATCACAGTAGCAAGCCAGGACTCTGAATTTCTAAGACACACCGATTATACTACTGTGCACTGAAGTTTGGGAAACACCAAACCATGCAAATCCTTCTAGGAACACTGACCATTAGCAACTAAGTCTGTAAGTAGTTAGGAGGTCCTTATCAAACATTGGGCTTCCCTGGTGGCTGAGAGGTTAAAGCGTCTGCCTGCAATGCGGGAGACCACAGTTGGATCCCTGGACCGGGAAGATCCCCTGGAGAAAGAAATGGCAACCCACTCCAGTATTCTTGCCTGGAGAATCCCATGGACGGACGAGCCTGGTAGGCTACAGTCCATGGGGTCACAAAGAGTCGGACACGACTGAGTGACTTTACTTTCACTTATCAAACATGGTTCCATCTCATGATAGGCAACCCAGGCCCCAGGCCCCCTTGTTCACAGTGATGGAAATAAGCATTGTTTGTGACTAATAAGGCCCTGATTCATCTTGACAACAAGGTGGTTAGTAGCCTTCAGAGAAACTGCCAGACATTTGGCCCTTATAAGTCCTGAGAAGAAAGAACTCTCGTTCTCTGCTGCCCTGCTTCTGATATAATATTTACTGACATCAAGGATGGGCAGTGGCCACTCTCTGTCAAGAATCAAAATGTCAGATTTGCTGCTGAGACTGTGCTGTGAGCTGAGAAGCTGTACGCAATGCTGAGGTGGTCACCAACCTCCCTGGCCGGGTAACCACAGGCCTCCTTCACTATAGGAAGCCCTGACCTTTTTTTACCCACTCTGTACCCCTTAAATGCAAAACAGGGATAACAGGTCTACAGGCTTGGCCTCCACTTCTCCCCCTACTCCCACTGTAACAATTAATGAAGACAGGACCCATACATCTCATCCTGGGAGATTCTTGCTGCTGCTGCTGCTGCTGTTGCTAAGTCGCTTCAATCGTGTCCGACTGTGTGCGACCCCATAGACGGCAGCCCACCAGGCTCCCCCGTCCCTGGGATTCTCCAGGCAAGAACACTGGAGTGGGTTTACATTTCCTTCTCCAATGTATGAAAGTGAAAAGTGAAAGTGAAGTCGCTCAGTCATGTCAGACTGGTAACGACCCCATGGACTACAGCCCACCAGGCTCCTCCATTCATGGGATTTTCCAGGCCAGAGTACTGGAGTGGGGTGACATTGCCTTCTCCAGGAGATTCTTGGGATATGGTTATTTTCTCCAAACCCCCAGGGAGCAAGATGTGGGTTATCACAGAGAAATCAACTCACAAGGAGGCATTTTGATCTTAGAATTTTTCTCTCTGAGCTCACTATGACTGTGAAAGAGAGGAGGTCAGCGTTCCTCAAAAAATACTCCAAGGGGGAAGGCAGGACTTAGAGGGACCCAGATGCTCACATAACTCTATCAACACTCTATATGCATGGATTTTCTAAAGACCACTGCTTCCATCAAGACTTATACCTGATTCATGACTCCAGTATAACACAAGCACCTTATGGTATAAAGTTGGGAAGTGGTCTCCAGCTTCCTTGGTTCTTTCCTACCATCACTCACCACCCCATGTATTTACATCTACCAGTGGCTATGCTATATCACCCACAAGACGAGTCACTAGCTTGGCCTGGAATGTCCCAGCATGCCAATTCTTCCAGTCAACACCTGCAGGTTCTAGGTGTGGCTCAGCTCCCAAATCAAACAAGTAAGGAGAACAGCTGGTGGAAGACTATGAAATCAGTCTTGATCCCAAGTCTCATGAATTCCTAGCCAGCTATGCCCAGGCGCTGCCGTAGTATCTCCTCTCCTCTTAAACCCTCAGTTTTCTTTTTTCATTTTTTTCTGCCCCTAAAATTCAATTTCTGTGGCTGAATCCTTGTTTCTTCCTTCCTGTGTGGATATCAGCCATGAGTCTGTGGTAAGGTGACCTCAGTACACCTGCCTTCCCAGACTTCCTCCTACCAACCCCTGCTGGGGTTTTCCAGATTCCTGCCCTGCCTAGATGAATGTTGGACCTCTGGCCAGAGCCCAGCCTCCAACTGGTCTCATCCAATTTCCATAATAAGAACTGCCACTCACCAGGGGCTGACCCTGGGCCAGGTGTTTGGATACAAATTTTCAGTACACATCCTTTTATTTAATCCTCAAGAAATCCCCAGCCATGAAAGTTCTTAGCCCATTTTGCAAATAAAGAAACCCAAGGGTCTTTTAAAAAACTTGTCCATGTTTGCATTCCTCATTTCTAAAGCTTTATGTGTAGCTGTCTGCTGTTTTGTCTTTAATAACAGCACTGATGGTAATTGTTACTTATGATTTATTGAGACCTTAGCATGCACTAGGGGCTTGACACACATAATTTCATTTAATCATCACAACAGCACTAAGAGAACAGTATTATTATCATATCCATTCGCAAATGAGAAAAATAAGGCTTTGAAGGGTAAGCAATAAAGACCAGGTAATAAACTGTTTAAACGAGGATCTAACTCTGAGAATCAAATTCCAGAGCCCCCCCCACAGACCCTCAAACAGTGCTCAATTTCTGGCTCAGAAATCAACTGTGGAAAGGCTTTTGTTTCTTTTGCCACTTTAACAACTTCAAAATTTTAAAGGACAAAAGCAACCTCAAATCTTGAACAAAGTGTCTCCATTGGAAAAAGATGGATGGTGATGTACATCCTAGGCTTGTGATAAAAGAAGAACATGTGAATAAGTGCAATTCTTTCCTTGTTTATGATTCCAAAAATGTTAGAGATTAGTCATATTAGCTATACTGAAAACCAAACATTGAAACATATTTTTCCATTCCACAGGAGTAAGATGCACAAGAAAAAAAATAAAAGCCATGAAAAATGACTTCTAGGCATCTAGGGATTGTATTATATGCAAAGAATCATTACTTTGCAAAGGCCTGTTGCATGCAAGGCATTTCTTTCTGAAAAATAATATGCATACCCTTTGTGTCCCTTAGCACCATTTATGTGATACTTGCAGTTAGTATGTGTATAATATCTACTTCCTGAACTAGATAATAAGCATTGTCAGCTCAGGGACTGGGCTGACATTTGTCAGCTTTTAACATAGGGTCTGGGCCATAGTACATGTTCAGCAAGTATTAATCGAATTGATCCAATAGAGCCATAGAGTTCTCAAGGAACCCACCTGGTTCAGCTCTACAGCTGAGTCTATAGACAGTCTAAAGTCTATATTGTGTCACCTTGAGACAGAAGACAAGACCCCTAATGACCTTTCTCATTGAGAGACTGAAAAACTTCATCAAACTAGATTCTGTAGTCATCATCATGAAGGCAAAGAAAGCAAGACTCAAAAAGATATACTGAACAAAGGGACAGCAAAGTGTCTCAAGACAAAATTCTGAAGCCTGAGCCAAAGTTTTCATCATCTACTGCTCTGCCTTCCTACTCACCATCACTGAACACCAGAGAAAACCTTTCAAATAGGAGGAATGTAAATGAGCAGAAAAGCAGTATGGGTAGTGAAAATCACTCACTCTTTCTTCCTCATAAGGTCATCCTGAGATTGCACATTGGTTGGTAATCAGTACATGTTCACTGAATGTCTTCTGTTACTATTATGACCATCATTTTCAATATGGATGCTGACTGTGCCAGTCCAGAAGCCCAGAGGCCCACCATAACCCCCTGCACCCCCATCTAACCTCCACATCCCTCCCCAGGAGGTAGGCTATAGTCTTCTCTCTCCTTTAGTATCTATACCCAGAGAAACATCAAACTCGGTTTGTTAAATCTACAAAATGTTTTTCAAATGTGTCCTCCCCTTTCCATTGCTACAGTTAGACCCTTGGCCCCAAATGGTCTTCTTACCCTGCTTCAGTTTTCAAAATCTTTCTTATCCCTCAAGGGCATCTTTAAATGCTATCACCTTCATGAAGTATTCCCTGACAGATCCACCAACCCTTAGTTGAAAGTGTTGTTTCCTCTCCCTCCAAACCTGCCCCAGCAGATGCCTGCCATCTCACCCATGAACACTTCCTGCCTTTGCCTGATATGGCTTTGAGCTTTGTAAGAATGGAAATCCCATGGGGAGAATTTAGTTGAAAAAACCATTACATCAAACCCACTTAATAAATTCTTCCTAGAAGTCAGTGCCAGGAACAAATTTGCTCTAAAAGATACATTTGTTTATATTTTTTTTATCAGACAGTGAGAACCTCATATGGTTTTTTCCCTTTTTACCTCAGCTACCAGGAAGCTTAGAGCTAAATTACAGTAATCACCTCCAGGTGCATGGAAACACTTGTTTATCTATTTCTGTTAGCTGGTCTTTGTTCTATTCTTTTTCACAAAGGCTTTGCAGGAGTAGTTGATTTATACACGCTAAATAAATGTAGCATTATAGCATGTTCTCCTTGAAAAACTGAGCATCCTGAAAAGGGGAAAACATCTTATGCCCACACAAATATGTATGTCTCTCTGATCTATGCTAGACACCAGGAGTTTACAGTCACTACATCATGATCTTCTGAAGCTACTGCAGAGTCTTTAAAAATCCCCAAAAGTTTAGGTCTCTGATCTAGAAGGCCTATAACTTTAAGAATCTGCCTCCAAAACTCAAGACTCTTTGGAAGCAGCAGGAATTCTTATACTAACACAGCCATTACCAGTGTCAGCATAGCACAGCTGGCTCATCCTAGACTTAACATTTTAGAACAAGAAGGCACCTTATTCAATTTAACCTTATAAATGGGGAACCAAGAGGAGAAATGACTTATTTAAGGACACATTATAAGCTCATGGCAGGCTCAGGTTTTCTGACTCCTAATCCAGTTTTGATCTCTTCTCTCACTGCTCTGTGGCCTGTGACTTCCAGATACTCCTTGGAACAACTCCAGCTCCACACCTTCCCTTCTCTCTATCACTCCCCACACCTAAGAAATCCAGTGGTCCTTCATATTGCCTTAAGAAAGAAAGGCCTCTGCACTCTGTTGACAGCATCCAGGGCTTTTTCTTTGGCTTTTCCCTTAGAATTTCAATGGTTTTTTGACAACTGGAGGCAGGAGGAAGGCTGTGAGCAAAAGATGGCAGTTGGGTAGGTGATTAATCACTGCACAGCAATAAATCTGAGATTGAAGTTGCACACAGGAAAGGGTGGCAATAAACCTGACACATATTTGTCACCCATACTCCTGTCCCTTAAAAGTCAACTTTCCCAAAGCCCATTCTCACTATGTGTTACCATGAATATATGACTATCTCATCTCTAAGGTTAATTTAAGCCTACCTTCTGGATCTGTTCCCAAATTATACAGATTCCTAAGGTGTTCATCACTACATGGGAAACAGATGGGGAAACAGTGGAAACAGTGTCAGACTTTATTTTTCTGGGCTCCAAAATCACTGCAGATGGTGACTGCAGCCATGAAATTAAAAGACACTTACTCCTTGGAAGGAAAGTTATGACCAACCTAGATAGCATATTCAAAAGCAGAGACATTACTTTGCCAACAAAGGTTCGCCTAGTCAAGGCTATGGTCTTTCCTGTGGTCATGTATGGATGTGAGAGCTGGACTGTGAAGAAGGCTGAGCACCGAAGAATTGATGCTTTTGAACTGTGGTGTTGGAGAAGACTCTTGAGAGTCCCATGTACTGCAAGGAGATCCAACCAGTCCATTCTGAAGGAGATCAGCCCTGGGATTTCTTTGGAAGGAATGATGCTAAAGCTGAAACTCCAGTATTTTGGCCACCTCATGCGAAGAGTTGACTCATTGGAGAAGACTCTGATGCTGGGAGGGATTGAGGGCAGGAGGAGAAGGGGATGACAGAGGATGAGATGGCTGGATGGCATCACTGACTTGATGGATGTGAGTCTGAGTGACCTCCGGAAGCTGGTGATGGACAGGGAGGCCTGGCGTGCTGCAGTTCATGGGGTCGCAAAGAGTCGGACATGACTGAGCGACTGATCTGATCTGATCTGAAGGTGTTCTGAACAGAAACAAAGTGGGACTGGGGCCAGGCTTACTGGCCCCTCACAGCCTGCAATGATCCAAAACTCCATTCCTGGGACTAAAGACAATGGGATATTTGGAGGATACCTGATTCTTGTGAGAGAGGGAAGAGATGAGGGAGAGGGAGACAGAATGGGAGAAAGAAAGACAAAGAAAGATTTCATTATCTGATTATTAGTGGTTTGATTTATCAGGTGCCCAAGGTTACCACATTGCATAGAAAAGCAAAAATTATCATTTAAATAGCTTTTCCTCAATTACTTATCTTTGCTCAACCCTAGCAATCATCTCTCCCCCATGTTAGAAGTCATTCATAATTATGAATACAATGCTACAAAGTAATCTATTGCAAAGTATATAATTAAATATAAACCATGCAGAGTTTAATGGAATCAATTAAAGGCTTATTAGAGAGCAGAGTCGCAGGCCATGCCACTGGCAAATGAGGATCAGGCAGATCTGATCAGTGAAGAGACAGAAAGGAAAATCAGCAAGAGATGGCAGGATAGTTCACTTGAGAATAATTTAAATATCAAGAGTGAAAAAAAAGCCTTTGGGTAAAACAGTTATGTTTTGGGATATTTTTGAAAAATGAGCCTTTCTAAGAGAGTCTCGAAAAGTCATTCACCAAACACTTCTTTTGTTTAGTCTATGACTCACTGCACAGTTGCAGTTATAACCTTAGCTTCTTAACTAAAAAGTGAAAATAAACTTAGTTTCATCATTTCCAGTTTCATTTTAAAGGTAAGTTACCATCAAAATTTTTTACTGCGAAATTTTGCAGCCCTGCTTTCTGTGCATTTATTTACTTTGTGTCTTTACTAACTGTCCTCAGGTAATGAAGACCTCCTGAGGGTTCCATGGTCCTCAGCATAATAATTCCCACCTCTCTGAATTATGCATCCTCAGCCATATCCATCTGATGGATTGAGACACACAGGTAATTACTTGTAACACAGCCAATATGATCGAGCCTTATCAGGCACTGTCCAAGTATCCCGTGTGAGGAAGCAGAGGCATGGGCAAGTATAAAAATTGCCCAAAGTCACACAGCCAATAAGTGATTGGTGGCACTGAGTTTACAATGTGTGTTGGCTGCAAAGACCACGTTCTTTTCCATGATGCCATAAACACATCATGTACATCTGGACTTAACTTTGTGAGGGAAAGTATACTGATTCTCCTTAAGGAAGGAAAGATGTTTCTAGGAGAGTCCTTAAGCCTGCACTCACCTGGATGTATTTAGGTTCCGATAGAGCTGTCCAAGGGACTCCAGCAGCCTCCCCTCCATCTCCCGGTCTCTGAGTTGCTGAGCCAGTGTCAGCCAGTGCTCGTGGTAGGTGATGCATGCCTCGGGGTTTGGGGACACAGAGCTGTAGAAATGGCAGAGGGATTTGGTGACCTGAAGCTGACCTGAACATAAAGCAGGAACATGGATGAGATGACTGGAGACAGGACAAAGGAAAAAAATGTCCTCTAACACTTTTCTCTAAAGCATCTCAGTAGCACAGGACATACTCACTCTTTAGGTGTTGATGCCTTAAGCCAAACAGCAATGCCATTTCATAACAAAAGCGGCCACTAGCCAGCTGGCGTCCATACACCTGGACCTGAGCCAACCAGAGAAGCACCTGTACTAATTCCATGTCCGTCTCCATGCTGGCCTGGAGTGTAGAATAGAGTTTCACAGACTGTAGAAGATAGTTCCTGGCTGGCTGCTGACGCCAAGACTTAAGGGTCAGATGGCCAAGATTGGCCAAAGCCACTGCCTGGTTGCGCACATCCCCTACCTCCTGGGCTCTGTTCAAGGCCCGAAGATAGCTCTTGGTTGCCCTGTTCACCCTGCCTTCACCTTGAAGTGCAAGTCCCATGAGGTTATAGACTACTCCTTTGTGGATAACACTCTCTGTCTCCTTCAGGGAGTATAAGAATGGCTCAAGGATGTCCAAAGCCTTCTTTGGCTGGCTGGATAAGAGATAGGCCCATGCCAAGCAGAGGGAAGACTCAAAAGCTTCCTGCTCACTCAGCAGCTGGCCTAGCATCAAAGCTTGGCTCAGGTAGTGGATGGCACCATCAGGAGATCTGTGTTGGAGGTACACTTTGGACAGGATGAGACACAGGACCCTCTGGGTGCTCCAGTCCGCCTGTTCCTCACAGGAAGTCAGTGCCTGCCTGAGTGCCGGGCAAGCCAGAGAAGAAACTTCACCCCAGCTTGGGGAGGAGATGCCAAGGAGCTTGGTGGTGTTCTGCAGGACCAGGTGGACCTGCCAAATTGGAAGGGCCATCCCTTGGACACTCGGAGTTCCACGCAGCCGGACAGAAGCCACTGCAAGGTGTGGCAGATATTTCTTATCATAGAGAAAACTCAAGATGGTGGCTGCAGCATCTGAGGTGGGAGGGTGTCCAGAGAGGAGCTGCAGGCGCTCAGCGAAGGGCAGGACCTCATCATGCCGGCCAAGGCTTAGGAGCAATCGGATGGCCAGAAAGCAGGCCCTGGCCTCCAGGGGGCAGCTGCCTGACACAATGCCCTGTCTCAGCACATAGGCCACCACATCCAGCTCGCTCTTGGCACTATACTCCCGGTCAGGCAGGCAGGCCAACAAGGTACCTGCCTTCTCCAGCAAGGATGAGCCTTTATGCCTCAGCCTCTGCCTTAGGTAGATGGCCGCCAAATTGATGTACAGGGCAGCCACCAAGGACAGATCCTTAAATGCCCCATTGAGAATGTGGATGGCCTCCTCAAAGTACACCCTGGCCTGAGAGAGTTTGACCTTCCTGACACTTAGCCGACCCAGGAGGAAGCAGAGCCGGGCGTGGGCCCAGGTCATGTGGCTCCGCTTGGCCCACTTCCTCGAGGCCTCCAGGTAGGCCATGAGCTCGTCCTCCTCAGAGTAACTATAAAAGGAAGACGTGAGGAAAGAGAAGGAAAAATCATAGAGGCTCTTAAAGTGGTCAGCATAACCCTCATGATCCAGAAAAGCCAATATGGGGGCGAAGTTCTCAGCCTCCTCCTCCTCCTGACCAGTGTTCAGGTTCATGAGCAATTCTGGGTCATCGAGGTCATCAGGCTCCGGCAGATGATAGGTGTCTGAGGCAGCTGAAAGGAGCTCTTCCTCCAGACTAGAGTCCTCAGAGCTGCTGGACTGTCTGGAGCCCATGGCCTGATGCTCCTCCCAGGCTCCACCAGGCCGGGTCTCCTTGAAGCCTTCGGACTGGGACACTGTAAGGGATGGGCAGAATTGAGCAACGCTAAGTACCTGCAACTATGGTGGCCAGCTCTTGGCAAGAGGACAAGATTCTGTCCCACAGGACTGGAGGTCTGGTTCAGCATCTCTACTCACCGCTCAGATCATTTGGGAGACTTTGGATGGATTCAAACCCACCTGGATAGAGATGAAGGACAGACCTGAGTTAGGTCAGAATGGTCCAGCATGCCTATGCCTGCATGCGTTCCCTGGACCAGTCGCCCCTTGGAAACTTTGTGTTTCATACCAACTGCCGTCCCTAAGGTACAAGACAGCATCTCCCCTTCACCATCAGTGCTGCGGGGACCTAAACATTATCTGGTTTAACCCACTCACCATACAGTTGAGAACTGAGGTAGAAATGAGAACAGAGTCAGAGAAGAAAAGACAGAAACAGGAGCTCTATGCCAAGAGGTGTGCGTATGCAGGGCAGGGGTGATGACGGAATCTTAAGGCCCAAATCTTTCAGTGAGTCTATGACAGAGCAGCACACTTCTGGCATGTGGCATTGCCTCTCGTTTCCATGTGTACAGCCTTCCTTCTTCCTTCCTCTGACATCCATCCACTCAACAGACAGATTCAGTGTGCACAATGCACTTTGTAAATTTGATAGGATGAGGTGACCAAATGTCAGTAATTAAGAAAAGAAGGTAAAGAAGCATCTGAGGTTCCTAAGTCTTGTTCCCTGAAGTACTGTGGTGGGATGAGGTGGGAGAAAGCACAATCTCTAGTAGTTTAGACATTTTGAATTTGTAGTACTTGAAGGAGCTCTAGCAGAGAATGAAATAGATCTGTGGCCAAGGAGAAAAGTGGAGACTTGCAAACATCGATTTGTGACTGACACTATGTCACAAAGAATGTCTCAAAGTCCCAAAAGAAGTATTTGGAAGGAAAAGCAAAGCAGGTGGAGGAGGAGTGGTTAGAGGAGATTTGTGAATGAGCTGGGAAAACATCAGTATTTTACTGGCAGATGAGAGCCAATCCAGGAGACTGGAAAGGCACAGAGAAAAGAGGAGTCATGGAGACCAGGGTGGTTCACGGTGCAGCCATCTAACAAAAGTGACACAAGTGAAACAAGATAAGTGAACAAAAGTGAACAAGATAACAAAAGTGAACACATTTCACTGTGTTCAAAAGTGAACAAAAGTGAAATAACATAAGGTAAGAACCAAAAAGATGACCTTGGGGTTGGCAGCAAAGAAGTTGACCCCCCTTGGCCAAAGTAGCCACAGTGGAGCTTGTGGAGGTGAAGGCCAGGTTTATGCTCCATAGAACAGGGGCTGCTAGAAAAGATTCTACCTCTTCCTGGCAAAGAAGCAATAGCCAGCCACCTGTGCCCCTACTCTGAGCTCTCCAGTGAACTTTGAGGGTAGCAGGCCCCTCACCAAGTCAAGCCTCCACTTGCTATTCTCAGGAGAAGGTTTCTTCTGTGAGTGTCATTGAAGGTACTTGATATCTGCAACCCCCAAAGGTCCTACAGCCAAACACAGCAGAGCTAGAGAGCTAGACTCTGGGTTCCTGCACCTGTCCCTCATTGATGTTGGGGACATGTGTCTGCTCTACTGCAACCATTTCTCTTTAGGCCAGGACCCCCAAGAACACAAATAATGCAGGAGTTTTTTAAAAAATGCTTCCTCTCAGAGAAAGAATTATAGGGCATAGGCCTTGGGGGAGTTGAAATTTACCAAGAGGATGCCCCTTCTGCTGGGTTGCCTTGGTGCCAGGGACAACCTGTAAAGCCATGAAGTGCAGCCCGGCACCCAGCAGAGATGCATCCTTGGTCTGCAGATAAGAGCTAATGGGCTGCCTGAGACCTGTCCCTGGATCTCCCTCAACCACTGGGTCAACAGTTGGCAGATGCCCTGGATCCAAGTCTGTAGCCACTCCTACCTCCAAAGCAGGCCCCTAATCCTTGATTTTCAGACCTTGGTTCCCAACTACCAGGCTACATTCATAACTTCAGCTTCCTGGTTCAGCTTGGTACAGCAGTGTGATCTGCCTATAGTAAGAAAGTGCTGCCTGGGCTGGTGCTGATACCTGGGCAAGGTGCTAATCACAAATGTTTCTGTGCGTGGAGAAAGTTTCTAACTCCCACTTCTGCTCCAGAGGCTAGCCTGTGAGTCCTTCTGCAGAATCTCTGGCCGTACCCATGAAATGTGTGCCATCTAATGTGGCCACAAAGGAGTGGACACAGCATCCCCATCACTGAAGAGATAAAAGAAACAGGAATCCTTCCTCAAACCCTGTCATTGGATGAAGCACTTCTTGACACAGAGCAGGGACCCCTCACAAAGTAAGGGAAAGGAGTGTCATTCATTCACTCAGTCAGTCATTCAGATACCACTGAAACTGTGCTAGGTACTGAGGCTCCTCACTCACCCAAGGCTGACATATCCAACAGTCCAAAGTTATTTTGTGTCAGGGGCAATGTGGTGAAGTAGGAATTGTCCTGACTAGAGGACAGGGGAGGGCAGTTCTTATCCTGGTTCAGGCACTAATTCACTTGGGCCTCAGCTTCCTAATCTATAAAATGAGAGAAGTCATTTCTTAGGGTCTTTCCAGTTATAATGTTCTATGGCCCCACCTTTATTATTGTGGGGCCAGACCTACTTCAGCCCTAGGAGGAAGACCTTTAGCACAACCCAGGAAGCTTTCTTCTCCAGTTTAGAATGGAAGGTTCAATATGGCCAGCCTCCCATTCTATAGCTGAATTGATTTCATTACATCTCACAGTTTTTAGACACCAAGTCCTTTGTGACTTTAGAATCATCTGAAATCCAAAGTGAAAATGCTGCTAATCAAATATGACCCAGGTCATCAACTGAACTGTGATCACAGCCCCACATACATGCATGTGATTAGACTTTAGAGATACTGTACTTTTTGGTTAAGAACAATTCCTTAATCTTGAGGAGTTTGGGCTTTCTCAGGGCAGTAGGGGCAGTTGAGAAGTAAATACTCACTAAGCTGGTAGACAGATGTTATGTCAGTCTGAGCAAGTGTGCGGAGGAAGCTGACACACTCAGCTTTCCTGTCACTTCCCAGGAATCCCAGAGAGCATTTTTCCTCATCACTGAAAAAGGCAGAGTTCTTGCTCCTGTGTTGAGGCAAAAGACATGGACACAGATCAGTGCAAGGTTTCAGACACGACCTCCTCTCTTCACCCTAGAATGCAGTGAAGGACACAGAGAAGCCATCAACCTACACAGTCAGAGCTGAAATCTGTATAATGCTCTTATTTATACATCAAAGAAGAGCTGCAGGCACCTCATCTGTGCAGAACCGACCTACATGGTGGCTGAAGAAGTAGCACATGAAAACAACCCTCCAATTAAATCTCCATCTCTCAAGAAAAACAAAACCCCTTCCTTCAACCCCTACCCATTCTGTGAGACCACATGGTGACCATTTCTAAAGAAAGAAATAGGAACTGGCTGTCCTAAATGCAAGGGTTGGAAAAGGACCATTAAAAGATGTTTCTTTGACAGATTATTTCAAGGAAACACTCAGGACTGATGACACAATTTAGAGGAACGATGGACAAAGCTTGACTATAGTCAGAAGAAACCCTTCACAGCTGATATTGACATCAGATTCCATGACACAGCACAACAGTGTTATGCACCATAAAGAGAGGGAAAGAAGGCTAAGGCATGGGAAGTGGGTAGAAGGAAGGCCAAGGGGCTAGAAGAAATGATTATAAATAATAGAGCTCTGTATATTCACTTTACTGTATAAACTAATTGTTAAAACCAATTTGTCAGCTGGATCAGATCAGATCAGTCACTCAGTCGTGTCCGACTCTTTGTGACCCCATGAATCGCAGCACGCCAGGCCTCCCTGTCCATCACCAGCTCCCGGAGGTCACTCAGACTCACATCCATCAAGTCAGTAATGCCATCCAGCCATCTCATCCTCTGTCGTCCCCTTCTCCTCCTGCCCCCAATCCCTCCGAGCATCAGAGTCTTCTCCAATGAGTCAACTCTTCGCATGAGGTGGCCAAAATACTGGAGTTTCAGCTTCAGCATCAGTCCTTCCAAAGAAATTCCAGGGCTGATCTCCTTCAGAATGGACTGGTTGGATCTCCTTGCAGTCCAAGGGACTCTCAAGAGTCTTCTCCAACACCACACTTCAAAAGCATCAATTCTTCAGCGCTCAGCCTTCTTCACAGTCCAGCTCTCACATCCATACATGACCACAGGAAAGACCATAGCCTTGACTAGGCGAACCTTTGTTGGCAAAGTAATGTCTCTGCTTTTGAATATGCTATCTAGGTTGGTCATAACTTCCCTTCCAAGGAGTAAGCATCTTTTAATTTCATGGCTGCAGTCACCATCTGCAGTGATTTTGGAGCCCAGAAAAATAAAGTCTGACACTGTTTCCACTGTTTCCCCATCTATTTCCCATGTAGTGATGGATACCTATCATCACCTGTCATCAAATCAAAGAACATGAAAACTAGAAGTGCCTTGGAAAGTATTCAATCCAGTATCCATCTAGACAACATTTAATAAATATCTCTTTGTTCCCAATATATTTTTAACTTCAGAATCCAGCTTTAAAACAAAAATAACTTGGAAGTCCAAGTGTTAATACCAGCTAATACTGTGTGGGTGCTGTTTATTATGAATCAGATACTCATTTAATGCATGCAGTTGCCCTATGATGCATATACTATTCTTATTCCCTTTTTACAGAGGAAGAGACTGAGGTACAAAAAAATAAAGTCTGTGGTTAGGTAACTGTAAAGCAGGATATAAGAGGAGCTTCTATACTTCAAGCATGGTTAAGGGAGGGGCTGGGATGCAGTGCCATGGTCTGCCACTTACCCATTGTCTCCATAGCTCAGGTAAATGCAGTTTGAAAGTCAGCCACTTTAGTGGCTGTTTTCTAGCTGAGAAAACTAGCCACTAATGTGAACTGCTCAAGGTCACAACTCTGATTAGAGGCAGAACTGGCACTAAAGCTTGTCTTGACATCTATAGCTCCTGACACCATACTTAAGTCAGTCAGTTCAGTTGCTCAGTTGTGTCCGACTCTGCAACCCCCTGGGCTGCAGTACGCCAAGCCTCCCTGTCTTATGGAACCCCTATCTCTCTGCCTTGACCTCCAGATTCTCCCCAGTAGTTTAAGATATTCCATTCTTAAAAGAGCATGTAATTGAATTCTACATCTAAACTTATTTGAGATAAAAAGAATGATATGATCCCATTCCTGAATTTATATTTCATTTACTCTTCATAACAATCCTATGATGTAGGTATTTTTATTCATATTTGTAGATGAAGATTCAGAAAGGTTTAGTGACATGCTCAAAATTACACAGCTGGAAAGTGGTAAAGTTGAGACCAAAGCTGAGGTCTTCTGCCTCTGTGTCCATTGCCTATGGCTAATATGCTAAGGCCCTGAGTCCCAGATACTTAGAGAGAGTCCAAGAAGCTTGACAAATTACACTAGGGCTTGCCTGCATGGAGATCCTTAGAAGGAGTGTGGTGGGACTTCTAGAAATACAACAGGCTGAAGCACAGGGCTACTTGCCACCATATACATAGACAAAGCATGGATAAAATCTTATAAAGATAAACATTTTAATATAGTATTTAACTTTAAAGAGAGAAAGGGAAATTCCTAGGAACCAGAAACAAAAGGAGAAACCAAAGCCAAGTTGGTAAGTTAGAGTAGATGGTCCAGAGATGCTGGTGGTTCTCAGCTGGGACATTGGCCCTCAGAGGTGGGGCTGACCTGCTAATACCACTTAGGGACAGAATGTGACTTTGGACCTGTGTGAAGCAGAGAAGCTGAATGGAGCTCCCAAAATAGCTTTGTGTTCCCTACGGCCTAAAATCTAGAAGCACTGCAACTTCTATAAAAGGGGATTGGAAACTTCTCATAACCTGCCAAGAACATGCTTTCTGTCTGTCTGAGTTCCTGGAAAAAATAAAACACCTAGGCTTACACTATTACAAGGTGTGGGATATGAATTTACACTGAACAATGTAGTACCCTATCAGAGAACCAGATCTGAACCACTGAGTTTCTAAGTTTCCAGGGAAAGCAAAGGCCAAAACTGCTCTGCTGGAATGCTTTCTGTAGTCAAGGCTTCAGGCAAAGACCATCTTTTAAAATGTTGAAAGTTCATTCACATAACTTAAAATACAAACCACACAAGAAAATGAACTATTGACACAGAGAGTCAGCAAATGCACAAATGGGTAGATCAACACTACAATAGAACTAATAGTAATCTAAGATAATTTATAATAAGCATGGTTAAAATAATGAAATAAAAAGAATGAATAGAAGCTACAATGAAAATATGGGACTATAAGAGCAGAAACAGAATATGTGAAAAATAGTAAAATATGAATTTTAGAAGTGAAAATAAAAGCATGGACATTTGGGACCATATGAGTAAAGTTAAACAACAGGTTTAGTCACAACAGAGAAGAAAATTGGTGAAACTAAAGAATGTTTTGAGGAAATCATCCAGAGTGTAGCCTAGCATGACAAAAGATGAAAAACATAAAGGAACTGATTAAGCAAGATTGAGGATAGAATGACAAGTCCAACATACCTCCAACAGGAATTCCAGAAGAGAGACTAAAGAGAATGAGAGAGAGGCAATATTCAAAGGAAGAATGACTGAGCATTTTCCAGAATTGAAGAAAGACATGAGTCTTCAAATTGAAGAAGCACACCAAGCCCTAAGCAAAATAAATAAAAATAATACAATTTAAACATGATTTCCATTTCATTAAGGTTATAAGTCGTTTTGGATTTTCTATTTCTCCTAATCATTCTTTCTGAGTTCAATTATCAATTAACTATTCAACTCTTGGAATAAAAGAGTTAAATATAAAGGATAGGAACAAATTAATGAAATAAAAGCAAAGTAGAAAAATTAGAAAGGTAAATATGAAATTAATGAAATAGAAAACAAACAATAAAGATGGTCAGCAAAAGAAAAAATGGTTTTCGGAAAAGACTAATAAGATTGACAAAACTCTGGCAAAATGGATTTGAACTTTTATATTAATAATTAATTTTCACTCTACACTTTGAAGATATTATTCTATACCTATGTAAATGATCATTCAAGTGTATATTTTAAGTATTTAAAGAGATGGAAAGCATTTACCAACTCATAGATCTCCACTGAAATATCTACCTAGAGGTGTACATGATGGAGAAGGAAGCAGACAACTTGCTATAAATAAAAGGATATATCAAAGCTAGACATATTATGGTACAATTGCAAAACATCAATAACAAAACAAACCTTAACAAAAACAGCGAGATAAAAGCTACCTACTGCACAGAAATGGTTATGAAACAGCAAACTTCTCATCAACAAAAATAGATGCCACAAGAAATGGAATTATAAAGAAGACACAGATAAACAGTAAGAATAAAAAGGGGGATTAACAAAGAAATGTTTTAACATTTAATACCATGAAATATTGGCTTTTCTCCTATTCTTTTATATCTGGTTTCAAGTACATTAATCTTTCAATCTTGTTTATTTTTAAATGTAGGCATTTGAGTATATAAATTTCTTGTAAGTAACACTTTATGAAAATGAGCCATATCTTTTACAACATGAATAAATCTTAAATTTATGTCAATTGCACAAAACGTCAGTTGTAGAAAAAACATTTATATAAAATTTTAATACACAAAAACATAGTATTTCCATTTGTAAACAAATGTCAATTTTTTAAATGTATCAGAATAAAGACTAGAAATTTCAAACAGTGTTGGCCTATAGGATGGAATCAGGATCAGAGGATGGAAGTATGAGGGGGTAAAAAGGCATCTTCAATTATATCTAAAGACTTTTTTTTTCACTTAAAACACACACAAACTCAAACACAAACACATTAATGCTTGAAAACAAAAAGAGGACAAATGTGGCCTTCTGTCACTCTCAAAATGGTGATAAAGTCACTCTTGTCAAACACAAAGACTGTCTATTCAGACAGACCTGCCCAAGGTTTAAGAACGAGTTTTCCAGCTACTGTTGCTGTGAAACTAGGTAGCTGATGTCGAAACCTGAGCTATAAAAAAAGAAACCAACAAAAATTTGCTTCCATGGATAAGCAAGATCCATTCCCGCCTGTCAGAGGCATGACCTAAATCTGACTCAGAAAACAGCTTCTGAGAAATTTCATTGTCAATACACAGCCGATTTGGTTAAATCAAAAAATATATGTATGCATGCATACATACATACATATGTTGTAGTAACACTTCAGAGAATAAAAAACCATCAAAGGGAGAAAAGCTGAGAGGAGAGGATGGAGACTTCAGCAAATGCTGGGCCATCTTCAGAGACTTGACCCCAAACAAACACAGACTAAGAGTGACACCCAGTGGCCTGATCACAGGGACAGCACAGCATACAGGGATGGCTGGTTCCTAGTCCACACCATGGCTGCTTCAGGCAGCAGGTTGTTTGTGGGGTTCTCATCCAATTGCTGTGTTTTCAGAGTGTCTGTAATCTAGAGAGTGCTTTGGGGGTGTGCAATTAACAAGTGCCCCTCCTCTCTCCCTCTGCCACCCTTTTCTGTTTCCTGTCCACGCTCCCCTTCCTTCCCTACCAAATGTGCAATCTTTGGTAAATGGGGTCCCACAGGTGACCAGGTAGAGGCCAACAGGTGACTCTGTGCAAGTAAGGAAAAGGTGTCCTACCACCTCTGTGATACAGGGGATGATATTCTGCAGGATGAGTGTATCCTGTGCAACTAAGCCAGCTAAAATGTGATGATCAGATTAATTTAGTAGTACTGGGTTATTGTCATTTGAGGCATGGTATGAGGTTGTTGTTTAGTTGTTAAGTCATGTCTGACTCTTTTGCAATCCCATGGACTGTAGCCTGCCAGGCTACTGGAGTGGGTTGCTATTTCCTTCTCTGGGGGAGATCCCTCCTGACCCAGGCATCGAATCTGTGTTTCCTGCATTGACAAGCAGATTCTTTACTGCTGAGCCTCCAGGGAAGCCCATGTTTTGAGGTACAGAAGTCCAATATAATTGATGAAATCTGACACCTACCCTCAATAGCCTATTTAATGGCCTCTCAAAGATTACCACCCACAACAATAACAGCAATAATAAGAGTTAATGCATATTGATCATAATACACACACACACACACACACCCTCATACACACTATGCCAGACACCATTCTAAGGGATTTGCATGTAGCTCATTTCAACTCAAGACAATCTTATGGGCAAACACTATGTATTTTGCAGATGAGAAAACTAAAGCTTAGAGAGACAAATTAACATATCCGAAGTTACCCACTGGTAAGCTAATGGAGACACAGGATGTGCTCCTGTGGCTATAAATGCCTATCAGGAAATCTGGCTCTGATACTCTTTATTACTGAGCTATGCTACTTTCCAATGACCAGTGACCTCCTCATGACCAGTGACTTCTCAATGGTCAATCTCAAAGCCCTTTCACAGTGTTAAGCATCCCCCAATCTCCAACATGGCTAGTAGTTCCTCCTTCTTTTAGTTGTCTCCTTCACTACATTCTTTCTTTCTCTGCTCTGTAAATGGTTCTTCCCATTTACAGAGTCTCTGTTCTTTTTATTCTTTCTCCCTTTCATCAGAGCCTCAGGACTCTGCTGTTGAAACAGAACCCTAGATGTAACATCAGAAATCTGGGATGGGTTCAGCTATTTCACTCCTGGGATCCTCACCTACCCCTGCAGTAAACTGAAGGGATAGTTTGAGCAGCAGTTTTCACCCATTTCTGTACACTAGCCCCTCCTGGGGAGCTTTTAAAAACATAGCAACCCAGGCCCCACACAGACCAATGAGAATGAACTTCTAGGGGCAGGACACAAGGATCCATATTTGTAAATCTCCCACAATCTCTAAAGTCTGTTGACTGGTCCTCGCAGTGCCCTCTCCTCTCCAGTCCCCTTGCTCCTTCCTAAATGCCCCTGAACTCAGCCTTCTTATTGGTCCCTTGCCTCCAGGCTATCCCCTGACTATGCATAGCTCGCCCAAAGCCAGAGCTGGCTTCCTGTACAGAAGTCCCAGTCACATCATCTCCCCGTTGCTCAGATACATTCAGTGGCTCCTCATTCCCTGCCAGGTGAAGGACAGGTCCTTGGCATTGGCATTTCCTGTCTTTCACATCATGGCCCCCATGAGCCTTTGCCCCACTAGTGTCTACCTGGTGAGCTGCTCCTAACAACAGGACTCATTCCTCAACATCTTCCTCACTATCCTACCCGTGACCTCCTTTCCTATTTATGTCTGTTGAAATGTCTTATATCATGCAAAGCTGAACTCACATGTTACCGTTTTGAGGAACGTTCTCTTGACAGAGTTTACCTCCTTATAAACTGTTGTACTCCAAACCTCTCCAGGAACTCAGTGAGTCATTCCTCTTATAGAGGTACCTGGGTTCCCACATGTTTGTGTAGGGAAAATTACCTTCTCTCCCCTCTCCCTACAAAGGAAAAAGCTTGATCTTGGCTCTCTCTCCTTAGTGGCTCTTTCAGTGAGGGAATGAGTTCCAGCCTGAGTGTCCAGAGACTAAGGCATTGCTTGGGCCATGTTTTCCCCACGTGGAGGGCTACAGTGTCTCAAGTTTAGCCACCTACTCTGTTTCCTCTAGTACTTCCTGAACCCAAGCTTTTCACTATTCCCCACCCCAATGCAGGATGCTCACCCACAGAGACTTGGAGGTATTCTAGGACTCTATGACAGGGTGGCTGGAGCAGCCTTTCCTCCTGCTGTTGACTGGTCACATGGTAGCTCTGTGCCTCAGAACCAAGCCTTTTGGATTTAAGGCAGGAAACAGTAAAAGAGGCACTCCCCATCCTGGCCACACTCTTCCCCATCCTGGCCAACACTGACTTCCCACACTGAACTTTCAGCAGACAGACCTACATGAGAGGGAACTCTCCATTTACTAAGCAGTAGTCTACAGGTTCCTGTGCATACACTCCCTTGATGCGGCCCCTTGATTGGATGGGAAGGTCTAAGAGCAGGCCTTGAGTTTGGAGGGTTGTGCTTCTCTCCTTGCACAGAGGAAGGCCTCAATGACCATATGCTGAAATGAACTGACTCCTTCCCTGGTCACTCATCTTTCCCTTCCTATCACTCCTCATGTTGTCTAGGTTGTCAGAATGCGCTCTTATGGCTTTGTGTTACTAGGAAGCCCTGAAGCTCATCTGCAACCTGCACAGAATGGGACAGGACCACTGGGGAAAGTGGCCCTGCTCCAGCACATCCCAGGCGGTCTATCTGTCATACTTACACTGGGGAATAAGAATCAGGATCTATGATCCTGGTGGGGACAAAGCCCACTTCTCCTGAGAGCGCTGACTTCCCAATGAACCACTGAAGCCCAGGAATGACAAAGCCGATGATTTCAATGCTTTCTCCCTGGTGGAAATTCAGCTCGTCCTTTTCTTCCCTCTCATATTCCTTCCAGGCCTTACATTTTCCTCTGCCTGTGGGAAAACAGCACACAGGTCAACCAAATAAGGCAGAAACAGCTGAGCCACTCACTAGCTTCCAATGTAATATGAAATGAAGTGTTCCCAAGACTTTAGAACTTTAAGGACCAGTGAAATTTCTCCCCTCTCTTCAAAACAAAACAAAACAAAACAAGAAATTGGCAGGAATGGTCCAGGGTAACTGGCTTTTCATTTGGCCAATCTAGGAAATTCAAAAAAGGAACTATCATCTACTTTTACCATTGTTTTATAAAAGAAACTTTAACAAATGTAAGAAATATAATCTCAGAATACTAGATATTTCTTAAAACAGAATAAAGGCAACTTGTGTAAAACTGGAAAGCTCACTATATTGTCCTTCTTTGTGTTATTTGCCATTACCATGCAAACGGTTCATCATGGTTAGCACAGATCTACAGACCAGGGTGCGGACCACTGTAGTATCTCTCCACTTCTTTCTGGCTCCTTTGGCCATTATGATTGTCCAACTCCCTAGCTGTTGATTGTGTCTTCAAAATCAGAAGTTCCCACTGTTTTGGGGGTTAATAGTATCTACCATGACTTAACGGAGAAGGCAATGGCACCCCACTCCAGTACTCTGGCCTGGAAAATCCCATGGACAGAGGAGCCTGGTAGGCTGCAGTCCATGGGGTCACTAAGAGTCAGACATGACTGAGCGACTTCACTTTCACTTTTCACTTTCATGCATTGGAGAAGGACATGGCAACCTACTCCAGTGTTCTTGCATGGAGAATCCCAGGGACGGCGGAGCCTAGTGGGCTGCCATCTATGGGATCACACAGAGTCGGACACGACTGAAGTGACTTAGCATAGCATAGCATACCATGAGTTAAACACTTACAATGTGACAAAACTGTACTAAATGATTTATAGATGTCACTTAGTTTAGTTCCCATGACAAATCTGAAGTTGGTTTTACAGTAACCTCATTTGCTATTGAGGAAGTTGTGGTATAGTGAGGGCACATGAGGAATAGGCTGAGGTCACACTGGTTTTAGGTTGTAGGGCTAGAATCTGAACCCAGAACATACTTCACAGCCCCATGTTCCTAACTACAAGACCATACTGCCTCAGATAGATAAAAATCTTGTTTATGGTCGATAATTGATTAGATCTACTGTCTGGATCTGATAATTCCCTCTGTATATTTTTAAGTGTTATTTGAGCTCAGAACTTTAAAAATTGCACTTTGCATTCCCACCAACAGTGCAAGAGGGTTCCCTTCTCTCCGCACCCTCTCCAGCATTTATTGCTTGTGGACTTTTGGATAGCAGCCATTCTGATTGGCGTGAAATGGTACCTCATAGCGGTTTTGATTTGCATTTCTCTGATAATGAGTGCAAACTAGTACAGCCACTATGAATGCAAACTAGTACAGCCACTATGGAGAACAGTATGGAGATTCCTCAAAAAACTGGGAATAGAACTGCCTTATGATCCAGCAATCCCACTGCTGGGCATATACACTGAGAAAACCAGAATTGAAAGAGACACGTGTACCCCAATGTTCATAGCAGCACTGTTTGCAATAGCCAGAACGTGGAAGCAACCTAGATGTCCATCCACAGATGAATGGATAAGCAAGCTGTGGTACATATACACAATGGAGTATTACTCAGCCATTAAAAAGAATACATTTGAATCAGTTCTAAGGAGGTGGATGGAACTGGAGCCTATTATACAGAGTGAAGTAAGCCAGAAACAAAAACACAAATACAGTATACTAACGCATATATATGGAATTTAGAAAGATGGTAAAAATAACCCTATTTACGAGACAGCAAAAGAGACACTGATGTATAGACCAGACTATTGGACTCTGGGACCGGGAGAGGGTGGGATGATTGGGGAGAATAGCACTGAAATATGTATAATATTATATCTGAAATGTATTAATTGTTCAAACTAAACACTATCATGTCACAATTTATTCATACTAGATGTTTGTAATGTTTCTGATAATCAATAAAAGAGATTCTTGATAAAAAAAAAAATTGCACTTTGTGCTAGGTGTGGTAAGGCATCTCCAAGGATGAAGATGAAAACATTAAATTTTATTATCTAATAGATATAAATATACTTACAGATATATGTATATGTGTTTATGTATATATATGTGTGTGTATATATACTTATGTGTGTATATGTATATATAAGTATGTGCATTGCATGCATGCTCAGTCAAGTCCAACTCTTTGTGACCCTATAGACTGTAGCCTGCCAGGCTCCTCTGTCCATGGGATTCTCCAGGCAAGAATACTGGAGTGGGCTGCCATTTCCTTCTCCAGGGAATCTTCGCAACGCAGGGATCGAACCCATGTCTCTTATGTCTCCTGCATTGGCAGGTGGATTATTTATCACTGAGCCACCTGAGAAGCCCATATATACCCACACATACATAGAGAGATTAACTAAAATGTATGTGTATATTTATGCACATATACGTATGCATGTATTTCATTATTCAACAAATATTTACTGAGCACCCACTATGTGTCAAGCATTCTTAATCTTCCTAAGCACAAAGTTCTAAAGGAAATTAGAAAACATTTTGACTAGAGATTGAAAGCAGGCAGCCTGCAGACCACATCTGGCCTACATGGGGCTTCTTTTTCACCCACATATTTTTAAAACCCTATGGTCCGCACCGTTTCCTAACATCATCTTCCATTCAGGCCCTCCATGCATCTGTGTGTTCTGCCTGCCCTTGGAGGCATTTATATCTACAGTATAGCCCTGATCTGAGACCTCTCACTTCATAGGCAAGGGAACCCATGTCTACGGATGGTATAACTGGCTTCCCCAAATGGAGTCAACAGCAGAGATAAGACAGGAATTCACATCAACTGACTCCAAATCTGTGGATAAAGTAGGAGGCAGAGCAATATTATCTCCCTACTAATACTGTCTTCAACTCAGCCATACCAATCTGATAGGAGCCTGTCCAATCCCTCTTCCTGGAAAGGCCACAGTTTCCTGGATAATTCTTTAGGAACCACCTGCGAATGGAAACACAGTGTTTGCAAACATGGATTTCAAAAAATTTGAAAAGTGAACAGAATAATTCATTAAAATAACAATGATGATAATAATGATAAGTATTATTGTCATTTAGATTACTCTAATTTTAATAATGGCAAACATTTACTGAGAACTTACTTTTTATCAAGCATTATGAAAAAGAGGGAAGCTTAACAGGCCTAGGGTATTTTCTAGCTCAGCAATTAGTTTGCCAGTTAAATAACTAACAAAGGATCCCACTCCATTCTACTGTCAGACTCTCTGACACACAGTGCCCATGGCCTGGAATCATGTTTATTGTCACTCTGCTGGAATTTATACTAGCTCCCAGAAAGGATTCTCAGACTTTAGTGTGAAAAACATATTTAAGGGGAGCTTACATAAATTGAAGATTTTTGGATCCAACCCCAAGAGAGACTGAGAAAGACCAGGGGTGTAAACTTGTAGTAAAATCTCCAAGTGACTCTGGTACAAATGGTCCCCAGTCCCCACAAACACTGCATTGGAGACCAGGCAGTGTATTTCTTCTTTGATGCAATTTCCATTTGAAATTTTGGGTTTTCTCCATTTAATCTAATTGTGCAAATCTTGACTGTTAAAAAAAACAAAAAAGATAAAAAACATCCAGGTTTGTTCCCTCCCTGGCACCATGGATGTCCATATCTACAAATGTGCCTACTCTGTTCTGTGCAGACTTCAGTGTGCTCTGGGACCCTCTCCCAGGATTTGAGCGGCTACTCACTGGTGGAAAGGGAGAAGCAGGGGTTCCAAGGCTGACACTGGCACCAGGCCCCGCTGACCCGTCACCAAGGACACACCTTCCCACTCAGACTCGCCTTCAGCCATCTTCACTGAGATTAACTCATTCTTGCAAAGTGTCAAATACTCCCCTTCCTTCTCAGCTGGCTGAGCCACAGAGCACATGGCTCTGCAGAAGAAGTGACCTGTAGATAATGAGAAAAGCTCTTTCCAAGGAGTAGCAGAAAGTGAAAAGGGAGTATCCACTATGTATATTTCCATCAGAGCCCAAATACTTTTCTTTCTGAAAATAAAGTACACAGTCCAGGGAGAGGTGCTACAGGAGGTCTTTGTGACCCCAGGAAACTGGTACCTGATTCAAAAAAAAAAAACAAACACTGAGATGGAATTCACTTAAAATAGGCACCAAAAATTCCAAATAATTCTCAAGAATGAGGTTTAATTGGGACTTCACCTTGAGAAAATATGAAACAAAGTTAGTGAAAATATATTTAAGAGAACTTCAGTTATAATTGCAACCTCATGCTTAATCTTAAGATCAAAAAAGAATAAATTAAGTTGACTTGGGTGAACATAATTTCTCCAACTAAATTTCATAGTTGTACAGTATCAAAGTTTTTCTTTCATGTATGATTCATGTGATACAATCAGAAAGAGAATTATTCTGCAAAATATTCTACAGAAATCTGGCTCTTTCACTGTGTCTATTGAAAGGTTATTGCTGAACCACAAAAGACGCCAGGATTCTTGGCCTTCGGAGGAGAAGAATTCAATCTGGGGCCAGAGATGAGGCTTGATCGCTCAGAGCTTTGTGTAATAAAGTTTTATTAAAGTATAAAAGAGAAAGCTTCTGACATAGACATCAGAAGAGGGCAGAAAGAGTACCCCCCGCCCCCGTCACTAATCTTACAGGATTAGTCAGAAGGTTTTCAGGAAGGAGAAACTGTTCTCAAGCAGTATACATTGTTGTTGTATAATCCCTGCTGCTGCTGCTGCTAAGTCGCTTCAGTCATGTCAGACTCTGTGCGACCCCATAGACGGCAGCCCACCAGGCTCCCCTGTCCCTGGGATTCTCCAGGCAAGAACACTGGAGTGGGTTGCCATTTCCTTCTCCAATGCATGAAAGTATAATCCCTAGTACAGAGTTTAAACTGAGTTGTGTAGTTGACTAAGACTAAGGAATGTAGACAAAAAAGCTTGTCCTTTCCTCCTCCTTGAGAATTCCAGACCCCTATCTCCACTTCAAGAGCCCCAGACCCCTATCTCCTCCTTGGGGACCCTGGACTTATCAATCTGCCTAGGAATTGACTCTCTCACTATGATGTCATCAGTTGTTAAACAGTTGGTTGCAGCCTGGATTGATCCTTCCTTGTAAACAGATTAGTGGATTTTCCAAGAAGTTTTCCAATATCATTTTCTTCAATCTCATGAAATCATGCAAGTTTTGTAAGATCTGCAATTTTATTTTACAATCAAATTATATCATATGCTTGGAATAGTGGTTCTTTAATCTTGGGTGCACATTACAATAATCTGCAACTTTTGAAAAATATCAAAGCCTGATCCCCATCTCTGGAGATAAACTGACCCCAGTGGAGCCCTGACATGGACATCTTCTTAAAAATTCTCAAGTGGTTCCAACATCAGACAATCAGTGAGACTGGCCAACAGAGCTATTCACGTGATATTGATGTTAAACTGAGACGCTTGAAATAATACTATAACAGGTGGGTTCGTTTGTGAATATTTTCATGTTTGAATGGTTTTTTGCCTCCCTCTGTATCCTATTGCAAGGACTCTGATAACAAATATCCAGATAAGACCCTCATTCCCACCCCTACACCATACTCACCTTCCTGGATCAGGAGTCCCAGGTATATAGTTTCCAGGTGTTTATCATCTATTGACACGTGGATCTCTGTATCCTCAACCAGTCGGCAGTTGAGCCAGTACTTGTGGTCAAAAAGGAGATGCTCCAGACATGTAGATACGTAGCCTAAGTCAAGCCCAACAGGATTCCTCAACAACATGATTCTTGCCATTAGCTGAGCATTAGGGTGAGCAATTTCCCACCTGAATTTCTCCCCCAGACTTTCATCCCTAACCTGACTATATTTAACTGGAATTAGAAGAGCATAGAGAGGTAGCTAGAAATTTTCTAAAACTAGTTCTTCTCAGCATCTGTTTGGAAGTACAAATCATTTTTAAATCATGTTTATTTTCAACATATTATGAGTCTCCATAAACACAGAATGAGATCATCAAACCAAACTACCTTTCTATAATATATACATAGAGGAATCACCAAGATTACAATGTTGACTCTGGGGGTTCCTGGTTCCCTCTTAAAGTTCTCCTGACCAAATCCAAATTCTTATATCCCTGATGATGCAGTAGCCAGGGAGATTCTCTATGATTCATAAGTGAGTCAGGATTTACTTTAACATTCCTCTGACCTTCCCCTTACCTCATGCCCAGTAAGATCTCACTTGTTAAAACCAGACTAAAAACTATGCAAATTACAAAACTGTAATGATAATGGATAGTATTTTAAACATTCCTATAAATTTAAATGATTTGTATTAAAATTTTTAATCTTCTCTAGACTTCCTTACTTTCTGAAGATGCAAAACCTGTCTTTTTCCATTCTGACTCTCCATTGTACTGATTTAGGCCCTGTGTATCTTCTGTAACAGTGCCTATCGTACTTTAATGTGCACAAAAAAATCACCTCGGACATTATTAAAATAGAGATGCTGATTCAGTAGGTTTAGAGTGGGGCCTGTTGTTCATTTGCTAAGGATTCCATTTTTCTAACAAGCCCCACTTGATGCTAATGCTGCTGCTCCATGGAGCATACTTTGAATAATAAGGATCTCTAATGGTCACAGAAGGGAATGGGTAGAATGGAGAGCAGGAAAATCACCCTGACTACAAGAGAAGAATTTATGGCTTCTAGTGAAGAGCCATCTTGACCTTCCTCCCCTACATGAAGTCACTTCCTGCGCTTTGCATGGAGCCCAGCATTGTCTAAGAGACGTAAAACATGCATCAATTCAAGAGGCCTTCTCTTGCTTTGCTTGGTTTTGCTTTGCAATTGTAACTTCCCTATCATGAGTTACTCTACATGGAGATGATAGGTAAACTATTTCCCACCACACTGGTACTGGTGCTGTGCCCCAATATCCTTCTTTACCTTCTAGAAAACCCTGCATCCTGAGGCCCCTTTAGCAGACAATTCCCCCATACCTTTCTTTGACTCTTCCAAAAACATGGAACATGGAACTGGAACTATTTTGAACAGCTATTTAGATCCTACCTAAGGCTGGTTTCTTTTCTTTTTAACCATAAATTTTGAATCGATCTCTATTTTGAATTTTGTGGATGAACAATAACTATTGGGCAGTTTTAACTGATCATCTAATAATCTCTCCTTGAAACAAAGAAGTGCTGCATGTGACATTTCAGTGCAGTATCTGCTTTAGATTTAGTTCCAGGAACTTTGTGATATTTCGATTAGAGCATCCAATTAGGCGCTATCTCTTTTAATTATCAGAGCCACACCAATTCCTTAATGTCAAGCTCTACAAAATGGCTGATCTGAGACACAGGTGCTCCTTTACCTGCCTGCTCCATGTCATACCTAAGTTCAGGTAGGTGGAGAACTTCCAGATTTCCTCCATAGTCTTAAAAGTGATGAGGAACTGGGCTTTCTGGGACTGGATACCCACCAACCTGGCTGAGAGGTCCTGAATAAAGAGAACAGTGAGTCAGTCTGGGATGACAGAAGTGTTCTGTGAACAAGTTCACATATGACAACATGCTGTGTATGAACTTCTTTTTTTGAGATATAATTAACATATAACATTGCATTAGTTTTTAGTGTGCAATATAATGATTTAACATATGTATATATTGTGAAATGATGACCACAGTAAGTTTAGTTAACATCCACCACCTCATATAATTACAGATTCATTTTTTTCTTGTCATGAGAACTTTTAAGATCCATTCTGTTAGTAACTTTCAAATACTCAATATAGTATTGTTAACTACAGTCACCATGCTATATGTTACATCCCCAGCACTTATTTATCACTGGAAGCTTGTACATTTTAACCACTTTCACCAATTCTGGTGTAGATTTTTTGCATCACCAGAAAAACAAGAAGGAAATAACCTAAATGTTCATCAATAAGAGACTGGTTAAGATAAATTATGATTCATCCATTCAATGGATACATTATATATTATAAAATTATAATATTAGATACCCATAAAAAAGCTCTTTGTGAATTGATACAGGCTCCAAATGTACCCTCTGAATGAAACAGCAGCAGCAACAAAAAGAACCCAAAGTATAGAACTGTGCACAGAAAATGTTATCTTTTGTGTTTAAAAAAAAAAAAAGTACATGTTAGAGGATGAAGAATGCATCACAGAAGGCACTTTGGAAGTAAATTCAATTGTGAATCTCTGTTTAATAATTATTTTTATGAAACCAGCAAACAGAAAAACTAAAACATACAAAAATAAAAAGTATCCATAATCCCCCCTCCCTAGAGATCATCAATGTTAACAACTTTGTCTATGAACTTTGAACCTTTTATCCCGAACGTGAGTTTCTACATAACTATTTTTATATGAATAGAATCACATTACTAAGTTGTTTTATAATAGTTTGTCACTAAGCAATGTTTTATGAACCATTTCCCAAGTCATTAAATAATCTAAATTATTTTTAATGGTTAAGTATGATTGCCGGGAGAAATATCAATAACCTCAGATATGCAGATGACACCACTCTTATGGCAGAAAGTGAGGAGGGGCTAAAAAGCCTCTTGATGAAAGTGGAAAATGGAGAGTGAAAAGGTTGGCTTAAAGCTCAACATTCAGAAAACGAAGATCATGGCATCTGGTCCCATCACTGCATGGGAAATAGATGGGGAAACAGTGGAAACAGTGTCAGACTTTATTTTTCTGGGCTCCAAAATCACTGCAGATGGTGACTGCAGCCATGAAATTAAAAGACGCTTGCTCCTTGGAAGGAAAGTTATGACCAACCTAGATAGCATATTCAAAAGCAGAGACATTACTTTACCAACAAAGGTTCGCCTAGTCAAGGCTATGGTCTTTCCTGTGGTCATGTATGGATGTGAGAGTTGGACTGTGAAGAAGGCTGAGCGCTGAAGAATTGATGCTTTTGAACTGTGGTGTTGGAGAAGACTCTTGAGAGTCCCTTGGACTGCAAGAAGATCCAACCAGTCCATTCTGAAGGAGATCAATCCTGGAATTTCTTTGGAAGGAATGATGCTAAAGCTGAAACTCCAATATTTTGGCCACCTCATGCGAAGAGTTGACTCATTGGAGAAGACTCTGATGCTGGGAGGGATTGAGGGCAGGAGGAGAAGGGGACGACAGAGGATGAGATGGCTGGATGGCATCACTGACTCGATGGATGCGAGTCTGAGTGACCTCCGGGAGCTGGTGAGGGACAGGGAGGCCTGGCGTGCTGCGGTTCATGGGGTCGCAAAGAGTCGGATACGACTGAGCGACTGATCTGATCTGATCTGATGCCATTGTCACATTAAGATAATTATTAATGATTTATTATGATTAGACATTTGACTTGTTTTAACTTTTTAACATCCTAAATAGTACTGTGATAAACACCCTATATCTAAATCTTTGCATGCATCCTTGATTGTTTTGACACAAGTAATTCCAAGAAGTGTAATTGAGAATACACATTTTCAGTCCTAAAATACAGGAGCCAAGCTACCCTTCAAAAGGCTATACAATTTACACACAAAGAGAGCAAGAACAGACCTGCAACACTTACCCCCTCTTTTTAAAATACCTGAATAAAAAGGCCTGAATCACTGCCCAGACTTGGTTTTCCCCTAAAACATTTCTCTTCTGTTTGTCCAAGCTTCTTGACTTGACTATAACAAGTTATGATCAGAAAGTCCCTCTCCCTTCAGGCCAGGTCCTACCATCAAAGATCAACCCCTGAAATCCTATCCAGAGAGGTTGATTTTATCAACCCCTGAAATCCAACCTTGGATAAAAAAGAGGACAGAAGGATCAAAGAAAAAGCCCCTACATCAGCAAAGTCAGCTCTGATATTCTCCCATCTCAGGCCCCAAGAGGCCTCAAGTCCTTGGGAGATGTGGATCCTGGTAGTCAGGGAAGAGGTAAAAATCGGTAAAAATTGGTTTACAAGAAATTTACTACATACTAGGCACTTCAGCAATAGTTTGATGAGAAATGTTTCATTTAACTTTCACAATAACCCTATGAAAAGAGGAGTTAACCCATTCCAAATACACTTTTATCACATTTAACCATTTCTGAAATAAAAGAAGAGGAAGCGTGACATCATAAATAATTGTCATCACTTATTTTCCTTCTCAAAATAATAAATTTATAATCAAATGGCATTTCAGATTTAATAGGAAATGGTATTATCCCTGTTTTATACTCAAGGATGCCAGAGCTCAGACAAGGGAAGTCAAGGGGGCCATGACACTCAAACTGGATCTCAGATTCAACTGACTGTAAGCCCCAGCAGGCCAGTTTGCACCACCAAACCCAGTTCTTGCCCATGTCAAAAGTGACTCAAATTAAAAGAAACTCAATGGTGCAAGTTAGTAACTAATCCCTCCAAGTTCCTGAGTTCTGGAAATTTAAAAACAAAACCACTCTGCAATTTATAGCATATCTACTATTTCTGGAGCACATCCTACCACCCAAGCAAAACACCAAGTTCTCTGCAGATACTATCTCATTTACTTCTCCCAACAAACCAAACACTATCTTTTTTATTATAAGGCTGATTAAGAGAGTATGTTCCTCTTTTAAATTTGTATCAAATTCATACAGAGACTGTAAAATAACTAGAACATGCTAGTTTAATATGTAAAGCAGTGTTCTCTTTCCCCCATCTCTTTTAACAACTAGCAGCAACTTTTAACTATTTCTGACTTTAATTCTCCTAGCAAGTATGACACCACCCTTATGGCAGAAAGTGAAGAAGAACTAAAGAGCCTTTTGATGAAAGTGAAAGAGGAGAGTGAAAAAGTTGGCTTAAAGCTCAACATTCAGAAAACGAGGATCATGGCATCCGGTCCCATCACTTCATGGCAAATAGATGGGGAAACAGTGGAAACAGTAGCTGACTTTATTTTCTTGGGCTCCAAAATCATTGCAGATGGTGATTGCAGCCATGAAATTAAAAGATGCTTACTCCTTGGAAGGAAAGTTATGACCAACCTAGACAGCATATTAGAAAGCAGAGACATTACTTTGTCAACAAAGGTCAGTCTAGTCAAGGCTATGGTTTTTCCAGTGGTCATGTATGGATGTGAGAGTTGGACTATAAAGAAAGCTGAGCACTAAAGAGTTGATGCTTTTGAACTGTGGTATTGGAGAAGACTCTTGAGAGTCCCTTGGACTGCAAGAAAGTCCAACCAGTCCATCCTAAAGGAGATCAGTCCTGGGTGTTCATTGGAAGGACTGATGCTGAAGCTGAAACTCAACCTGATGCGAACAGCTGACTCATTGGAAAAGGCCCTAATGCTGGAAAAGATTGAGGGCAGGAGAAGGGGACAACAAAGGTTGAGATGGTTGGATGGCATCATCGACTCAATGGACATGGGTTTGGGTGGACTCTGGGAGTTGGTGATGGACAAGGAGGTCTGACGTGCTGCGGTGGTTCATGAGGTTGCAAAGAGTCGGACACGACTGAGTGACTGAACTGACTGACTGAAGTACCCCCTAAAATATAAATAATTTAATTATACCCTCTTCTTTTGGTCTAGAACTTGAAGATACTATCTACCTACTATAAAAGATGAGAAACTTGTTTATCTTATTATCTTTTCCTCCTCTCATTCTAAGTTTTATAGCTATTAATTTTTGATTGGTAACTTTGGTACTTAAAAAAGTACACTTAGAGGTTACCAGTGACTGAGTAAAGGGGATAGAGGAGAGTTACTGTTTAGTGAGTACAATGTTTTAGTTCAGGATGATAAGAAATTCCAGGATGGATAGTGGTGATGGTTGCACAATAATATAAATGCATTTAATATCACTGATGTGTACAGTAAAAATCATTAAAACTGAAAACGTTATGTTATGTATGCTGCTAAGTTGCTTCAGTCGTGCCCGACTCTGTGCGACCCCATAGAAGGAAGCCCACCAGGCTCCCCCGTCCCTGGGATTCTCCAGGCAAGAACACTGGAGTGGGTTGCCATTTCCTTCTCCAATGCAGGAAAGTGAAAGTAAAGTCGCTCAGTGATGTCCAACCCTCAGCGACCCCATGGACTGCAGCCCACTAGGCTCCTCTGTCCATGGGATTTTCCAGGCAAGAGTACTGGAGTGGGGTGCCATTGCTTCTCCATATGTTATGCATATTTTATCACAATTTTTAAGAGTCAAATTCACAACATTTTTTTTAAAAAAATATACTTTATATTATAATGATTCCCATTCTACAGAACTATGCAGAAGATCAAAAAGTAATAGATTTAAAATGAAGCTCTCTCTGACTCTGACTCCTGACCCACTCCTGCTGAGTAGAGAACCTATACATTATTGTGCATTCAGTTAGTTTTCTTAGGGACTTTGTTCCTGGCGCTGTCCTAGGTGCTGGGGAGAGTGTAGGTAGTGGAAGGACAAAAGATGAGGTTGCACTGCTCCCAGAAGCTCACCTTAAACAATGCACGCACCTCCTGGTCCTCATTCTCCAGCGCCCAGAGCCGCCTCCTGGCTGCTTCCTGCAAGGGGCCATTTACACACCTTCTGGAGCGGCTCTTCACACTGAAGGAGAGTGTCAGATCTTAAAGAGAACAGAGGGAGAAAGATCAGGATGGAAATGTAGTAATAGGGAAGAAAGAATTAGGTAACCCCCAATGATTCCCACATCCACTCCCTAAAGTGATGGTCTCATCAATTAGAGATTGTTAAGTAATTGTTAAGTAATCTTAACAATTCCCTGAGCACATTCTTGAAACTTCTCTCTCCTCGAAAAAAAAAAAAAAAAATGGTGAAGCCCAGAATGTTCTAGAATCTCAGGAACTGCTACAGTTGGGTTGGTTATTTCTGTTTGTACAGAGTATATTCCTAGCTGCCTGGCCCTGGGGGAACAGTACCACACAGAACCAGCTAAAACACATATTTCTTCCTGTGGATGATTTGTGAAAGTTTCCAAAGAATATGAAATTTATCCATATTTATGGAAGACTATTTATATGTCAGATTTATGATACATAATAAATATCATGTACTTTATGCATTATACATTGCTGTTGTTGTGTCTGACTCTTTTGCAACTCCATGGAGTCGCACCAGCCTCCTGCAGCCTACCAGGCTCCTCTGTCCATGGCATTTCCCAGACAAGAGTGCTGGAATGGGCTACCATTTCCTTCTCCAGAGGATCTTCCCAACCCAAGGATTGAACCCACATCTCTTGCATTGCAAGCTGATTCTTTACCACTAAGTCACCAGGGAAGCCCATGCATTATACCTATACACATGTATTTCCTCTAACACGCTTCTAACACGCTATTGTTTGTCAGGATAAATGGTTAATATATTATAGCCTATATTTACTATCTTCAAAATGCACATTCATTCAAACCAACACTCTGAACAGAAGCTGTTTTAGGTGCCAGGATACAGTGGGAACAAAATAAACATGGTCCTGCTCTCATGGAGCTTGTGTTCTTGGCAAGTAACCAATTCCGTTCACACAATAATTTCAGATGGAGAAAAGGGGTATGAATAAAAAAATGTTAATAGGGTAAAGAGACAGAGTGATGGAGCTTTTGGAGAGTGAATAGTGCTGTCGTGAAAGGCCACGCTGAGGAGATTCATCATTATAACTGCACTTTGCCATGTGTCTTCTTTAGACAATAAGTAGCAATCCCATTAATAATTTTCAAACACAATGAACCATGAAGGCATCAACTGGATAAGCACAGAGGTTTGTCCTCTAGCCTTAACTTGCCAGGGCTTCTGCAAATTCCTGAACACATTAAAGATAGCCCTTGTCATGCTCGCCTGAGCACACAGGCAGCCTGAACTTCTATCTTTAAAAAGGCTTGTCTCTAACGCAGAAGTTGCGGGAATGCTGTGGCTGCAGGCCAGCTTCAACACAATACCCACTGACCTGACATCCGTGAGAGCTTCAGGTGGATGTTTATTCCACTCCACTCCTCCCTGGCCTGTGTTCTAATCTCATGCAAGTCCTCCATCTTCAGCAGTCCAGGTCCAATGTTCATCTGGTAGCCTCACTGAACAACTGAACACTGATCTCTGGGAGGAGGTAAAGCCCAGGGAGGAGGAGTCACACAGACTTGGGCTCAAGGCTTGGCTCTGCCTTTGTTAACTGTGCCTCCCTGAGCAGTTAATTACCCCCTCTACACTTGACTTTTCTCATTAGCTGAAGAGCTTTTACAGTACAATCCCACAGAATTTTTAAGAGGCTTACTAAGTAAGATTATGTGCATAAAGCATTCTGTTCAGTGTTGGGTGCATACTAAACATTCAACAAACACATTAAGCATTAGCTGTTGTCCGTCACAATCCCCCATCCCTACCCTAGTACTCCAGCAGTTTCTGCTCACTGCCCTCATCAGGTTACACTGTAATTAACCTTGACACTAACTGATTCTGTGATTTCTTTTCACTAAACTTCTTGTCCTTCCAAAGCCTGATCCAAACTCCTCTCCAGAAACTCCCCCAGAAAAGCTCCTGATAAGTGATGGCCCCTTCAAAGTGAATCTCCTTGCCATGCACTTGAGTTCATGGTTATGGAACTCAAAAGACCTGGATTTAAACAAGCAGACTGCTTTTGGATCTCAACCAGTGAGAGCTGATACTCAGAGTAACATCTCTAGGCCAATGTGGGATCCTACAGTGCCCACTGAGGACAAGGGAATAAATCAGGTTCACTCTACTTTTAGTGCAAAGTACATTTTGTCACTTATTTAATCTTTCTGAAAACTAGCTGTTTAATCATGATAATGTATCTGATTGACTGTCTGTGACTCTTCCTCATGAAGAAGAGGTTGGCAGTTGGAGCTGAGTCTCCCCTTCCCACACTATGACCTTCTTGGAAACAGCATTATGGCATAAAATGCTGAAAGATGGACAAGTTCTGGCTCAGGAGGTTAAGTTTCACCTACACGTACCCTTTGTTCACTTGCCTTCATTCACTGATAGGATAAAATGCTGACTCCACTGTGTTCATGAAACAACAGATGGTTGGCGATTCAGCTTTTTCAGAGATGGCCCAAGCTGACAGACAGATAAGCAGATTGACAGAACAGCAAAAAAATAGAGGGCAAGGTTTTTTTCATAGTCAATAAAGAAGTTTGACAGAATTTAAAATGGGGAAAAGAATGTGGCATGACATTACACACTATCTGTTTACATAGTACTTATCCTTTGAAATATTCATACTGCAGATCTTTTTTCACAAATCTTGATTTTGTATGCTGTAGAGAAGTACATGTTTGGGAGACAACAGGGCATCATGGTTACAAACAAGGAACAGGGATTGAATCCCTTTCTCCTCGTGTATTAACTGTGTGGCACTGGGGAACTTACCACACTCTGTGGGTCTCTGTTTGCCACCTTTGAAATGCAGAATGTGGTGCCACCTCCTAGAAGTGAGTATGTGAGGATGACAAGTAGATGCAGGCCTGACTTAGCATGTGCTTGGTATGTGATTTGCCATTAAAAACGGTACTTGTTACTGGATAATAGAAACTGGGTTTTCCCCGGGTTTATCCTCAGAATTTCCAGTACAAGGTTCAGCTCAGGTATACCTCTCTCTCTGAGGATGGTTCTCTTTGCCTGTTTCATTAAAGTCTCTTAAGGATAACATTGTGAAAAATATGTATTAAGAAAAAGATTTTTTTCTACTTTAATTTCAAAATCTTTTTTTTCCTTCTAAAAGAATCAGACAGACACCCTTCTGCTCAACCAATCTCATCCCACATACTCAACCGTTTATTCCTTTATATATTTAATAACCTCTGTATAAGGTGGTATATAGAAGACAAACAAGACCTCCATGGACTTATTCAACCATTCATGTATTTATTTACCAAACATTTTCTGAGCACCAGTTACATATGTACAAACAACTCTTTTAGGTACTATGTAGAACACTTAATTATTCAAAAAATTGCACCTTCCCTTCAGCATCTTAAAATCTATTTGGTGATATATACTTTATTTAATACAGCAAATATGTATAGAGTTCCTAATATGTACCAAGTTGTGAAAAGCTTTCAGAGTCAGCTGAGATGGTTTAGCTTTAATCACACAGGCAATGAAGAGCAGTGGAATATTTGTGGGCAAGTGAATATCATAGTCAAGGTCATGCTTACAAAGATGTATTTAATGGTGGTGCCTAGGAAGGATCAGAGGGAGGGAACTTGTAAATGAGACTGTTAAGGGGGTTACTGTAACATTCTACATGAAAGATATTTTTAAATAAGTTTTGTCTTTGGGGTTTAGATACCTGGAATCATGTTCCGTGGCAGGAAACATTTTTCCTTGTTTTCAGATGAGGATATAAATTCACTCGATATGGTTGGATCCTTGGAAGAAGTATCTTTACCTGGAGGAAATCAAATGAAAGATCATTTGTGAGAGTGTAAGTAAGCCATAAGCAAGGGTTACAAGTTTTTGTCAGCAATCATTCTTTTCTCCAGGCTGCTGGTCCAGAAGAATTCTAATTATTATCACTTTTGCCTTAGAATTATTTAGTTCTCAACTAAAGCATGCTATCTCAATGCTACAGCAGCCTGGGTATCTCCACTATATCTAAAAAAGGGAAAAAAAAAAAAAAAGATTTCCCACCTACAGGTCAGAGTGAGTCCCGTGGCTTACGTGTTCAATATATGCTGGGCCTACAAGGTCATAATAAATCTGACTACAGCAAGGTGGATAATGGAAATGCTGGAGCAGAGCAATTGAAAGTAACATCCTGAGGGAGGTGACTAGGGCATGGTTGTAATGGCCCTGAAATCTATGATTGGCCCCAAACTATCCTTCTGTCTGCCCACTATACAGACTTCTGTATGGCAGGGGTCCTCAACTTCTAGGATCTAATGCCTACTGATCTGAGGTGGAGTTAATGTAATAATAATAGAAATACAGTGCACAATAAATATAATATGCTGGAATCATCCTAAAACCATTTCCCACCCCCAGTCACTGGAAAAAACTGTCTTCCACAAAACCAGTCCCTAGTGCCAAAAAGGTTGGGGACTGTTGCTGTATGGGATTTCTTTCCTCCTCAGTCTTTGCAGCTGTAAAATTGGAATGAAAAAGAGATGATCACAGCACATACTAGGGTTAAGGAGGAGGCTATTTTGATGGCACAGAGTTGAAAAGAGAAGAAAAGTACAGTTATAAAGCACAAGGCAGTAGATTTAAAAAAAAAAAAAAAGAAGGGAAATTTCAAAGTATTGACATGGAATGTGGGCCTCTTTCATGTATCCTCAAAATACAACAAAAGAACTCAAGTTCTTAACCCACTATTGTTGGTTGCTCTGTTCTTTTGAACATGACACTGCTCAGGGACTCTACCATGGGGTCAGAATATTGTCAAGCAATACCTGACACTGGAAATAGGGATTAGGAATCTTGGCTCAGCTACGAATTGTCAGTCAGTCATCTAATCCATCCAACTTCTTCATTTGTAAAATGCTGGTGGATCAAAGTCCAGCAGATCTATTAGGTTTGCATTCTGGACCTGTGCTTCTCTTGAAGCACAGGCAGTCCAAGAGTGATAAGGAATGAAGTAATCAGGCACCATCCAATCATGGCTGGTTAACCTTGAACCCAAATCCTCATATTGCTGCCAGAAGTCTGCCTTCTTCCATGCCTGTTCAGTGGGATTTTGATCCCAAGCTGAGGATCTTCCATTTTTTCACAGCAGGAACAGTTAGCACTTTTTTAGGGTAATGAACAGGGAAAATGAAATGAATTTAGGCTTGAATGTGCTGAAGGCGGGGTCATTAGCTCACAGCTTTTCATGTAGCAATCTTGTTAGTGCTGAAATTAGGCAGTTTACCTGGAAGCTAACAGTAATGAGCTATAGTCTACCAGGATCATTTTGTAGTTCTGCCCCCAGGAACCAAAGTAACTGCAGCAGAAAAGTTTCTGGCTTGAGAATCATGAGAGACGAGTTTGCACAAATCAGATTCTCCCATACATTGGTTAAGTGCCACTGGTCAGGATATTTCATTTGTCCATTTTTTTCAGATTTCACTTTTCCCAATTATAGGTGAAGGCTTGATCTAAGCGCTTTTCAACCATGTCTGCCTATTTAAGTCACCCAACTGGCTTTTGAAAAAACTGACTTTTTAACATAAAAATGTATTTTTTAAATTTAATGTTATTTTATTTAACTTTACAATATTGTATTGGTTTTGCCATATATCAAAATGAATCCACGATGGAAAACACTTAGGAATGGCATTGAAAACTGACTTTTTAAAATATCAGTGCCTAGGCCTCATCTCCAAAAATGTTAATTTATGTCCTTCATCATGCTACCCAGTCACACGTACTTTTCTTTTCTCTTCCTTTCCTTTGTTTTCTTCTCTTTTTTTCTTTCCCCTCTCCCAGGAAGAGCAGTGCTCTATCCCACCGCGAGGTCAGCCCACCCCTCATCCTCTGTGCGCTTTGGAGGGGCGGAGGCTGGAGGTCCAGTACCCCTACGCTCGCTCTCGGATGGCTAGAGAAAGCTTTCTGACTCAGGGAGCGTCGTCCTCCACCCATCGTCTGCCCACTGGGAGGGGAGTTCTCTCTTGGGAGGGCCAGTTCTCTCTTGGCTAGGGAAGGGCTGCGAGGAGGGGGTTCCTGAGGCAAGGTAAGCAAAACGTCCATGAGGCCTCAGACGCCTCATTTACCTCACAAGGCGCTGAAATGTCTCACAGAGGCTCCGCTTTGCCTTGCCGGACCCTCCATGGTCGCTCAAATTCCCCCGTGCAACCCCGGCGAAGGGAGAATACGAGGGCCAAGTCAGTACTCACAGCACGCAGTGAGGACAACCACCAAAAGGCACGTGCCTCCGTTATTATCTCGACACTCCAAGAGAGCTGCTAAACGAGATGCACCACCTCAGGGGGGACCCCAGGGGCTCGCTGGGAACTGGAAGCTTCACCCGCTGAGGGAAAAATTGGAGCGCTCCCGGGGCAGCGCAAGGGCAGGTGGGATATTCATGCACAGAGAGGCTAGCACGGAGCGACGCCTCGCGAGACCCTCCGGGAAAGCGAGGCGAGACTGTCGGTGCTGCGTCTGAGCACCCGGCCCTGCCGATGCCCTGAGACAGCGGGGCAGGAGACCAAGATGGGATGTGATTCACACAGCACCTGCCTTACACACACCACCAACAGGCAGGAAGGGGAGATGAGGGCCCCGGGCAAATGAGAAGAGTGATCCTGTTGCCTTGAACGTCTGTCCGTTCCTTGTCAGGTGCTGCTTAAGCCGAGACAGGAAGAGCGCGGCGTCACAACATCGATGCAGGTATTTTTCTTAAGTTCTCCAAATGATTCTGATTTGAGTCAGTAAGAACCATATATCTGCATAAGGTTTTCAAACTTTAATGAATCACCTGGGCTATTGATAAACTGCCTTAGTGGCTCAGACGGTAATCTGCCTACCATGCAGGAGACCCTGTTTCCATCCCTGGGTCAGGATGATTTTCTGGAGAACGGAATGACTACCCACTCCGATAGTCTTGCCTGGAGAATCCCATGGACAGAGGAACCTGTCCGGCTACAGTCCCAAAGGGTCAGATGCAACTGAGCGAGTAACACTTAGCAGCACTCATTGATAAAATACAGATTCTGCCTCAGTAGTTGCAAGCTTGAAATTCTGCATTTCTAATATGCTCCCAGGTAATAACCCTGCAGGTCCTAGAATCACTTTGAGTGGCAGCCTGGTTCCCTACTCTAGGACAGAGTTTGAAAACTGGTATACCAGAGGCCACGGGCCATAAAAACCCACCAACATTTTTCTTTTCTTTTTTTTTTTCCTCTACACTGTGCACTTTTAAGATTTAAATTGCTCTACATCATTTAGAAATCAGGATGTTTTACATAACCCAGATGCTTGGCTTTGCTTTGAAAACTGGAAGAACTATAGTCTGGGGCCCTCATGCTCATCTGGCAACAGTCAGCTGGCTCTGAGTGGTTGCTGCCACCTCTACGGGGCATTTGTTCTCTGGCCATCATGGTCCCCAGGAATGCCAGCTCACTTATTTACACCTAGTCCTGGCAAGCTTTGTGTGTCCATGAGAAGAGACAGTTGCCTAAGGACTGTGAGAGTCTGTGGCAAGATCCCATCTTGAATAAGGAAGTTCAGGATAGTGACCTCAGTTTGGGGGAGAAGGCAAGGCGCACAGCTCTTAAAGAACATGTGAGGTTTAGAGAAGAAAAATCACAGTTTTCCAGAATGTGATTTGTGGATGATCTGCATCAGAATTATCTAGGTGCTTGTTTTTTAAAAGATACCAAAAAAACTTGGAGCAAAATATAGAAGAGTATTTGCATGACTTGGGGTAGCTAGCGATTTTCTAAACAGAGCAGGAAGGGTTTTTGGAATTGTTGTTCAGTCACCAAGCCATGTTGGACTATTTGTGACCCCATGGACTGCAGCACGCCACACTTCCCTGACCTACGTTATTTCCTGGATATTGCCCAGTTCATGTCCATTTAGTTGGTGATGCTTGCAACCATCTCATCCTCTGTTGCTCCCTTCTTTTCCTGCCCTCATTCCTTCCCAGCATCAGGGTCTTTTCCAATGACTTGGCTCTTCTCATCAGGTAGCCAAAGTATTGGAGCTTCAGCTTCAACATCAGTCCCTCCAAAGAATGTTCAGGGTTTATTTCCTTTAGGATTCACTGGTTTGATCTCCTTGCAGTCCAAGGGACTCTTGAGTCTTATCCAAAAAAAAGAATCTTCTCCAGTACCATAGTTCAAAAGCATCAGTTCTTTGGCGCTCAGCCTTCTTTATGGTCCAACTCTCACACCCATACATGACTGCCTGAAAAAAACATAGCTTTGACCATATGGACCTTTGTCAGCAAAGTGATATCTCTGCGTTTTAATACGCTGTCTAGGTCTATCATAGCTTTACTTCCAAGAAGCAAGTGTCTTTTAATTTCATGGCTGCAGTCACAGTCTGCAGTGATTTGGAAGTCCAAGAAAATAAAATCTGCTACTGTTTCCACTATTTCCCCATCTATTTTTCCCATCTATAAAGTGATGGGACCGGATACCATGATCTTAGTTTTCTTGAATGTTGAGTTTTAGGGCCAGCTTTTTCACTCTAGTCTTTCACCTTCATCAAGAAGCTCTTTAGTTCCTCTTCACATTCTGCCATTAGGGTAGTGTCATCTGCATATCTGAAGTTGTTGTTATTTCTTCTTGATCCCAGCCTGTGCTTCATCCAGCCCAGTATTTCACATGATATACTGTTCATAGAAGTCAAATAAGCAAGATGACAATATACAGCCTTGATGTACTCCTTTCCCAATTTTGAACCAGTCCATTGTTCCATGTCCAGTTTTAACTATTAATCTGCATACAGGTTTCTCAGGAGGCAGGTCAGGTGGTCTGGTATTCCATCTCTTGAAGAATTTTCCACAGTTTGTTGTGATCCACACAGTCAAAGGCTTTAGCATAATCAATCAAGCAGAAGTAGATGTTTTTCTGAAATTCTCTTGCTTTTTCTATGATTTGACAGATATTGGCAATTTGATCTCTGGTTCCTCTGCCTTTTCTAAATCCAGCTTGTACATCTGGAAGTTCTTGGTCCATTTTCCATTGAAGCCCAGCTTGAAGGTTTTTGAGCATTACCTTGCTAGCATGTGAAAGTGAAGTTGCTCAACTGTGCCCGACTCTTTTCGACCACATGGACTATACAGTCCATGGAATTCTCCAGGCCGAAATACTGGAGTGGGTAGCCATCCCCTTCTCCACTTCTCCAGGGGATCTTCCCAACCTAGGGATCAAACCCAGGAATCCCACACTGCAGGAGGATTCTTCACCAGCTGAGCCACCAGGGAAGCCTTGGTAAAATCAGGGAAGCATATGAAATCACATGGGAGGCATGTGAAATCAGCCTAATAGTTGAATATCCTTTGGCATTGCCCTTCTTCATGGTTAGAATGAAAACTGACCTTTTCTAGTCCTGTGGCCATTGCTGAGTTTTTCAAATGTGCTGGCATGTTGAGTGCAGCACTTTAACTGCATCGTCTTTTAGGTTTTCAAATAGCTCAGCTGGAATCAGTTAAAATCATTTAAATACTTTGATCCAGACATACTTGAAACAAACAATCCCTGGACTTTTTATTTTTGAATCAATACATTACTTTCTGGAAGCTAGTTTTATTTTTATTATTGGTCAGAGAAAATTACCAACGCTCAGTTCAAAAAAACCTGCCAAACTGCTTTCCAAAGTTGCTGTACCTTTTGCATTCCCATCAGCTACACATGAAAGTTCCTGTTTCTCCACATCCACACCACTTTAGTATCAGTCTTCTTAATTTTAGTCATTCTAGTAGGTGTGTGGTTTTATCTCATTGTTTTAATTTACACTTTCCTAATAACTAATGAGGGATTCCCAGATGGCACTAATGGTAAAGAGTCTGCCTACCAATGCAGGAGATGCAAGAGACTTGGGGTCAATTCCTGGGTTAGGAAGTTTCCCTGGAGAAGAGAATGGCAACCCACTCCAGTATTCTCACCTGTAAAATTCCATGGACAGGGAAGCCTGGTGGGACTACAGTCAATGGGGTCACAGAGTCAGATGTGACTGAGCACAGCTAATGATTTCCATCCCTATATTTTCTGAATGAAACTGTCTGAAAATTTTTATTGGATTGTTTATTTTCTCATTATTGGGTTATAAGATTTTTTTTTCTATTCTGGATATAAGTATTAGATATGTAATTTACAAATATTATCTCCCAGTCTATGGCTCCCTCTTTATTTTGTTGGTAGATTTATATAGGTGGTAGGAAAGTGGGATTACTGGTAAAGAGATCAGCAGGACAGGAGTGAATGTTTGCATGCTCATGAGCTGACAACATACTGGAGAGGTCAGGATGATGGAGCTAAAAATTGATAAATATGGTAGGGTCAGGATAAGGAGAACATTATAAAGAAATCAGAGGAATTTAGAATGGATATAGCAAGCAATATGGAGCTGTGGAACATTATTGAGTACGGGTGTGGCAAAACAAAAGTGGAAATTCTACCTGGGATAGCACTGAAAGGACAGGGAGAGGCAAGAAAGAGAGACAGGGAGCATAGCTGAAAACTGTGTGACAGTCCACAGTGTGAGTGAGAATGTGGACTCTGGTCTTGGCAAATGAGGAGACAGGGAATACAGTGAATGACACTGTATTTTAAAGTTAGAAAAGGGAAGGCATCTTGACATTTTAAAAAGGAGAGATAAAAATGAGGAGAGGCAATAATTACAGAAAATGAATATTTGAAGGGAACAGAGATCACTGAATTCCACTCCAAATTTTACTGTTGAGAAACTAAGGCCCATAGAGAAGTAGTGATTGTATCAGAGTCATACAGAGTCAGAGGCCATCCAGATTATGGGAGTAGATCTTGCAGGTTCCACTACATAAACCCAACCTCAGAACACTGAAGTCTAAGGTCTCCAACTCAGGAGGTATTTCAGTCACAGAAACTTGCTGGAAATGAGAATATACTCCGACTTCTCTCTCAGTCTCTCCTTGGTCCCACTTATTCACCACCACTCCCAAATTTAAGAAGAAAACTATAAACAGTAAAGATTTCCCTGCATGCTTTTTTTTCTCCACCCACATTTTATTTCTTTGACTTGACAGGCATACCACCAGCAGTTTTTATGATGTGAACCCACAATGTCCTTGTTGGGACAAATATCAAATTAGAATTACAGCTATGTTTATCTACATGAATGTATCTTAGATCATAGTTTAGTAGTATCAGTCGTTTAGTCATGTCCAACTCTTTGTGACCCTACGGACTGTAGCCCACAAGGCTCCTCTGTACATGGGATTCTCCAGGCAAAAATACTGGAGTGGGTTGCTATTCCCTTTCTCCAGGGGATCTTCCCGACCTGGGGATCAAACCTGAGTCTTCTGCATTGCAGGCACATTCTTTACCATCTGAGCCACCAGGGAAGCCCATCTTAGATCATAGTGTTGAATTATTACAAAAAACAAAAACAGGCTGCATAATGATATCACTTTAAGTTCAAAAATCTTAACAATAAATCCTTTACAATGATTCAATTCAGTTCAGTTCAGTCACTCAGTTGTATCCAACTCTTTGCAACCCCATGAACCGCAGCAAGCCAGGCCTCCCTGTCCATTACCAACTCCTGGAATTTACCCAAGCTTATGTCCATTGAGTCGGTGATGCGATCCAACCATCTCATCCTCTGTTGTCCCCTTCTCCTCCTACCTTCAATCTTTCCCAGCATCAGGGTCTTTTCAAATGAGTCAGCTCTTCACATCAGGTGGCCAAAGTATTGTAGTTTCAGCCTCAACATCAGTCCTTCCAATGAACGCTTGTGAGTATACAGATATGCAGTGAAGGCACAGAACCACTGAGGTCATGAATGTGATTAGTTTGGGGGAGGGAGAGTGAGGAGTAAGATTGGGAAAAACTACAAGGGGACCCTAACTGTATCTGTAATCTTTCATTTTTCCAAAAAGTAAAAGAAAGAAATAAAGAAGCTCTGAAGCTAATAGGACATAAAGTAGAAAGTTGCATATCGTTATCATATTCTTGATTATCAGTATATTCAAAATGTCTCAAGTTTGTTAAAGCTCAAATGTGAATCATGATTTACTATTGTCAGCATTCATCCTTCCATCTCTTATAATTCTACTGATGACTCATATTTACCAAAAAAATGTTGAAAGTTACAAACAACAGCAATCAATGTAGGCAAATGTATCTCTCCCACATCCTCTGTATAAGGGTATAAATCTGCCAGATCTCTTCAAGATATTGTTGAAAGATAAGGTGGCAGTGCTAGAAGCTTTTAGGCCAACAAAGCTTGACATGAGGTTGCTCTGTGATCTTAACTAAGCAACTGTGGTTTAACAGTGGCAAGAATTTCCAGGGGTCCAGAAGTCAGAAATAATGGCAGTTACCAGAAACCCACCCCCTGCCCATGTCCAAAGTAAGAAGCATTATGGGAACAAACACTGCAGGCAGAGTCCATGTGTGGGAATACAGCACACCTGGGGGGCGTCAGGAAGAGTGTTTTTCTTTTGTCACTCCACTGCAGACCAGCTGGGCAGCGGTCCAGGGCGTAGTGCTATCAGGCCTTCTCCTTTCCTGCCTCCCTAACCCCTGAGGACTGTTGGTCCTAACTGTTTACTCCCACTGAAACAGACACAATGGCAGAAGCAGCCGAAGAAAGAGGAGCACCGACTCCTACTCAGTGGAGTCAGGCATAGGAGAAGGGATGTTGGAGTGGTCCTTATTAGTAAACAACAAAACAGCCGGCAATTACTGCTGCTGCTGCTAAGTCATTTCAGTTGTGTCCGACTCTGTGCGACCCCATAGATGGCAGCCCCCACCAGGCTCCTCCGTCCCTGGGATTCTCCAGGCAAGAACACTGGAGTGGGTTGCCATTTCCTTCTCCAATGCATGAAAGTGAAAAGTGAAAGTGAAGTCGCTCAGTCATGTCCAATCCTTAGTGACCCTCTGGACTGCAGCCTACCAGGCTCCTCCGTCCATGGGATTTTCCAGGCAATTACTGAGCAGCTATCAAAAGCCAGACCCTGCTAAATCCATGAGATGAATTATCTGATTTAATCTTCACAAAAACTCTGTGTGACAGATACTATCATTATATTCATTTTAGAGACAGGAAAACTGGGGTTCAAAGAGTATAAGAGACTTGCCAAACTCACATACTATTAAGTCACTCTAGCTTGTGTACCTTGTTCTCATTCTCTAGGATAAATAGGGGAACCTAGAAGGGGATGTTTACAACAACTGACCTCAGACCTACAATGCCATATCATCCTCCCCAGGGAAAGGCCCTGACAGGTACAGAAAACTGGGGAGATGTAATGAAAAGCCTCAGTAGAAATAAATATCAGGCTGACTATCGGTGAAAAAGTGAATCCAGGATGCTAACCAATTGAACAGCAAAAATGTGGTGAAATAATAAGGTAATTGAATGATAGTGTCATAAGAACTTTAAGATTGTTTTCTTCAGTGTTGGTTTGTTTCTTTCAAGCCGCAGAATTCTTTACATGAAATCTTGGGCTAAACAACAGGATGTCAAACAGAAGCAGGGTTATTCAGTCTGAAGCTGGCGGGTCAGGGACCAGGAGCAGAGCTCCCTAATTTACCTCCACAGGTTGAGTTTACAACCCCCTCATTTTATAGATGAGCAAAGGGAGACCTAGAGAGAGAGCGTGATATGCCAGAGTCATAGAGATGTGATTAATGTGCCTTGTTTTATTTACTGTGCTTAATTAACTGTGTCAGGTTGTTTTAACTGTTTTTCATGTAGACTTAATCCCTACCACAACACTTAATAAGGAAAGCATAATTATATCATAAAATCTGCAAGTGATAAAACTGAAACACAGAAAGGTTAATAAATAAATTGCTCAAGGCAAATCAAAGAACCAAGACCTTGTCTGGCAAATCCAGACAAGACCTAACCTCAAAGACTGGGTGATTAACTGTGAGGATGCCTAAGAGGAGATAAACTGAAACAGATCTAGAATGCAGGTCCCTGCCTTACAGACCAGTGGTCCTTCATATTCTTGGAGCCCCCATGCAATGTCTGCTCCCAAGGGGTACAAGGACAGCAGGATTTAGGGAGAGGGTCTAAAAGTGTGTACATTTTAGACATTTGGAGAAGCAAAATGTTTTCTAGCTACAGGTCGTGCGTTTAGTGCCAAGGGCATTATTTGGGGGATTTTTAAGTCTGGGGTCCCTTTAGTCTGGGAGCCTCTCCCTGCTGGAGATACCAAGGTGCCTAGGCTGGAACTTCAAGCAGAGGAAGCAGAACATGGCTGCTTCAGATTTGCTTTAGGAACCTCTAGTGCCTTCCACCTAATCGAGCCCAGGTCACAAAACTATAGGGGGAAGTTGTCTATCAGAGAGTAGAAAACCCTGGCTAGAGGTTCTCCTGGGCTCCCCCTCCAAGGAAACATGGTGGTGCTCCAAGAAGACATGGAATTCCAACAAGCGTTAGGAATAATTTCTTGGTGTAATGCTCATTTGTCTTCCAAGAGAGTCCTCCCGCAATCCACACTCTTCCCACAAAACCACAGCTCCTCCTGGTGAATGCCATACATGAGACCACTGGGCCTCACCTTGGTCTCCCTCTGAAAAGAAGCAAGGAGCTTGCATTAGGGTGACCAGTGACCCCAGTCTGCCAGGGACTGTTTTGGTTTTAGCGCTGAATGCATCCTGGGAAAGCCCTGGTCCCAGTGAAACCAGCAGGGTTGGTCACCGTATGTCAAGCCTCAGATGACTTGACAGTTTCTTAGAGCAACAACTCTGAGTGACCTCAATTTGATGTACACACACACACACACACACACTGTAACAGGTAGGAGGCAGGAAACTGCCTGTTTTCCTCCAGTAACCTTAACCCTGACAAAAATAGGGTTGAATGACTAAGGCCAAGTTTATGACCACCGCTGGTCCCCAGAGGAACCAACTGCCTGAGCTTTCTTCCTGAACTGGGGCATCTTGGGAAAAAAGGAAGGAAGGGCTTAGTCACACCCTGGGAGTGTCAGCCAAAAGCAGCCTTCTCTCCTCCTAAAGTGAGCTCAAAGCCTCTTTCTTTAGGAAAAGTAGATGCTTCCCAGGTTTCACTCCCTTTTCACAATGTCAGAATGACAAATACTAAGTGAGAAAGAGGAAGGGAGGAGAAGAAGCCAGAAAGTGCAACCATCTCCCCATCTTGAGAAGAGTAGTTCCCCAACCCAGCAGATCCCTAAGCCTTCAGTGGACCCACCACCGCCTCAGGCATTCCACAGGCCGGGGTCCCCCTTCCCCCCAGGAAACTCACCTGGGCCCCAGGACAGACTTGGCTCCCCAGGGATGCAGAAGCAGCCACCCATGTGTGCACCATCCTCCCCAGGCCGAGGCCCCTGGGAACACCAGCCAGAGGAGCACTGGGAGGAGACAGCCTCCCAGCGGTGTCCCTCCTCCCGCCTCCTCCCTGGCACACGAGGGACCAAGTCCCGCTCAAAGCACAATGCAGCCTTTGATATCCTGGCTGCGGCAGCAGGCCCGGGGAGGATGGGAGGGGCCGCCCAGCCCTCAGGACCCATAGTCCTTGCACTGTCGGGCCTCTGACTGGGGAGCAGAGCTCCTCCCTGCCTCTCTGCAGATTGCTTCATGCCTATCAGGCTGTGGCACATTCCACACATTCTAGGATTGAGATACACAGTTTGGTTCTTGTGCGGGTGGACGGTGTGGGGGAGTGGCACAGGAGGAGGAGGCAGAGAGCATCTCAGGAATCAAGGCTGCTTCTGTTCTTTCTCCCTCCTTGACTGGCTTGACCCACACTGATTCTCCTGCTGCTGGGAAAGTGCTCCCCACCCAGTCTCTCTCTGCAAACACCCCACCTTAGCTATTTGGGTGAAGCTGGAGCTGCGAGTACAGCATTTCACTTCACCCCCAGCCCTGGCTGCCAAAATCAGAAGGTCAGAAGAAATCACCTGATGTAGCCCAACATCTTACAGATGAGAGGTTGGAGGACCAAGTATGTTAAGACTACAAATATGCACACGAAATGGATCACACCAGACCAAATTCTTTTCCATCTTGTTTAAGGAGTAGTCAGTCTTAAAGGAAATCAACCCTGAATATTCACTGGAAGGATTGGGGCTGAAGCTCCAACACTTTGGCCATCTGATGCGAAGAGCCAACTCATTGTAAAAGACCCTGATGCTGGGAAAGATTGAGGGAAAAAGGAGAAGGTGTCTTACAGAGGATGAGATGATTGGATGGCATCACCAACTCAATGGACATGAGTTTGAGCAAGCTCCCAGAGATGGTGAAGGACAGAGAAACCTGGCGTGCTGCAGTCCATGGCGTCACAAAAAGTTGAACACAGCTTAGCAACAATAAGGAGCAGAGCAGTAGGATGCAGTTGAGACAGTATGGCTGAATTTCAGAAAACCTCCCATGGCATCTCCTAAGGAAGATGGAGAAAATATGGTCATATGCCAGTAACATTAGACAGAGGCATGACTGATCCAGGAACCAAGCTGAAGGATCATAAGTTACTTACTGTTTCCTTAATGCCTAGAGCAAAGGTCACTCCTGAGTGGTCCAAAGAGTGAGGAGGTGTGGCCTAGGGAAAGCAAGTAGTCCTGCTCTGCAGGCTACTTGGAGGTTGAGCTTGCAGCCAGTCACACGACCACTTCAAGGAGGGAGGTGGCCTGGTCAATTTTATATTCTGGGAGGAGCACTAGGAATACAACATGAAGGAGCACCTAGACATCAGTTTCACTGGATTGATCAGAGGTGTCCATCACACACCCCAGCTCAGTTCCAGGTGATGGGTTCTCCACCATGTCTCCGAGGTCTGACTTCAGTTTCATTGCTAACCCATCTTGATTCCCAGTGATTGAATGCATTACTTAATTTAAAACCCATAACAGCCCATAATATTAGCATTATCATCTTTATTTTGTAAGTGAGAAAGCTAACGCATGTATAACTTGCCAAAGGCCCCACCATTTATGAATGTCACATTCAGGGCTTGAGCCAGATCTTGTTAGTTCCACAGTCCAGGAGCTTTACTTTTCTAATATTCAGGGTCTTTCCATGACTACAATGAGGAAGGATTTGGTGATCTGATGCTGAGCTCTCTGGAGCTTAGCTGACCACTTACAGAGGGCTCAGGAGAGGACGCCTGGCATGGGGCCAGGAATGCAGGGACACAGGGTTTCTCTGATCACAGAACTACCATGGAAGATGTTTTCTCTGCACAGATCAGTTTAAAGTATCCACTTCCCATAATGTGTCTCATATCTTTTCCCCTCACCAAAGCACAGTGTTTTACGTATGAATTGGGATGTTTTCTTGGGCCTAAGATAAAAGGGTTAGGGTTAGAAAGAGGTGGCAAGAATACACAGAAGAACTGTACAAAAAAGAGCTTCACGACCCAGATAATCATGATAGTGTGATCACTGACCTAGAGCCAGACATCCTGGAATGTGAAGTCAAGTGAGCCTTAGAAAGCATCACTACGAACAAAGCTAGTGGAGGTGATGGAATTCCAGTGGAGCTGTTCCAAATCCTGAAAGATGATGCTGTGAAAGTGCTGCACTCAATATGCCAGCAAATTTGGAAAACTCAGCAGTGGCCACAAGATTGGAAAAGGTCAGTTTTCATCCCAATCCCAAAGAAAGGCAATGCCAAAGAGTGCCCAAACTACCGCACAATTGCACTCATCTCACACACTAGTAAAGTAATGCTCAAAATTCTCCAAGCCAGGCTTCAGCAATATGTGAACCGTGAACTTCCTGATGTTCAAGCTGGATTTAGAAAAGGCAGAGGAACCAGAGACCAAATTGCCAACATCCGCTGGATCATGGAAAAAGCAAGAGAGTTCCAGAAAAACATCTATTTCTGCTTTATTGACTATGCCAAAGCCTTTGACTGTGTAGATCACAATAAACTGTGGAAAATTCTGAAAGAGATGGGAATACCAGACCACCTGATCTGCCTCTTGAGAAATCTGTATGCAGGTCAGGAAGCAACAGTTAGAACTGGACATGGAACAACAGACTGGTTCCAAATAGGAAAAGGAGTACGTCAAGGCTGCATATTGTCACCATGTTTATTTAACTTATATGCAGAGTACATCATGAGAAATGCTGGACTGGAAGAAACACAAGTTGGAATCAAGATTGCTGGGAGAAATATCAATAACCTCAGATATGCAGATGATACCACCCTTATGGCAGAAAGTGAAGAGGAACTAAAAAGCCTCTTGATGAAAGTGAAAGTGGAGAGTGAAAAGGTTGGCTTAAAGCTCAACATTCAGAAAACGAAGATCATGGCATCTGGTCCCATCACTACATGGGAAATAGATGGAGAAACAGTGGAAACAGTGTCAGACTTTATTTTTCTGGGCTCCAAAATCACTGCAGATGGTGACTGCAGCCATGAAATTAAAAGACGCTTACTCCTTGGAAGGAAAGTTATGACCAACCTAGATAGCATATTCAAAAGCAGAGACATCACTTTGCCAACAAAGGTTCGCCTAGTCAAGGCTATGGTCTTTCCTGTGGTCATGTATGGATGTGAGAGCTGGACTGTGAAGAAGGCTGAGTGCCGAAGAATTAATGCTTTTGAACTGTGGTGTTGGAGAAGACTCTTGAGAGTCCCTTGGACTACAAGGAGATCCAACCAGTCCATTCTGAAGGAGATCAGCCCTGGAATTTCTTTGGAGGGAATGATGCTAAAGCTGAAACTCCAGTATTTTGGCCACCTCATGCGAAGAGTTGACTCGTTGGAGAAGACTCTGATGCTGGGAGGGATTGGGGGCAGGAGGAGAAGGGGACGACAGAGGATGAGATGGCTGGATGGCATCACTGACTCAATGGTTGTGAGTCTGAGTGACCTCTGAGAGCTGGTGATGGATAGGGAGGCCTGGCATGCTGCAGTTCATGGGGTCGCAAAGAGTCGGACATGACTGAGTGACTGATCTGACTGATCTGATCTGAAGATAAAAGGGCAAGGATTTTTTTACAAAGCAACCACTCAGAACTTTGGGAGGTATGTGAGAACTGGTGAAGAGAAACTATAGTATAATTTGCAAATGATGTCAAATGCTCAGACTTAGCATTTCTCCTTGACTTGGCTGAACACCATTTCTATACAGGGGCAACGATGGAGGTCAGAAATTATAAATGATCAAGACCAATGAAAGGATCCTCAGGCCAGCTCAGAGAGGACAGCCTCAGGCAGTTGGCTGAGACACACATATTGGCAAATCTAAACTAAATGATCCATTTTGGAAAAAGTCATTGCTTCTCTTGAGATACAAGAAAGCAGTGTTCTGCTTATGGGAAGCTCAGATGAATTAGTCAGAACAAAGAGCTTTCCAGAGAGAGAGCAGCAGGTACAAAGGCCCTGAGGCTAGAACTTGCCTAGAAAGCTAAAGGAAAAGTGTGTGGTTGGAGTCTCATGATGTAGGGCAGAGTGTAGAGATGAAGGCCGATTGTATAGACTTTGAAGGCCGTCTAAAGACTTCAGCTTTTACATCGACAGAGATAGGAGCCAAGGGAGGACACTAAATAGAGGTGTCACATGACTGACTTATGGTTATAGAGGGTCTCTCTGGCTGCTCCTTGGAAAATAGGCTGTAACTAGAATTCCAAGTATGCAACAATTGTAACATCCAGAAGAGAGATGATGATGGCTTGAACCAAGATAATAGTAATGGACATTTTTGGATGAAGACTATATTAGTCAAAGTTCTCTAAGAGAAGCAAATCCACTAGGATATGGGTGTGTGTGTGTGTGTGTGTAAGGAAGAAGGCACTATCCAGTCCAAGGACAAGCCATTGCTAGGCTTCAGGCAGTGAAGAACATGGCACAATGTTGCTCTGGTATGTGACCAGACATTCTGATTTATTATGAAAACCAGACACTCAGATTTTCAGGTATAGTTTCCAAATATTTAAATGTTCACAAACTGATTCAGAACATTTTCCAAATCACTGTATGGGCCAATACTTCAGGACAGATAAACATGCCCATAGGTCACATCCAGCCCGAGAGCAGCCGGTTTGCTACATCAGATGAAAAATTGAATTTTTCACATAAAATTTACAATCGAGTTGGGTAATAAGATATGCACTTGGATACTAAAATTCACTGGAAGAACTGAAAGACCATCTTATAGGCAGAATTGTGCCCCCCAAAAGTGATATATTGAAGCCTTAGCCCCCAGTACATAAGAATGTGACTTTATTTGGAAATATGATTTTTGTAGATGTAATTATTTAGGTTCAGATAAGTTCATACTTCGGGGAAGGCAATGGCACCCCACCCCAGTACTTTTGCCTGGAAAATCCCATGGACGAAGGAGCCTGGTAGGCTCCAGTCCATGGGGTCGCTAAGAGTCGGACACGACTGAGCGACTTCACTTTCACTTTTCACTTTCATGCATTGGAGAAGGAAATGGCAACCCACTCCAGTGTTCTTGCCTGGAGAATCCCAGGGGCGGGGGAGCCTGGTGAGCTTCCATCTATGGGGTCACACAGAGTCGGACACGACTGAAGTGACTTAGCAGCAGTAGCAGCAAGTTCATACTTGGAGAAGGCAATGGCACCCCACTCCAGTACTCTGGCCTGGAAAATCCCATAGACGGAGGAGCCTGGTAGGCTGCAGTCCATGGGGTCGCTAAGAGTCAGACACGACTGAGTGACTTCATTTTCACTTTTCAGTTTCATGCATCGGAGAAGAAAATGTCAACCCACTCCAGTGTTCTTGCCTGGAAAATCCCAGGGACGGGGGAGCCTGATGGGCTTCCATCTCTGGGATCACACAGAGTCAGACACAACTGAAGCAACTTAGCAGCATCAGCAGCAAGTTCATACTGGAGTAGGATAGGCCCCTAATCCAATATGACTGGTTACTTTCTTTAAAAAACAAACAAAAACACCCTGTGAAGCGATACACAGAAGGCAACAATGAACGGAGAAATTAGCATTCTGCAGCTGCAGGCCAGGGGACACCAAGGATTGTCAGAAACCACCAGAAGCAAGGAAGGAGTCTCCCTGCAGGTTGCAGAGGGAGCATGGCCATGCAAATGCCTTGATTTGCGGCCTCTAGCCTCCAGAATTATGAGACATTAAGTTTCTGTTGTTTTAAGCCTCTCAGTTTGTGGTACTTTCTGAGGGCAGCCCAAGGAAACAATGCAGACTACATGAGAGATAAGAACAACAGGCCACTTATTCAATCACATTATTCAGTGGACAAAAAAATATAGAGCATCCCACTAATCTAGGCTGTGATCTATCTTGTAAGGACACAGCAGTGAACAAAACAGACAAACCCTTGTGTAGCATACATTCTAATAGGGGAAAAAAGACAAGAAACAGAATAAGTAATTTATGCAGTGTGTTAGACAGTGGAAAGTGTTACAGAAAAAAAAAGGAACCATCAGAGTAGAGGGGCTGCAATTTTCTAAAGGGTGGAGAAAGAAATGGTCACTAAATGGCTGAGTCCCTTCTCTGTTCACTTGAAACTATCACAATAATTATTAATTGGCTATGCCCCGATACAAAATAAAATGTTAAAAAATATACCTAGTTAAAAAAAACAAGTGGTCACTGAGAAGATGACAGCTGAGTGACTTGGGGGTGGAGGGGATCAGGGCATGCAGGAGAAGAGCCTGCCAGGAAAAGGGAAGTGCTGGTGCAAAGGCCCTGAGGCAAGAGAGTACCCAGCATGCTAGAGGAAGAACCAGGGAGAGTGTAACTTGAGCAGAGTAACAATGGGGCAGGAAGCAGAGGGTACCTCCAAAGGAGTAATTAAATACAGTTTAAAGAAGGAGCTATTTACAAAAGTGTGGGCAGAGTTAGAGAAAACCAGCAAGGATGGTGAGGTGCTGCAGGGCTGGGAAGATGAAGAAGCCATTAACATCCTGAAGGGAAGCCTGAAAGGACAAAAGGAAAGAGCCACTGTTGGAACCTAGCAAGAGCTGGCTGCAGGCCAATGTTGATGACAGGCCCTGTGTTATTAATAGGCCACACAGCTGTGGCCTAGCCAAGGCCATGTGCACACATGGGCCAGAGGAATAATACTCCATCCTCTCACCTCCCAACTTCCATTGACTGAACACAACTGAAAGCCAAAGTGTGAGAGAGATGAGTTGAGGACACCTGTAGAGGCCAGCCTCCAAGGTGCCCAGAGCAGTGGAGAACAGGTGGAGAGAGGACTCCAGAGGATAACTGAAGATTATCCAATACAAGGGGAGCGGTAACATCATCCTGATGATGCAGGGCTTACTGGACCACTAAGGAGGTTGGCTTTCACTCTGAGTGAAATGGCAGCCATTGCAGAGTTTTGAGCAGAGGAGTGACTTATGATCTGAAAGAATCAGAGGAGCTATCATGCTGCTGCCGCTGCTAAGTCACTTCAGTCTTGTCTGACTCTTCGCAACCCCATGGACTGCAGCCTACCAGGCTCCTCCGTCCATGGGATTTTCCAGGCAAGAGTACTGGAGCGGGATGCCATCGCCTTCTCCGGGAGCTGTCATAGGCTACTGTAAAAATCCGAGCAAGAGGAGAGGGTGACTTGGGTCAAGGAGGTAACAGTGAAGGTAGTGAGTGTGGCAAGATTCCAGCTTATTTTGAAGGTAGAGGCAGAATTACCTGCGGATGAGATGCAGGCTGTGAGAGAAGGAAGGGTAAATCATGGCTCCCCATGTTTGGGTCTGAGCTCCTGCAGGAAGCAAGGTAGCCATGACCCGAGATGGGGTCCTGCAGGAGGAGTAAGCTTGGCTGAGTGGGTGGGTGGACACGGTGAGAATGAAAAGTCTGTTCTCCATCTGCCTGAGGACCTTGAACAGGCAGGAGGGTACACAAGTCGAGTTCAAGGTAAAGGCCTCTACTGGAATCAATCATCAGTATACAGAGATATACTGGAGACATGAGGAGAAAGTTAGCATATCCCATTGATTAAAGCAAAGAAAGCCTCATGGAGGAAGTGGTGTGACTGAGGGCCTTGAAGGATTGAATGTTGACAGACAGACCTAAATGGGAAGAGAATCCCAGACTCAGGAAAAGCCATTAGCAAAAGTGCTAGGATTGTCACTGAGGACAAGTTTAGGAAACAGTCATTCCATTTGAATGAGCCAGACTGATGCAGGGAGCCAAGTGTAAGCCTTTTAACTTCTGGTTCTTTCATCACTTATCTATTTATTCATCGAACATTACTGGTCGCCTACTTTAACAGCTATTTTTGTCATGGACATTAATAATAATAAATGCTTACTGAACTCTTATGCTCATGTGAGAAGTCCCCATTTAATCTTCACCCCCTACTTAAAGATCAGCAAACTAGGTCTGGGTGAGTCACCCCAGCTCACCACTGACAGAGCACAGCAGAGTCAGGGCTTGAGCCCAGGAGGGTGACTTCAGGGCCCTGGTCCTCACCACTCTGGTTAGTGCCTGAAGCTTTGCCAGGAGGATCGATCCCTGTCTGTGCCATGTAGCCAGGAGGCTGTCAGAGGTGTAGATAGGCCACCACACCATGGGCAAGGTGATGCCCAGAATTCCCTCTGCGTGGGGTAAAAGCAAGCCCTTGCCAGGGGTCAGCTGACCAACTGGCCCAGCAGCTCAGGGAGGAGGACTGGCCGCTGATCTGCTGACCAGGGCAGAGGTCACCATGCTGCCAGCTCTGACCTCACCCAGGACTGCTGACTGCTCTTTCCAAAACATCAGTTTCCTATTTCTTGGCTCCCACAGCCAACCCAGAGTCAAGGGCAGGCAACTGATCCCTCACCCTGGAAGGATAGCAGTGAAAAGTGTCCTTACAGTAACATGTCCACTCCCCAACCCCAGTTAAAGGTAAAGAAACCGAGTCCCATAAAAACTGAGTCATTTGTTCAATACTTTTAGACAATTTTGTGGCAAAGCCTATGTCAAAACTCAAACCTCAGAACTCTCAATTCATGCTTCCACAAAACATGACAGATTAATCAGTTCATGTTTCAAAATTAGGTTCCCTAGTGAGCAGGCTAGGATAGGATGGGGTGTATGTGTGTGTGTGTGTGCATGCACGTGTGCACGCACAGTTGGACTGTGCATGCCAAGTACAAGCCCTAGGGCTGACACTCCCTACCACTCCCAAGGAAAAGAATTTCTCCTCAGTCCAGCTTAAGAAAAATTCAGGTTTTTAGGAAATGGGAGAGGAAGGAAGAGCCCTGTCCATTCAGTGAGTCCATCTCAGATGTCTTTCTTGGGTGTCCAAGTACCCACAGCTTGTGCAGGTGCATGGTTGGAAATAGTGAGAAATGGAAAGAACCTGAATGCCTGTCAATATGGAAGTGGTCGAATAATGATGGTGCATCTAGTCAGCAGTGAAAAATCATGAAGCTGATCTAGATAGAGGGTCAAGGGAAGACCTCTAAGATATATTATAAAGCAAAAACTAAAGAAATTTGTACACAGTACATTTGGTGTGGACCCATTTATGTACAGAAGCATACTGTATATGTGATTAAATGTATAAAGGGGTCACATCAGCCTGATGATGACGATTTGTTCATTTATTCCACAGATGCTCACAGAGCGAACCGCCCCCCGCCCCGGCCCCGCCCCCGTGCCTCCAGCCCTAGGCTGGATGAGAGGATCAGCAGAGAACAAGGCAGACAACATCCCTGCCTCTTGTAGCCAGGTGAAGAGGTGGCCATAGGGGAAAAGGGACATGAAGTCTTTTTATTTATGTACTTCTGTGTTAAGGCAAGTTTTCCAGCTAGAATGTTTCATGGTCATAATAAATACAGAACGTAGGAACAAAGAGAGGTGGAAAAAGAAGAGAAGGGGGAGGGGAGGTGCATAGGTAAATACAATGTGTCAGGGGAGGTTGTGAGAGGGTGACTTTCAAGCTGTTGACACTCTGGCTCTGACTTGAGGAAGGGTCTTTCATACTGAGCGCCTCAGAAGGACAATATCAATTGGAGAATGCCAGACACAATGTCTGCAGCATCTTTGAAGTAAGAGGGCATATTCCAGTAACAAAGTCCTGTAACTTCCCACAGTTTATTGCTGGCCTTCAGATGACCTGTAGCTGGTTATAGCTCCAAGAAGAGGTAACTTTTTAATCCTAGGATCATCTTCTGGGGCTGTTGCCATGAAAGTATTAATAGCTACACTGTCTTCTGGGAATGTAGCCTTGCAGACATGGCCTCCCTCCTCCCGCCTCCTCATGCTTCCACCTGACCAGCGACCTATTTAGAGGGCCCTTCCTGGTGCTGGGATCCATGACTAACAGCAGAGGAAGCAGAGCAATCTTCTTCTTGAAGGTGCCGCATCTCTACTCAGTTTACCTGAGAGCAGATCGCACAGTCCGTTACATGGGTACCCAGAGGGGCGTGCCCCTGCCCACCCGAGCAACCCCAGTCCTAGGCTTGTCTTCTCTGAGCAGGAGAGCTAGGGAAACAAGTTATTGGCCAATAAGGTAACAGAAATTTCACAACCACTCTGTGTGTTTACATCGCAGTGATCAACTTGGATTTGTGGTTAGACAACCTAAGTTTGAATCCTGGCCCTTGCCATTTTCAAGCTGTATATACTCTCTGGCATATTTCTTCCTTTGTAAATAGCAACAGCAACAATAATTATTATTATATGTAATAATAATTAAATGGAGGTAACAAAAATGTTCTCCCTCACAAAGTGGTTGTGAGGATAGAAAAGTGTTTATAGGTGTTTGTTTTTCACTTATGCAAATCTTGTGTGTGTGTGTGTGTGTGCACGCACATGCACACGCACACTTTCACATACACAATCACAGTCCTATCAGTCCTGGGCATTTTCTCCATACATCTGGAGCTGGTAGGATTCTGAGAAGAAAGGGACATCCTAAGTGAGCAGAATGTGCCTGGTAGCTGTGACAGAGACAAAATTTCAGTTCCAAGTAAAACCATATCTGCCTGTCTTCAGAGATAATCAGAAAGATTCCTTTCTGTTACTTCAGGCAAAGGCATCCAGCCTAGGCCACCCTAGCTGCATTTCGGTCCTTACCTCTCCATTGGCTAACATTTTCAACAGAAAGGAATTTTACAAGCTGTTTACTTAAGAAAGAAAGCAAAATCTCATGCTCAACTACTTTCATCATTATATTTGGCTTGTGATCTCAAGTACAAAGAAATGTGTCTGTCTCTCTCCTTCTTTCTCTCTCTTTTCTGGTGTTTTCACTGATAAATTTCATCCAGTGACAGTCAGTCAGCCATGTCCCCTTCAGTGCTTTCCCCTCTTCCTTATGTAATGTAGCCTTGAGTCCCCACACCACTTAGGGCTTGCTCCTGTGAAGACTTTGCCCAAGTTCCTCTGGAAGTAGGGTACCCAGATCTCCATCCAGTGTCTTTGTAATCAGTATATGACTCTGAGGCATTGTTCCTCCTTTGTTTCACTTGCTGTACTTGTATTAATGAATCTCAAGTTTATGTTATCTTACTGAGTCAGGATACAGCTCATATTCTATGCACTTGGAAAGAGTTATCAAAATTCAGATGCCTAGATCTTGCCCAGACTCAGTATATCATTGTCTCTGGACACAGAGTGATTGTAGGTCTCCTTTTAGATCCATTCCAAATGATTCTACTGTGCATTGAGATTTTGGTAAACAATATCCCAGTGGTTTCTTTTGCAGGGATGAGGGGCAGGCAGGTGTGTGTTTCAGGGGTGTGCAAACCCATCTCTCCTTTCTTATCTTCTGAACCATGCCAAAGTTAATTAAAAGCCTTGACCATATGAGGGCAGCAGAGGCAGGGGCGACACACTTTGAGAGGGAAAAGACTCTTGAGAGTGTCCCTTTTATTCCTCAAGCTCCACAGATAACCAAATAACGACCTACAGGAGTACAAGAGTTCCCTCCTGACAAATTACTCCATCTCATTATATCCTCACAACATCTGTGATACGGGGGTTGGACCTGCCATTCTGTCAGTGATATAAATGACTTCTCCAGGGTCTTACTATTAGTAACTGGCAGAGATGGACTTTCCCAAACGTTCCAGCCAGCACCAGCACACAGAGTAGCTTTCACCACTTAAGACATCCAGGAAGACATGAACCAGACATAACACACAGAGCCCCAACCTCCAAACCCTTCCTCAAGCAACACCTGTCTAATAGTAAAAGATTAGAATTACTTTAACCTACACAGAACCGCATATGTACAGGAGTTGAGCAAACAAGGAAAACAAGTTTATCATATGTGCATTATAACTTAAAAGGTTTCAACCATATGTGAGCACCCAGGGAAAGTAGGAAAGAAAAACCATTTAAATAAGGTGGCCAGGGCTTCACACAGACTTTAACACGGATGTGAATTATCTGGTGTGGTGGACATAGTGGTGGCCCCCAACGATGCACTAACACCCAAAACCTGTGAATATGTTACCTTTCCTGGTTAAAGAGACTTTGTCGATGTGATTAAACTTATGGAATTTGAGAATGGGAGGTTGTGTGGATTGTCCAAGTGTAAGCACATGGTTCCTTACAAGTGGAAGGGGTCAGAGTCAGAAGAAGATGTGATGGCAGAACTAGAAGCGAAAGTCAGAATCAGAGAACGTCATCTGAAGATGCTATATGACCCTGGTTTTAGATGAAAGAAGGGACCATAAGCTAAGGAATGTGGGAACCCTCTAAAAGCTGAAAAAAGCAAGGAATGGATTCTCCCCTAAAACATCAAAATGAACACAGCTCAACCAACATCGTGATTTTATTTAGCCCAGTAAGACCCACTTCAGACTTCTGACATCAGAACTTTAAGATGGGAAAATTTTGTTGTTTTAAGCCAGGAAGTTTGCAATTTGTTCAGCAGCCTTAGGAAAGGAATACATCTGGGAACTGGTCAAATGCAGATCCTTATCCCACATCTAGGAAGGAGTTCGAAACTCTATTGAGAGTGTGATGTGGTACCTATGCTGGTTCTTGGACCACACTTTGAACAGCAAGGCCATAGGCAAATGCCATAGAGCTGTTCCTCCAATGACTGGAGGCCTCTCCTTGGCAGAGGATGGAAGCATTGACCCCACAGACCCCTGAGTTCCTTCCCTCTGAAAATGGTGCAGGTACCTTGTCATTCTTATTACTTAATGTCACCTATTCTGAGGGCTACCCCCTTTCATCCCCTATTTCTGCCCCCACCCCCCATATGTTTGCCTCACAGACTGTCAGCATAAATCGAGGTGTTTTGCCTATTGTCCCCCTCATGCTGTATCTTGCTGCCTCACCCTCACGGTGCAGCACAGTGCCTAGCAGAGAACAGGCTCTCCTGTGTGTAGAATGAACTACTGGATTAATGACTCAGTTCTTTTTCAAATAAATGCCAGAATCTCTCACATCTTGTTTTGTACAACTGAAATTTTTTTAAGCTACAGAATCCAAAAGTTAACATTGATCCAAGGAGCTCTATCTTCTTAGACTCGAATCGGTGTTTCAAGCAAATGAAATCAATCTGAATATTGATCTTTCTCACCCATGCTCAAGATCTCTCCCGAAACTTGAAACACCTGCTATATATATAGCAGGTTAGTTCCTGCAAAGCAAACTGGAAGCTTTGCAGGCAGGAAGCTTATGGGGACATGTTTATAGATTCCATACAGAAAGGAAGGGTACATGGGGCAGTGGAATAAAAAACTGATTCAGTTCAGTTCAGTTCAGTCGTTCAGTCGTGTCCGACTCTTTGCAACCCCATGAATCATAGCACACCAGGCCTCCCTGTCCATCACCATTCCCAGAAGGGGGCACAGAAGTTTGAGTTCACTCAAACTCATGTCCATCGAATCAGTGATGCCATCCAGCCATCTCATCCTCTGTTGTCCCCTTCTCCTCCTGCCCCTAATCCCTCCCAGCATTAGAGTCTTTTCGAATGAGTCATCTCTTGGCATGAGGTGGCCAAAGTATTAGAGTTTCAGCTTTAGCATCAGTCCTTCCAATGGGAGAGCAGACAGTTCCCAGCTGGCAAAGCAGGCATGGCAGGGAGACACTGGGCTGAAAAAAATCAGTGGCTGGAGAGAGAGTCACACCAAAATGGGTGCCTCAGAATCGGGCTGGATGAGGAGGCCAAGATGGGTAGAAAGGGATATGAGAATAGGGATGACATGAAAGAAAAATTTCCAGCATATTTGGGAGGATTCAGGGAGAGTGATAACTGAAAGGCAGAGAGTACAGAGGGAAGTTTCAGAGGTGTTTATAAAGGTGCAGGGCAAGAGGGAGTGCCTGCAAGGTGGGGGCAGTCAGAAAAGTATAATCCTACAGGAAAACTGAGCAATCTGCCTAAAATGGCATCATTACAGTAGTAATACATGCATGGGAAGATTCAAACTATACATGAAGTAAAAATGTGAGTCCCCTTTAAAGCAATTCATCCCTAACCAAAGCTCAGTCCCCTCTCTGGAGGCATGCATGCATGCTAAGTTGTTTCAGTCATGTCTGACTCTTTGTGACCCTATGGACTGTAGCCTGCCAGGCTTCTCTGTCCATGGGATTCCCAAGGCAAGAATATTGGAGTGGGTTGCCATTTCACTGGTGATTTTGAGCATGCTTCCAGACCTCTGGCTCTGCATTCCAGACACTTGTATATATGATCCCATTTCTGTGAGAAATATTATATATACATATGTTATATATGTACATCATGTATACTACTACTACTACTACTACTAAGTCGCTTCAGTCGTGTCTGACTGTGCAACCCCATAGACGGCAGCCCACCAGGCTCCCCTGTCCCTGGGATTCTCCAGGCAAGAACACTGGAGTGGGTTGCCATTTCCTTCTCCAGTGCATGAAAGTGAAAAGTGAAAGTGAAGTCACTCAGTCAGGATAATATATATTATCCCATACATCAGTTTGCTTACTGCTTCACTCTCAACACTGCAATCATCCCTTATTGTAAGGATGACAACTCTGACTTGGCCTGTTGCACCTGACTTGTCGCTGGACCCCTCAAATAGGAATGATAGGAGCTCTCCAAGGAGTAGAAAGCATTAGAGAGGGCAGCCCAGGCAGAAGTCATGAAAGGGGAGGTGATGGCCGTGGGTGAAGCTGGTCTAGAGAGATTTCCTGTTTTCCCTTGCTAAAGGTAGAAGAAGTGTGTGCCAAAGCTTTCTCCTGGTGGTTTTCCAACATCTAGGAGTAATTCCTTGTTTCCGGGTAAGAATTGTTCATCACCCTTCCTGGAATCAAAACAAACTTCTAAACAAAAGGATCCTCTGCTCCCAGGTCTCAGTTCCATTCCCTTGAAAGGAATAAGCCAGGATACAAGTCTTTGACAAACTTTCCCAGCCAAGCCTCCCAGAGAAACCCAGCACAGGCTTCCTTTTGCCCCTTCCCAGTGGCCACCAATTGGTAAGGATGTACTCCTGGGGTTGAAACATCTTATTTCTGTTGACCCCTTTCTTCATGTCCTCATAATTATTTAGGGAGAAGAAGATTGTTTTCCCATTAGAAGTTATTTGGGGTTTTTCAGTTGTCCAGTTTTCAACAGTCTAATTCATCACAGCCAGCTAGGTAAGGGGAAAAGTGCCATAGACAAAGAGGTATGGGGGTATCCCATTCAATTGTGGAGCTCCCCCTGCCTCAGAGGGAGGCTGAGCTGACTATCCAAGGGTGGGGCTCCTGGGCTTTCAGATGTAATCCCTGCCTTGTGGGCTTTACAGAGTAGTTGGGAGGAGAAAATCAGAAAGATCCTTGAAAGCATTTTGTTAGTTGTGAGGTGCTGGGAAGCACTGGGTGTGTTTCATTAAGCTGAGCTCACCCAACTGGGAAAATGTTTAGTCCTAGAGAAGGAAGTTAGTCTCAGCCTGGAATATACAGAAAGGACTCAGGACCATGTCACCTTTGTATGTGAATTTATGCTGCTTTGAAAGCACTTTCAGTCAGATCCTCACAAGCCTGTGAAATAAAGAAGCAGGGTGAGATTCTTACTGACATTTCAAGAAAGCGGCTGGAATCTGAGAAGGGAAGCAACCATAAGCCTGCTCCCCTCTGTCTGGTCCCTGTCTGAGTACTTCTCTGCAAGGAGATGGAAACAAAGACACAGGCCAGCCTCATTTAACAAGGTTGTGATTGGCCCAGAGGAAGGACCACACCCTGGAATCCCCATGGCAGCAGAGCTCACCACACATTCCCAGGCAGGAAAGTCCAAACAGACAGCAATGGATGAGGGAAAGGTCTAGCAGGCCTGCCAGAAGAGAAAGCTAGATGGTGGATTTGTCACATGATTTAGTCTAAGTAAGCAGAGATGGTGATAGCTAACATACATTGAGGGCTTCATATGGATGCACTATACCAATTATTTTAATTAGTTTGCTTGTTTAATACACCACACCATACAATCGGGTAGTTACAACCATTATCTTGATCTACAGAGGAAGAATTTGAAAGCCTGGGAGGCTGAGTAAATTTCCAAAGGTCACACATCTGGCAAGTGATACAGCCGCGACTCAGAACCTGGCAGGCTGAATACAGAGCTGGGCTCTTGACTAGAACACCATAAAGTTGTCCTAATTAATGCTTTGGCAAAGAATAATGCAACCGACATTTATAGAACCTTGAAGTATGGAGAGTGGAAGAAATATTGACGATGACCTGGGGGCTTCATTAAACAAATACTGATTAAGCACCAACTGTGGGGCAGGGTGAACTCCGGGAGTTGGTGATGGACAGGGAGGCCTGGCGTGCTGGGATTCATGGGGTCGCAAAGAGTCGGACACGCTGAGTGACTGAACTGAACTGAACTGAACTGTGGGGCAGGCCTTCACTGATACAAATTTAGGAAGGAAAGTAGGTACAGTGGTAAAGTCAACAAACACATCTATTCTTTCATGGAGCTAACATTCTCATGCAAAGTGAGATATGAGGTATGAAGCCAGAGGTAGATACAGAGTTAGGAGGCTGGAGGAACCCATAATCTCTTATCCACTTGTCCAGCCCCAACCTTCTACACTTGAGGAACACGAGGCAAAGCCAGCAGCGACCTGCTCAAGACCAGACTACACCCAGCTCGTCAGAAGCAGAGTTGGAAGTGAACACTGTCTTCCTGCAAAGCCAATCCTTTCTTCACAGCCCCTCTCATGGAGGGTCTATTTTCCTGTCATTGTCTAGTTCTTAGACCCGAGTATCGAGGAAGGGAAGCAGCGCTCAAGCACCCCCTTGTTCGCCCCAGGACACAGGGTCCCATCCATTTCCCTTCACAGCCCAGGACCCAGAGAGAAGCCCGGGCGGGGCGGGGCCTGGACACGCGCCGGCGCGTCCAGCAGGTGGCAGCAGCGAGCAGCCGCGCCCCCCGCGCAGCCACCCGGCGAGCCCGCATCATGGATGTCGAGCTCTCCTATTTCGCTTTGCTCTCCTTGGAATTCGAGACCCCAGACGAGGACCAGGATTCATGAACTGGTCTCAGGGGCCGGGCAGGGGCCTCTGGCTCCCGACGCTGGCCGAGAGGTGGGTCCCGGGGCGGGTCGCCGCTCGTGGAGGCCGGGCGGGGACGCGCTGCCCAGCAGAGCCCGGCGCCCAGCGCGCTGCCCCCGCCCTGCCTCCCTGTGGTCCACACCCGCTTTGGGCTCGCGAGCCGCTGGGCTGCAATAGTCGGGGTGCGCGCCAACAGGCGCTGCCGGCCCCGCTTCTGCCGGGCAGTCAGGTCCCAGGAGCGGACGGACCCAGGCGCCCGCGTCCTCTCCGCCGCCTCCTCCTCCCTGCTCTCACCTGAGCTATTAGCCCACTCGCCTTCAAGGCCAAAGGCTACAGCCCAGACTGAGAGGGACAGCAGAAGGGGAGAGGGAACCTGAGGATACAGAGCTAACACGGGACTATTTCACCCCCAGGTGATGAGTGAAGTCGAATGAAATAAAAGGCATTCCGGTTGAATAGGAAATAAAACTATATCTAGTCTCAGGTGACATAAACTTCTAAGTGGAAAATCATAAGGAGTCTAATTTAAAAATAAAAACTATTAGAACTAATAAACAAGTTTAGTAAGTTTGCAGAATAAAAGAACAGTATACAAAAATCAGTTGTTTTCCTAAGAATAAAACCACCGTCAGTCAGTCAGTTCAGTGCTTAGTCGTGTCCGACTCTTTGCGACCCCATGAATCACAGCACGCCAGGCCTCCCTGTCCACCACCAACTCTTGAGTTCACTCAAACTCACGTCCATCAAGTCGGTGACGCCATCCAGCCATCTCAGACATCCTCTGTCGTCCCCTTCTCCTGCCCACAATCCCTCCAAGCATCAGGGTCTTTTCCAATGAGTCAGCTCTTCGCATGAGGTAGCCAAAGTATTGGAGTTTCAGCCTCAGCATCAGTCCTTCCAAGGAACACCCAGGACTGATCTCCTTTAGGATGGACTGGTTGGATCTCCTTGCCAGTCCAAGGGACTCTCAAGAGTCTTCTCCAACACCACAGTTCAAAAGCATCAATTCTTTGCTGCTCAGCTTTCTTCACAGTCCAACTCTCACACCCGTACATGACCACCGGAAAAACCCTAGTCTTGACTAGACGGACCTTTATTGGCAAAGTAATGTCTCTGCTTTTTAATATACTATCTAGGTTGGTCATAACTTTCCTCCCAAGGAGTAAGCATCTTTTAATTTCATGGCTGCAGTCACCATCTGCAATGATTTTGGAGCCCAAAAAAATAAAGTCTGACACTGTTTCCACTGTTTCCCCATATATTTGCCATGAAGTGATGGGACCAGATGCCATGATCTTAGTTTTCTGAATGTTGAGCTTTAAGCCAACTTTTTCACTCTCCTCTTTCACTTTCATCAAGAGGCCTTTTAAAACCACCATATGACCCAGCAATCCCACTCCTAGGCATGTACCCTGAAGAAACCAAAATTGAAAAAGACACATATATTCCATTGTTCATTGCAGCACTATTTACAATAGCTAGAACATGGAATCAACCTAGATGTCCATTGACACATGAATGGATAAAGAAGTGTGATACATATACACAATGGACTATTACTCAGTGATAAAAAGGAACACATTTGAATCAGTTCTAATGAGGTGGATGAACGTAGAACCTATTATATAGAGTAAAGTAAGTAAGAGAAAGATAAATATCATATTCTAATGAATATACACAGAATCTAGAAAAACGGTACTGAATAATTTATTTATGGGGCAACAATGGAGAAACAGACATAGAGAATAGACTACGGACACGGGGAGAGAGGAGAAGAGGGTGAGATGTATGGAAAGAGTAACATGGAAACTTACATTACCATATGTAAAATAGCCAATGGGAATTTGCTGTATGGCTCAGGAAACTCAAACAGGGGCACTGTATCAACCTAGAGGGGTGGGATGAGAAGGGAGATGGGAGGGAGGTTCAAAAGGGAGGGAATATATGTATACCTATGGCTGATTCATGCTGAGGTTTGACAGAAAACAACAAAATTCTGTAAAGCAATTATCCCTCAGTAAAAAATAAATACATTTTTTAAAAATCAGTTGTTTTCAATACACTAGCAATGTACAATCCAAAGATGAAAATAAGAAAACAACTTAATTTGCCAAAGCACCAATAATAACGAAACACATAGAAATATATTTAACAAAAGAAGTGCAAAACTTCACTCTGGAAACTATAAAACATTGTTTGGAGAAATTAAAGGGAAAATAAATGGGAAAACATCTCATGTTCATGGATTTGGAAGATGTAATATTGTTAAAATGACAATATCCCCAAAGTAACCTGCAGACTCAATACATACCCTACCAAAATCTCAGCAGCTTCCTTTTTTAAAAAAGAAATTGACTAGCTGATGCTGAAGTTCAAATGGAGATTTAAGGACCCAGAATAGTCAAAATAATCTTGAAAATAAATATTCAAAAATTATTATAAAGCAGTGGAAATCAAGACAGTTTGGTGCTATCTATAGATAAATCATCATAATAGAATTGAGAGTCTATAAATAAATCCATGTACCTCTGATCAATTGATTTTCCACAACGATACCAAATGAATGGATGAAAGAATACTCTTTCACCAAATGGTGCCAGTAGAACTGTATGGCCACATGAAGAAGAATGAATTTGAGTCCTTACCTCACATCGTACGTATAGAATAACTCACAGTGATGGAATTATACCCTTGCTTTTGACCAAGGAGGTCATGATTTCTTTGGCAACGAGGCAGCTATTGACCTCCTGAAAGGAGTGTCAGGCTTTGGCTGTTTAAAAGACTGGGAAGAAAGAGCCCCAACTTTTCCTGCTTCCTGCTGTCCTGCCTTTGACATGATATCTACAACATCCAAGGACTGGCTCTGACCACCCTAAGTTTTAGAATGTCACACTTACTGCTGAGACTGTAAGCTGAGATACTCCATGGTAAACTGATGTGATCAGCTTCCTGTCTGAGTTCATATAATCACAACCTTCTATTCCTAAGACCCCTGTCCTACTCTCAGCACATTATATCCTCAAACCACAGTAGCATTAAGAGATTAGGTGCACATGGCTTAATATTCTCACTACTTCCACTGGACATTTGACAGCATCCCCTAAGTAACTCTGGATGTTTTATACCAACTGTACCCATCAACTGTTACCTAAGTCATAACCTCAATTGTGACTATAGCTTCAAATTCTTGGTAGCATTAGAAAAACCTATTCACAATTAAAAAGACTATTGATCTTGAGGGGCTTGGACTTTCAGAAGAGACCAGGAAGGTACAGTCAGGTGGTAGGCACATGTTACGTGGTAGGCAGATGTTACATGGTAAGCAGATGTTATGTGGTAGGCAGATGTTACACGGTAAGCAGATGTTATGCGGTTGGCAGATGTTGTATGAATATGAGCAACCTGCAGAGGAGCTGGCACACTCTGATTTCCTCTCTCTTCCCTGGACCTACCTTGTCACTGAAGATGGCAGAGTTCTTACCCCTGACTTAGGCCACAGAACTGCTGCTTTCTGCACTTTACTCTGGGATGTGGTGGGAGACCATCAACCCTCGTTGCTTTTGGCTCAGGCCTGACTCATCATCTCACTGGTTCATAATGTAGTCATGCTCCCAAGTAAGAAAAGCTGTTACTGACTCATGAATGCGGAACTGAGCTGAACGATCGCTGAGTAGATCAGAGCAGAAATGAAAGTACCCCTCCTAATTTCACCTTTTCTCATCAAACATACCGGAGAAGGCAATGGCACCCCACTCCAGTACTTTTGCCTAGAAAATTCCATGGACGAAGGAGCCTGGTAGGCTGCGGTCCATGGGGTCACTAAGAGTCGGACACGACTGAGCGATTTCACTTTCACTTTTCACTTTCATGCATTGGAGAAGGAAATGGCAACCCACTCCAGTGTTCTTACCTGGAGAATCCCAGGGATAGGGAAGCCTGATGGGCTGCCGTCTATGGGGTCGCACAGAGTCCGACACGACTGAAGTGACTTAGCAGCAGCAGCATCAAACTTACAAAGCCCTTCTCTTAACCCTATCTATTCCTTGAGACTACATGGTCCCCACTTTTATAGAAAATGTAGTAGGGGTTACCATATATGTAAAGATCAGAGACAGATCATTAAGTGGAATTTCTTTATTGTTAGGTTATTTTTTTTTCTTTTTTTTTTAATTTATTTATTTTTTATTTTTTTATTTTGCTTAACTTTACAATATTGTATTGCTTTTACAATACATCAAGATGGATCCGCCGCCAGTATACATGTGTTCCCCATCCTGAACCCTCCTCCCTCTCCCCTCCCCACACCATCCCTCCAGGTCGTCCCAGTGCTCCAGCCCCAGGCATTTGTTATCGGGCATCGTACCTGGACTGACGACTCGTTTCAGATATAATATTATACATATTTCAATGCTATTCTCCCCAATCATCCCACCCTCTCCCGGTCCCAGAGTCCAAAAGTCTGTTCTATACATCAGTGTCTCTTTTGCTGTCTCGTAAATAGGATTATTTTTACCATCTTTCTAAATGCCATATATATGCGTTAGCATACTGTATTTGTGTTTTTGTTTCTGGCTTACTTCACTCTGTATAATAGGCTCCAGTTCCATCCACCTCCTTAGAACTGATTCAAATGTATTCTTTTTAATGGCTGAGTAATACTCCATTGTGTATATGTACCACAGCTTGCTTATCCATTCATCTGTGGATGGACATCTAGGTTGCTTCCACGTTCTGGCTATTGTAAACAGTGCTGCTATGAACATTGGGGTACACGTGTCTCTTTCAATTCTGGTTTTCTCAGTGTATATGCCCAGCAGTGGGATTGCTGGATCATAAGGCAGTTCTATTCCCAGTTTTTTGAGGAATCTCCATACTGTTCTCCATAGTGGCTGTACTAGTTTGCATTCCCACCAACAGTGTAAGAGGGTTCCCTTCTCTCCGCACCCTCTCCAGCATTTATTGCTTGTGGACTTTTGGATAGCAGCCATTCTGATTGGCGTGAAATGGTACCTCATAGTGGTTTTGATTTGCATTTCTCTGATAATGAGTGATATTGAGCATCTTTTCATGTGTTTGTTAGCCATCTGTATGTCTTCTTTGGAGAAATGTCTATTTAGTTCTTTGGCCCATTTTTTGATTGGGTCATTTATTTTTCTGGAATTGAGCTGTAGAAGTTGCTTGTATATTTTTGAAATTAGTTGTTTGTCAGTTGCTTCATTTGCTATTATTTTCTCCCATTCTGAAGGCTGTCTTTTCACCTTGCTTATAGTTTCCTTTGTTGTGCAGAAGCTTTTAAGTTTGATTAGGTCCCATTTGTTCATTTTTGATTTTATTTCCAATATTCTGGGAGGTGGGTCATGGAGGATCCTGCTGTGATGTAAGTCAGAGAGTGTTTTGCCTATGTGTTAACCCTATCTATTCCTTGAGACTACATGGTCCCCACTTTTATAGAAAATGTAGTAGGGGTTACCATATATGTAAAGATCAGAGACAGATCATTAAGTGGAATTTCTTTATTGTTAGGTTATTTTAGCAAAAAATCTAGGGATAGGTGACAAAACATTGAGAAACTGTGAAGCAAAGCTGACTCTAGTTAGAAGGAAGCTTGTACAACTGTTACAACAAGTTCATTGTGAACCATTAAAATAGAATTGCTAGGGATGGGAAGTGGGGTTGAAGGAATGTCAGGGGGCTGGAAGAAAGTAATCATAAACAATAGAGATCTTTATGCCCACCCTGCTAGGTTTCCAAGCTTGGCTAAAACTAACCTTCCTACTATAGTGTTGATATAGAAGTAAAGAATTTTCAAACTAGGAGATCTTTTAGAAAGTACCCAGTCTAGAATGTATGTGAATAGTTTTGAAAGCCCCATTTAGCTCTAAAAATAATGTTTTTTTGGTTTGTTTAGTTCAGAATCGTTTTTTAAATGAAATGTAACTTGGAGCTCAAAAATTAACAAGACCATTACTGAGTGCTTATTTTGAACCAGGCACTGACATGACTGCTTCATATATATTACCTCATTTAATCCTCACAACAGCCTGGTGAAGCAGCACTGTAATTGTTCCCTTTTTACAGATGGAGAAACAGAGGCACAGAACAGCTAACTGTTTGCCAGGGTCACACTGCAAGGCTTTCATAGAGCAGCATACAAGAAGAGCTGCCTGTTTAAAGCAAGGAGAGGGAAGGGTTTCAAGTGGTGAAGGTGTCAACAACCCTGTCATTTTTTCTTCTCCCTCACAGCTCAGAGAACCCTGTTTGAAAACTTTTGATAAGAAAACTGGAAGATAAACTGAATCACTCAAGTTAAAGATAGGATAAAATGTGACATAGGTAAATATTTTAATTCATATTTAGTTTTAGAGAAAGAAAGGCAAATCTGTGGGAGCCAGAAACAAAAGCATGATTCAAAGCTTTATGGGTTCATGGGAGTAGATGCCATGGGGAACCTGAGGGTTCTCAGCCTGAACACTGGTCCTCAGAGCTGGGCTGGTCTTCTAATGTCCACCACCACCTCCATTATTAGACATGACTCATGCGAAGAGTTGACTCATTGGAGAAGACTCTGATGCTGGGAGGGATTGAGGGCAGGAGGAGAAGGGGACGACAGAGGATGAGATGGCTGGATGGCATCGCTGACTCGATGAATGTGAGTCTGAGTGACCTCCGGGAGCTGGTGATGGATAGGGAGGCCTGGCGTGCTGCGGTTCATGGGGTCGCAAAGAGTCGGACACGACTGAGCGACTGATCTGATCTGATCTGATTGGGCTATGTAAAGCAGGAGAGCTGGACATTTGCTCCCTGCATGAAGCTTGAAGCCTAAAAGTGTTGCTTTTCCATCAAAAAGGCATTAGAAAGCTTACTTCAACCTTCCAAGGACACCCTGAAAAAAACCACACACTTGTGAGGAAAAGTCAAACCCTCAGAACCACTACTTGAGAAGGTGTAGCATCTGAATTTGCCCTGCGCTCTACAGGAATTCCAGTCAGGGAAGTAAGTGATAAAAACCAGCCCTTTGATGTTGATTCTCTAGGAAGACAACAGAAACGATTGCAAACACTGCTTTATAAGGGTACTGTCACAGAGCAGGGTACATAGGTTGAAGACTAGTTCAGGGTAGTTCACAGTAAGAGAGACACAAATCTCACAAGGAAATTAACTATCTGGAGAGAATACCAGCAGATGTAATGAGCCAGTGAATTAGCATTGCAAAAATGGGAAATAAAAGAACTGAAAATGAAAGACACCTAAAATAAGTGTTTACGGTTATTTAAAAGATTTTTAAAATTAGGAACCATAATGAAAGAATAGAGCGTTATGGACAGATAAATTTGATAAATAACCAGGTAGAACAACCAAAAATTTTTTGATAAAATTTTATTTGACAGAATGCAAATTTGATTTTTAAAAAAGGCACATTTGATAAATTTTCAAATACAACTCCTATAAACAAACAAATAAAAAGACACTGCAATTAAGGACTCACTGGATAGGTTACACAAAAGATTCAGCACAGCAGAGGGAAAAAGTCCTTGAACCTGAACACAGATCCTCAGAAATAACCCAGAATTATAGCTGTAAAAACAAGGTGAAAAGTGAAACTTGCTCAGTCGTGTCTGAGTCTTTGCGACCCCATGGTCTATACAGTCCATGGAATTCTCCAGGCCAGAATACTGGAGTGGGTAGCCTTTCCCTTCTCCAGGGGATCTTCCCAGCCCAGGGATCAGAACCCAGGTCTCCCACATTTCAGGCATATTCTTTACCAGCTGAGCCACAAGGGAAGCCTGTAGAAACTACAAAAGAATTAAGCAAGATAGAGAATAGAAAATGAGAAGCCCAACATAATTTAGTAGAACTTCAAGAAGCAACTACTGAAAGGGAGTCAGTATTCACAGGGAAAATGACTAAGGATATTCCAGAATGAAGACTTGACTCTTCGGGCTGAAAAAGCACATTAATTTATCAAGAGGGTAAATAACAACAAAAAGATTTTTTGAACATGATTTCTATTTCTCTAAAGATTTTATCTGTTCTTGTTTTTCCTTCCAATCCTTCTTCCAGGGTTTAATTTCCATTTCATCTAAGTATTCAATTTTATAGAATGAAACAGTTAAATGAAAATGTAAGACTAGAAATTAATAAAATGAAAAACAAAGGTTATAGAAAGAAGGAGATAACAATGACAGTGACAAAAATAATGACGTATTTCTCCATTTTAAGAACTCATTCTCAAGCTGCTGCTGCTGCTGTTTTACTTACGCTGGGCTCTGCTTGCTTCCATGACAGACAGCCTGTTTCCCCATGTGCTAATCAGAAGTCAGCTTCCAGGGCAGCTATACTCTCAGTCTACTGCCCATGTGGTCAGAAAAGCCTTCCAGAGCAGATACACCCGCACAGGGAGGGAAGCTGAAGATGGAGACTTCAGCAAAGGTTGGGTCATCTTCAGAAATCTGACCCCAAAGGAACACAGACTGACACCCAGTGGCCTGATCACATGAACAGCACAGCACTTATGGGTGGTCCACACCCTGACTGCTGCAGGCGGCAGGTTGTTTGTGGGGATTTCCTCCAATTGCTGTGTTTTGAGACTGTCTGTAATCTAGAGAGTGCTATGGGGGTGTGCAATGTACCAGTTCCCCTCTCCTCTCCCCTCTCCCACCTCTCTTTGTCTCTCTTCCTTCCCTACCAAATGTGCAATCTCTGGTGCACAGGGTCCCACAGGTGACCAGGTGGAGGCCAACAGGTGACTGTGTAAGTAAGGAGAAGGTCTCCTACGACCTATGTGATACAGGGGATGATATTCTTCAGGGTCAGTGCATCCTGTACAACTAAGCTAAAATGTGTTGATTAGATTAATTTAGTAATACTGGTAGTACTAGTAGTAGTACTGAAATTCAAGGTGGAGGTATAAGATGCTGGACTGCCAGTGTTGACAGTCCATTATATCAGAAATAAACCTTAGTGAGGCCTGGTTAGGTCTCCCTCACTTCTCCAAACAGAGCTGTAGTTATCTTTCTAAACTCTTTAGCAACTGCCAGCTTGGAAATTATTCTGCAGAAATGCTGGCCAAGATGCAAACACTGTAACAACACTGTAAAATCTGACACCTCCCCTATCATCCACCACCAATAGCCACAACAACAACAAAACTAGTATATATTGACATTACACACACACACACACACACACACACACACACACACACACACACACACACACACACTGTGCGAGGCATTACCCTTCTAAGTGCTTTACATGTTTTAGCTCTTTTAAATTTATGACGATCCTATTAGGCAAGTACTAATATTTTACAGATGAGAAAACTGAAGCATAGAAAGATAAATTAATGTGTCCAAAGTCACCGAGCTGGAAAGCTAATGGGGACACATGGTGTTCTCATGGAACCCCAGAGTGCCTTTCAGGCAATCTGTCTCTAGAACACTGTCAACCATTAAGCTGCACTATATCCAAATGACCTCCCAATGGCCAGTCCCAAAGGGCTTCCCTCAGTCCACCCTGCTTTACCTCTCTGAGATCTGCAACAGTGTTAACCATCCTTTCCACTCCCCGGGGGCTGGTTCTTTCCTCTCAGCCTTGTTGTTGTTCAGTCGCTAAGTTGTGTTTGACTTTTTGTAACCCCATAAACTGCAGCATGCCAGGCTTCTCTGTGCTATCTCCCTGAGTTTGCTCAAACTCATGTCCATTGAGTCAGTGATGCCATCCAACCATCTCATCCTCTGTCACCCCTGCTTCTCCTCTTTCCCTCAGTCTTTCCCAGCATCAGGGTCTTTTCCAGTGATTCGACTCTTTACATAAGGTGACCAAAGTATTGGAGCTTCAGCTTCAGCATCAGTCCCTCCAATGAATATTCAGGGTTGATTTGCTTAGGATTGACTGGTTTGATCTCTTTGCTGTCCAAGGGACTGTCAAGAGTCTTCTCCAGCACCACAGTTCAAAAGCATCAGTTCTTCATCACTTAGCCTTCTTCATGGTACAACTCTCACATCCATACACAACTACTAGAAAAACCATAGCTTTGACTGATGGACCTTTGTCAGCAAAGTGATGTCTCTGCTTTTTAATATACTAAGTTTGTCATAGATTTTATTCCAAAGAGCAAGCATCTTTTAATTTTGTGGCTTCAGTCACCATCCACAGTGATTTTGGAGCCCAAGAAAATGAAATCTGTCACTGTTTCCACATTTTTCCCATCTATTTGCCATGAAGTGATAGGACTAGGTGCCATGATCTTAGCTTTTTGAATTTTACCCAGTTTATTCACTGTCCTCTTTCATCTTCATCAAGAGGCTCTTTAGTTTAATTCCTCTTTTGCTTTCTGCCATAGGGTGGTATCATCTGCATATCTGAGGTTGTTGATATTTCTCCCAGCCATCTTGATTCCAGCTTGTGCTTCATCCAGCCCCACATTTCGGATGGTGTACTCTGCATAGAAGTTAAATAAGCAGGGTGACAATATACAGCCTTGATGTACTTCTTTCCCAGTTTTGAACCAGTCTGTTATTCCATGTCTAGTTCTAACAGTTGCTTCTTGACCTGCAAACAGATTTCTCAGGAGACAGGTAAGGTGGTCTGGTATTCCCATCTCTTTAAGAATTTTCCACAGTTTGTTGTGATCCACACAGTCAAAGGCTTTAGCATAGTCCATGAAGCAGAAGTAGATGTTTTTCTGGAACTCCCTTGCTTTTTCTATGATCCAGATGTTGGCAATTTGATCTCTGGTTCCTCTGCCTTTTCTAAATCCATCTTGTACATCTGGAAGTTCTTGGTTCATGTACTGTTGAATCCTGGCTTGAAGGATTTTGAGCATTACCTTGCTATCATGTGGAATGAGCAGAATTGTGTGGTAGTTTGAACATTCTTTGGCATTGCCCTTCTTTGGGATTGGAATGAAAACTGACCTTTTCCAGTCCTGTGGCCACTGCTGAGTTTTCTAAATTTGTTGGCGTATTGAACGCAGCACTTTCACAGCATCCTTTTAGGATGTGAAATAGCTCAGCTTGAATTCCATTACCTCCACTATCTTTGTTTATAGTAATGCTTCCTAAGGTCCACTTGACTTCACAATCCAGGATATCTGGCTCTAGGTGAGTGATCACACCATTGCAGTTATCCAGTTCATTAAGGCCTTTTTTGTACAGTTCTTTTGTGTATTCTTGCCACCTCTTCTTAATCTCTTCTGCTTCTGTTAGGTTCTTGCCGTTTCTGTTCTTTATTGTGCCTATCTTTGTATGAAATGTTCCCTTGGTATCTCTAATTTTCTTGAAGGGATCTCTAGTCTTTCCCATTCTTTCCATCTCAGCCTGCTCCTGTCTCTTTTGCTATGCTTACTTCCTCTGCTCTGTAAATAGAAGCATCCTCCAAGGTTCTTCCCCACCAACCCTATTTTCCATTCTCTTTATTCTTTCTCCTTTTCACGAGGACCTTGGTTGAAGCGTTCCTTGAACTTAACGGTCAGGACACTGGGGTTCCATACCCAAGGTCTTGGATCCATCATTTTCACTCCTAGAGCCCTCACTTCTGCAGTAAAGTCAGGGGGTTGTTTTGAGCAGTGGTTCTTATCTTGGCTGCACGCTAGCTCCACCTGATGGTGGAATCAGAAGACCATGAGAAAGTTAGGGCTGGGAGTGGGTAGCTAGAAAATTTCGAGAATGAATGTGTTTTCCCATACATTCGTTTGGAGATATGTTTTGAATTTATCTTTCAAAACATCTTACATTTATCTTACATCAAAATAGCATAAGTTTATTAACATGTTATGAAAATGTTACTCACATGTAACATGTCTGACTCTTTGCGACTCCATGGCCTGTAGCCCGCCAGGCTCCACTGTCCACGGAATTCTCCAGACAGGAATACTGGAGTGGGTGTCATGTCCTTCTCCTGGAGGTCTTCCCGACCCAGGGATCGAACTCAGGTCTCCTGCATTGCAGGCAGATTCTTTACCATTCGACCAACTGGAGAAGCCCCATTAACCTGTTATGGGTCTCTCTAAATGCTTAGTGAAATGTCCAAACCAAATTCAGCTTCTTCTAAAACATGCAGGATGGGAGTGCTCCAGACTGAAAATGTTGAGTGCCACCACCTGGTGCCTTCCTTAACATTCTCCTGCCTTGGGCTCAAATTCCCATAAAAGGGATCACAGACGGTTTAGAGCCAGGATTTACTCTAACATCCTTGCTTGCCCTGTGTTCCTTCTCATCCTATATCCAGTAAGCTTTTTCTTATAAATAGCAGACTGAAAACTATGAAATTCTGAAATTCTATTAATCCCTAGTCCTCTAAGCACAGTTATAAACATGATTTATCTGTATTGATATTTTCCTCCTTTAGGCTTGATTTCTAAAAAACAAATACATGTTTTTTTGCTTTTTTTTTTTTCCTATTCTGGCTATTTTGAGCCTAGATTTGGCCCTCAGGTAGGTATTATGACAATGCTGCTTGCACACATTAATATGCAAAAAAATTGTCTAAAATCTCATTAAATGCAAGTTCTGTTTTCAGTAGGTCTGAAATTCTGCATCTGTAGCAGGCTCCTAGGTAATGCTGAGGTTTCTGGTCAGTGGGCCACACTTTGAATAGTGAGGGTCTGTAATATTCACTGGCAGAGATATTTAGCATGGAGCACAAAAGATCTCCAAGACTACAAATGGAAAAATCTCTCCCTTATTCCTTCAACCATGAGCCATCTGACCCTTTATCCTTTGCACAAGGTTGCTTCCTGTGTAAAGCTGCATGAAGCCAGTATTTTCTGGACGATATTAAAGATACATCAAATTGGTTGGCATTCCCTTGCCTTGCTTCATTTTGCTTTGTAACTGTAACTCTCCTATCATGAGTTGCTCTCCATGCAGAGGGTAGGTGAATCATTTCCCACCACAGCATCAGTACTGGTGCTGTGCCCCAGTATCCTTATTTATCTTCTGCAAAACCTTGCAGCCTGAGCCTGCTGTAAGCAGAGAAGTGCTGTCTCCCACCCAAAGCTGTGGCATAGAGTATCTGATACTTTTATATTCCCAACTGCTTCTTTGCTCTTGCTCAAAACTAGTTCCTCATTTTTAAGAAGCTATTAATCATACATCAATCTCAGTACCTTGCATTTACTAGGTGATCAATAACTCTGCCAAATTTGACTGGTTATCTAATAAAGAAGGATCTCCCTGGAGACAAAGAAGCCAGATTCTTCACATGGCATTTCAGAAGAATGGTTAACATTTACTTTCGATTTATTTACAGACAAGTGGAGATGTTTCAAAAAGCCAACCAGCGACGTCCTCTTCAGGGATTTACCTCTTGCAATTTTTAGAGCCAGATTAATTCCTTAATGTCAAGTCCTACAGATTGGCTGAGTTGGGAAGTAGCTGTCTCTGCCTGCCCAAAATTCTACTTTGACTATAACTAGCCATTGTCCAAATGTCACTTTTCCTCAAGGTCAGGTCATTTCATCAAGACTCAACCAATTGAACCAGCGTGTGACAAGTGACAGAATCTCAATGCAGCTTGAGATTGAATTGAGTTCAGTAGAGAGAGGGAAGCTCCAGCCTCTAATTAGAGGAGACACAATGAAGGAAAAGATAACTGAGCTGTACCTTGGAGGATGCAGGCAAACCTGAGTGAAGGTGTGAGGAGAGCTTAAACGTGGGAATGAAATGGATGAAGACTCGGCAGTCAAATGTACAATGTAGGTCTAGCAGATAATAGAGTCCATCTCAACTGAGACCAAAAATTAATGATATGGAGTGGAGCATAATGAGTCATGACACGGGGGGAAATGGTAGCCAGATTGTGCAACTTTTTATATGTCAGCCTGAAGAGACTTAAATTAACCTTGTAGGCAATAGAGAGTGATGGAAGATTTGTAATTAAGTAAATGTCACTGTGAAAATTAATGTCCTTACAAAGATGTATTTGGCCATGGTGTCTAGATCATCTTCAGATGAGGTATGAGTTTGAACGTGAGTCATATTCTCCCACAAACTTGATCTGTCTTGGTAAATGTACTACATACATGAGAAAAATGTCTATTCTCTAGTTATGGGATATTGTGTTTATCAAACACAATGTCAAAATGATCAACTGTTTTCCATGTCTTGTTTATTTTTACTGATTTTTTTGTGTCCTTTTAATTGTATGTTATTTTGTTGTCATTTTAATTGCTGAGAGAGGGTGTTAAAATCCCTAACTGTGATTGTAGAATTTCTGTTTCTCCCCTCAATTTTGTCAATTGCTTCTTTGTTTCAAAGATTATCAGCACACACATTAATGATTATATGTCTTTTCATATTACCATTTCAGCCTTCTTATGCTTACACCTTACATGATATCTTTTTTGATCCAGTTGCTTTTAACCTATCTTTGATTTTAAAATATGTATCTGGAGTATAGCATACAATTGGATCTTACTTTTTGCAAATCAATTCTAACAATCTCTCTCTTTCAAGTAGTGTTGGTTTTTAGTCTTCTGGCTCCCATAGTTTGTAATAAGAAGTCAGAGGTCTTATTTTTTTTTAAAGAATTATTCATGACACTTGCTAAAGATGATAAGGAAGACTTTATTCAAGAAGGAGAAACTACTACAGTGGGGTTTTGCAGCAGAGAAGAGAGGGGGCAGGCTAAACTCCAAATACAACAAGGATGAGTGGAGACTGATATCCAAGGAACAGGATGGGGTCAGTAAATGGAAAATTACTAAGAGGAAAGATCAGGGATGGGAGGATTCTTGCTGAAGCTACACTAGGGTGATAAGATATGGAGAATCAGGGGTGAGGAATTTGATCAGAAATGGGGAGTGATCACAGACTGACTGGAAGATTTTGCTAAACTGACTCAGCAGGATTCTTACTAATACTGCAGTGGATCAGGAGAGCGCCCACAGGTGGGATCTAGTCCAAAAGAGGTCTCAGAGAAGCTTGATTCAAGTTTGATCAAAGGAGGGAGTCTGTCATACTCGACTGTGTGTAATGTCTTTTTCTCTAGCTCTTTCCACATTTTCTCGTTACCTTTGGTTTTCAACAGTTGGATTATTAAGTGACTAGCAACGGTCTTGTCTAAGTTCTCTTGCTGAGCTTCTCGCATTAGTATCTTTGAGGAGAGATTCTGCCTCATTCTCTCTCTCCTCTCATTTGGGCACTCCAGTTACACAGTGTTAGACCTTTCGTTATCATTCTCCATGTCATTTTTTTAAGGATTTACTTTTTCTAGAGTAGCTTTAGATTTAAAACAAAATTGAGAGGAAGGTACAGAGATTTCTCATATTACATCTGCTGCCCACACACAAGCATAGCCTCCCCCATTGTCAGCATCACTCACCAGAATGGTACGTTTTTTACCTAGAATGAATCTACTTTGACACGGCAAAAATTTTTTTATAATCTAAAGTTTATAGTTTATCCAAGGGTTCATTCTTGGTGTCATACATTCTATGTGTTTAGACAACATATCATGACAAATGTCCATCATTAAATATACAGAATATTTTCACCACTCTAAAAATCTTTTACGCTATCACACCCCACCCCCACCCATGCAAGCACTGATCTTTTTCTTGTCTCCCCAGTTTTGCCTTTTCCAGACTGTCATATGGTCAGAATCATATAGTATGTAGCATTTTCAGGTCTGACTTCTTTCACTCAGTAATATGCATTTAAGATTCCTCCATGTCTTTCTGCAATCTAATAGCTCATATCTTTTTTAGCACCAAATAAACCACTCTGTTGTCTAGATGTGTCACAGTTTATTCACCTACTCAAGGCCATCCAGTTTGCTTCCAAGTTTTGGCAATTATGAATGAACCTGCTATAAACATCTTTGTGCGCTTTTTTTTTTTTTTTTGAACATAAGTTTTTAGCTCCTTTGGGTAAAAACCAAAAAGTGTAATTGCTAAATCATACAGGAAGAGTATGTTTAGTTTTTATAAGAACTGCCAAACTGTCTTCCATAGAGGTTGTACTATTTGCACTCTCATTAGCAGTGTACAAGAGTTCCTGCTGCTCCATACCCTCACCACCGTTTGGTGGTGTCAGTTTTCTGGGTTTTGGCCATTCTAATAGGTATTTAGTGGTATACTGAACTGCATTTCCTGATGACATATGATGTGCAGCATCTTTTCATATGCTTATTTGCATCTCTTCCTTGTTAAGATGTCCATGAAGGTCTTTGGCCCATTTTTTTAATTGGGTTATTTGATTCTCATTGTTGAGTTTTAAGTGTTATTTGTCTATTTTGAATAACAATCCTTTATCAGATGTGTCTTTTGCAATTATTTCATCTTAGGCTTTGGCTCATCCTCTGATTCTCTTGACATCGTCTTTTGCAGAAACAGAAGTTTTTCAATTTAATGAACTCTACCTTATTAATACTGTTCATACTGTTCATGGGGTTCTCATATGCTACTGTTCATGGGGTTCTCAATATGCGTCTGGAGATCAGTGGAGAAATAACTCCAGAAAGAATGAAGGAATGGAGCCAAAGCAAAAAGAATACCCAGCTGTGGATGTGACTGGTGATAGAAGCAAGGTCTGATGCTGTAAAGAGCAATATTGCATAGGAACCTGGAATACCAGGTCATGAATCAAGGCAAATTGGAAGTGGTCAAATAAGGGATGGCAAGAGTGACATTCTAGGAATCAGCGAACTAAAATGGACTGGAATGGGTGAATTTAACTCAGATGACCATTATATCTATTACTGCGGGCAGGAATCCTTCAGAAGAAATGAGTAGCCATCATGGTCAACAAAAGAGTTTGAAATGCAGTATTTGGATGCAATCTCAAAAACGACAGAATGATCTCTGTTTGTTTCCAAGGCAAACCATTCAATATCACAGTAATCCAAGTCTATGCCCCAACCAATAATGCTAAAGAATCTGAAGTTGAATGGTTCTATGAAGACCTACAAGACCTTTTAGAACACCCAAAAAAGATGTCCTTTTCATTATAGGAGACTGGAATGCAAAAGTAGGAAGTCAAGAAACACCTGGAGTAACAGGCAAATTTGGCCTTGGAATACAGAATGAAGCAGGGCAAAGGCTAATAGAGTTTTGCCAAGAAAATGCACTGGTCATAGCAAACACCTTCTTCCAACAACATAAGAGAAGACTCTATACATGGACATCACCAGATGGTCAACACCGAAATCAGATTGATTATATTCTTTGCAGCCAAAGATGGAGAAGCTCTATACAGTCAGCAAAAACAAGACCAGGAGCTGACTGTGGCTCAGATCATGAACTCCTTATTGCCAAATTCAGACTGAAATTGAAGAAAGTAGGGAAAACCACTAGACCATTCAGGTATGACCTAAATCAAATCCCTTATGATTATACAGTGGAAGTGAGAAATAGATTTAAGGGCCTAGATATGATAGATAGAGTGCCTGATGAACTATGGACGGAGGTTCATGACACTGTACAGGAGACAGGGATCAAGACCATCCCCATGGAAAAGAAATGCAAAAAAGCAAAATGGCTGTCTGGGGAGGCCTTACCAATAGCTGTGAAAAGAAGAGAAGTGAAAAGCAAAGGAGAAAATGAAAGATAGAAGCATCTGAATGCAGAGTTCCAAAGAATAGCAAGAAGAGATAAGAAAGCCTTCTTCAGCAATCGATGCAAAGAAATAGAGGAAAACAGCAGAATGGGAAAGACTAAAGATCTCTTCCAGAAAATCAAAGATACCAAGGGAACATTTCATGCAAAGATGGGCTCAATAAAAGACAGAAATGGTATGGACCTAACAGAAGTAGAAGATATTAAGAAGAGGTGGCAAGAATACACAGAACTGTACAAAAAAGATCTTCATGACCCAGATAATCATGATGGTGTGATCACTGACCTAGAGCCAGATATCCTGGAATGTGAAGTCAAGTGGACCTTAAAAAGCATTGCAACAAACAAAGCTAGTGGAGGTGATGGAATTCCAGTTGAGCTATTTCAAATCCTGAAAGATGATGCTGTGAAAGTGCTGCACTCAATATGCCAGCAAATTTGGAAAACTCAGCAGTGGCCACAGGACTGGAAAAGGACAGTTTTCATCCCAATCCCAAAGAAAGGCAATGCCAAGGAATGCTCAAACTACCGCATAATTGCACTCATCTCACACACTAGTAAAGTAATGCTCAAAATTCTCCAAGCCAGGCTTCAGCAATATGTGAACCATGAACTTCCTGATGTTCAAGCTGGTTTAGAAAAGGCAGAGGAACCAGAGACCAAATTGCCAACATCTGCTGGATCATGGAAAAAGCAAGAAAGTTCCAGAAAAACATCTATTTCTGCTTTCTTGACTATGCCAAAGCCTTTGACTGTGTGGATCACAATAAACTGTAGAAAATTCTGAAAGAGATGAGAATACCAGACCACCTGACCTGCCTCTTGAGAAATTTGTATGCAGGTCAGGAAGCAACAGTTAGAACTGAACAAGGAACAACAGACTGGTTCCAAATAGGAAAAGGAGTACGTCAAGGCTGTATATTGTCACCCTGCTTATTTAACTTACATGCAAAGTACATCATGAGAAACGCTGGGCTGGAAGAAGCACAAGCTGGAATCAAGATTGCTGGGAGAAATATCAATAACCTCAGATATGCAGATGACACCACCCTTATGGCAGAAAGTGAAGAGGAACTAAAAAGCCTCTTGATGAAGGTGAAAGAGGAGAGTGAAAAAGTTGGCTTAAAGCTCAACATTCAGAAAATGAAGATCATGGCATCTGGTCCCATCACTTCATGGGAAATAGATGGTGAAACAATGGAAACAGTGTCAGACTTTATTTTCCTGGGCTCCAAAATCACTGCAGATGGTGACTGCAGCCATGAAATTAAAAGACGCTTACTCCTTGGAAGAAAAGTTATGACCAACCTAGATAGCATATTCAAAAGCAGAGACATTACTTTGCCAACAAAGGTCCGTCTAGTCAAGGCTATGGTTTTTCCAGTGGTCATGAATGGATGTGAGAGTTGGACTGTGAAGAAAGCTGAGCACTGAAGAATTGATGCTTTTGAACTGTGGTGTTGGAGAAGACTCTTGAGAGTCCCTTGGACTGCAAGGAGATCCAATCAGTCCATTCTGAAGGAGATCAGCCCTGGGATTTCTTTGGAAGGAATGATGCTAAAGCTGAAACTCCAGTACTTTGGCCACCTCATGCGAAGAGTTGACTCATTGGAAAAGACTCTGATGCTGGGAGGGATTGGGGGCAGGAGGAGAAGGGGACGACAGAGGATGAGATGGCTGGATGGCATCACTGACTCAATGGAGGTGGGTCTGAGTGAAGTCCAGGAACTGGTGACGGACCCGGAGGCAAGGCGTGCTGTGTGTGATTTATGGGGTCGCAAAGAGTCGGACACAACTGAGCGACTGAACTGAATTGAACTGAGCTTATTAATTATTTCTTCTAGGATCATATCTTCAGTATTATATCTGAAAAGATATGGCTATACCCAAGGTCATCTAGGTTCTCTCCTGTGTTATCTTCTGGAGTTTTGTAGTTTCACATTTTATATCGAGGTTTATGATTCATTTTGAGTTAATTATTGTGAAGAATGTAAGGTCTGTGTCTAGAACAGACACAGGTCTAGATATTCCAGCATCATTTGTTGAAAAGAGAAATATTTTTGCTCCATCGTACTGCCTTTGCTCCTTTGTCAAAGATTAGTTAACCATATTTATGGGAGTCTATTTCCTGGACTCTCTATTCTGTTACACTAATCTACTCGTCTTTTTCTTTTGCCAATACCTCACTATCTTGATTACTGTAGTGTGATAGTAAGTCTTAAAGTCAGGTGACATCAGTCTTCCTACTTTGCTATTCTCTTTCAATTTGTTAGCTCTTCTAGGTCACCAGAAACATGAGGGACCCAAACTCCTGCTCAAAGCACAATTCTGCTTTGATATCCTGGCTGTAGCAGGAGGTCCAGGGAGGATGCAAGGGGCCGCCCAGCCCTCAGGACCCATAGTCCTTGCACTGTCGGGCCTCTGACTAGGGAGCAGAGCTCCTCCCTGCCTCTCTGCAGATTGCTTCATGCCTATCAGGCTGCGGCCCATTCCACCCATTCTAGGATTGAGATACACGGTTTGGTACCAGTGGGGGCCACCAAGGTATGGGAGGGGGCAGACAGCATCCCAGGATTCAAAGCTTGCTCCCTTCCTGACTGGCTTGGCCCACACTGATTCGCCTGCCACTGGGAAATGGCTCGCCACCCAGCCTCTCTCTGCAAATGCCTCCCTTAGCTATCTGGGTGAAGCTGGAGCTGTGGGCATGGCGTCTCACCTCACCCCCAGGAGCATCAGTGAGCCAATCCCTAGCCCTGGCTCCCAAAATCTTGGTCAGAAGGAATCCAGGAAATCACCTGATGTAGCCCAGTATCTTACAGGTGAGAGGATGGAGGACCAGGTATGTTAAGGCTATGCACGAATTCTAACTGCATAAAATAAATCTTGTTTGCTTTTTGGACAGTCAGCAGAGCAGGGGCATGCAGTTGACATAGTGAGCTGAACTTTAGAAAAGCCTCCCATGAGATCTTGCAAATGAGATGGAAAAAATATGGACTGAATCCAAATAAAGTTAGACAGATTGATGACTGGTTTAAAGACTACTAATAAATTACTTAATGCTTCCTTGGATGCTCTCTTCAGAGCAGTTTCTTAGTTACAGCTCTCATTCCATTCCAGGCCAAATTTTAATACTCCTGGATGAAGGCACAAATTCACTCCTTTAAACAATATTGAGTGGGTGCCTACTCTGTACTGGGCACTCATGGCACTGTTGAATGAAAGCAGAGCCTCTGCCCTCACAGAACCCACCATCCACCGAGGACATAGAGGTCAATCAGAGTGAAACACAAACAGCTGTGCCGTCAGGGTTGTGACAGGGAGGAGGGTCCGTACTGTCAGAGCACATCAAAGGGGAGTTTCATCTGAGGGTGGGTAGGGGGACTCAAGGAAGACTCCCCTACAGAAGTGCCTTTTAAGTTAATATCTGAAAGATACATAAGAGCTACAAAGACAAGAGGAAAAAGAGTTCCAGAGAGAGGGACTAGCTTGTCCCTCCGGGCCCTGTGCCAGGAGGCAGTGTGACTAAGGTGAAGGAATGAAGGCCAGAAAGCCAAGGGTGTGGAAGCCATGAGGACCTGCATCCATCTGCTGAAATATAAGTTCCATGAGGGCAGAGGATTTGAATTATTTTTCTCACTGCTGTATCCCCAGTGCCTAGAGCTGTGCCTACTGCACAGTAGGTACTGAGAAATATTGAGAGAATGAATGGAGGGATAGATGGATGCTGATGAGTATGTAAGAGATTTTGTAGGTTTTTAGGCAATGGGATGTTGTTTTGTAGAGGCTTCCCTGGTGGCTCAGACAGGAAAAAATCTGCCTGCAATTGGGGCGACCCAGGTTTGATGCCTGGGCTGGGAAGATCCCCTGGAGAAGAGAATAGCAACCCACTCTAGTATTCTTTTCTGGAGAATTCCATAGACAGAGGCTACAGTCCATGGGGTCTCAAAGAGTCAGACATGACTGAGCGACTAACACTTTGACTTTTCAAGCATTGGGAAGTTACGAACTGTTTTGTAGAGATTAGCCTGGTTTCAGGCTAGAGAAAGGACTGGAGGAGGTAAGAATTTCATGTGTGTGACCAGCCAGGAGAAACATTCCGTTTCTGGATGAAGATCAAACTAAGCGGGGTACTGCAGAGAGAACAAAGTAAAGAGTATTGAGAGGTGTTTAGGGGACTTAGTGAGGAACTCCTGCACATGAGCTGGTGAAAGCTATTGGTGAGGGGCCACAGAGGGTGAACAGAAACAGAATCAGAATTCACCATTATCTCAAAAAGTTTGAAGGAAATGGCACAGTAAGATAACAAGCAAATAAAATACATGTAAAAATCTTAACTCAAAGTATACTCAAAAATACAATGACACAGTACAGGTAGGGAAATGACTGAAAAACAACACAAAGAAGAAACATTTCCGAGTCTTACCCTCAATCTCCAAGCAAGAATTATCTGTAAATGAGGCTACCAAACACAATGCAATTTAGACTACACAAGGAGACATATTTAAGAAAACAAGATGGCAAATCCTGCTGTACTCTGGGCTGACTAACGTGACTATGCATTCAGCTCAAAGTGACAGATATTAAAATAGACTTTTATCGACTGGAAATTCTTGAGAAAAGGGTCACTAATGACTCACTAAAGCAATTCAGTACATCAAGGAATACCTCAGTTAACAAGAGGACATTTAGCAAGCATGAGAAAAAACTCAGAGGGAATAGTCACATCCCAGTACTTAAAGGCTCTCATGAGAGTGCGAGATTATACTTTGATGGTCTCTGGGAGTCTAATCCAGGGTGGGTGTAACAGCAACCAAGATTTCCACTTAGTGACAGAAAGTTTTCTAAATCAGTCTATCCCAGAATAGCAGTCTTCAGCAAGTGCGGAGTCTCTCTTGAGGAAGAGTAAGCACATGCAGACTGAGAGAGGGTGGGCCAGGTCGTAAGATTACAGGGCCTGTGTTTCTGGCTGCTTGGATTCAGAACTTGATTCTCAATGCTGCATGGAAACCTCAGGATCATTTTAAGGAGGGCAGCAGCCTGTTCCAGTTTATATCCTGGGAGGACCCCTTCTGTTACTGCGGGTTCCCTGGGCATTGGCCTCTCAGGCTTGGTCAACAGTGTCCAGAGCAGGCACCAGCTCACATCCAAGTGGTGACACTCTGCCTGGGATTGCATTGAACTTATAGATCAGTCTGGGGAAAAATGACATCTTGACAACATTGACTGTTGCAATCCATGCATGCAATATGTCTCTCCATTTATGAGGTCTAGTTCAATTTCTCTCATCAGTCCTGCGTAAATGTGAGCATATAAATCTTGCATGTATTTCATTAGACTTATCTCTATGTTTTTCATATTTTGGGTACTGTTGTAACATGTTATTTGTAGAGTCTTTAGGATTTCCTACATAGATCATCGTGTCATCTACAAGTGAAGACAATTATTATTTCTTCCGTTCTTATCTTAATACCATTTATTTCTTGTTCTTGTCTTCAATACAATTTTGAATAGTAGTAAGAGTGGATATCCTTGCCTTGTCCCTGATCTTAGAATAAGCATTCAGTCTTTCATACACTAAATGTGACGCTAGCTATACATTTCATGGTTAATCTTTATTAGACTGAAGAACCTTCCTATTATCTCTAATTTCTTGAGAGATTTTATTATGAACAGATGTTGGATTTTGCTAAAGTACTCTTTCTCCATCTATTGAGATAATCTTTTTTTAATCTGTTGATATGGTGATTACATCGATTAATTTTCTTTTGTTAATTTATTTTCAAATATTGAACTAACCTTGTATTACAAGGATAAAACCACCTGTTCATCATGCATTATCCTTTTTATATATTGCTAGATTTAATTTTCTAATATTTTGCCAAGGATTTTTTTATCTATATCAGGAGGGGGTGATATTTGGGCTGTAGATTCTTTTCATGTAATGTCTTTGTCTGGTTTTGATATTAGGTTAACATTGGATTCATAAAATAAATTGGAAAATATTCCATCCGCTTCCATTTTGGGGGGAAAAAAATTCTATAGAATTAGTGTTATTCCTTCCCTGATTGTTTGGTAAAAATCACCACTAAATTCACATGGGCTAGAAGTTTTCTTTGTTAAAAAGTTTTTAGCTACAAATGTAATTTTTAATAGGAATGGCATTGTTTGGGCTATATATTTCTTCTTGAGTGAGTTTTGGGAGTTTGTGTCTTTCAGGCAATTTTTTCATTTCATGTAAATTCTCAAATTAATACAAAGCTACAAATTAAAAAACGCTTACTCCTTGGAAGAAAAGTTATGACCAACATAGATAGCATATTCAAAAGCAGAGATGTTACTTTGCCAACAAAGGTCCGTCTAGTCAAGGCTATGGTTTTTCCAGTGGTCATGTATGGATGTTAGAGTTGGACTGTGAAGAAAGCTGAGCATCGAAGAATTGATGCTTTTGAACTGTGGTGTTGGAGAAGACTCTTGAGAGTCCCTTGGACTGCAAGGAGATCCAACCAGTCCATTCTGAAGGAGATCAGCCCTGGGATTTCTTTGGAAGGAATGATGCTAAAGCTGAAACTCCAGTACTTTGGCCTCCTCATGTGAAGAGTTGACTCATTGGAAAAGACTCTGATGTTGGGAGGGATTGAGGGCAGGAGGAGAAGGGGACGACAGAGGATGAGATGGCTGGATGGCATCACTGACTCGATGGACGTGAGTTTGAGTGAATTCCAGGAGTTGGTGATGGACAGGGAGACCTGGTGTGCTGCGATTCATGGGGTCGCAAAGAGTTGCACATGACTGAGCAACTGATCTGATGTGATTCATCATATTCCCTCATTAACGTTTTAATTTCTTTAGGATCTCCAATAAAGTCTTCTCTTTAATTTCTGATATTGCTAATTGGTACCATCTTTCTCTTGTTTTTAATTAAATATATTGGACAGAAATTTATAAATTATAGTTTTGTTGACTTTTCCCCTGTTGTTTTTCTGGTTTCTATTTTATTGATTTCTGCTCTTATCATTATTTCTACCTTTCTGCTTCTTTTGTATTTAACTTCCTTTCCTTTTTATAATTTCTTAAGGAGGCAATGGCACCCCACCCCAGTACTTTTGCCTGGAAAATCCCATGGACGGAGGAACCTGGTAGGCTCCAGTCCATGGGGTCGCTAAGAGTCGGACACGACTGAGCGACTTCACTTTCGCTTTTCACTTTCATACGTTGGAGAAGGAAATGGCAACCCACTGCAGTATTCTTGCCTGGAGAATCCCGGGGACAGGGGAGCCTGGTGGGCTTCTGTCTGTGGGGTTGCACAGAGTCAGACACGACTGAAGCGACTTAGCAGCAGTAGTAACAAGGTGGTAGCTAAGATAATTATAATGAGACTTTTCTTCTTTATAAGTGCTAATGCCCTATAAATCACACATATTTTTATAGGTTGTCTAATTTTCATTTGTCTAATTCAATTAGCATTTCCTTTATGATTTTTTCTTTGGTCCATGGTTTATTTAGAAATGTATCTTTTAATTTTTAATTATTTAGAGATTTCTTGCTGTTTTTCTCTCTTTTATTTCTAGTTGAATGCTATTATGTCAGAGAACATGCTTTGTATTACTTTGATCCTTATAAATTTGCATAGATTTGTTTTGTGGCCTGGAATATGACTTATCTTGGTGAATATTCCTCATGTACTTGAAAAAAATGTTTACGTTGCTATTGTTATATGTTATATACATGTTAATTAAGTCAGTGAAAGACCCTCAGTCATGTCTGACTCTTGCAACCCTGTGGGATAGTCCATGGAATTCTCCAGGCCAGAATATTGGAGTGGGTAGCATTCCCTTCACCAAGGGATCTTCCCAACCCAGAGATCAAACCCGGTTTCCTGCATTGCAGGTGGATTCTTTATCAGCTGAGCCACAAGGGAAGCCCAAGAATACTGGAATGGGTCGCCTATCCCTTCTCCAGAGGATCTTCCTGACCCAGGAAATGAACCAGGGTCTCCTACATTGCAGATGGATTCTTTACCAACTGAGCTATCAGGGAAGCCCCTAAGTAAGGGGCTTAATTAAGTCAAGTTGGTTAATAATGTCCTTCAGGTGTTTGACCACAAGTTGGCTGAGAGTGTCCTCAGTGTTCTTCAGGTCTTCTTTAGAAGTCATAGAATCATAAATATATATGCACCTAATAGTAGAATTTGAAACTACAAGAAGGAAAATGATATAACTTGAAAAAGAAAAATCCACAATTATATCTGGAGACATTAATACCAAATGATCCAACAAGTAGATGAAGAGAAGGTACAAGAGAAAAGAATAAAAGAAGTAGAAGTTCAACCCATTTTTCTCCCTATGATGGTGATCATATCATCATCCTTAAACATTTATTGGCTCCCTGGGATATGCTTCACCATGAGGGGTTGCAAACTCCTGTTTCTACAAGGGCCAAGCAGATGAGTAAGTTAGTGGAGTTGGCTGGGTGACACTAGCTTTGTGGAGGTCAGGGAAACAATAGGAAGAGGTACAGCCTTGATGCCCAGGAGGGAATATGCCCAGTCTAAAGAGGAAGGCCCTGCTCAGCCATTACGAAATGAGAAACATGATCTGAAATGTGACTCAACCTGATTTGGCATGGAAACCAGAAATCCACATCTTCAAGTGAAATATCCCTATTTTTTAATGTTGGAAAGGTAAATCAGAATGATATTTGAAACAATGTGTGGGCCAGTACTTTAGTACAAACAAACTTGCCTGCAGGCAAACACTAGCCCAAGGGCCTCTACTTTGCAATCTCAGGAATAAATGCTTATTCTTCCTCTTGAAGAATTCACAATTTAGTTGGAGTAATGAGCTATGCACCTGGTTTATACATTTCAAGGGAAAATCCCACATTTCAAGGTGGGATCCATTGAGAGATAAAAACAAAATATGGAATATATTCACACTTTCACTCATTCAGCATGCATTTATCACCTATCATGTATGTATGTGCATGCGTGCCCAGCTCAGTTCAGTTCATTTCAGTCGCTCACTCGCGTCCGACTCTTTGCAACCCCATGAATCACAGCACGCCAGGTCTCCCTGTCCATCACCTACTCCCAGAGTTCACTCAAACTCATGTCCATCAAGTCGGTGATACCATCCAGCCATCTCATCCTCTGTCGTCCCCTTCTCCTCCTGCCTGCCCCCAATCCCTCCCAGCATCAGGGTCTTCTCCAATGAGTCAACTCTTCGCATGAGGTGGCCAAAGTACTGGAGTTTCAGCTTTAGCATCATTCCTTCCAAAGAAATCCCAGGGCTGATCTCCTTCAGAATGGACTGATTGGATCTCCTTGCAGTTCAAGGGACTCTCAAGAGTCTTCTCCAACACCACAGTTCAAAAGCATCAATTCTTCGGTGCTCAGCTTTCTTCACAGTCCAACTCTCACATCCATACATGACCACTGGAAAAACCATAGCCTTGACTAGACAGACCTTTGTTGGCAAAGTAATGTCTCTGCTTTTGAATATGCTATCTAGGTTGGTCATAACTTTCCTTCCAAGGAGTAAGCGTCTTTTAATTTCTTTCTCATATTTTTGATATATTTCTCTGTTGATAGTTCCCAAACTTATATTTTCAGTCCAAATCTTTCTTATGAACTCCAAACTAGGCTATTCTACTATCTACTTGGCATCTTCATTTGTACAACTAATAAACTCAGGCTTAATATATCCACTGCCCACCCATCCACCCATCTATCCACTTAAATTAGCTTCACTTGCAGGCTCTCCCATCTCAAAGACAACTCCATCTTTCTAGGTGCTCAGACCAAAACATTAGTCACTTTTTGATGCTTGTCTTTCTCTTACATCCTACACTTAATCCATCCAGACTTTTTTTGTATCCACTTGGATATACCCAGAATCAGAACACTTCTCACCACCTCCACTGCTACTACTGTGGTAAAAGTCAAGACCAACAGCCTGTACCCCTGCCTTTCTCTCACCCACAGTCAATTTCTACAGAGTAGCCAGAATGATTCCAGCTTGTGCTTCTTCCAGCCCAGTGTTTCTCATGATGTACTCTGCATATAAGTTAAATAAGCAGGGTGACAATATACAGCCTTGACGTACTCCTTTTCCTATTTGGAACCGGTCTGTTGTTCCATGTCCAGTTCTAACTGTTGCTTCCAGACCTGCAGTCGTATCCAACTCTGCAACCCCATAAACCCGCCAGGCTCCTCTGTCAATGGGATTCTCCAGGCAAGAATACCGGACTGGGGTTGCCATTCCCTTCTCCAAGGGGCCTTCCTGACCCAGGGATAAAACCCACATCTCCTGTGTCTCCTGAGTTGCAGGTGGATTCTTTACCACTGAGTCACCAGGGAAGCCCCTCAGTTCAGTTCAGTCACTCAGTCGTGTCCAGCTCTTTGTGACCCCATGGACTGCAGCATACCAGGCTTCCCTATCCATCACCAACTCCCAGAGCTTACTCAAACTCATGTCCATTGAGTCAGTGATGCCATCCAATCATCTAATCCTTTCATCCCCTTCTCCTCCCACCTTCAATCTTTGCCAGCATCAGTGTCTTTTCCAATGAGTCAATCCTTCACATCAGGTGGCCACAGTATTGGAGTTTCAGCTTCAGCATCAGTCCTTCCAGTGAATATTCAGGACTGATTTCCTTTAGGATTGACTGATTGGATCTCCTTGCAGTCCAAGAGACTCTCAAGAGAGTTCTCCAACACCACAGTTCAAAAGCATCAATTCTTTGGTGCTCAGCTTCCTGTATTATATCCATACATGACTACTGGAAAAACCATACCTTTGACCAGATGGACCTACCATATTCCAGGTATTATAGACGGAAGCTCACCAGGCTCCCCTGTCCCTGGGATTCCCCAGGCAAGAACACTGGAGTGGGTTGCCATTTCCTTCTCCAGTGCATGAAAGGGAAAAGTGATACTGAAGTCGCTCAGTCGTGTCCAACTCTTAGTGACCCCATGGACTGGAGCCTACCAGGATCTTCCGTCCATGGGATTTTCCAGGCAAAAGTACTGGGGTGGGGTGCCATTGCCTTCCCCAAGGTATTATTCTAGAGAGTGGCAACTCATCAATGAAATCCTTGCTCTTAAGGATCTTATAGTCAAGTGAGAAGATAGTGAAAAATCACAAATAAATAATGTAGTGAGTTATGAATGGTTCTTTCCACTTATTCTTTGCCAGCTGAGCCACAGGGGAAGCCCAAGAATACTGGAGTGGGTAGCCTCTCCATTCTCCAGTGGATCTTCCCGACCCAGGAATTGAACTGGGGTGTCCTGCATTGCAAGTGGATTCTTTACCAACTGAGCTATCAGGGAAGCCCTATACGTGGTTATGTACTATGTTTTAGTTAAAAAAAAAAAAAAAAATTGGAACTGCCAGGGTAGAGGGACTATAGGTTTTACTAGGGAAGAGAGAGATGTAGTCACTGAGAAGGTGATAACTGAGCAAAGATTTAAGGACATGAGGAAGGGATGCATGAATACACAGAAGAGGAAGCCAGGAAAGGGAAGAGCCAGTGCAAAGACCCTGAGGCAGGAGTGTTCCCGGCATGATAGAGCAAGACCAGAGTGGAAAGTGTTGCTTGAACGGAGTGACCTAAGGTGAAGAGGAATCAATGAAGTTGTACAAGAAGCAGAGAACACCTTAAAAGGGAGTAATTGAAGAGTGTTAAAAGGCTATTTACAAAGCTGTGCACAGACTTAAGATAAACCAGCAAGGTCAGGCCCTGGAGAGGTAGCAACGGCTAGCCACCTTTAGCACTCAGAAGCAGGCATCAGAGAGCAGAATTTCTGGACCTGGGAGGGCTGGCTGTAGGAGAGGGCTGTGGCAGATGTGATCTTTGGTAAAGGAACACAGTCATGGCCACAACCATGCTTAGCAAGGAAAGAAACAGAGGTCTAAATAGCTCAACTTCTCTCAGCTCCCGTTTCTCCTTCCTGTACCAGTGCCTGCTATCAACAGGTCAACTCCAAGCCAAAAGGCAGTGGAGCTTTTTTGAAGATACCTGTGGCCAGTCTCCTGGCAAAGAGAGGAGAGTGGAAAAGGCTGGAGGATGAATCTAGAGGGACAAAAGGAGACTCTACAGGACAGAGAGAGTAGTTGAAGTCAGAGACCTGTGGTTTTAATGTCAACTTTTACTCTAGGTTGAAATGTGGGGCCACTGCATGATTTTTAGCAGAAGAGTGATACGATTTGACCTTTATTCTGTAAGGAATCATTCTGGCTACTCTGTAGAAATTGACTGTGGGTGAGAGAAAGGCAGGGGTACAGGCTGTTGGTCTTGACTTTTACCACAGTAGTAGCAGTGGAGGTGGTGAGAAGTGTTCTGATTCTGGGTATATCCAAGTGGATACAAAAAAAGTCTGGATGGATTAAGTGTAGGATGTAAGAGAAAGACAAGCATCAAAAAGTGACTAATGTTTTGGTCTGAGCACCTAGAAAGATGGAGTTGTCTTTGAGATGGGAGAGCCTGCAAGTGAAGCTAATTTAAGTGGATAGATGGGTGGATGGGTGGGCAGTGGATATATTAAGCCTGAGTTTATTAGTTGTACAAATGAAGATGCCAAGTAGATAGTAGAATAGCCTAGTTTGGAGTTCATAAGAAAGATTTGGACTGAAAATATAAGTTTGGGAACTATCAACAGAGAAATATATCAAAAATATGAGAAAGAAATTAAAAGACGCTTACTCCTTGGAAGGAAAGTTATGACCAACCTAGATAGCATATTCAAAAGCAGAGACATTACTTTGCCAACAAAGGTCTGTCTAGTCAAGGCTATGGTTTTTCCAGTGGTCATGTATGGATGTGAGAGTTGGACTGTGAAGAAAGCTGAGCACCGAAGAATTGATGCTTTTGAACTGTGGTGTTGGAGAAGACTCTTGAGAGTCCCTTGAACTGCAAGGAGATCCAATCAGTCCATTCTGAAGGAGATCAGCCCTGGGATTTCTTTGGAAGGAATGATGCTAAAGCTGAAACTCCAGTACTTTGGCCACCTCATGCGAAGAGTTGACTCATTGGAGAAGACCCTGATGCTGGGAGGGATTGGGGGCAGGCAGGAGGAGAAGGGGACGACAGAGGATGAGATGGCTGGATGGTATCACCGACTTGATGGACATGAGTTTGAGTGAACTCTGGGAGTAGGTGATGGACAGGGAGACCTGGCGTGCTGTGATTCATGGGGTTGCAAAGAGTCGGACACGACTGAGCGACTGAAATGAAATGAACTGAAACACTTCCAAATGGGGAAAAAAAGAAGGCTTCATGGAGGAGGTGGCATGTAGTATACATCTTGAAGGATAGAATTTTGACAGCATAAAAAATGAGAAAAGTATTCCAAGTGGAGGGAAAGTCACTAGTAAAAGGGCTAGAATAGTAAATTGGAGGCATGTGTGGGGAAGGCCAGGTTGGGAGGGCTGTAGCCTTGCTGTTCAGGGAATCAGGGCAGAAATGGAACTAGAATGTGGTTCCTCACTTCTAGTTCATTCATGCTTCTGTCATATACTCATCAAATATTTATTTACCACCATACTTGGCCTAGGGGATATGCTCTGTTCTGGATGTTATAATAATAACATTTATTGTGCAGTAATTATGCATTCAATGCAAAAAACACAACTTAATCATCAACAAAATAAAAAAGGCAAATTGGAGAAATTATTTGCAAATCATATATCAACTAAGGGGTTAATATTCAAAACATATAAAGAACTGATACAACTCAAGAGCAAAAAATAACTCAAAAAATCTAAAAATGAGCAGAGGAACTGAATAGATGTTTTTCCAAAGAAGGTATACAAATTACCAACAAGTACATGAGATGATGCTAACGTTGCCATTCATTAGGGAAATGCAAATTAAAACCACAATAACATATCACCTCATACCTGTTAGAATGGTCATCATCAAAAAGACAAGAGATAACAAATGCCAGCATGGATGCAGAGAAAAGAGAACCCTCATGCACTGTTGGTAGGAACGTAAATTGGTGCTGGCACTATAGAAAATAGGATGGAGTTTCCTCAAAAAGTTAAAAATAGAACTACTGTATGATCCAGCAATTCCACTTCTGGATACGTATCTGAAGTAAATTAAGTCACTGCTCAAAAACATAACTGCATCTGCATGTTGATTAAAGCTTTATTTACAATAGCCAAGACATGAAGACAACTTTGGTACCCACTGACAGATAAATGGAAAATGTGATATGTGTAATGGAATATTATTCAGCTATGAAGAAGAAGGAAATCCTCTAATTTGTGACAAGATGGATGAACCTTGAGGGCATTATGCTGAAAGAAATAAGTCAGACAAAGACAAATACTGTATGATCTCACTTACATATGGAATCTAGAAAAAGCAAACTCATAGAAACAGAGGTAGGGGATGATTGGGTGGACAAAACAGGTCAAGGTAGTCATAAAATACAAACATCTGTCACAAGTCCTGGGGATGTCATGTACAGCATGGTGACTATAGTTAACAATACCGTTTTTTATATTTGAAAGTTGCTGAGACAGAAGATCTTAAAAGTTCTCTTTATAAGAAAAAAAAATCTTGTAACCGTGGAGGTGATGGATGTTAACTGGACTTACTGTGACCATTTTGCAATATATACAAATATCAAATCATCATTTTGTACACCAAAAACTAATGTTATATGTCATCTTCTTACCTGGGAAATTTCATGGACAGAGGAGAATGGTGGGCTACAGTCCATGGAGTCACAAAGAGTCAGACACAACTTAGAGACTAAACAACAACAATCTCAATGATAATGGGAAAGAAAAGTCATTTTTAAAAGGAAATATACAAAATAGTAAAGCCAAAAACAAAGAGCAAGAGTGTTTACAGAACACCAGCTTTGTGCTGGACGCTCTTCCAGGCACTAGGCATAGAACAGAGGAATGATATGGACCAAGGTCCCTACTCTTGTGGAACCTTCAGAAGGCAGTTTGTGCAGCTTTAGTCGAGACCCACCTGGTAAGAAAGGGTCCTTCCTGGAGATTAACCTACAGCCCTAGTCCAACAGCCGCTGATCTCTTACCTATTTTCTACTCTACCTTCCATATCAAGGCTCCCAGAGGCCAGTTCTTCAGTTTTTACAGCTAACATTTTATTTAAATTTTATATTTTCAGGATGAAAGCTTTCTATGTTATATGTAATAATATAAATAAACTTTGGTCAATAAAGTATAAAACAAAGAACTTCACTTATCCTTATAACACCCCATACTAACATTATCCCCAGTTTGTGTGCATGCATGCTAAGTCGCTTAGTCCTGTCCGATTCTGTGTGACCCTATGGACTAGAGCCCACCAGGCTCCTCTGGTGGGATTCTCTCACCCCACTAGAATACTGGAGTGAGTTATCCCCAGTTTGGAGATCAGCAAACAGTGACTCACCCAAACTCACGCACTGACAGAGCACAACAGACTCAGGGCTTGAGCCCAGGAGGGTGGCTTCAGGGCCCTGGTCCTCACCACTCTGGTTAGTGCCTGAAGCTTTGCCAGGAGGACCGATCCCCGTCTGTGCCATGTAGCCAGGAGGCTGTCAAAGGTGTAGACAGGCCACCACAAGGGGCAAGGTGATGCCCAGACTTCCCTCTGCGTAGGGTGAAAGTGAGCCTTTGCCAGGGGTCAGCTGAGGAACTGGCCCCACAGCTCAGGAAGGAGAAATGGCTGCTGATCTGCTGACCAGGGCAGAGGTCATCATGCTGCCAGCTCTGACCTCACCCAGGACTGCTAACTGCTCTTTCCAAAACATCAGTTTCCTATTTCTTGGCTCCCACAGCCAACCCAGAGTCAAGGGCAGGCAACCGATGCCTCACCCTAGAAGGATAGCAGTGAAAAGTGTCCTTACAGTAACATGTCCACTCCCCAACCCCAGTTAAAGGTAAAGAAACTGAGCCCCATAGAAACTGAGTCATTTGTTCAATACTTTTAGACAATTTTGTGGCAAAGTCTGTATCAGAACTCAAACTTCAGCACTCTCAGTTCAGCATGCTTCCACAGAACATGACAGATTAATCAGTTCATGTTTCAGAATTAGGTTCCCTAGTGAGCAGACTCGGGGAAGGCAATGGCACCCCACCCCAGTACTTTTGCCTGGAAAATCCCATGGACAGAGGAGCCTGGTATGCTCCAGTCCATGGGGTCGCTAAGAGTCGGACATGACTGAGCGACTTCACTTTGACTTTTCACTTTCATGCATTGGAGAAGGAAATGGCAACCCACTCCAGTGTTCTTGCCTGGAGAATCCCAGGGACAGGGGAGCTTGGTGAGCTTCCGTCTATGGGGTCGCACAGAGTCGGACACGACTGAAGCGACTTAGCAGCAGCAGCAGCAGTGAACAGACTAGGATAGGATGGGGTGTGTGTGTATGTGTATGTGTGTGTGTGTGTGCAGTTGGACTGTGCATGCCAAGTACAAGCCCTAGGGCTGACACTCCCCACCACTCCCAAGGAAAAGAATTTCTCCTCAGTCCAGTTTAAGAAAAATTCAGGTTTTCAAGAAATGGGAGAGGAATGAGGAGACCCTCCATTCAGTGAGTCAATCTCAGATGTCTTTCTTGGGTGTCCAAGTACCCACAGCCTATGCAGGTGCATGGCTGGAAATGGTGAGAAATGGAAGGAACCTGAATGCCTGTCAGTATGGAAGTGGTCGAATAATGATGGTGCATCTAGTCAGCAGTGAAAAAGCATGAAGCTGGTCTAGATAGACAGTCAAGGGAAGACCTCTAAGATGTATTACAAAACAAAAGCTAAAGAAACCTGTATATAGTGCATATGGTGTGGACCCATTTATGTACAGAAGCACACTATGTATGTGACTGAATGTATAAAGGGGTCACATCAGCCTGATAATGACGATTGTTCATTTATTCCACAGATGCTCACGGAGGGTCCCTGTGCCCCTCCACTGGGCTGGATGAGAGGATCAGCAGAGAGCAGGGAAGACAACATCCCTACCTCCTGTAGCCAGGTGAGGAGGCAGTGGTAGTAGGAGAAGAGAAAACAGTACTATCAGTACTAACAGTACTATCTCTTTTTCAGAAGAGAAAACAGAAAAGAGTCTCTTTTTTAAATACTCTGTGTGATCTGAGGATTTTAGCAACAGTAATTTACTTGTGGATGTGTCATTATAAATAAGCAAAAGAAGAAGGTGGTTGGAGAAGGGAAAAGGAGAAGAAATTCATGGCTAAGTGTGGGGTGGCAGAGGTGACCTTAGAAATGAGGCATGAAGTATCTCTTTCAAGGGTTACATCAATGGCGATCAAAATCTCTGGAGAGAATAATGTCATTGGGAATTTTTAATATAACTCCTAGATGATTTTGATTCACTGAAATTTTGGCAAATACTGCCGCAGGGGTTCCTTTCACAGGGATGAGGGACAAGGTATAAACTTCAGGAATCTTTAAACGGACTAGCTCTCCTTTCTTCATCTTCTGATCCATACTATAATTAATTTTAAAGACATAACCAGCAGGGGGCAGCACGGGCCAGGCCTTTGAGCTACAGAGACCACACTGAGCTAACTATGATCGAACCACAACCCCAGGCTTCTAAGTCGTTCAGAGGATTATTTTAACTAAATGAGACTTGGAGCCCTAACCTCTGGTATGACATGCATCCCATGTATGAACGCTGCAATCGGTGTGAAGCAACAGAGAGTTTTTCTGTGTTTTATTTTTCATCACTCAATTCCAGTGGTTCCCAACCAGGGGCAGTTTTGCCTCCTGGGAAACATTTGATGGGAGACATTTTTGTGGTCACAACTGGCTATTATCTTCCAGTGGGTAGAGGCCAGAGATGCTGCTACCCATCTACCCTGCCCAGGACAGCCCCCATAGCAATACATTGTTTAGTTGCTCAGTCATGTCCAACTCTGCAATCCCATGGACTGTACCCCACCAGGCGCCTCTGTCCATGGGATTTTCCAGGCAAAAAATTACCCAGCCCAAAATATCAATGGTGCTGTCCTATTTCACCCTCTTACACTAATCTGTATCTTTGTCAACTTACTGAATAATTATCTAAATATTTCAACAGATCTGGGGAAATTATAGGCAGTTAATATACCTTAGAGTTCTTCTTGTTTTCCATTGAGCAGGAAATGTAGTGGCTGAGGGGGTCCCATGTTTAGGTATGAATGCCAGTTCTCTCATTGACAAGCTGGCTGGAAATGGATATGTGATGAAGAAATCTCTCAACTTTCATTCTCTCAAATGTCAAATGACTATAAAGCCCATGAGGGCAGGGACTGTCTCTTGTTTGAGGCAATGAAATATGTGCATGCTTCTGGCACATAGCAAGTGTTTGTATGTTTATTGAAGGAAAGAATGGTACTTTGCTTATAACCTAATCATTTTTTTGCAATCTGATATTGATTGCTGCTTTTAAAATCTTGTTGAAATCTTGAATGTTGGGGATTATTTTTATTGACGATACCTTGTTCTAGCAGAGCCAGACCTGCCCTGCAGGCTGTGTATAGTGTCCTGTACTACACATGTCCCCATATCAGTAGTGGGAAAGACTGTAGGCTCTAGGTTTAAGCCTAGGTTTAAATCTGAGCTCCAGTCCTACCTAAGCTTAGGCACTTGATTGACCCTCTTTTACTTTCAATCTCTCCATCTGAAAAATGGGGTAATAATTCCTATCTCATAGGGCCCTTGAAAGAATTAAAGTTAAATTAAATAATGTCTGCAAAGCCCTTAATCCAGTGCCTGGCACACAGCAAGCTCTTAGTAAAAGAAGGCTTTATAATGCTTCTGGCCTCCAGCCTCCCAATCGAGAGCATCTGCTTAGTTACCTCTCCAACAAGAAGTAGAGACACAGCACTGCAATCCGAATCTGGCCCCAGAGGCCATGCTGACCCAGCTCCTTTCTGCTGGATGGAAATTTGGGGACTCAGCCTTCTTATTCACACTCCATGTGCCTGAACGAGGAGTTTTGGAATATCCCATAGTCTTCTCTATACCCACTTAGTCATATTCAAAATACTGCCTCAATGACTAGATACACAGAATTTTCATTCTGCTAAAAGGTCAAAGGACACTAATAAAGATGTCAACACTGAAAACCGTTTGCAAAGCACAGAAATAAATGAGGACAGAAAACTGCCGTCTTTGACTCAGTAATGAATTTTGCATAAAGGGCTCCATATTACAGTGCACCAGAGACCATGCTGCCACACACTCTGCATTCTATTTTTTATGAGAAAGAGGAAAATGGAGAAAAAAAAAAAAACAACACTAAATTGATATTAAGGGCATATTAAAGAAAGTGTATTCAAGCATATATCTTGATTTGAGCATGTGGGCCCAAATCATTTATATTTTATAGCAAAGTAAAAGCTTGCAGTTGAAAAGAAACATCAAGTCCAGTTCCTTCACATTCCAGCTGAGCAGATTGAAGCATCTGGGCATTAAGTCACAGGCCCCACACCTTCAGCATTGTGGTGGCCCACTTGAGAAGAGGAACCATGGGGCTTGTCTCTTTGCCCAATCCTACTTGACTTGGGGATTCAACTCCAGACTGGAGGGAACCAGAAATAACTTGGGTCCTTCTCCAAGTGCACTCTTCTCACTGGGCTCATAAAGGTCGTGCATTCCCTGAATCTTTATTGAGCATCAGCTATGTGCCAGACATCATTCTTTTGAGTTCCAGAGGAGAACAGGACAGGTGCCTGTTCCTAGTGCCATTCCCTTCCAATGGGCAACCCAGTGGGAGAAAGTGCACAAACAAATTGAACAACATAACTTCTAGTGGTGTCCATTCCCTGGGAGAAATAAAACAGCATATTGTGGCAAAGAAGGACTGCTGGGGAAGGATGACTTGCAAGGCCTCTCTCAGAGGAAAGTTCACTAGAGATGAGTCCTGAGCCATAGGAAGGAGCCACTCACATGGACACTGGAGGGAAGAGCTTCCGATCAGAGGGAAGAGCAACCGGGGCAAGTGTGGGAGGGAGGCGTGCACAGAAAGGACGCCTGTGTGGGTGGAACAGAGTGAGTCAGGGACGGATGTCAGGACAAGAGGTCAGAGCCTAGGCAAGGCAGCCTACTGGGACTTTAGGCACTGGTCAGGTACCCCTCTAGGATGTGGAGAAGGCTTGAGATTTGAACTGGAACCTCTCGTTTTTATGGTTCTGTGTCCACTGTGCTGGGCAGACTATCATGTGACCATGTCAGTTACAGGAGAACCCTGCCACTCTGGACTCTGGCCACATTGTGCTCACTCTCAGGACTTGGCATGGGACAGGCCTCCGAAAACCAAGGGAGCACCCAGGAGCAGAGTGACCCGACTTCATGGCGATGGAAAGTGGACCCTCCCTTCCCTTTAGTCACCATGACCCATACAAGGGTCATGAATCAGCCCTGCCAGCCCAGAGGCTCAGTAGAGTCTGAGGTTAATTTTTTTAATCGTTATTATTAACATTTAATCACACAAGAACTCATGAATATACTTTTCTTTAAGAAAAAAGAATGCGCATCCTTGGTGACTCAGTGGTAAAGAATCTGCCTGCCAGTTTAGGGGAGATGGGTTCAGTCCCTGGTCCTGGAAGATGCCACATGCTACGGGACAACTAAAGCCTGTGTGCCACAACTATGGAAGTCCACGTGCCTAGACCCCACGCTCCGCAACAAGAGAAGCCACCACACTGCAGCTAGAGAAGGCCCCACTCACCACAGCTAGAGAAGGCCTGAGCGCAGGAATGAAGACCCAGCACAGCCAGAAATAAATAAATCTTAAAAAAAAAAAAAAAAAAAAGAATGAAATAGAACACAGACCCTAAGCTCCTTTCCTCCAGTCCTGATCAACTTGTCAGCCCTATACCTCTATCCCACCTAGAATACCATGATTATCAGTAAGTGGGAAGCCTTCCAGGCTATTTATTATGCTTTAAAATGTATATGTATGTACTCCTGGCAAAAGATAGTGTGATTTTTATGTCCATTTTAATAAATTATAGCATACTGTATGTAGTGGCTCTGCAATTTGTTTTTGCTCCTCCCTTGCATAACTATCCACTTTATGTAAACACCCACCTCTTTTTTGCTAATTGCTGTATATTTCTTAGCATTGGAGAAGGAAATGGCATCCCACCCCAGTATTCTTGCCTGGGAAATCCCACAGACAGAGAGAGGAGCCTGATGGGCTACAGTCCATGGGGTCTCCAGGGTCGGGCCACCTTCCAATGAATTGTCATTTAAACTGTTTCCTATTCTCTTTGTATTATAAAAAAAATAAATGCTATAGTGGGATTCCCTCTCTGTCCCCTTAGTGAGTGTTCCTCTGTGGCAGAAGTGGGACGTTACTCTTAGATGCAATTCCCAAATGGAAGCAGAATCTCTGGTAACCTAGTGGTCATCTAGACCCCAGAGACCTTTCCTCACCATTAGTTCACTGCATGGCGTTAGCCAGTTCCCATCGCCTCGGGACTCTGTAGAAAGAGGAACTTGTTTTTGATGAATTCTGAGAACATCCACAGTAATCGTGATCTAAAACTTGATGACCGCAGGTGGTGAACCTGCAGGGTTCTTTCACAAGCAGAGGTTTGATTTCCTTTCAGAGGTCACAAGATTTTGCAGGAGGCCTGCGGATTGCAGCATGCCCCTCCAGGCAGCGGCAGCACTCTAATGGTGTTCCTGGGGAAATGACTAGTGCACGTATATTGCCGAGTGCTGCCTGCCCTTTTCCATGGCCTTCCTGGATACCAGGGGATATGATGTCACGTTTTGCAAATTCTGTGTAAATAACTGAGCTTGGATCACTGAGTTATAATGAGATGAGGGGAAAATGATCACCACTTACTTTGCATAGGCTTTCATTTACAAAGCACACAGTTTCTCATTTCATTCCTGGAGCAATTCCGAGATACACACAAGAGAGGGAGAATAATAATACATATTATACTAAGGTTTAATGGACACTGTCATTCATTACAGCTGAGCAGACTGAGACAACAATAATTAACTGATTGCCCAAAGTCACATAACTAGGAACTGAGGGCGAACCTGCAACCCAGATCTTCTCATTCCCAGTCCATTTCGTCCTCACACAGCAGCATGGCCTTGCCAACTGTGTAGCCGTGAAGACCCACTGATGTGCCAATCCTTAATTCTAGGAAAGACACGCATCCGCAGTAGCCTCTGAAGGATTTAGTGAAAGACCATATTCAGAGAGAGTATTTAGTTCTTTTATTTCTTTTTTTAAAATTATTTATTTTTTAAGTTGAAGTATAGTTGATTTACAACGTTCTGCCAATCTCTGCCGTTCACCATAGCGGCTCAGTTATACACATTTATACATTCTTTTTACAATAAAATTTAGTTCTTAAAGAGCCAAGTGAATAAGGAGGGAAGACAGCCAAATTTGGGGGAAGAGGGCATGAGGGCTGTCATAACCAAACTCAAAAAGAAGTGAATGAATCCATGTTGTCTGAGAGACTTTTACTCCACCCATTTATTAGAGATACTCTCTCAGATACTTTAGCTAGCTGGTCATGGAAGGCCTCTCTCAGGAGGTGTCAATTAAACTACAACCTAGGGGATGAGGAGATTCCAGCTTTGCAAGGACACAGGAGAAAAGCAAACCAGGTACAGGGAACAGACAGCACGTGCACAGTTTCTAAGATGGACAAACTCGCTGAAAGGCCAAGGCAGCCCTCTGTGCAGGGAGCCAAAAGGAGACGGAGGTGTAAGATAAGGGACCCAGAGGATGTTTCCAGGAGAAGATAGACTTGAGGGAATCTTCAGGAAATGAGCAGCTTTATACAGGGAAGCACAGCAGAGGCGGACACCACTAGCAGAAGTGTAGACAGAAGAGAAATTATTGGTGAATAACTGGTAAGACTCAGTGTCTTAATGCAAAAGTGGATTAAGATAGAAGGCTCACTGAGGTCCCTTTAGATTGGGTTTACCAGCACAGAAACCAAGCCTAGAGAAGGCTGGCCAAGGGAATGGTAGGAATCCCTTGCGGGGATTCCATGCGGAGCTGGCTCCACCCCAGCTCCTTGCTTCTGCCGGCAGGGCGGCTATCAGGAAGGAGGTTCAGGCTGCGGTCGGATGTGAGCAGAACTCCGTGGTGGGACCGTCTGCTTAGAGCTCCCCCGCTGCCAGCACTGCAGCCCCCAACACTCTGATCTCAGAGCCAGTTCCTTTGTTCCCCCCAGAAGCTTCCCAAAGACCTCAGGAACCCCTTTGATTTTTTTTTTTTAACATTTCTCCACAAAACAATATGAGGAACAAAAGGAAAAAGCATGGCCCCATCTCAAAGCTCTCTCAACCAGAAAAACAGGCCTGTGTCCTGCCAATTCCACTTAGTTCAGGGGGCTCCCCCAGGAAGAAAAGAGGTGCAAACGAAAGAAAAGAGGCATTAGGAGCTACCACATATCTCCTGGTGGAAAGACCACACTTCCCTAGGACTTGGGTCTCATCACAGACCAGTGGTGCCCCTGGGGGTGTGGGGGGAATCGAGGGTCCCTGTACCAGTCTAGAACATGGTCAGACCGTCTGCCAAACTCCAACCACAGGACACTCAGATGCTTAGAACCAAAAACGTTAGAGTGAAAGGAACCTCAGGACTCACCTGGTCGAAACTTCCATTTGTAAATATGGAACCTCTGGCCCAGAGAGTGTCACCTTACCAGTCAGTCTGGTTGTTCCAAACAAGAGTCAGGTGTGTGAGCACGTACTCAAGGCCTGACACAGTGCTAAGCCATCATATCTGTCTTTGCTGTTGATGCTCACAGACAGGGAGGTCTTAGCTTTACAGGCTAAGAAGCTATGGCCCAGAGAGGTTAAGTCACTTGCCTAAGGTCACACAGCTGTGAAGAGTAGACCCAAGACTCTTATCCAGACCACTTTATTCCACCACCCCCAGGCTTACACACTCCTGCAGCATCAGGACTCTAAGCAGGACCTCTGGCCTCCCTGTCCATGTAGCTACTCCCATCCCAGGTCCATTAATCCTGAACATGATCCCAACTGTGTGTGCCCCACTCAGCTCTTCCACTGAGAAGCCATTAGACCCATCTCTTTGGTCCTGTCTTGCCTCTACCACAGACCTGTGATTTCCTTTTGCCACCTAGTTCTGTACCCTCCCCTTCCCCCAGCCCTGTACCAAGCCAGGATGGTGGTTCCTTCCTCTTCCGCCTCAGCTCGAATGTCACCTGTTAGGGAAACACCCATCCCCGAGTGTCCATGAGCTCCCCCCCTTCTCTTCCTCTGTGGATTGTAATAATAAGTCTATGTGTTTGTTTATGTATTGTCCCCTCCCCTTGTCCTTGGCCAGGATGGTACTTGGCACAGAATAAAAACCCTGTCAGAAGTTGTTGAATACAGAACAAATGAATGAATGAACTAAAAAATGAAGAAATACCTTAGTTCTTCAAATACATTTCTGCCAAAATCTCTCACAGCTTACATTTGTCCAGTGATTTTGTTAAACCTACATAATCCAAAAACTCACCTGATCCAAGAGTCTGGTAATTAGGAGTGTGCCCTTCCAAGTCTTTATGCATTTTTTTCATTATAGGTCTATATATATGTAGCACCTATATAGGACCCCCTTTGTGAAAAAGATGATTTAACACTATTTTGTATATCATGTATATTCTATATGTTATTTACATTATCCACATATTATTATATACATTATATACATATTATATCATATATAATGCAATATGCTGAATATATACATTATCCTAAAGGCCATACTATATACATAGATATTTCTGCAATTTTCTTTTTTTATTTAATCACATACAATGAAAATCTTCCCTCACTACCCCATGTAGATCTCTCATGTTGCTGAAAACTACACATTATTTTTCAAATGCAAGTTAAATATAGTATTCCCTCTTGGAGGAATATTCAAATAGTCTAGGAATGGCAAGTAAATATATCAGATCACAAGCACCTCTGCTCACCGTTGCTATCCCTCATAGGCCAGAAGGGTTTTGTATTCAAGATGAGGATAGATGAGAGCATATTCAGATTCATGAATGGACAGGAGCTGCACAGTGGGGTTGGGGGCAGGCTGATGTGAGGACAGAAGGATAAGGTGGAGCTGGATGGGAACAAGAGAAGTAAAACCACAGGGGAAAGTTGGAGCCTAGGGCTGGGTTAGGCAGTAATAGCCACGAGGGGGCAGAAAGTGAGGAGGAGAGCCAGAGACCACCCCAGTTAGGGACAGGAAGTCAGTAAAGATGACAGCTCTTTGGGGAGAAGAGAAACATAATGGAGGAGCAGCATGGCTCCAGGTGGCCCCATGGTTTCCTCTTTCCCAGTAAAGAAGGTTGAAATCTGTCTCCCGATGATTTTGCCACCTGGTTTTCCAACACCCAGGAGCATTTGTCTGTTTCCGAGTGTGACTTGTTTATCTCCATTCTGGAGTCATAAAGTTCCAAACAAACTTCCAAACAAAGGGACCCTCTGCTCTGCAGCTCTTAGCCCCATTCTCCTGCGGGGGCAGAGCCAAGATTCTGCTTTCCTAATGATTTTCACAGCCGATTCCACCAAGGATCCCACCCCCAGCTTCCTCCTGCGTCTTTCCCAGCTACCTCCGATTGTTATGGACATCCTCACGGGTATAGCTTTTCAAGCTTCTTTTAACCCTTTTTTTCCTACCCTAATAACTGTGCAAGAAAGATAAGATTGTTTCCCCGAAAGAAGCTAATTGGGGCTTTTAGAGTGGACCAATGGTCTCTCCAAAGAGCTGAATTCACCAGCATCCAGATGGGTGTAGTGTTAAAAAAGCAACCCAAACAAGAAGAACTGGTCAGTTAAGCATCCCCTTAGCTGGAAAGTTCTGAGGCATATTTTCATGGCCATGACTCTATGGAAAAGTAGAAAATGACAGGACTCTCTCTGAAAGTAGGTATAAGTCAGGGATGATATTAATGATTAACTTACATCACCTTCATTTGCCTAGCATTATGGTGAACATTTTCATACAACAATCTGTGAGGTAAGTACCATATTATAACCATTTTATAGATGAATAATTTGAGGCTTATAGAGGCTGAGTCTCTTGCTAGTGAGTGATGGAGCTGAGATTGAAAACCAGCCAGGCTGGAATTTGCTCCTGGGCTCTTAACCAAGCCACCATCTGGTTTACCTAATTCATACTTGGCTTAGTTCATTACTGTCCTGCTCACTCCTACCAAAAGATTTATGCTCCGGGAGGCCAGGGTCTTGTCTGTCTTCTTCTACCCCCCAGCTGCCAGCACAAGTTCAGTTCAGTCTCTCAGTCGTCCTAGCACAAAGTAGGCAATAAATGACTGCTGAGTGAATAAATGAATGAGTAATGTGTTTTTATTTGACTTTGTAAATCTGAAAAGTTCTGAACTTTGAGGTTTTGGGTGATAAGTAAATATGTTCACTGAACAGTCTTTTTAATTTTACATGTTAAGTTTTGCTGAACTTTCTCCCAGGGTGAAAAATGATCTTCTTTCCAAGCCTTAGAACCGAGCAAGTTACAGGTAACTTGGGAATTGAATAAAGCATCACAATCTGAAAATGTAGGGGGTCTCTAAAGAGATCTTTGAGAATCACTTACGTATTTATTAAACACTACTGTGTTTTCAGAGTTATCCTAGGCCTTTTCCGTTGCAGAGAGGTATGTGAATCACCTGGGATCCTTGTTTAACATGCAGAGAGGATCTCCAGGTGGTTGTTATACAAACAAAATTGTGAGGAGATTAGGGTTATTCCCCCTCCATTGGCAACAATTCCTAGTAAGCTATCACAAGGAGTTTCAAATCCATTGACCCTTCAGTTTATCTAAAGATCCTTTTGTTGTTATCACATCTCTGGGGGTGAGGTAGAAACACTGTATTTGTCTAGGAGGTGTTCTTTCCCCAGTTTTAAGAGAGTGGCTACCTACTTTTACCCTAGCATCTCAGTATTTGGTACACTGACTATCTCTCACAAAGGACCAACCTAGAAATGAGAAGATCTGGTACACTTCAGCCACCAGATGCTATGTGTCTGGGGCAGGTGGTGCAGCCTCTCTGACCCACTGTTTCAAGTCAGGGCTGTGAGTGGTTTGCAGCTTTTTTATTCTACACATACTGTAACCAGAGACCTTCTATAGACAGGGATTGTGTGTCCTTTCAGACTTGTTTTTCTATGCTCCAAAGAAGTGGTTCTGTGACCATGAACTAGGTTCAGAAATGTGACAGGGTAAGTACTCAGAGGCATGTCAAGAATCTCATCCCACTGAATTAACCATGAGCAGGATAATCAGAATATGGATTTCTTTAATACACACCTGCCAAAACTAACTACAGGGGAATAAACTTTTGGCCATACAAAACTGGGTGAACCAGTGAGGTTGAGTCACTAGGGTACATACCTGGATACTTGCCTCACACGGAAGTGTTTCAAAGTAGGTGTTTCTGGACCTTCTATTCTGAGGACTGAGTGATACCAGATCCAGAAAAGACTGGGGTAGTCTGTCAGTGAGTATCTATTGATACCCACTGTGTGTCAGGTACTTTTCTGGGTGTTGAGGGCTTGGCAGTGAACCCTACTGACAAAACCCATACTTCGATGGAACTAACATTCTCATGGAGGAGAGGGATAATATTAAAAAAAAAAAAAAAATTGTAACAAATGAGTCAGTGATAAGGGGTATGAAGGGGGAGGTAGGGACAGAGGTTAGGAGACTGGAGGAACCCATAATCTCTTATCCACTTGTCCAGTCCCCACCTTCTACACTTGAAGAACACGAGGCAAAGCCAGCAGCGACCTGCTCAAGACCAGACTACACCCGGCTCGTCAGAAGCAGAGTTGGAAGTGAACACTGTCTTCCTGCAAAGCCAATCCTTTCTTCACAGCCCCTCTCATGGAGGGTCTATTTTCCTGTCATTGTCTAGTTCTTAGACCCGAGTATCGAGGGAGGGAAGCAGCGCTCAAGCACCCCCTTGTTCGCCCCAGGACACAGGGTCCCATCCATTTCCCTTCACAGCCCAGGACCCAGAGAGAAGCCCGGGCGGGGCGGGGCCTGGACACGCGCCGGCGCGTCCAGCAGGTGGCAGCAGCGAGCAGCCGCGCCCCCCGCGCAGCCACCCGGCGAGCCCGCATCATGGATGTCGAGCTCTCCTATTTCGCTTTGCTCGCCTTGGAATTCGAGACCCCAGACGAGGACCAGGATTCATGAACTGGTCTCAGGGGCCCGGGCAGGGGCCTCTGGCTCCCGACGCTGGCCGAGAGGTGGGTCCCGGGGCGGGTCGCCGCTCGTGGAGGCCGGGCGGGGACGCGCTGCCCAGCAGAGCCCGGCGCCCAGCGCGCTGCCCCCGCCCTGCCTCCCTGTGGTCCACACCCCCTTTGGGCTCGCGAGCCGCTGGGCTGCAATAGTCGGGGTGCGCGCCAACAGGCGCTGCCGGCCCCGCTTCTGCCGGGCAGTCAGGTCCCAGGAGCGGACGGACCCAGGCGCCCGCGTCCTCTCCGCCGCCTCCTCCTCCCTGCTCTCACCTGAGCTATTAGCCCACTCGCCTTCAAGGCCAAAGGCTACAGCCCAGACTGAGAGGGACAGCAGAAGGGGAGAGGGCACCTGAGGATACAGAGCTAACACTGGACTATTTTACCCCCAGGTGATGAGTGAAGTCGAAAGATCCGAAGATTTAAAAAGCATCTGGAGTCTCCGTATTGAATGAAAGATCCAGTGCAAAGGCATCATCATGAACACGAGCCGTAAGTGGGTCCTCCTCTTCTTTGCCATGGGAACAGGGTGGGGGCGGGAGGTGCAGGAGCCGGCGCTGGGGTTGCCTGGAAGGAGGAAGGAAGCCTGGCACGGGGTGGACACATGCCCCTAGACTCCTCCTCGGTTTTTTCTGTGCTCCCTCCCGAGGACAGGGATATGGCTCCGGGTTTTCATGGTATTTGCTAATGTTTTATTGGCCGCGCCACTTGTCTCCGTTGGGAAGGCTGCTTGTCTCCTTCTAGCAATGCCTGAGAAGGCCTAGGAAGCAGAAGTGTAGCCATTGTCTGACTGAGGGGGCTCAGAGGAGACCTCCCGGCACACAGCTGGAAAGAAGAGGAAGGCCCTGCTGGTCGTGGAGCTGGGAAGAGGCAGGGAGACTGGCCTCGGGCGGGTAGGTGGGTGGGTGGGTGTGGGCAGGCTGTGGGATAGGAAGAAGCAGTTTGATAAACAAATTGTCCGGAAGCCACCTTTGGGTCTGGATGGAGATTGTGAAATATCCTGCTCTAGTGCACAAGCAGCCCCATGGAACCAGGGCTGATATTTTTCACATACCTGAAGGCTTCATTTAGCCATCCTGAGAACAAGAGAAAAGAGACAAGCCCTTTGGCCAATGTTTCTAAAATGCCAGAAGCAGTAACTGCTCTGCAGAGGCAGGACCAGACATTTTACTGCTGGGCTGAGCCTCAGCTGCTGAGAAATGCAGTGAGAGACACAAGGAGGCCTAAGCTCTTTCTCTTCAATTCAGTACCTTTGACCATGGGCGCCCACTGGGGCAGGTGGCATGAGCACCACCCTGAAAGAGAGATCTAGATTCAAATCCCCCTCCTGGCCAGCTTCACTTGTCTGGGTTGTTTAGCAGCATGTGGGGTTGTTGAACCAGAGAACGCCTAGGAACATTCACTTCCCTGGGTCTTTGACTTGGCTCTCTCCTCTCTGGATCTCCGATTGCTCATCTGTAAAATGAGAAGGGTTGAATTTGAGCTTCTTCTAATCTAAGAATCTGCAAGTTTCTTCTAAAAAAGCTACAGCTGAGAAGCAAGGTCATAAAAATCAGTACCTTCTGAGGCTGTGTTTGACACCAAATCAGGTTTCCTTAACCTTCCATTTCAAGGCTATTGGCATGGAGGGAAGGAAAACAAAGCCAGGGAGATGGAAATGAAATATATTTATTTACTATATATTTGTATGAGTCATCTCTCTGCCGTCTTCCTTTGTGTATTGCATAGCTGTGCTAAGCAGGCAAGTGTAGCTGGACTACCTCTGCCTTTTACAGCCCAAGAATTTTGCCTCTTGATTTTGACAGTCTGGAACAGGGCTGAGGCTTCACCTGAGGCTCAGGAAAAGAGCAAAATTAGGTAGACCCGATCACCTAGTGGGCCACAAATTTGCATCCATCTGTGCTCTCAGACAAGTAAGAATCTGAAGTGCCTGTCACTTCTCACTATGTCTAGGCAGGGAAAAATGTATTTATGGGAGTCCTTTCTCACTAAACGACAGAAGAGAAAGATGGCTCATTTATTTTTCAAGGAACTAAGAAAGAAGGTAACAAGCAACAGACCCTGTTTTTTTTCTCTCTTTAGAATCATAAACTCTTGTACCATTAGCAACACTGAGTGTTCCTTAAAGAAGGAAATAGATTTTACTTTAAAAAAAAAAAAAAAAAAAGTAGTAGAATTGAGTACTGCAGAAGAGAAGGACTAACAAAAATGCCATTCCAGCCTCATATACTTTTTCTAAGTGGGGAGAGCACGTTTATTTTCCAGGAGCAGGGGAAAATAAACAGAGTGACTCAGGCAGCCTGTGGGTCCCTGAGGTTCCCTATGAGGAAGTGATTCTGTAAAGGGCTACCTGGGGGCAAACTGTGGAGAAACTCCTGCTCAGGGCTTTGGGGTCGGGCTCCCTCATCACTGAGGCTCCTCCCCACCCTGGGAGTCTCCAGAAGGAAAGAGTAGAAATCAGACCTTGCAGAGTGATGGTGTGATGGGGTCACAGGGACGAAGCATGGACATGTGGTCCTTGGGGTGACCTGCTGTAAGCAAAAGTGCTCACCCCATTACCATGTGAGACTCTTAACTCAATCCTCATGCCTGAAATTGAACCTAAGAGAAACTGTCACTCGGTTTTTTCCTTGCACTTTCACTTTCTGAATCCTCACTCTACCAGCCACTGGGCTACGCATTTCACCTGTACCTCTGTCACATCCACCCTGTCAAATGAGCATTATTGCTCCAGTTTTGCAGTCTTCATCAAGTCATGTGGCTAGTTTTTGGGTTGTGAAAGGTATGTGGATGCATAACATTATCAACGGTGTGCGCCATTCCTAATCAACTGTTCAAATGTCACCATTGAGATGGGGGCAAATCGTGAGCTTATTATTATATTGCTGGTCACTTTATCTGGAGAAGAGGGGCATGGGCTGTATAGGCTTGGGACAGCGTGTAAGAGTTGAGATGGCTTGAGCCCTGCCATCAGGTGGGCCCAGGTTCTAGTTGTGTTTTCACTGGCTGGCCGTGTGGTCCTCGGGATGGTTGTCTCATTTGCAAAATGGGAATGATGGGACCTTCCTCCACGAGGAATGGAGATAAGTGTTCATGTGTCATGTACAATTCAGAGAGCAGCACCCGCGACGTAGCTGGCAAGGTGTCAGCGAGGGTGGCCAGGCTGTCATTGCCACTGCTGTAGTCATTGTGGTTCTTACCATTGTTGACTTTATGACGTTAGCGAGCAAGTCACTCAACCTCTCAGATGTCACACCTTTGTCATAAATTGAAAGGAATGTAGAAATGTGATCTTGAGGACAAGACAGGAGGGTGAGAGAGTGCTTTGTAAATATATGTGAATTTTTTATTAATAAGAAACACATGTCTCAGGTGGTTTAAAAAAAAAAAAAAAAAAACAGGGGAGGGCCCAATCAGTGACTCCTCAGAGTACATTTTGGTTTAGTTTCATCAGAATTCTTCTGAAACCTAGCTGAGCTTTAGCACGCTGCAAAACAGGGCTGCGAGAGAGAGCGGTAGTTCTGGAGATGTAGAGTAGGGTGGTGGTCCAGGCCTGGGAGAATGCAGCAGGTGGGCACCAGCCATCTGAACCAATAAGAGAAGAGAGAACAAAACGCCAAAGGCATGAGCAGGACACCCAGGGCTAGTACTGAGATCGTGGCCCCCATGGGCCAAGGACTTTAGGGAAAACAGAGCCATCATTTCTACCTTAGGCTCTGTGAGGTGAGTCTACCTGACAGCCTTTCTGTCCCCCTGCACACACCCAGCCTAATTCCAGGGATCTGTCACTTGACTCCTGATGTACTGAGGCAGCCGCCTAACTGGTCTTTCTGCACCCACTCCAGCCGACTTCAGTGCCCCATCCATTCTCTGCATCACCCTCTGCTTAAAACACACATGCCATTGCTCTTAAGATGCAAGAGGAGACCCCTCAGCAAGGCCTGCAGAGTCCCCTGTGGCCCAGCCTTGCTCACAGCCCCAGCTCATCCACAATGCATCCAGTTTCTCTGCAGCTCCATCATGCCACCTCCTCTCACTTACCTCCTGGAAAGCTCCCTGTCTATAGCACCAGCCCCTCTGCCCACCACCCCTCTTCACCAGGCTGGCCTCCTCACCCCTACCCGGACCCCAGTCCAGCTAACACTCCCCTGATGATGTTCTCCTCCTGTTCCTTCAGAACCATGTCTCTGGTGTCACACACTCACCCCTGTGGTCACATTTTCCTGACCCTACAGAGCAAGGAAAGTCTGGTCCCAGACCTCTTGCTCTCACATAATCCCCAGAGCCCCAAAGTCCTCGCCACCTTATGTGCATTTTCTTAGGCAACAATGAATCTTTGGTTATTTCCTGTCAGTGTCTCCCATTCTGTCTTGGCCCCAGGAGTTCCCAAGACCTGGGAATCAAAGCCAGGGGAGACTGAGTTGATCCCAGAGCATCAGATGCCCTGAGCACCAGAGTCAGTTCTGTGTGTCGTAAAATGCTGTGCTTCACTTGGTTTGGAATTCCCAGAGCTCCTGAAGGCCATGGCTTTCCTGGGCACAAAGCCAGCACTGGCTCATCCTCGAAGTTGGAGAGTGACCTGCATACCACATAAAATGGTACCAAGAGCCATTCTCCCTTCATTGGCTTCCCCTGATGGTCTCTTCCTTGGCTGTTATTATGGACTTGCATGCTAATGAGCTACTTTTTTGGAGTAGGCTTTGTTTTGTTGAAATCCTCCCAGGTGGCACTAGTGGTAAAGAATCTGCCTGTCAGTGCAGGAGATACGAGAGATGTGGTTTGACAATCCCTGGGTTGGAAGGATCCCCAGGAGTAGGAAATGGCACCCCACACCAGTATTCTTGCCTGAGAAATTCCATGGACAGAGGAGACTGGTGGCCTACAGGCCATGGGGTTGCAAAGAGTCAGACATATCTGAGCATTGTTTTGTTGATGAGAGCAAAAAAGAGTCATAGAAACCTCACAAAGGTGTCATGGGATAAGCAGACAGCACACTGGGGCAGTAAACTCCTAAGCTTTGGGGTATGGATTCCTGAGTTCAAATTCAACATCTATCATGTATCGTCTTTATAATCTTGTACAAGATAGATCATGTCTCAATCTGAATTTTTATGATTATAAAATGTTGGCAGTAGTGCCAGATGGGTTGTTGTGAAGATGAAGTGAAATAGCATGAGAAACTCCTTGGTGGTAGGTCTCAGAGAATGAAGTTGAACCTGAAGTTGCATTGGCCACTGAGTAGAACAAAGTTTTGAAATGATGGTGTCATACGAGCCAAACCCTCTGGTTTAAAACTAGCCTGTTCTGCTGGTATTGTGGCCATCACTGGGTTCAGCACACAGGAGAGCCATGGCTTTCAGGAAACCTTCAGGAAAATGATTAACCTGGTATTGTATATGGCATCAGCCTAAAAGGGCAAGACAGGAAGTTAGGATCCTAGATGAGAGATAATTAACCTAGTTCTGAAAAGGTCTGAGGGCCAGGATTTGAGTGGCTGTAAGAATAGAACTTGGGCAAACTTCAGGAGATGATGAGGGACAGGGAGGCCTTGCGTGCTGCAGTTCATGGGATCGCAAAGAATCAGAAATGACTGGGTGACTGAACAATAACAATAGAAATAAGGGGAAAGATCCTTTAGAAAATGAAGTCTGCATGGCCTTGCACCTGATTGAGTTATAGGGTGAAAAAGAAGAGGAGTCTATCTTAGGGTCCTGGGAGGGAACAGATGTGTGATTTGAGGGGATTTAAGCAGGAGCCTTTGCAAATATGTGAGAAGGATGTAGAGAAATAAACAAGAAGCCAGGATGGCCAAGGACTAGGAGGCTAGAAACAGTGGCCCTTACTACTCTTACCACACCTTTCCCCAGACTGAAAGAGGGGGAAAAAAAGGAAGCCAGAGACCCAGTCAGCTGTACTGCCGGGTGGGAGTTGTTGCTCCTGGCAGGCAGGCAGCTCATGGTAACACCCCAAGGAAGGAACCAGGGGAATAAATATCCTGACCTCTCTCTCCTTCCTCTCTTGGATTTCCTACAGTACCCAATCCAACCAGGAGCCAGGGGGCAAGGAAGGCAGCTGGGCCCCCACCGTAGTCAGCCTCCCAGGGTAGAAGGGAAGCAGAGTGGACCTGGGGAGGCAAGGGATTTCAGCATCCAAGACACCCAGCTCAGGAGCAGTAAGACGTCCCTCTGTTCATGTCATTGCTCACATCAGGAACTCTAAGAATTTCTAGAGAAAAGGATCTATTGTAAATGGCACAGGAGGATGCCCTCTAAAGACATTCTAAATTCACATAATAGATGGAGTAGAGATGATTATATACTTTATAAGAATAGAGATTTAAAAAAATAAAACAGTACTTCCTAAATGAATAGAGCGCTTGTTGACACATGACCACTTAAGACTAAGGGAACGTTAGAGGAATAATATAAGGAACAATGTTAAAACCATCCCAAATGAGTATAACACATCTCTCAAATCACAATGTGATTTCAAGAGTACTTGCATTGCATAAAGGAAGTGATATCAGTTCTGAACTCTTTCATTCCTCTCTGGCAAAAGCCTTATCTGACTGAGATATTATCTGGTGTCATGAATGTGAACAACTGGCCAATGCCCAGCATTAGCCAGATACCATTGTAAAGAACAGAAAACAACCAGAAGTGTGTAAGCACCTCTCGCTGGGTGTTTTGCCAGTTAAATTGTTTTCCTGCAGTTCTTAAGGGCATAGACTGGACCTAGATGGCTGGGTCCACATCCCAGCCCTGCCCCTTCCTTGCCGTGTGTGCTTAGGTAAGTCACTTGCCTTCTCTGTACCTCCGTTTCTCATCTCCAGTGATAATCACAGGGGTATAGTAATAGTGCCTCTCTCATAGAGTTGTTATAAAAAGTAAATAGGTTAACAGTTGTGAATTGCTTAAAACAGTGCCTGGTATATAGTAAGTGTTTATAAAATGAATAAAAATAGTATTATGCTAGAGCTGCTGTAATAAAGTACCTCCAACTGGGTGGCTTAAAGAATAGAAATATATTGTCTCATGGTTCTGAAGCTGAAGCCCAAAATCAAAGTTTCTGCTGGGTTGGTTCCTTCCAAGGGCTGTGAGGAAAGGATCTGCTCCAGGCCCCTCTCCTTGGTTGTGGTGGCTGTCTTCTCCTTGTGTCTCTTCACATCGCCTCTGTCTATGTGTATTTCTGTGCCCAAATTTCCCCTTTTTGATAAGGACCTTATCCAGGTCTTATTGGATAAGGGCCCACCCTAATGACATCATTTTAACATGATTACCTCTGTAAAGACCACATATCCAAATAAGGTCACATTCTGGAGTACTGGAGGTTATGACATCTATATATAAATTTGAGGAAACACAATTCAATCCATAAGGCATTTGTTAAGTAAATGACTCCTCAAGGAGAGGATTTCCCTGTGGATCAGTCTTCCCAAATACCAGCCACACCCTGGGGCTAGTGTAGGATGCTGATAGTTGGTTATCTACCTAGTCTTGATGTTTAAACTCTAATTTTACCACCTCTAACCAGCAGAGATGCAGCCTGCCCCGGAGAGCTTGAAGGGAGTGATCACACGTAGGAGGTGCCCAGAAAAGAGGACCGTGGTGACTCAGTATTCCAGTCTCTCTGCAAAACACACACTTCCCACCTTACCCCTCATTTTGGTCATTAGGCACAGCTGTAGCATTTCAGCAGTGAAACAGAATTTATAGTCATGGAATTGTTTTTCAGTCTGCCTGGTTCCTAGGAATGTCCAAGAAGGGGGAACAAGAATTAGATTGTTCATTTGTTCACTCAACAAATATTTACTGACCACCAACTCTGCACCCAGCATGTTGCTGGAGACACAGCAGTAAATATAACAGGCATGGTCCTTGCCTACGTGGATCATACAGGACAGCAAAAGGGGCCAGCTGGTGGCCTGCATGATAGGATATGTTTTATGTGCCCAACACCAGGCTTTCAGTGAATTTTAATTATTTGCAAACACTCAGAAATCAAAATTGGGATTTCTAGCTTCTCTTTAAGGACAGCCTGAAAGACCTTGCCTCTGTGCCCCTTTGTTCCTACATGACAGACAATAGTCAGTAGAATTGCCTGCCTTGAGGGGGCATGTACTATTTTCTAGAGAGCCACAGTTGCCACCTCTATAGGAAGAGGGGTGTCACGCAAGGACAGCTTAATACTTTTCTATTACCTTGCCACTGTAGGTATTTGAATTTGTTTTTAATTGAAATATAGTTGACATACAATATTACGTTAATTTCAGGTACACAGCAAAGTGATTCATGTATGTGTGTGTGTATATATATATTTTTTTCCCATTCTTTTCCATTGCAGGTTACTGTAAGATATTGAGTATGGTTTCCTGTGCTATATAGTAAATGCTTGTTTATCTATTTTATATGCAGGCATTTGAATTTTTTAAACTCTAGTCTAGTATATGACCCATATAACATCAAACACAGGGATGAGAAAACCGCAGCATATTGTTCATCATGGGAGAAAGTTCTATCTTGAGTTAGCAGTTGATTAACACTGCCATGCCATAAAGTGCTCTTGCTCTTGAAGTGAGCCAGATCCTGCTTATGGCCTTTTTTTCCCAGCTGACACATTCCCAGAGGGTGATATCATATCCTTTTGGATATAGTTGGGCAAACAGTGCCCCACCCCCAACTCCTAGAGGTCAGTTTCACTTCCAGAGGAATCTGTTAGTAGGGGATGGGCACAGACCACAGGAAAGCAGTTCTGGATACCTGGTCCCAGTTCTGGGTGCCTTTATCAGCCCAAAAGTAGGACCCTGGGAGGCTGGACTGTTCCAGAGTTTGTTGTGACATATGGGACATGCCTGGTCCAGTGGAGGACATCTAGTCGACAGCATGAGCTCCATATCTGTAAGGTCAGCTTATACACCCACTCAGCTAAGGGGTGATTACTGAAAGGTCACACCTTGACCCAGAATGGCTGCATAAAACCTCTCTGTTATGATGGGGATCTCCTACTTGAGAAAGAAAGGTGAGAAATTGGGTAATGCCAACAAAATTTCTTCCAGAGAAGGCAATGGCACCCCACTCCAGTACTTTTGCCTAGAAAATCCCATGGACAGAGGAGCCTGGTAGGTTGTAGTCCATGGGGTCGCTAGAGTCAGACACGACTGAGTGACTTCACTTTCACTTTTTACTTTCATGCATTGGAGAAGGAAATGGCAACCCACTCCAGTGTTCTCGCCTGGAGAATCCCAGGGACGGGAAGCCTGGTGGGCTGCCGTCTATGGGTCGCACAGAGTCAGATACGACTGAAGCAACTTAGCAGCAGCAACGAAATTTCTTCAGTTGAGACCAGATTTTTCTTCATTTCTCTGGAAGAAATCAGGATAGTAAATCATTCATAGAGAGCAACGCACAGTACATAGCACATTGTCTTTGCTCAAAAGATATTTGATGATTTAATTCATTAATGAAAAGCCCACTCTCTTTTCTTTTATGAAGATCTATCTTAGTTTCATCTTTATGACCATCTGCTATGTTGCCCACTTGGATATTCCAAGGCACTTCAAACTAAAATTTAATAATCTTACTATTTTTTAAAGGGAAAAAAAAAAAAGCCCTTCTACTCTGTGGTCCCAGTTGATTGCTAAAATCTCCATTTACCCAGTAAGGAAGTTAGTAATCAGAAACTAGCCCTAATCTGCATTTCCGTTTCCTCCACTCCCCAGTGTTCAGTCTGGGTCCACATCTGGTCGTTCCTACCTCCCAAATGTGACCCAAACTCTTCCTTCCTCAGCTGCCATCACTGCCCAGTGTCCCCAGCACCAGCCATGGCAGCCACTGGAGTAAATGGTTGGGGGAGGGGTGGGTTGTGCTCAACCTTCAGTCGCAGGCGTCAGAGCCGTGTAGGCTGCTAGACAGTGTGATTCCAGGCTGCAAGGGGCAGGAGAGATCATAGCGCTTGCTCTGCAGAACCCTGATTAGGCTGTCTCTAAGCATTGTATCCTGGGGAAGGCAATGGCACCCCACCCCAGTACTTCTGCCTGGAAAATCCCATGGACGGAGGATCCTGATAGGCTCCAGTCCATGGGGTCGCTGAGAGTCGGACACGACTGAGCGACTTCACTTTCACTTTTCACTTTCATGCATTGGAGAAGGAAATGGCAACCCACTCCAGTGTTCTTGCCTGGAGAATCCCAGGGACAGGGGAGCCTGGTGAGCTTCCGTCTATGGGGTCGCACAGAGTCGGACACAACTGAAGCGACTTAGCAGCAGCAGCAGCAGCAGCAAGCATTGTATCCAGGGCGGAGCATGCCCAGCAACAGTGGAGGGACTTGAAACATCCTGAGGAGAGGGCTCTGAAGGAGCAGTAGGGATCCTCCAGAGTCAGCCCCACACATTGGTTCTGTGTCCTCCAGAGAGTATAGATGATCTCTTGGTGATTTCACATGATGCTACTGGATTGTGCCCTGCAATCTAGAAGTGTTAACCTTTTTTCTGAGTGCCTCGCCAGCCAGACAAGAGGTCCAGACAGGCTCCACTTTGCTGTCCTGTTGCTCCCTGTGCTGTGGTTACTGCTGTGTTCTCGTGCCACAGCCCCACCCCCTTCTCTGGCAGAATTCCACTCTCTACTGCCTGTATCATTTCAAAAGCTTTTTCCTCGGATCTGCTTCATTTTGTGCAAAGCACAGGTCTTTCTCCATGGGCTGTTATCTCTTGCCCTCACTCGCACCAGTAGGGCCAATGAAAGGACTGCCTTGCAATGGTCTAATGACACAGTTGATCTATTTTAAGCACCTGAAGCACACTCCACCAAGTGCCAATCTTCCCGCAGCAAGCTGCTCTCAGCGTGCGGGGCCAGGGCCAGCTCGAGGTCTGCTGCTTTTTGAAATCTGGGGAAGCAGCCCAGGGATCCAGACCCTGCCTGTCCAAGGACGATCTAAAGCAACCGTAAAATTAGATATCTTCACAGTCAGTATGAGGTATTCTGCGAGGAGAATTGCCCGTAGTGTCAGGAATATAGGGCACAGGAACCTCGAGTGACCATAAATTCCTCTTTCAAAGGGCAGAAACAGAGCCCGGGCCCATTTCAGGTAGGGAGAAGGGACGTAGGAGGCAACATTTCAGAAACAAAGAGAAACTCAAGCCCCATCAGAAATGCCTGAGCCTTAGACCCATTTTTCCTCCTCCTCCTAATCAAGAGACATTCTTTTCCAATTATAGCCTGAGTGCAATTATTTACAAATATTATTTATTTAATTCTTGCCACAATCCTACAAAGCCCTTCCCTGCTTGGTATGTAAGGATGGTCCCCCGTGTTACATGGACTCTCACCATTCTACACAGAACTCACCATCATTGGTAATTGTATTAGCCATTGGCTTGTCATTTCTGTCTCTTATCCCCTTTTGGACTATAAACCACATGATGGCTCTGTGACAGGCCTGTTTTGTTCACTGCTGAGTCCTCCAAACTCATTACAGCTCTTGGCACAAAGTGATGGCCGCCAGTGACTGTTCATGTTGGCTGAGCATTAACGGTGTGCCAGGCGCAGTGCTAAGGTCTTCACAGACATGAATGCATTTAACCCTCACAGAAGACCTATGAGGTAGATGCTAATAACATCCTTGTTTTACAGAGCGGCAAACCAAGGCTCAGAAAACAGGTCCCTGGTCCTAAATCTCATATTTAACAAGTAATGACGCCTTGAATGAATATGTGAATGGGAGGATCTAACATAGACTATTAAATACTCCCATTTTGCATAAAAGGGAAATGAGGTGCAGAGGTACAGTCTCCTGGCCTCAGTCACACGAGCTGGGAGGTGGTGGAGCAGGTATTTGAAACCACGTCAAGCCAACTCCAAGGATCTTTTCCCTCCTTCCTGCTTCCTCCTCTTCACTGTCTTTCCCCATTTTACTGTGATGAGAGTTACAGGGTGAAGGTGAAGTGCAGGTTGGGGTGGCTGGTCTTTTTCCTGTTGGATGTCCCAGCACTGCTCTCGTGTTCACTAGGGCAATGACACAAATCCCTGCTCTCTGCATGGCGATGTACCAGGTGCTGAGGAAAGAATGTGACCTCAGACAGCCTCCTTCCAGCATCACCCAGGGGCAGACACGAGCAAGGGTGACTGTAATACAATAAAACCCTCTTGGCTGTTGAAAGAGCAGGAAAGAGTGAAGAGGGAGTCAGGCCAGATTCCCCTGAAAGAGCCGGGGACTATTTTGTGGAGAAGGTAGCATTCACTGCAGATCTTGAGAGATAGCTTGGATGGGGAAGAAGGCCGTTCCTGATGGGCTCAGCCATCCACTCTCGCAGGCGAGCTTCCACATTCGCTTGTTGCACAGCTTCTGCATCCCAGACCCATGGCTGGGTGGAGAGGGTAAAATAAACAGAAACAAAGTAAACAGAGGGTTTCAGGAAAGGTCAGCAGGTCTGGTTATCTATGAAGTAGGAGGAGGTGGACAGTGAGGAAAGAAGGTGGGGGCGGGGTTGGCTGGTGAGGATCAGATCTTTGAGAGTTGTGCATGCCAGGCTGGAGAGTATTTGTTACAGCCTGTGACCAATGAGGAGCCATGAGAGGTTTTGAGCCGAGCAGTGACCCCCCTCAGAGCTGTGCATTATTTAGGAAGATCTCCCTGGTAACGCGTACCTGATGGATAGGAGAGCCCAGAGGCAGCAGAGGCTGGCTGAGCACCGTGGAGCAGGTGTGAACAGATGAGAAGGGAAGGCACGGGGAGCCAAGAGGATGAGCTGGCGGGTTCCATAGGCACGCTGTGCATCGGCGTGGGTGTCACTGATCTTATCCCTTCAAGTGGACCTGTTAATCTGATTCTAATTGCTGGGACTGTGCGAACTGATACACAGTTTGAAAATTAGGTTACTGACCAATGTGAGATGCCTTCCATAGTGTATCTGATAAGCACTTGAGCTGTGGAGTCAAAATGCCTGGGTTCACGTTCCATTTCAGCCACTAACTAGCTGTGCAACCTTCTGTGACTTTCTTTACCTCCATAGCTTCAGCTTCCTCTCAAGGTGGTTGGGATGGGGAAGGGCAGAGTGAGGGAATGGGTGTTAGATGCTTAGCACACACTCAGTAATAATTAATGAAATACAGTTGAATGTGTTGAGAAAACCCCCTTTCAATAAACAAATTAATCAGCACATGGCATGGTTAGGATCAGTCACTGCTTAATCATTCCATTGGAGAGAGGAACAGAGGTATTGATAGCCTTGGACTTTCATTTTGCTAGCATTTAATTTTATTTATTTATTATATGTCAAACTACATTCTAAACTCTCCGTGAATTATCTCTTTTGATCCAAGTGTGAGTCATGAATGAGATTAATGTTGAAGAGGACAATCTTAATTGAATAGGAAGAGAGTCATACCAGGCCAGGAATTGACAAACCTTTCCTGTAAAGGGCCAGGTCATAAATATTTGGAGCTTTGCGGGCCATATGGTGTCTGAGGCATAGAAGCAGCCCTTGATAATATGTGGTCATATGGATGAGGCAGCAATTGAGTCACAATTTATTTCCAAAGGGAAAGGTGGAGGGGGATTTAACATGTGGGCCAGTTTGCAGATCCTTATGCTACATAATCTCTAAGGTCTCTTCAAGCTTTGAAATTCCAGTCTAAGAGGAGGACACAAATACCCAATCTCTCTTGCTTCGTTCATCATTGTAACTATAAGAAAACTTCACCTTAAATATGATAAGGATTACACTGGAAAGATAGACCCAGAAAGGACTCCAGAAGGCTCCAGTCTCTGTGTGACTCTGTTTTCTGCACAGCCTATAATTCATACTCTGGGATTACCTGACTCATTTCATGTGACCACTAAATGCCAGGGTGCCCAAGCTGCCCTAGGGTGTGTTGAGTAGACAGCTCTTGATACTCAGATCAGAGACTCTCCACTTGCAAAAAAAATATACAGGGCAGTATCCATGCCAGGGGCTCCATGAGCAAAGCGAAGTCTCTTCCTGCTTTGCTCCCCATTCACATTTCCTGCTTAAAGCCCCCCTTCCTCTGTAATGAGGTGTGATAGCCGAATTGTCTGTCCAGCATGTTTTATCATCCCTGCTTCTGATTCCTTGCAAGAACTGCCCCTAACTCCCTGGAGTACAAATGAGCTGTCAATTGTGGTGTTCTGCCCCTCCCCCAGGTGGTGGCACATGACCTAGACTAGCCAATTGGGGTATCCCATCTATCTATGCCACAAGGATTTGTTCATCAATGGACATTAGACCCAAGAGAGGTCAACCACAGTGTTCTCTGGAATTGTATAGGGAAATACTAGAAGACAGTATTAATTCCATTAAGGTTGCTGAGCTAAGGCTCTCGGAATACTAGTGGACATTCCTGTCCAGCATGTGGGAAGAAGCTGTTTGAAAAAGGTTATAGCTCTGACCATATAGTAAAGCCTCTGAATCCAGCCAGATCTGAATGCAGAGGCTGCCCACCCCACCCATAGACCTCTCACTTGTAAGAACCAACAGATTCTCTTTTTTGCCTAAACTAATTTTGAGTTTCTGTAAATTACAATGGAAAGGATCCTAACTAAGGGACTTGCTGCTGTTGTTTTACCCTTTTTCTCATAGGCAATTACCTCATATAATTATCCTCATTTATCAAAATTCTAGCCATCTTTAGGCTAAAAACTTCCTCTCCTCCACTCCTGAAGTTATTTTATTCCCTCTTCTAAAGTCCCTGACTCTTGTTTTAAAACATTCTTATGATTATGGATCATTTGCTGTAACTCAACAGTTTTATTCATGTACATTTCCTAGCACCCTTCTTAGACTATAAGCTCCTTGAGAATAGGAGCCAGGTGTCAGTAGGGAATAGTGCATTTGTTCTACAACTACAAGCAACACACCACTGCGGGGTCAGAACATTATTGCTGCAGCTTACAAATCCATTTGTACACCAAAATGCAACTGCATGATATTCTGTCAAATGCATGCATATAAGGAAAATCAATGTGTTAAAATAATTGTTACTTAAAGATGATACTAACATAGTGAGGCTAATATTTTTGACAATAAAAAGGAATCCTCCAATGATCTGAATGTGGTTACATGGATATAAACAAATGTAAAATTCTTAACCTTTATACTGAAGATTTATACACTTTATACAAGTTACACCACAATAAAAAGTACAAAATAAAAATAAAGGAGTCCTTATACCTTATACTTGATAACCCTGTCCATCACTAGTCAATACACAAAATTTGAGATAGGTCTTGCTGCTGCTGTTGCTGCTAAGTTGCTTCAGTCGTGTCCGACTCTGTGCAGCCCCATAGACGGCAGCCCACCAGGCTCCCCCATCCCTGGGATTCTCCAGGCAAGAACACTAGAGTGGGTTGCCATTTCCATCTCCAAAGCATGAAAGTGAAAAGTGAAAGTGAAGTCGCTCAGTCATGTCTGACTCTTAGCGACCCCATGGACTGCAGCCCATCAGGCTCCCCATCCATGGGATTTTCCAGGCAAGAGTACTGGAGTGGGGTGCCATTGCCTTCTCCAGAGATAGGTCTTAGACCTTAATAAATGGAGCTAAAACAGTCATGTCTGACTCTAGCGACCCCATGGACTGCAGCCCATCAGGCTCCCCATCCTGGGATTTTCCAGGCAAGAGTACTGGAGTGGGGTGCCATTGCCTTCTCCAGAGATAGGTCTTAGACCTTAATAAATGGAGCTAAAACTGTACAGCTTCTGGAAGAGAATATTGAAGATTATCTTATGATCTTGAGGTAGGCAGTGACTTCTCAGAACAATAAAAGCGGCAGAAATTGGCAAGAAATTCTAACACTTTACAAAAGAACATATACAAATGGGTGCTCAGCATCACTAGTCATCAGTTCAGTTAGTTCAGTCACTCAGTTGTTCCATCTCCTTGTGACCCCATGGACTGCAGCATGCCAGGCTTCCCTGTCCATCACCAACTCCCAGAGCTTGCTCAAACTCATGTCCATCGAGTCAGTGATGCCATCCAACCATCTCATCCTCTGTCATCACCTTCTCCTCCTGCCTCCAATCTTTCCCAGCATCAGGGTCTTCTCTAATGAGTCAGCTCTTTGAATCAAGTGGCCAAAGTATTGGAGTTTCAGCTTCAGCATCAGTCCTGCAAATTAAAACCACCTTTTTATACCCGTAAAAATGGCTTAAGTTTCTCATATATTGTTGGTGGGAATATTAAATGGTACAGCAACTTTGGAAAACTGTTAGTTTCATAAAAACTCAACACAATAAAATGAAGATCCAGCAACTCCACCCATGAGAGGTGAAAACATAAATCTGCAGAAAGTTTTGTGCAGAAACGTTCCAGGCAGCTTAATTCATAATATCCCCAAACTGGAAACAATTGGACTGTTCATCTGTGGACAAATGGATAAGCAAATCTGGTTACATTTCCACAATGGAATACTATTCAGCAAAACAAACAAAAACAAAACAAAAAAGCAACTATTGATACATGCCACAGCATGAATGAATCTCAAAAAAAAAAAAGCTGAGTTAAAGAAGTGAGACAAAAAGAAGCACATACTGTATGATTCCGTTTATGAAGTTCAAGAACAGGCAAAGCTCATCTATGTGGACAGAAATCATAACAGTTTGCCTCTGGTTTGGGGGTGGAGTGATTGGTCACAAAAGGTTACAGCAAATTATCTGCATATTACAGACATGTGTCCTTTCTTGGCTGAAATGTTGCCTACATGTGTTTATATATTTGTCAAAACTTTTTGTTTTTAAGATGTATATATTTAATTATTTGTAAATTACACCGAATTATTCTCTTATAGCTCAGTTGGTAAAGAATCTATCTGCAATGCAGGAGATCCCAGTTCAATTCCTGGGTCAGGAAGATCTGCTGGAGAAGGGATAGGCCACCCACTCTAGTATTCTTGGGCTTTCCTGGTGGCTTAGCTGGTAAAGAATCCGCCTGCAATGTGGGAGACCTGGGTTTGATCCCTGGGTTAGGATCAACCCAACTCTTTCCCTAGAGAAGGGAAAGGCTACTCACTCCAGTATTCTCCAGTATTCTGGAATTCCGGAGAATTCCATGGACTGTAGTCCATGGGGTTGCAAAAAGTTGGACACGACTGAGCAACTTTCACTCACTCATTTGTGTGTGTGTGTGTGTGTGTGTGTGTGTGTGTGTGTGTGTGTGTGTGTGTGTATGAAAGATTCCTAGGCTTAGAAACAGAAGAACTGACTCCTAATCTCAGCTCTCCTACCAACTCAGTGACATCTGTTGATATTCTCACCAGTTCAGTGGGCCTATCCTATTCATCTTTGCTTACCACAAAGGACTATTTCAACTATCATCACACCTGGGAAAGTGCTTGGTGAATGCTCAGATATTGTGCATTTCAAGAGCCTCCTCTTCAGATGGTCTTGTGCAGGTCTCTTCCTGGCCCTGATTTTCCAGCTACACTGGCCTCCTTGAACTCACCACACACTTTCCAGCCTCAGGACCTCTGCACATGCTGTTTCTCCATCAGCATTGTTCTTGCCCCTGGTCTTCCACGGCTGGATTCCTTGCCTGCTTACAGTCACAGATGAAATATTTTACCTTCAGATTGCCTCTCCCCAAGCCTTACTCATTTCTTCTTTCTACTTGTCACACTTTGGAATTATCTATTTCTTTAGTTGCTTCTTGTTGTTGTTTCGTCGCTAAGTCATGTCCGACTCTTTTGCAACTCCGTGGACTGTAACCCGCCAAGCCCCTCAGTCCATGGGATTTCTCAGGCAAGAATACTGAATTGGTTGCCATTTCTTTCTCTGGGGGATGTTCCTGACCCAGGGATTAAACCTGCATCTCCTTCATTGGCCGGTGGATTCTTTACCACTAAGCCACCAGGGATGCGTATTTTTCCCATGGAACTATACACTTCCAAAGGAGAGGAAACATACTTGTTTTATTCACCAGCATGTCTCCAGTCCTTGGCACATAGGAATTACCCAGTAAATATTGTCCAATAAATAACTGCACCAGTGAAGATGGTATTAGCATTAGCAAATGGACTTTGTAACCTGTTAGGAACCTGGTGGGCTGCAGTCCATGGGGTCACTAAGAGTCAGACACGACTGAGCAACTTCACTTTCACTCTTCACTTTCATGCATTGGAGAAGGAAATGGCAACCCACTCCAGTGTTCTTGCCTGGAGAATCCCAGGGACGGGGGAGCCTGGTGGGCTGCCATCTATGGGGTCGCACACAGTCGAACATGACTGAAGCAACTTAGCAGCAGCAGCAGCAGCAGAACTGACTCGGGACTTTCCGCTTGGAGCCAGGTCTTCCCTGAGGCTTGGTGGGTGTCAGGAGGGCTAGTATCACTGTAGCATACTCAATAAGAAAAAGCTTTTTATGTCAAGGGACTCAAGGAAATCTTAGGATATCTTGTCCTTAGGAAGGCTAGGACACTTTCTATTCATGAGTCTGTTGGGCTGTAACCTACGGGCTCTAACCTACGGGCTCTACATTTATCTACATGTTGAAAAAAGTCTGAAGCACACACAGGCTAACTTAACTATCACACAGGAATTGTCCTGTCTCTCCAGGGCCCTATGTGTCCCATGCCTAGGACAGGGCCCAGGATCAGGTGGAATGAATACTTGTATCCATAGTCATCCTCCTACTCAGCACTTTTCAGACCTCTGGTCCATCACATGGCCTTTTAGCCCTAATTGCTTTCCTCTCTCCCCTTCTAATAATCAAATCACCTTTTGGGGGCTTTCTGGATGTGAATGCGCTTGCCCCACTGAAGTGGTTTCTCTCCTGGATGTCAGCCCCAAGTGCAGGGCAGCTGGACATCACCCTCAGTGGATCTGTCCACAGGAGCTCTCCAAAACCCTCTGTTTTACCACAGGAATGTGTTAGCAGACCTGGATTACTTTGGCTTCTGTGACATCATTCTGTGCTGTGGGGAAATGCTTGTTAGCCAGGAGCAAAGTCCAATTGAGGGTATAAACTTAGAGAAGGCTCTGGTGAAAATCTAAGGGGCTTTGAAATAGGGAAGAAGTCTACCCCGTCCTCCCACCCATTTCCTCTATAGCCCAAATTCTCCTCACTGTCTCCCTTGTAATCTGTATTCTTTCTACCAGTGTCAATAAGCCCTTTATGTGAGTGGGATTTGGGGCTTCTCTGTTTCTCATCTGAGAATCTGTCCTGTGCCAATGGGTTTGGGCCTTTGGCCCACATGTTAATTATTGTCCCAGGGTTCATAGAGTCGACTGGGGACAGAATGCCTCTTTGGCTGGAAAAGAGGTATTCTGGTAGTTTTGTTTGTTTTTTTTTTTCTTTTTTTATGAAGCATTAATCTAGAGAGGCTGCAAGAGTGAAAATGTGTGTATGGTTCATTGATGTTTGTTCCTTCTTGTCTGGGCGCCACACTTAGCTGAGGTTTGGGAATTAAATGTCAATGAATCTCTGAGGATTTCTTGAACTCATATTGACAATCATCATTTTTTGCTGCCATTAGTGTCAAGAAATTTTTAAAAAGTATTTTAGAATGCAGAATGGTGGAAAGGAAGTCTGGTGGTGTGTGTGTGCACAAGTGTAGAAAAGAAGGCTCACTAAACTAGGAGTCGGAAGTCTTGATTTGGAGTCTGGGACCATCTCAGTTCCCTGAGCCTTAGTTTTCTCATCTGTAAAATAGGTGGAGTGATCTCGCTTCCCTTGACTCGTGTTTTGTGATATAATTATTGCAATGAATGAGAAGTTTTCAGTTAACCTCTATTTCGCTAGTTATTACATAGATGCCTTCTCCCTTGACTTTCTTTGAAAGAGAATCCAGCAAATGTTTGAATTGTTTTTTCTTATTACTTTTGATTGTTAGCTATGTTTCTTTTCATCATTAAAATTTAATACAGCTGTGCACAGAAATTGAGCACAAGGCAAATCTAGCTTTATTTGGGTTATAGGTAAATGGAACGAGGTAAAAAGAGTCCGTTCAGCGTGCTTCTAGTGTCCTTATGTACAACTGTCCTCATTTCAAATTTTTCATCCCATTGTTAGGCCATGCACTCAGTCATGCATTTCAGTATCTCATTCAGAAAGTGTGGTCTCTATAATTAAATGACGATAAAGAGAGACACAGAACAGTAACCATAGGATAGAATCTTTGCTCTTCTCTTTGTGTCTTGAAGGGCAGTGAGCAAGCTAGACCAGAAAGAAAGAGCCCTTTCATCATGCCCGTCAGAGCAGGTGACTCGTTTTGGCTGACAGGCCCAGAATTTCACCCTTCAGCTCATTTTACAATTCCCAGATGAATGGTACCCGTCACAGGATTCACCTGTGCCTAGTTTGGGAGGGACACCATTGTACACCTTGGTACATTTTACTGTTTACTACTCCCCTCACTTTTCAATTTTTTTTAATTGAATTATACTTGATCTACGATATTGTGTTGATTTCAGGAGTACATCAAAGGGATTCAGTTATATATATATATATATTCAGATTATTTTCTGTTTTAGGTTATTACAGGATACTGAATATAGATCTCTGTGCTATGCAGTTGCTTCTCTGTTTTATGTATGTGCTTAGTCGCTCAGTCATGTCCAGTTCTTTGTGACTCCATGGACTATAGCCCACATGTAAGTGATATCATGAAATATTTGTCTTCTCTGATGTGGTTAGTATGATATTCTTTAGGTTCATCCACATTGCTGCAAGTGGCAATATTTCATTCCATTTTTGTGGATGAGTAATATTCCACCATATTTATACACACACACACACACACATACACACACATCACATCTTCTTAACCCAGTTTCTATTGATGGACACTTGGATTGTTTCCCAGTGGCTATTGTAAACCTTTAGCTTTTAGCTGTTGTTGGGACAGTCTCTACCAGTGACTAGACTAAAAGAGGCAGTAGGGCAAGAGCAGTCAGGACTGAAAGCTATCTGCCTTGAGATGAATCTTCCAGGACATACAACACATCTGCATGTGAAAGCACCTCTGTCATGTCTGTTTTGGAGTGGGAGTCTCCTAGTGTTGAGAGGAAGCAGGGTGCATTGGAAGGAAAAGAAAGAAAGCTAGGCAGCTGTCATCTACTACTGGAGGTGAGGAGGGTCTGAAAGGAGACGGGGGAGGCTGGCAGGGACCAGGCCATGCAAGCGCTTGTCAACCATGACAAGGAGTCTGGCTTTATCCCAAGAGCCAAGTGAAGCCATTAAATGGTGTTAAATGCTCTGAAGTGTGGTGAGTGCTTCAGCACTTCATGGGTAAGCATCATCGGATTTGCATTTTGAAAGCATCACTCTGGCGACTGTGTAGAGAAATGAGTGGGCAAAGGAGACCAGTTAGGACCTGTTGGGATCCTCCAGGCTGGAAATATTAGGGCCTAAACTAGGAGTAGATGGTCAGGGCACTTTCCACTCCAGGAGCATTGCGTGGTCTTGATGCCCTGGTAGGTTTTATATCTCTATACTATTTAAAATAATGATTTGGAGTCTGCATTAGTTTGCTAGAGCTGCCATCACAACCTATCACACATGAGTGACTTAAGCAACAGAAATATGTTTAATGATAGCCCTAGGGACTAGAAGTCTGAGATCAAGGTTTCTTCCAAGGCATCTCTCCTTGGCTTATAGATGGCCAGCTTCTCCCTGTGTGCGTCTGTGTCCTCATCTTCTCTTGTTATGAGGGCACTAGTCATATTGGACTAGAGCTTACCCTTACGACCTTATTTTAACTTAATAACCTCTTTAAAGACCCTGCCTCCAAATACCGCCACATCCTAATTCCCAGCAAATGTTTTTTCCTTGATTTTCCTATAAGGGGTATTTAGGTAACCTGTGAAAGTGAAAGTCACTCAGTCATGTCCAGCTCTTTGCAACCCCATGGACTATACAGTCCATGGAATTCTCCAGGCCAGAATACTGGAGTGGGTAGCCTTTCCCTTCTCCAGGGGATCTTCCCAACCCAGGGATCAAACCCAGGTCTCCCACATGCAGGCAGATTCTTTACCAGCTGAGCCACCAGGGAAACTCAAGAATACTCGAGTAGGGTAGCCTATCCCTTCTCCAGAGGATCTTCCCAACTCAGGAATCAAACCAGGGTCTAATGCATTGCAGGCAGATTTTTTACCAACTGAGCTATCAGGGAAGTATTTCTATTATTCATCATTATCTACTCCCACCTCACTCCCCTTAGGCAAACACGTACCTAGAACTGCAATATGTATAGGAAAAGTTGTATAACTCTTTGATCGATTTCATTTGGGTTTTGGTCTTCCACCAGAATACTGAACTTGATGGAATTTTGGATTCTATTATAGCATGGTTTAGCCACAGAAATTTCCTTTATTGGTTACTTCTTGAGAACAAGTCTGTTGCATTTGCTTTGCTTGTGGTCTCCAGAAATTCCTGTTGCAGGAAACAGCTGTCAGGTGTACCTAAGCCAAAAACTCCTCAACTCATCCCATGGCTGTATCTAAATGTTTGTGAAGCACCCACAGAATTGTTGTTGTTGTTCAGTCGCTTAGTTGTGTCTGACTCTGCGACTGCATGGACTGCAGCATACCAGGCTTCCCTGTCCTTCACTGTCTCCCAGAGTTTGCTCAGACTCATGTCCATTGAATTGGTGATGCTGTCTAACCATCTCATCCTCTGTCACCCTCTTCTCCTTCTGCCTTCAGTCTTTCCCAGCATCAAGGTATTTTCCAATGAGTTGGCTCTTCACATCAGTTAGCCAAAGTATTGGAGCTTGAGTTTCAGCATCAGTCCTTCTAATGAATATTCAAAGTTGATTTCCATTAGGATTGACTGGTTTGATCACCTTGCAGTTCAAGGGACTCTCAAGGGTCTTCTCCAGCACCACAATTTGAAAACCTACAGAATACTCTCCAGGGTTTGTGAATATAAACAGTATCCCTCCTCAAGTAATGTACAGTCTGCTAGAGAAATAAGGCAAGCACAAAAGTGATGATGTCATAGGGTAGACTGTGCTCTAGGTGCTGCTGCTGCTGTGTCGCTTCAGTCGTGTCCGACTCTGTGCGACCCCATAGACGGCAGCCCACCAGGCTCCTCTGTCCCTGGGATTCTCCAGGCAAGAAGTACTGGGGTGGGGTGCCGTTGCCTTCCCCCGTGCTCTAGGTGAATGGTTCTCAAAACGTTGTCCCCAAACCAGAAGCATGAGCATCACCTGGGAACTGGTTGGAAATCCACATTCTCACCCAGCCCTGAACATCCTGAATCAGAAACCTTGGTGGTGGAGCCCAGCAATCCGAGTTTTGACAAGACATCCAGAATTCTAATGCATGCTCAGGTTTGGGAACCACTGCTTAGTCATAGACTTCCCTGGTGGCTCAGACGGTGCGTCTGTCTACGTGCGGGAGACCCGGGTTCGATCCCTGGGTTGGGAAGATCCCTTGGAGAAGAAAATGGCAATCCACTCCAGTACTATTGCCTGGAAAATCCCATGGACAGAAGAGCCTGGTAGGCTCTAGTCCATGGGGTCGAAAGGTCGGACACGGCTTAGTCATAAGTAGTACATGCCATGAGATTTTAAAGAAGAGAAATAATGGAGGGGGGATGAGGAAGAAATCTGGAAGTCTTTCTAAGTATGTTGCATATGAGATAGGCCTTGAGGAGTGGGCTGGATTTTGGTATTTATATGTAGATGAACATATTTACTACAATTGCCATCTGCATGTTTATATGTTTTTTTTTTTTTACAAAAGTAATTAACAGCCTGGACTCTAACTTGAGAGATCTGTTAGCTGTCCCTTCCGTGCATTTTAACTGGCTCAGTATGAATTGAGGCTTCCATCAACATATGCTCAGTTATAGAGCTGGTAATTATGATTGGAGGCATTTTGTTGGAGGAGACTTTCTGTTCCAAATATAGCTTGAATTAGAGTCTACCTTTAAATCCTTAAAGGATTTAAGCAAAAATCAAAGCATCCTGGAATCTCACAGTGTGTAGGGATCTTTAAGATCATCTAGTCAAATAACCCAAATAACCTGTGAGCTGGCCTTGAAATATACATGGCCTCAGGACACTCAGCATAGTAGCATTTCTACTAGACCAATGAATGATTCCATAGCACGGATCAGCAGACTATGGCTCAAAGGTAAATTCTGGCCCACTGCTGATCTTTGTAAATAAAGTTTTATTGGAACACAGCCATACCCGTTCATTTACATATTGTCTAAGACCGCTTTTATACTACAGTAGCACAAAAATTTAATCCATCCTTAAGATTTTGCAAGAACTCTTAGATCACGAGTGACCAAAACTCAGGTCAAACTAGCTCAAGTTAAACAGGAATCCATCCGCTCCTGGAACTTTGAAATCAAGGGAAGGTCTGGGTGAAGTTGCTGCTCTTGGGATCAGATGGACTGTCTTTTCTAGTTCATGTTGCCCTGGTCATGTCTACTGTACCTCCTGCTGCTAAGCTCTCTCCCTGCTCACTCAGCCCAGTTAGCTCTTCCGCCTTCACTGCCCATTTCCATTTCATTCCACCCAGTCTGCTCTGCTAAGTTCAGATCTTTTTTTCTGGTATAGTGGATCCTGCAGCCATAGCATTGAGCGCTAGACTTGGCATCAGAAGTCCTGGGTTCTAGCTCTGACTGTGCTCTTGAATACAGAAATGTCCGTGAAATAAGATGTCAAGACACACTGAAAATTTTTAAAAATAAATAAATAAATATAAGGGATTTCTTTTATTCTCTTAGTATCAAAGAATATTTAAGCTAGGAAAGGCCCTGAAGTTTATCTTATCTAGGTGGTCTGGGTGACAAAATGATCCATACATGTGTTTTACTTGACTCATGTACTATTCTTCTTTATTTTGGGGTATTTTAGCCAAACTGTAAACACCGAGAGGTTTTAAAATCCAGACTTTAAAATCCAGATTTCTGGTTTCCCCAAGCCCATATCCCCACATGGCAGGGGTCAGTTGAAATAGAGTAGGAACCATGCCTCTTTGGCCACATCTCTCACTCCCTTCATCCCAGTCCACTCACTCATTTATATGACCTCCTACCCCTGAAGCACTGAGTTTGTGTTCCCTGATTTGATATAATCATCCATCTGATTTCCAAAGATCTGATTCCTGTCTGTCAATCTGATCCTGCAACCTCAACTAGCTTCCACATATGGGAAACTCACTGGAAAGGCAGCTCATTTCATTTCTGAGCAGCTCTGACTCTTGGGAATGCTTTCCCCGTGCAGTCCATCCCCCTCAGCATCTCCAAATAGGGTGTTTTCCCTAAGTCTCTTGGTGTGCTGAAGGATTAGAAGCAGAGGTCTCAAGCTGATGGCCTTTTTGTCCCACCTGACAGAGGTGTGTTCTTTCTCACCTTCCTTATACACTCACTAATGCCTGGTCCAATTTAGAGGCAGAGGGGTACTTGCAGAAATGTCATTCAACATCAATTTTATTTTTGACAGAAGCATTTGCCTTCGTAAATATTCTAAAGAACAAGAGTTGGCAGACTTTTTCTAGAAAGGGCCGGATAGCGAGTCTCTTAGGCTTTGTAAGTCCTGCAGGCTCTGATGTAACTATCAACTCTGCTATCTTAGCGCAAAAGTAGCCATAGACAAAACATCCATGAATGGACATAGCAACGTTCCAGTAAAACCTGATTTACAAAGACAAGCAGTGGACCAGAATTGATCCTCGAGCCATAGTTTGTCTGCTATAGTTGTAGACTGGGTCAGCAGAAGAGGAGTGTGTCTCTGCTGGTGTCCCCATGCCTTCCATCTTGTAAGGACCAACTCAGATGTGCCATTTCTGAGTAGGAATCAATTGCCCTGATTCCTCTGCAGGAAGTTATTTCTAAAACATTAGGATTCCTATAGTGCAACAGTTTTCAGACATGTTACAGGGACCCCTGAGACTCCTGGAGGCCTTCTGAGTGGTCCACAGGATCAATACCATTTTTGTAACAGTCCTAAGAAATGTTTTGCCTTTTTTACTCTCTGTCTCGCATGAGGGTACAATTCAGTTTTCCAGAGGTGATGTCTGATGAAGTCACCACTGACAGCTAATGGAATGTGTGCTTCTGTTTTTTAAAAAATTCTCGATATGAGTCTAATATGATAGATGTCAATAGATGTAAAGCACCTAAACAAAAGCTTTTTGAGGTTCACAATAATATTTCAGGGGTATATAGGAGTCCTGAAACCAAAGAGTCTACAACCTGCTGCCATTGTGATTTTCTTATACTTCAAAACAGTTATCTTAAATATGAATCTTTCAGAGTCCTTACAAGAATGTAATTTTCTAGCAGTCAGGACCTATGCTAACCATTGTGTTCCATGATTGCACATGAATTTGCACAAAGTAAGTTCATTTATTTTAAAGGTGCTTATTATAAATGTGCTGTGTGCCTGATATTGTGCTTGGCCTGACTAGAGAAGTGAGCTTGATAAACAGCATCCTTGCTTTCATCAAGCTTAGAGTCTAATGGAGGAAACAGAGTAAGCAAATAATCACAACTTGTTATATCAATACATACTGAAAATAATACAGTCAAGGACGGGTACCCAGGACTATGAGAACCAGTAACAGTAGGGTTTATACTGTGAAGTAAGTCAGAGAAGAGCCTTTGACCTGAGGCCTATGGGGTGTAAGGGATACATCTAAAGCAGGATTTTTCAACTTTGAGAACTCGAAGTTCTCAACTTTGATAGTTGAGATTTGTCCACTATCTAGGACCAGATAATTCCTTATGGGGTTGGAGAGGAGCTATGTTGTACAAGATAGTTAGCAATATCCCTGGCCTCTACCAACTAGATGTCAGTATCATACCCACACACACACCCCTCATTTGTGACAATCAGAAATGTCTCCAAGCATTGACAAATGACTCCTGGCAGGTATAGTCAAGAAGGAGTGGAGAATTGCCCTAGAGTTGAGAACCACTGGTGCAGAAAAGAGGTATGGTAGGAAAGCCACTGTGGTAGCCCAGAAGAAAGATGCTTGTCACTGGGCCAGAGCTGATGGAAATGAAGATGAGCTGAATGGCAGAGCTATGTGAGGGGTTCATCTGCACAGCTTGGTGGTGGGTGGACCATGAGAGTGGATATGGGGAGGCCAACAAAGGATTTCAGGGCTGAAGAACTGCCTTTGGTTTAGGCAAGTAACACCATCACAAGCTGGCTCTGAGACATCACAGCTACACTCCTTAGAACACACTAGATAAAGAGAGAGGGGAAATACCTTTGTTTATCTTCCTGTCTGCACGACCACCTGTGTTGTGCATTTCTGCCTGATGGGGGGTGGCTCTAATAACAGACCAGAAACAGCTCTTCCTAAAAGAAATCAGAACTTTAGAAAAGAAAAACCATCTGCCAGGGCTGAGTGAATTAAATGTGTGTTTAATCTAGCTGTATTAGGACATTATTTCAATGCCAGTTGACTTTTTTTTAATGTTTGTGAAAGTTGGCAAACGTATCAGAGAAAATATACTTTGTAATACTCAAAAGGATATTGGCACATTCTCTATGATGGCACTTTGATACAAATTAATATATCAAGGTTTCTAAAATTTTCATCTCAGTGCCAAAGACTGTATGAGTCTTCTAGTCACTGACACAAGGGTTCTCAGCCTTTAGTGAACAAGACTCTCCAGAGGAGCTTGTCTAAATTTTAAAATCTGACTCAGGAGGTCTGGGGCAGTGCCTAGGGATCTGCATTTTGGTAATCCATGCCTATCTCCCCCCACCCACCAACCCCTGGACATTCTGAAGCAGGTGGTTTAGCTGGTCAGTGTGAGAAACACTCCCATAGCAAAAAGCACCATGACGGAATGTGTTCCAGTTTTGCTTCCACCACTGACTTCTGCTCTAAGACCATTTCATCTCACATCCCACTCCCTGCCCCTGCTTGGCTAGCTTTGCCCATCTTCAGAGTGGCTTCAGGAGGCTTTCCCTGATCGCTCAGATGACCCCATAGCATAGCCTTAGTTTCATAGAGTGCCTGCAGGAACAAGTGGCAGCTCCCAATTAAAAGTGGCTTAAACAATCTAGACACATCTGTTTTATGGGACAGTGAGTCTGAGGAGGGACAGATCCAAGACAGGTTAGTTCAGAGGTTGAGCATCCTCCTCAGACACCCAGATTTTTTCCATCTTGGATGGCTCCCCATAGAGTTCATCATAGGCACCAGGGCTGGAGTTCCAGCATCCCAGAGGCCAGGAAGAGGGAAGAAAACCTTCCCAGGACGCCCCCCCCCCCCGCCCCGCCCCACCTGACCTCCCCTCATGTCTCATTGGCCAGGAATGTGTACATGCCTTTGCCTAAGTTAATCAGTTGGCAGAAGAATGAGAGTACTAGAATCTGTTTTCACCAACCAAGGTTCCTTCTCTGAGTCCAGGAAAGGTCACAGCCATTCCTGAAAGACATGAATGCTCAGGGGATGACAAGCAAAAATGGGTTCCCCACAGAGGAGAGAGGTTCCCTTAGCAGATGAAGAGAGGAATGGCCATTGGGATGGCATCATTCATGTCTGCTACAGGCCTCTTCTTCCTCTCCTGCAGCACTTTTCCCAATGTTTCCCCCACTGGAGTGTGAGTCATGTGAGGACAGGGACCATGGCCACCTGGTTCATCATTTCCTCAGCAAGATGCTACAGGCTGTGTTAGATACATGAGATCCAGCATGGAGTGCTCCTGGAATGCTTGTTTAAATTAATAGCAGATTTTTATTTTGATGGAAAACTGAGGACATAAAGTAGTTCATTGCAATTGATGAAACCCCAACTCAAACGAACTCATTTTTTTTAAAAAGGAACTGAACTATATAGGTTTGTATAATTGAGAAGTTCAGAAGTACAGTGGCTTCAGGCCCATCTTTATCCACAGACTCAAATGATACATCAGGGACTTGTTCACTCTCTCCATCTGTATGATGCTCTCTCTTGATCTGAAGGCAGGATGGGGCCAGGGGCCTCAGACTACCTCCTCCTGGCTTAGCAACCCAGATGGCTTCTCCAAGAGCCCCTGTAGAAAAACCTTAGAGGTGATGAGGTCAGCCAGTCACATGGAAAGAAGATGGGGTTCTCTGGGTGGCCGGACTGGTCTACTTGCTGATCGGTGTTGGAACAGGTTCAGCCCACCAAGCCCCACAGAATGGGTTCCCCATGGGAAAGAGAGGTTATGTTGCCAGAAGAAGCAGACAGCAGATGCTGAAAAGGCAAAACAGCAGATGTCCACTACACTTATGGATGGAAAAAAAAAAAAAAAAAAGCAGCTTGTAGAGCATGATACATGGACCAACAATAATTGAGAACTACTTGCTGATACACACAGAATGTAAACATTTTCCCCTCTTTCCCCAGACCATACAAATTCAGTTTGAAACTGAATGATGCTTTGTTTCCTAAAGATAAAAAAGCAACTTTCATTCGCTGATTTTTATGGAGGATCTTTGTTTTTAAAAAAGTTTTTAATCTCAGAAGAAAGTATATTCTTTGTATTTCCTCCTATTATTTTTGGTCTTTGTCTTCTCTCTTTTTTCTTGGTTACTGTGTATGTTGACTTCTTCATCTCATTACCATGTATCAACAACCTACTACAAAAAGTATAGAAATATCTCTCCAATTTTTTTCTTTCCCTCCCATCCCCTACCCAATCAGAAATAATTCATGAGAATCTTTGCACTTCATGTTTGGATCTCTCTGATTCCTTTATCCAATTATACCTGAGATTGTAGCATTTGGGGATATATTTTAGTCATTCATCTACTTGGCAAGTATGAGTTGAGTGCCTACTAGTACCAAGTACTGGGTTTAGCATTAGAGATACAATTTTTTTTTTTTTTTTTTTTTTACAAAACTCCCCTATTCCATCCCTGGAATTTCCTTTGCAGTGAGAAATGTGTTTATCTTTAGTTCTCCACAATATTCAGCTTCATTTTTAAATTGTTACCACACCTGTCATTATTTTTATAGCAAAACTTTGACTTAACAATTACAACACACTAGACGATGTGTTGGTATTTTATATATATATTTTTATATATATATTTTTTTATATATATATATTACTTCATTCAAAAGTTCCGAAAGGTAAACATTATTATCACCATTTTACAGGTGGGGAAACTAAGGCCCAGGGACATAGCACCTTGCCAAATCTCATCCAACCTATCTGGATTTGAACCCAGTACCAACAGGTTCCAGAGCCTATTCTCTCTCAAGCTCACAGAAATTACTCCGTAAAATCCCCATCAAGCAGTGAAAATTTGCTTCTGTTTTTCTGTGAAAGTTAATGCTCTGGTATACCACCTTGCAGGATGGACTCTGAGTTGTAACTCCTATAATGAGGATAAATCTGCAGGGAACCCATCCTTCATCCGAATTCTTCTTGTGACCCTTGGCAGACATTTTTGAGACTATGTCCACTTGATACCAACCCATATATGCACAGCTTCAGATATATTTCTTTGAAGGACCCTGGGCTTGGTTTCTTCATTGGGCCAGACTGTGAGATTTAGGTTCAGTTCAGTTCAGTCACTCAGTCATGTCCGACTCTTTGTGACCCCATGAACCGCAGCATGCCAGGCCTTCCTGTCCATTACCAACTCCCAGAGTCCACCCAAACCCATGTCCATTGTATTGGTGATGCCGTCCAACCATCTCATCCTCTGTTGTCCCCTTCTCCTCCTGCCCTCAATCTTTCCCAGCATCAGGGTCTTTTCAAATGAGTCAGCTCTTCGTATCAGGTGGCCAAAGTATTGGAGTTTCACCTTCAACATCGGTCCCTCTGATGAACACCCAGAACTGATCTCCTTTAGGATGGACTGGTTGGATCTCCTTGCAATCCAAGGGACTCTCAAGAGTCTTCTCCAACACCACAGTTCAAAAGCATCAATTCTTCGGTGCTCAGCTTTCTTCACAGTCCAACTCTGACATCCATACATGACCAATGGAAAAACCATAGCCTTGACTAGATGGACCTTTGTTGGCAAAGTAATGTCTCTGCTTTTTAATACACTGTCTAGGTTGGTCCTAACTTTCCTTTCAAGGAGTAAATGTCTTTTAATTTCATGGCTGCAGTCACCATCTGCAGTGATTTTGGAGCCCAAGAAAATAAAGTGAGCCACTGTTTCCCCATCTATTTGCCATGAGGTGATGGGACCAGATGCCATGATCTTTGTTTTCTGAATGTTGAGCTTTAAGCCAACTTTTTCACTCTCCTCTTTTACTTTCATCAAGAAATTTAGGTTGAGTTCAGTTCAGTCTCTCAGTCATGTCCGACTCTTTGTGACCCCATGAATTGCAGCACACCAGGCCTCCCTGTCCATCACCAACTCCCGGAGTTCTCTCAAACTCATGTCCATCGAGTCGGTGATGCCATCCAACCATCTCGTCCTCTGTCGTCCCCTTCTCCTCCTGCCCCCAATCCCTCCCAGCATCAGAGTTTCCAATGAGTCAACTCTTCGCATGAGGTGGCCAAAGTACTGGAGTTTCAGCTTTAGCATCATTCCTTCCAAAGAAAACCCAGGGCTGATCTCCTTCAGAATGGACTGGTTGGATTTCCTTGCAGTCCAAGGGACTCTCAAGAGTCTTCTCCAATGGGATATCTAATAGAACATTCTAAAGTGGTGAAAACTTTTTTTTCCCTGTGTTATCCAGTATAGTTGCCACTGGCAATATGTGGCTATTGAGTACTTGAAATGTGTTGTGTGACTGAGGAAATGAATTTTTAAATTCTTTAAATTGTAATTAATTTTAGTTTGAATAGTCACATAAAATAAATGGCTACCATATTAGACCCCACAAACCTAGAATAATCTTTATCATTCTTTTCACCTCTGATCATGTACATATTTTTGGGTTGCAAACAACATTTTTTAATGAAATGGCATAAAGTATTAAAATGGAGGAAAAAGAAAAGAAAATATTAGTACATATTACGTATGCTAAGAATTAGCTTTGTTTGTGAGACATTTATGTCCCATGTTTGTGTACTCAGTCACTTTTTAGAGTTAATTTCTTCCAGTGGATCGTGGTCAAAAAAATGTTTGAAAACCTCTGTTTGTCCCTGAGTAATGTCATCAAGACCTTGAGAGCGATAGGCTTGCATGGTGCTCCCTTATCCAGCCTGGGGCTCTGCAAGACCTCATTTCAGGAATGTTCTATTCCTCTAGATCCTTCAGGCATGTAGTGGGCATGTAACTTCTCTCGATGGTAATTGGAAGTGACTTTGCGGTCATCTATCCATCTGGATGCAGGGATCCAAAATCCTACATTTTGGGTGGCCCACAGGCAGAATCCAGCTCCCACAGACAGCCCTCTTTGGGACCTTGACGTGTTTTTGTATAACAATAATCCACTGTGGCCCAGTAGCTTCTTTCCCCTTCTGGTGGCCCAGTGTCTCCAGTTGAACCCCTTGGATGGTGTTTCACTGACTTTACGTGCCCAGCCCCTGAAGATGTTTTGTGTTGCATCTGTGTTAATAGGCATAGACTACTGGATCTGAAAGGAAACAGAGAGATGAGAAAATGCAACCCTTTTACTTTATAGATGGGAAAACAGTGACCCAGAATTGGGGAGTCCCTGCCTGAGACCTCACCAAGAGTTAATGGCAGAGTAAAAACTAGAAGGGATTGGTTCCCTCTGACAGGGAAGCTCCAGAGATTAAGAAAAATCTTAGGAGGAGAGAGGGATAGAAAGAGAAAAGGAGAGAGGGAGGAAGAGAGAGAGAGAGAAAGAAGGGAGGAAGAAGGAAGGAAGGAAAAAGAGGAAGAGAAGAGAGGGCGGGAGGGAGGAGGGAAGGAGATGGCATGTGGTAGAATGATCGCAACCCACTCCAGTGTTCTTGCCTGGAGAATCCCAGGGACAGGGGAGCCTGGTGGGCTGCCGTCTCTGGGGTCGCACAGAGTTGGACACGACTGAAGCGACTTAGCAGCAGCAGCAGCAGCAGAATGATCTTACGCCATCCTCTCAGCCCTGGAAAAGAAGGAGAGGGCCTGACCAGCAGGTCATATTTCTGCAAATGGAGCCCCTCTGGTGGTAATCATGCTGGAGGGGCTTCCAGTGAGTAGATGACTGCAGAGGCCAACAAGGGGAGCCTGTGGAGCTTTGAGCAATGGGACAAGCACCTTAGATATCAAAGAGGAGGTCTCTAGTCTCCAGGAGACCTGTGTTTTTTCAGAATTGAGGCTGCATGGGCTGCCTTTGAGTATTCCCTGACCTATGTCACCTACACCTCATTTTGACCTGCCCTGCAAACTGTCCCTGATCTGAAACAAGGCGTTTTCCTACTGGTCCTGGTATGGCCAGCATGGTGGGGACCCTGAGCAAATTTCTCCCTTCTCTGAGCCTCAAGTCTGTATCTGTGAAGCTGAGAATGTGATGAGATGGGGCAAGAAGTGCCCTGGGGGCTACGCTGGGGAGACTGGGGATTCCAAGCAGATGGCTCTCCAGGCCCTACCCGCAGGCAGTCACAGCACCTCTGGAGCCCTAGGCAGGAATCACACCTGGGCCTTCAAGCACGTGGCAGCATAGGAGAGAAGCTGACCAGAGGTGAGGCAAAAGGAAGAGGTAGGAACCATGGTGATCTGGAAGGACTGAAAAACCAACACCAGGCCTTACAAGTAAACCTCATCTGAGAGCAACATCCAAAGACGGGCAGCACTGGTGTGGGGGATTTCCCTGAATGGCCACCAGGTCATCGTGTGTTTGCATTCCAAGCATGGTTTGGAATAGAATCAATATTCTATTGATTCTAGTGGCCATCTCATCATTTCAATAAAGGGTTCATAGCTTAAAGTCAGGAGTTGGGGAGAGAAACCTCCAGACATATAGATGTTTTCTCTGTGCTCTCTGCTGTGATACTAAAAATCTGAAATAAAGGGGAACCCAGGTGACAGCTGCTCTTCCTTGGATTTCCCCATAACCTATCAGAGCGTATGGCCTGCCAGAGTCTCGGGGAGTAAACATTGTGTAAATATTTAAACCTCTGGCCCAGAGGCCAAGGGACTGAGTCACTCAAAGTGCAAAGACAATCGCTGGCTTCCTGAAGTTCCTCTATTTCCAACATGGTTTCCAGGGCCCCAGACGAAACCCAAATAGTATTTTTCAGATAAGGAAAGGGTGCCACAAGGCCACAGTTCAGGGCAGTACCATTCTCCCTATTGGGGGTGCCTGGCAGATCCCCTTATTTCTCTCAGGAGAGGCTTGCTGCACAGAGGAGACCCTGCTGGGGATGCCCCGGGGAGAGGAGAGAAAACTGAGCGTCTCCTAGTCCTTTTGACGCCTATCTGCACCCTAACTCTCCCGTGTACATGTGGTGTGGCTTCAGGCAGATTGACCTCTCCGGGCCTCAGATTCCCCATATATAATATATAAGATCGATCATATAGTATTTGTCTCATGGAGTGGCTGTGAAAAGTAAATGAGATGGTAGGTGTGACCCACAAGGCCTGGCACATAGTAATTTTTTGCCTAATTCATGTTAGCTGCTGCTGCTGCTGCTAAGTCGCTTCAGTCGTGTCCGACTCTATGCGACCCCATAGACGGAAGCTCACCAGGCTCCCCCGTCCCCGTCCAGGCAAGAACACTGGAGTGGGTGGCCATTTCCTTCTCCAATGCATGAAAGTGAAAAATGAAAGTGAAGTCGCTCAGTCGTGTCCGACTCTTAGCAACCCCATGGACTGGAGCCTACCAGGATCCTCCGTCCATGGGATTTTCCAGGCAAAAGTACTGGGGTGGGGTGCCATTGCCTTCCCCGAATTCATGTTAGCTGTTGTTAGCTATTTTCACAGCTCCTCAGCATCCCTGACTGGGGGCTTGGTCAAGGTATTGAGGACAGAGTCAGCAGTGACAAGAGAATTGGTGTTGATTGACAGGAGCCACTCCAAAGTGGAAAAACCACCAAGGCTGGAATTTTTCCCCTTTCTCCATCAAATCTTGTCTGTTCCTCAGTCATTCTTACACAGCTCTGTATATTATATTTGTAAAACCCCATGACCAAGTGTGGCAAGACGATATTTTTGAAACATTAACTGGTATTTTCCCCTCCCGACCTTCCTGAGCCTTCCCTTCATTCAGGGAGCACTGCCTCAGGGACTGGATGGACAGCAGAAGGCAGAAACAAAAGGGGTCGCTTCCTGGCTTTTGAATCTCAGATGTCTGTGCCCTTAGAACAGGAAGGGTTTATTACAAAGCTAAATATTCTGAAGAAACCATGAATTAGGGAGGGGATAAAGGGCTCCTTTACTCCACAGCTAACAAACTTGATTCCCTGGCCCAGAATTGGGGAGGAGGATCTCAGGGAAAGAAGAGAATACACAGATCTCATTGAGTCCTTAGAAAGAGGCTGTGTGCTACCTGCCCTCTGAGCCAAGGCAGGGACACAGCCCCAGTGACCAAGATGAGGGTAGGGGAGTGAGTACGGGGGCAGAGGGGCAAACCAACCCAAACTTAGCTTCTGCTTGTCTTGAAATAGGAACCAAGTTGGTTATAAGGAAGAATTGAGTTTGGTTTGTTTTTAATCTTGGACTTCAATTGAAAGTACACAGTTTGGGGTTTAAAAAAGTAAAAAGTTAACTCTATGGCATTATACCTGAGCCGACTTTCTAAATTTGCAAATGAATAACCAGTATGCCATTCTCATTTTATTGAGTTAACTTCACTCACAAGTGAGAAATCTATCCATCCATCCCTTCATGGACTGCAGCTCCAGCCTCTTGGCCCGTGATGCTTGCCCTGGGGAAGGCTGTCCGGGTCTAGCCCAGATCCTCTCTGCTGTCGCTGTAGCGTGGCAGCTGGCTGTCAGGCAAGAGCAGTCTGTCTGGCCAAGAGCATGTGGTTCTGACACATGTCCTGACAACATGTTGCTGGAGAAAGTGGTATGAACTGTGTTGCCAGCTTCACTCTGACCGCAGTACATGCTGAGGAGCCTGGCAGAGGGAGGCTCTGGAGGACTTTCCGTTGCAGCAAAGGTTTTACAATATCGTCTCGGGATGACAGACTGTTTTACTGACCTGCTGATTCCGGAAATTGTGGCCAGGCCAGGGCCATCTGTGAGGTTCCCAGAGGGTGCCTGCCTCTGTTCTTCACAGCTGCTGGCACCTGCAGAGCCTGCCTATCCCAGGACACCCGTAATGCACACCTGTCAGGCTGTACCTGCCCCCGCCAGGGAAGCTGCTCGAGGCTGACATCCCCTGGCCTGGGGACAGCAATCACAGCTTCCTCATCATCTCCCAGAAACTCAGGATGACTCTTCCTGGTTTCCTGATCTGCACTCTAGTACCCGCCATCATTATTCTTAAATCTTTGTAAAATCCATAGGCCATTATATATGCATAAATACACATATGAAAAAAAGTGAAAGTGTTAGTCACTCAATTGTGTCTCCATTCACTGTAGCCCTCTAGGCTCCTCTGTTCATGGGATTTTCCAGGCAAGAATACCAGAGTGGGTAGCTATTCCCTTCTCCAGAGGATCTTCCCAACCCAGGGACCAAACCTGGGTCTCCTGCATTGAAGGAAGATTCTTTAATGTCTGAGCCACCAGGCAAGCCCAAATACACATATACACATATGTAGACACACACACACACGCACACACATATATAAATATTTAGCTAAGTAATGGATGGTTGCTACTGAGGGAAAGAAATTAGGTGCCTTTTTACCTCCCCCAAAGCCTGATTTCTCCCTAGAGGCAGCTGCTGTTGGCTCTTTTGCACGTCAGGCAGTAGGGCTCAGTAGTGAGAACACAGGTTCTAGAGTCAGACTGCCTGGGTTCAAATCCTGCCTCTACCATTTACTAATTATGTGACCTTGGACAACTGACCTCAGCTCTCTGGGCCTCTGTTTCCTCATTTGTAAAATAAAGATAATAAAATATGTAGAATAAAGATAATATATTTGTAAAATAAAGATAATAATAGCTCCTCTGGAATTATGGAAAACTCTGTGAGATGACATGTGTAAATTGCAACAGTTCCTATTGGAGTAACCACTCTCTAAATACTAGCTGTTTTTATCCTTACTTATTTACCCCTCCATTTTCTTCATGCATACCTTCCATTCCAAACTCCCTCCTATGCTTCTGCATCTTGGAACACTAACCCCCAGCCCACCTCTTGTAATATTAAACCTCAGCGCTTAGAGTCTGCTTCCAGGTATTCGTGGGAGGAACAGAGATGTTAATGACACAATCAGATGACATATGCTTGACCCTACTGCTACTGCTAAGTCGCTTCAGTCGTGTCAGACTCTGTGCGACCCCATAGACAGCAGCCCATCAGGCTCCCCCGTCCCTGGGATTCTCCAGGTAAGAACACTGGAGTGGGTTGCCATTTCCTTCTCCAGTGCATGAAAGTGAAAAGTGAAAGTGAAGTCGCTCAGTTGTATCCAACTCCTAGCGACCCCATGGACTGCAGTCTACCAGGCTCCCCTGTCCATGGGATTTGCCAGGCAAGAGTACCGGAGTGCGTTGCCATTGCCTTCTCCCTGCTTGACCCTAAGGGGTTACCAAAAGCAGCTCTCATAGTCTCCCTATTGGAGTTTTCAGGAAACAAATTACTCACTTACTCGAAGCATGCACAGAGGAAAAGCACGGTAACACATCCCCCTGGAAACAGCAGATGCGCCCCAAATACACCACCCCTGGACAACATAGATCATAACTTCTCATTCCCACTACAGGAAACACCCAGTTCACACATTCCTCTGCAGGATATATCAGAAGCATGTCAGCCACCCACCTCTGCAGCTCAAAGAAACCTATAAACAGAGAAAACTTGGAGATTGGAGAGGTAAAAGGAGGTGCCTACAGTGGAATGGGCTGCAGCTAAGGGCTTTTCTCTTGACAGTCAACAGGGAGGGAAAACCCGAAAACCTTTGCCCAAGCTGGACTGGTCCAAAAACAGATTTAATAATGCTCAAGCAAAGCTCAGTGGCAAGCTGGTAGGCATAGTAACTTAGAACTCCTGCATTGAATAGCAGTTGGGGTACATGACTTTAAGGATTTTTTTTGTTCGTTTTCTTTTAAAGGTCTGTTTATTTATTTATTTTATTTTTTGGTTGTGGTGGATCTTTGTTGCTCTGTGCAGGCTTCTCGTTGCAATGGCTTCTCTTGTTGTGGAGCACAGTCTCCAGGCCTCAGTAGTTGTGGCTCACAGGCTCTAGAGTACTGACTCAGTTGTCATGCACGGGCTTAGTTGCTTCAAGGCATGTGGGATTCTCCTGGTCCAGGGATCGAACTGGTGTCCCCTACATTTCAAGGCAGATTCCCAACCACTGAACCACCCAGGGAAGCCCTGAGGATTCTTTAATATTAATTATTGCTTATACCTTACGGAGCCCAAGTGACATGCCAGCCAGCGTACTAAGCATCTGCATATCATTTAGGTAATTTAATACTCACAAATGACCAGTTATTCCCACTTTAGAGATGAGCAGACTGAGAGCAGTGTCATGTGATTTGGCCAAGTTCACACAGTGAGTGAGTGGCAGGACTGGGCCATAATCACAGCCTTCCTGACTCTAGCATCCACATTCTTAACTTCTGTGCCTCTAGCTTCTTAGCACCCCTTGCACACAGGGAACCCGTGTCTCTCTGGTCTTACTAGAGGAAATAGGATTGGTGCATGCGTTCTGATTCAACTCCAAAGTCAAACCGAAGGGCCCTGTTCTGAACTACAGACAACTCTTATATCCAGACCCAGGCAGATAGCTTTCTACCTGTGAAATGCCTGGATCCTCACTTGAGTCTCCTCCTGGGTCTTTAGCAAATACCTGTTAACACACTAATGGTACTTTGGGAGCTGGGCGGCTCATGTCAGCTGCTGCACTCGATTGTTTTCTGGGGCCCTGGGCTACGGAAATCTCATTGCTGAACCAGTTGATTCTCTGCTTGATGTTTCACTGTTCAGACAGAAGCGCCACTGTTTTTATTACACCTCCAGCCAGTTATTCACAGTTGTTGTACTATCTCCATGTCAGTTTTGTCACTCTTTTAATTATACCCCAGCATTACATTGGTGCTTCTATAATATCTTTTAAAGATTGTTTTAAAGATGACTCTGTTAGAATGTGGGAACACTTTTACCTACAAAATCAAGTGACCCTCAGGAGAGGAAAAAGAATTTGTGCCGGTGCCACATCAGTAGAGAGAGCATTTGGCTTAGGTTGTGTTGTTTATGAAAGAAGAATCATGCCATTATCTGCTTTTAAGAGAGACTAATAAATCTGATAACAGGCAGCACAGTCTAGTTTAAAAGTGGGACCAGTTAGAGGAGAAAAGAAAAGGTGGAGGGAAAGAGAGAGGCACAAAAAAGAACACACAGAGACAGAAGCAGTTTTTGATTGGAAGAGATATTTTAAATCATTTTGTCCAATCTTCTTGGCAACTAAGGAAGGAATTGAAGCCAGAAAAGTTGCAAGATTTTGCAATCCTGTAGAAAATTAGGTGACCGCAGAGAGGGAATTGGAATCCGGCTTACCCCCAGCAGTACCTATCAGAGAGAGAAGCGTGGACAGAGGAACGACAGGGAGAGAGGAAGAGCCAGGAGGAACCGGACACTGACATTTGTCTCCTGCTGTGTTCAACTGTTGTGCTCCTGTTTTAACTTCTGAGGGGCAGTCACCCCTCCCTTTCCAATGTGTTGTTTAGCTCCAGCAGTTTTAAACTTCCTTGGTAGCATTTGGGAAAGATCTTTACTCACAAATTTAGTTGTGGAATTAAGATGTACTTTCTCATAGAACACTAAAGACTTGGTAAGCATATAGAACCTTAATTTTTAATCTCATAGGTAATGACCAGCTGATTTTCTTTCTTAAAAAATTATTCTGACAACCATTGATAACTGATTATCTTTCTTTCGTTCTTGGAAAGATTAAGATTGTTCTTAATTTTAGAACAATCTTAATCTTAATTGTTCTTAAGATTAAGTCTTACAGTGCCTGAAGAAAATGTGCTTTTAAAAAAATCAGTATTTATTTCTCTGCTCAGAACCTGTTGTATCCAGATCAAATTCAGAATGGGTAAATCTGCGTGTAACTGGTTCTAATTGCAAATAATTTTTTAAATACAACTTTAAAACTCTTCAGGAATATAAAGGAATAATTGAAGTCTGAGGTGGTATTCCTAAATTAATTTGTACATGTGATTTTTGTATAAACAGGATTCAACCAAGTTTTTCTTTTTCTTCATTCTTAATGCCTGGTGTTCCATTTGTGAAACTATAAGGCTGCAAAAATGTCCAATTTGATGACCATTGGTCACATGAGGCTATTTCAATGTAAATTTATATTAATTAAAATTAACAAAATTAAAAATTCAGTACCACAGTCACACTAGCCACATTTTAAGTGCCCAGCAGCCACACAGGGCTAACAATTATTGCATTGGACAGTGTAGATATAGAACATTTTCATAGCTCAGAAAATTCTACTGGACATCACTGCTTAAGAACCAGTAATTGGAAATGTCTCTCCTAGATAACAAAGTGTATCCAAGTAGCATAAAACAGAAGCTAGAGATTCTTGCCTTTTAGAAATATGTCATATGACCCATATGTCTAAACTTGTTAACTTCATGGATTATTTAACAAGTGAGAAGAGTTAATGTCCTTTGAGGCTTTGAAGAGCTAATGTCCTGCTCTCCAGTGTTGCTTTAAAAGATAGGCAGTTCCTAGCATGAAGCAGCTCAAAACTTCATGTATAAGTCAATTTGGAATTCAAAAGTTATTGGCCCGTAAGATAAATGTTATAAATCACATGACTGAATTTTAGTACTTTCTGAAATAAAACTTAATGGAAATAATAGCCAGCAGAAAATCAACAATAAAATTTTAGAGTTTCAGAGGGTGTTATAGATTGGAAGGAAGAAATGACAACCCCACCCCCTGCCCCCATACATTCACAGAATAAGATTAGATTAAGTTGCTGACTTAACCAAGAGAACAACAAAATCTTACTGGAAATGAAGTGGCTCCCAGGGCAAGAGCAGATGTAGCATATCTCAGTGGCACTTCCCTTGACCCCCCACAGTTCCTACTGGCACTGTCTGAATAAGAAAAGGTCTGTAAGCTCAAATCTTACACATCCACTGCCCATTTATAGTCACGGCTTACATCAGCAATCTGGAAGAACTTGAACCAATGATGCATGTATTAATTTTTTAAAAAAACATTTATTTATTTGTCTGTGCCAGGTCTAAGTTGCAACATGGGGTCTTTGATCTTAGCTGGAGCATGCGGGATCTTTAGTTGCAGCATGTGAACTCTTAGTTACAGCATGTGGGGTCTAGTTCCCTGACCAGAGATCAAACCTGAGCCCACTGAATTGGGAGCTCGGAGTCAGCCAATGGACCACCAGGGACGTCCCTTTTTTAAAAAATTTATTTATTTGACTGTGGATGCATGCATTTCTGTTTATGGGACTATTTATAAACATCAGACATTTGTGGACTCCAGTCATAGTCAGCATCACCAAAACAGCACCCTCATGCTGAACGAAGCAGTAGAGTTAGGGCAGGGAGCCCAAAGCTACTCTGCCCCTAAAGGTCTGTTTTCCCAATCCATCGCCTCTCTGATTTTATGGCTTTTATCTGAATGGTTCAAAGATTGAGTTTTGACTGAAAACCAGGATCACTAAACAATCTTCCTAGAAAATCAAATCACAAAAAATTAATTGATCTTGTAATCTGGTTCTTGAGAAATACGTTGAGATCAATTTGAAGAGGTAGATGAGAGAATTCCCTGGTGGCCACGTCGTTAGGATTCAGTGCTTTTACTGTGGAGGCCCAGGTTCAATCCTGGTCCAGGAATCATCCTGCATGCTGCTCAGTGTGGCGGCCAAAAGACCAAAAATAATAAATAAACAAACATTGTTCAGTCACTTAGTTGTGTCCAACTCTTTGCAAATCCATGGACTGTAGTACACCAGGCTTCCCTGTCCTTCACTATCTCCCAGAATTTGCTCAAACTCATATCCATAGAGTCGGTGATGCCATCCAACTATCTCATCCTCTGTTGCCCTCTTCTCCTGCCCTCAATCTTTCCCAGAATCGGGGTCTTTTCCAATGAGTCAGCTCTTCATATCTGGTGGCCAAAGTATTGGAGCTTCAGCATCAGTCCTTCCAATGAATATTCAGGGTTGATTTCCTTTAGGATTGACTGACTTCATCTCCATGCAGTTCAAGGGACCCTGAAGAGTCTTCTCCAACACCACAGTTTGAAAGCATCAATTTTTCGGCACTCAGCCTTCTTTATGGTTCAACTCTCACATCCAAACGTGACTACTGGAAAAACCATAGCTTTGACTAGACAGACCTTTGTCTCTGCTTTTTAAAACATTGTCTAGGTTCGTCATAGCTTTTCTTCCAAGGAGCAAGCATCTTTTAATTTCATAGCTACAGTCACTGTCCAAAGTGATTGGGAGCCCAAGAAAATAGTTTGTCACTGTTTCCATTCTTTCCCCATCTATTAGCCATGAAGTGCTGGGAGCAGATGTCATGATCTTCGTTTTTTGAATGTTGTGATTCAAACCAGTTTTTTCACTGTCCTCTTTCACCTTCATCAGGAGGCTCTTTAGTTCCTCTTCACTTTCTGCCGTAAGGATGGCGTCATCTGCATATTGAGGTTATTTCTCCCGCAGTCTTGATTCCAGCGTGTGCTTCATCCAGCCCCGCATTTCTCATGATGTACTCTGCATATGAGTTAAATAAGCAGGGTGACAGTATGCAGCCTTGACATACTCCTTTCCCAATTTGAACAAGTCCATTGTTTCATGTCCGGGGAAGGCAATGGCACCCCACCCCAGTACTTTTGCCTGGAAAATCCCATGGATGGAGGAGCCTGGTAGGCTCCAGTCCGTGGGGTCACTAAGAGTCGGACACAACTGAGCGACTTCACTTTCACTTTTCACTTTCATGCATTGGATAAGGAAATGGCCACCCACTCCAGTGTTCTTGCCTGGAGAATCCCAGGGACAGGGGAGCCTGGTGAGCTTCCGTCTATGGGGTCGCACAGAGTCGGACACGACTGAAGCGACTTAGCAGCAGCAGCAGCAGCATTGTTTCATGTCCAGTTCTAAGTGTTGCTTCCTGACTTACATACAGGTTTCTTAGGAGGCAGGTAAAGTGTATTCCCATCTCTTAAAGAATTTTCCACAGTTGTGATCCACAGAAAGGCTTTAGCATAGTCAATGAAACAGAAGTAGATGTTTTTCTGGAATGCCATTGCTTTTTCTATGATCCAACAGATGTTTACAATTTGATTTCTGATTCCTCTGCCTTTTCTAAATCCACCTAGTACATCTGGAAATTCTCAGTTCACATATTGTTGAAGCCTAGCTTGAAGGATATTGAGCATTACCTTGCTATCGTGTGGAATGAGCAGAATTGTGTGGTAGTCTGAACATTCTTTGGCATTGCTTCTTTGGGATTGGAATGAAAACTGACCTTTTCCAGTCCTGTGGTAATGCCTGAGTTTTCCAAATTTGCTCACATATTAAGTATAGCACTTTAACAGCATCATCATTTAGGATTTGAAATAGCTCAGCTGGTATTCCATCACCTCCACTAGCTTTGTTCATAGTGATGTTTCTTAAGGCTCACATGACTTCACACTCCAGGATGTCTGGCTCTAGATGAGTGATCACACCATCGTGGTTATCTGAGTCATTAAGACTTTTTTTGTACAGTTCTCCTGGTATTCTTACCACCTCTTCTTAATATCTTCTGCTTCTGTTAGGTCCATACTGTTTCTGTCCTTTATTGAGCCCATCTTTGCAAGAAATGTTCCCTTGGTATCTCTAATTTTCTTGATGAGATCTCTAGTCTTTCCCTTTCTATTGTTTTCCTCTATTTCTTTCCATTGCTTTCTTAAGATTTTCTTATCTCTTCTTGCTATTCTTTGGAACACTGCATTCAGATTTGTATATCCTTCCTTTTCTCCTTTGCCTTTCACTTCTTTTCTCAGCTATTTGTAAGGCCTCCTCAGACAACCATTTTGCCTTTTCGCATTTCTTTTTCTTGGGGATGGTCTTGATCCCTGTCTCCTGTATAATGTCACTAACCTCCATCCATAGTTCTTCAGGCACTCTGTCTGTAAGATCTAATCCCTTGAATCTATTTGTCACTTCTGCTGTATAATCATAAGGGATTTGCTGTAGCTCATACCTGAATGGCCTGGTGGTTTTCCCTACTTTCCTTAATTTAAGTCTGAATTTTGCAATAGAAGCTCATGATTTGAGTCACAGTCAGCTTCCAGTCTTGTTTTTGCTGACTGTATAGAGCTTCTACATCTTCTGTTACAAAGAATATAATCAATCTGATTTCAGTATTGACCATCTGGTGATGTCCATATGTAGAGTTATCTCTTGTGTTTTTGGAAGAGGATGTTTGCTATAACTGGCGCATTCTGTTGGCAAAACTCTGTTAGCCTTTGCCCTGCTTCATTTTGTACTCCAAGGTCAAACTTGCCTATTACTCCAGCTTAACTCTGAACTACCTATTTTTTCATTCCAGTCCCCTATGATGAAAAGATCATGGGATCCAGTCCCATCACTTCGTGGCAAATAGGTGGGGAAACAATGGAAATAGTGAGAGATTTTATTTTAGGGGGCTCCAAAATCACTGCAGATGGTGACTGCAGCCATGAAATTAAAAGATGCTTGCTCCTTGGAAGAAAAGCTATGTCCAACCTAGACAGCCTATTAAAAAACAGGCATTACTTTGCCAACAAAGATTTGTCCAGTCAAAGCTATGGTTTTTCCAGTAGTCATGTATGGATGTGAGAGCTGGATCATAAGAAAGGCTGAGTGCTAAAAAACTGATGCTTCTGAACTGTGGTATTGGAGAAGACTCTTGAGAGTGCCTTGGACTGCAAGGAGATCCAACCAGTCCATCCTAAAGGAAATCAGTCCTGAGTATTCATTGGAAAGACTGATGCTGAAGCTGAAACTCCAATACTTTGGCCACCTGACGTAAAGAGCTGACTCATTTGAAAAGACCCTGATGCTGGGAAAGATTGAAGGCAGGAGGAGAAGGGGACGACAGAGGATGAGATGGTTGGATGGTATCACCAAGTCGATAGACATGAGTTTGAATAGGCTCCAGGAGTTGGTGAAGGACAGGGAAGCCTGGCATGCTTCAGTCCATGGGATCACAGAGTCAGACACAACTGAACAACTGAACTGAACTGATGATGAAAACGACAGCTTTTTTGGTGTTAGTTCTAGAAGGTCTTGTAGGTCTTCATAAAACCGTTGAAGTTCATCTTCTCCAGCATTAGTGGTTGGGGCATAGATTTGGATTACTATAATATTGAATGGTTTGCCTTGGAAACAAACCTAGATCATTGTGTCATTTTTGAGATTGCACCCAAGTACTACATTTTGGACTCTTTTGTTGACTATAAAAAAATAGATTAAAAATTTTAAAAACAGAGAAGAGGTAGATGAAATTTGTGTAGTGATTCTGGAGGGACTTTTGGATCCTTTCAAGAGCTCTCATCATTGATGGTGATGATTATACTATTTTTTCTTATTTTATTTTCAGACTCAGTTTTATTTCCCTCAGCAATAGTAGATCATTACATTGCTCATATAAACAGAGTCTATATTTTTCTCACAAATTTGGGGGAGATGGGAGAATGAAATATTTCTCAGGGGGCACTGAGCAGGAATTAGAAAAAGAAGCAAAAAAAAAGACCAAGGAGAATGTTTGTGGACCTTATGGGAGTGGGAAAGGATTGCTCTGAGCTCTGGGGAGGATGTGATGGTCAAGATACCAGTGGAGCCCTGAAATATATTTGTGGAATACTTCATGAACTTTTGAAATGCTTTACATGTATTAACTCATTTTTCTGAGTTAATTAATGATTTAGTTAACTAGCTAACTCATTTAACTTTTGTCTTAAATTTAAGACAGGAAAAAGAAATGTTAAATAAAGTGCATGAACTTCTTGAGAAAAAGACTGTAGGAAAGATATTATTTTCCCACCTCAGATAAAAGCTGTCAGTATCAGCAGTTTCAGGGATAATCCACCAGCTTTTTGCCCTTCACTGCACTTATGGTTCAAGATGCAGGAGGTAATTGAAAGTCTGGCATTTCTGTTCCATGTCTTCAAAAGTTGTAAGGAACATGAGATCAGTTGTGGAGATCATCTTTGAGAATCTGAATAAAACTATAGTATAATGTGTGTAACACCAAATTTTATGTTTCATTAGAAATATTAGATATCAGGTGTATCAGGGTATGCTGCTGCTGCTGCTAAGTCACTTCAGTCGTGTCTGACTCTGTGCAACCCCATAGATGGAAGCCCACTAGGTTCCCCTGTCCCTGGGATTCTCCAAGCAAGAACACTGGAGTGGGTTGCCATTGCCTTCTGCAATGCATGAAAGCAAAAGTGAAAGTGAAGTCGCTCAGACGTGCCTGACTCTTAGCGACCCCATGGACTGCAGCCCACCAGGCTCCTCTGCCCATGGGATTTTCCAGGCAAGAGTACTGGAGTGGGTTGCCATTTCCTTCTCCAATGCATGAAAGTGAAAAGTGAAAGTTAAGTTGCTCAGTTGTGTCCGACTCTTAGCGACCCCATGGACTGCAACCTACCAGGCTCCTCCGTCCATGGGATTTTCTAGGCAAGAGTACTGGAGTGGGGTGCCATTGCCTTCACTGCAGTTAAAAAAAAAGCCTTAGAGGCTATGACAACAAAAATTCCTCCTTGCTCATGATCAACATTCATCCTGGGTTAGCTTAGAGCTCTGCTCCAGGACTTCTCCATCAGGAATCCAAGCTGCTGCATCCTGTATACCATCTGGCATATCACTGGTTGCTGGGCTATGGGAAATAAGGCAGATCCCATACTGGCTCCTAGGGCTTCCAATTGGAAGTGACACACAATTTTCATTCACATTTCATTGTCAAGCAAGACACTATGTGTAGTCCTCCATGTGCCAAGAATAAAAGACTCAAATTTCAATAAACAGACATAACAGTTACCATACAAGGTCAAGAACCCTTGATCTAGGTGTTCTTTAGGTTCCTTGGCAGTTAAAAATTTCTTTGAGAACAGTTTTAACTTATGCTTATTCAGAGTTTAGCCAGAAAGTCTACATGTCTAAATGACGGACACCAATTCCCCTCCACTCAAGTGGTCATCCTTATAATTAGGACAAGAGTGGGCCTTCTCCTAATAGGATATGAGCATAAATTTGTGGACAATTACTTCAGCCTTGAGTAAGAATTTAGGAATTGAGTGATTCTTTCCCCAGGACCCCTAGGGGCTTCCTCCAAAAGAGAAGATTGGGTTCCTCACTCCCAATGTTGTCTCAACAGTTTATATATAGAGGTTGGACCAGACAGCTATTAATATCCCTTCTGAGCCTGAAACTTATGTTCTAGACAGGCATCTATTATTAAATACTGGATGACCAGTTTATAGAATGGTCATGCAAAGTATATTCCAGGGAAAGAAAATCTAGAAAAGAAGCTATGTGAAAGTCTAAGCAAGAGATCAGTAGCCTCAAAAGGCAAGTGCAGGTCTACAGTATCGTCAAATGCTGACCATAGCACTGCCATCCCGGTGACTTCAGCCCCTTTATAATCTCCACCAGCTCTTTCCCCCAACTACACACATTTGACAATGTTCTCAATGTTATGGAAAGTGCTATTCAAAGGCAGTTGTAAGGTAAGTCACATCATCAACCTCCTTCCAACTTGAGTGCCTTTTTTTCAGAAAGTCAGCCGCTATTGAGCATCCTCATTTCATATGTGTAACTGAAAGACAGAGAGGAGCTGGAACTTGCTCCACAGAAGGCTAGTTGAAGGCAGTCAGCCACCCCTTTCCTCAAGACCCATGAGTCAATGACAAGACCTAAATTCCCTTTGGAGCTTGGTATTAATCCAGAGATCTCCCAAGAAATGGTATTTCTGGATCATTTATCTTGCAATACTCTACTTCCTCTTTTATTTTTCATTTGTGAATTTGGGCTCTATTATTACAAGAAAAGGTTATGTTCACTCAGAAATCTCTGCCTGCTTAAGTAGATTTATAAACTCTTGTCTTAATGCCACTCACCTTTTAAAGATCTTAGCTTGGCATACTCAGCCTAATGATGTATTAAAGGTACTTTGCTAATCATGCTCACCCTTTCTGCTTTTTCTGCCAGTTAATATTATAATCGTGTGTTGTGGCAGACTTTTTAAAGAAAAAGAGCCTTCTAGATGGTGATCTCTTTGTTTCTTTCTACAGTTCCATATCAGCAGAATCCTTATAGTCCCCGGGGCAGCTCCAGTGTCATCCAGTGCTACCGATGTGGAGACACCTGCAAAGGGGAGGTGGTTCGTGTCCACAATAACCACTTCCACATCAGATGCTTCACCTGTCAAGGTAGGAGGCCCAGTCTCCCAACTCCCTTCTCAGACTCCTGGCCGTACTCTCACCCCAAAACATGCCACAGGGCAGGCAGAACAAACAAACATAAGCAGTTAGATACCTACAGAGGCCTAAAAAGACCTTCCTTGAGCTGGTTATAAGAATTCTCTCTTCAGCAGTATGGCATGAGACGAGAGGGTTGAGTAAAGGATGTGGTGGGATACAGGGTGGGAGAGGGAGCCTGGAGACCCTGGAGTGGAAGTGCTGACCCAGAAGGAAAACAGCAATCCTGCAAGCTTACTTTACACATTTGAGAAGACTCCTGGTTTGTGCCTATAAATCAGTTTGAGCGCCAATGAAAGGGCAAAACTGTCATGGCTAAAATTTGGCATGGCTCTGAGATAAGGGTGAGAGTCCTCAGAGGTTAGATTTAACAAGGGAGAAGATACATCTTCAGTAAGGTTTGTAATTTGGGAGCAGACATGCTGCTGCTGCTGCTGCTGCTAAGTCGCTTCAGTCATGTCCAGCTCTATGTGACCCCATAGACAGCAGCCTACCAGGCTCCCCTATCCCTGGGATTCTCCAGGCAAGATGCTGGATAACCTCTAATTGTGACAGCTTACCCATGGATAATTCATTAAACCTTTGCTCAAGCAAGCTAAGCATTCCCAGAGAAGGCTCACTAGTGGCAGGAAAAGAGGAACTGGGCTGAAGGAGCCTTGTGGGCCCTCTCATACCAGGTCACCCTCCCTCCCCCGTGTCCCTGACTAATGCCGCTCCAGCCTCTACTTTTTGAACTTTTCTTCCAGGCTTCTTGTTCCACAGAGAAGCCATTCTGATATTGGATTGGCCTTTGGGTTTAGAGCATGTTTGACCTCTAAGCCATAACTTCCACTTGCTGATTTTAGATTTGTCCTCATGGGGTTTTATGAGCTCTTTGTGATTGCTTTTCCCCGTGGCTGCCCTACACATGCTTGCAGTCAGGTCTCTCCCACACCCAATTATATTGCAGGTCCTTAAACTGGGCTTCATCTGAATTGATTCCAACTTGTGTAATCATCCTAGAGTCTTCCTCTCTGATTGTTTCCAATTTGTCACTATCATTCCTAAAGCATAATGCTCATAACAGACCACATTTCTCAAGGTCTGCCAAATACAGCAAGGACTACATTTCTTTAATGTGACTGATACTAAATTAACTTCCTGAGGAACCACTTCACACCACTGATATATATTGAATTTAAGGTCAGTTGAAACCGCCAGATCTTTTCATTTTAGTACCTGCTACTAACCTTAGCCTCATGCATCTGAGATTGACTTCCTCTGTCATCAAGTACAGTCCCAGATTTCTTTCCCGAGAATCTCACTGGACTCTTCACTGAGCAAATATATTTCATTTACATATTCCCTAATTTATCTATGGACACTTATCACTTATATGGAATATATTTTAATTATGTGGTTTCCCTTTTTAATTTTTATTTTGTATTGGAGTATAGTTGATTTACAATGTTTTGTTAGTTTCAAGTGTAAGCAAAGTACTTTAGTTATATATGCACATATATATATATATATC